>OX031010.1:72200409-72839999 GCA_943735925.1 Pollenia amentaria
TAATAATAATAATAATAATAATAATAATAATAATAATAATAATAATAATAATAATAATAATAATAATAATAATAATAATAATATAATAATAATAATAATAATAATAATAATAATAATAATAATAATAATAATAATAATAATAATAATAATAATAATAATAATAATAATAATAATAATAATAATAATAATAATAATAATAATAATAATAATAATAATAGTAATAATAATAATAATAATAATAATAATAATAATAATAATAATAATAATAATAATAATAATAATAATAATAATAATAATAATAATAATAATAATAATAATAATAATAATAATATTAATAATAATAATAATAATAATAATAATAATAATAATAATAATAATAATAATAATAATAATAATAATAATAATAATAATAATAATAATAATAATAATAATAATAATAATAATAATAATAATAATAATAATAATAATAATAATAATAATAATAATAATAATAATAATAATAATAATAATAATAATAATAATAATAATATGATAATAATAATAATAATAATAATAATAATAATAATAATAATAATAATAATAATAATAATAATAATAATAATAATAATAATAATAATAATAATTAATAATAATAATAATAATAATAATAATAATAATAATAATAATAATAATAATAATAATAATAATAATAATAATAATAATAATAATAATAATAATAATAATAATAATAATAATAATAATAATAATAATAATAATAATAATAATAATAATAATAATAATAATAATAATAATAATAATAATAATAATAATAATAATAATAATAATAATAATAATAATAATAATAATAATAATAATAATAATAATAATAATAATAATATAATAATAATAATAATAATAATAATAATAATAATAATAATAATAATAATAATAATAATAATAATATAATAATAATGATAATAATAATAATAATAATAATAATAATAATAATAATAATAATAATAATAATAATAATAATAATAATAATAATAATAATAATAATAATAATAATAATAATAATAATAATAATAATAATAATAATAATAATAATAATAATAATAATAATAATAATAATAATAATAATAATAATAATAATAATAATAATAATAATAATAATAATAATAATAATAATAATAATAATAATAATAATAATAATAATAATAATAATAATAATAATAATAATAATAATAATAATAATAATAATAATAATAATAATAATAATAATAATAATAATAATAATAATAATAATAATAATAATAATAATAATAATAATAATAATAATAATAATAATAATAATCATAAAACGTGTCCATATGTCATACCAGAGCCCTAAAATTTAAATTTTTAGTATTTGCAATAATGTCTTTGTACGAGAGGTACCAGGCCCACTTTCCCAATCCCGCCCATATTGTGGGATGCTGTGTATTTATAACCAATATGTTTGTACCGAATTTGGGAACTTTAGCTCGTATTTGTATGGAAAGTGCCACACCCACTTCTCCAAGACCATTTTTTAGAGAGTTGGTGTATTGATAAGCAAGATATTTGTACCAAATTTAAAGCCCTAGCTCTTGCCGTTCTCCAGATATACAGAATAAAAATAAAAAACAACAGCATGGGATTTATGGGAAAAATTAGAGGTAGTCGTGGTTTTTTGCTCATATCTCAGCCATTTATGGACCGATCTTACTGAATTTCAATAGCAAACAATTCCGGACTATATGCGACATAAATGTATAATAACCTAGCCTGTTCATATCTGGGGTCTTCGGAAATCCCATTTCAAACGACGGACAGACGGGTAACCGGATTTGAACTTCCCTTCTCATAAGGAGCCAGAATATATATTTTTTATAGGGTCTAAGAAATTACAAACGGAATGACAAAGTTATATATACCCTTTTACCTTCGGTGAGGGGTATAAAAATAAATTGCTACTGAACACAACTATATAAAAATAACTGTTGGAATTTCATCTATATTTTGTTTTTGTATTAGCACAATTAATTATTGTAATTATAAGACGACCAAAAAATCTTTGAAATTAAAAGCTTCAACGAACACTTGCTTAATTCTCTCTTTTGGGCAAGCAATGTTTTCTGGGCATACTGGAGGGAGTCCATCAACGTATGTAGATGTCGCTTCGCTTCGTATTGCTTCTCCTTCAAGGAGAGTGAGATCAAAATCTCTAATGTTGTAATCACATGTAATAGGCAATCTTTCGTCCACACTATTAGCATTAAAGATAGAAGAGATATATGACTTACATTCTCCTCTTGCATCGTGCTCGCTTTCTTCATTTCCAGATCCACATCTATTTTTTTCTTCTTCGAAATCTCCGTTGAATCTTCCATCTTTCTCTTCTTCTTTTTCTCCTTCACTATCGCTTCCTCCACTGCCTGTGTATTCGGAATTAGAGGAAGCTCTGAATCGCTTAAAATAAGATGCTGTTGTTTGGGGACTTCTACCTCGGTTTCTGATACATCCGGTGAAGCGTCGTCTAGAATCACTGGTTCTCGAATTGTTACTTTTTTGGGAGGAGCCATTTTCACTTGATACACTTGATTTAATTGAATAATTATATGAACAAACACTGCTATCACTTTCACAGTCTGATGACATTTAAAATTTAATTTTAATTTCAGCTTTATATATACTCACTAGTTGATCGCAATTTTAATAGTTGATCGCAGCTTTAAATATGCATGGTAAAAATAATAAAACATTATGACGACGACGACGACGACGACTAGACGCCGGCAGAGGGGCTGCGCAGCAATTTTCCTTCGGCAGCTATCGGCCGTAGGCCATGATTAAGCTAAGCCATGAAGAAGAAAATTGCTGCGCAGCCCCTCTGCCGGCTTCTGAATTAAACACCACTAAATTACCGTCGAAGTGCGATGTTATTAATTTCTTTTTTTTATGTAGCTTAATACCGATCGAAGTCTAAAGTTGAGTGCTTTTAAACAAAAAGTTTTAAAAAGTATTAGCCTTTTGTGGCAGCGCGCTGGCATTCTAATTATATCGGCAACAACTGCTCGTAGACGTTTGGATAAACTTATTAATAATAACTATAAAGTAGTTAAATATCTCTTCCTTGAAGGGCTTATCATCAACAAAAACAAAATATTTAGAGAAGGTTTAAAGTCTCGTCATGAAGCAATACTCGCTGCAAGATGTAAGGATTTATTAACGTGTATCTCTTTCGATGGGAAGAATGAGCCAACTTTGAAAAAAGTAACCGTTTGGTCAGGTAAACAAAAATTTCGAACCCATTCCAATGGAGAAATGCCAGCTTACTTATACATATTCTTCTTGAACATGGAGACTATTCCTTGCATTTGTTGACGTATTGTTTACCGTTCTAGCATCTGTTAAAATTTATCAATTCATAGGGTCTTCTACGTTTAGCATTTTCGCAAAGCTTTAATCGTGTTCTTTTTGTTGATTTTCATTATCACTTTTTGATATTTTTAAATTTTAGAGCATATTTCCACGTTTAATTTTCACTTTTTTAATTCTGTCTGTCGCGCTCGTTGAAGATAGACGTGTTTTCTAAGCTCGGCATACGGTTTATTTTTTTTTGAACAAATAAAGTATTAAAAAAAGTAAATACAAGTAAAGAAAAAAAAAAAAAAAAATACATGTATGTATGTACATACATACATAAACACACATTTTTTTATTCTCGGTGTTGATAAACAATAACAAATAAGAAGAGCAAAACTGTAAACAGTAAAAGAAAAAAAAAAAAAAACTTTTATGAGTGCAAACAGTAGAAATGCATATATCACAGTGAGTGTTAACGAAACAAATGCAGAAATAAAAAAAAGAATCGATGATAGCAAATACCTAACGGCTAAACCTATTACTCGCACGCGATCCCTTTCACCGTCGGTATTTAATAACACGGTTGATACAATAACAAATACAAAACCTGCTAGCGTTGCCTCAACAGCAAAAACAATTTTAATAAGTGATGTAAATATTAACCCCCAATCAGGCATAATAGATAACTCAGTATCACCTTCGGTGTCTAATAATACGGTTGATCTTAATACAATAAAAAATATAAAACCTGCAAGCGGTGCCCCAGCGGCAAAAACGATTTTAATAAGTGATGAAAATATTACCCCTAAATCAGGCATGATGGAAAACTCAACTCCACAAGTAAAAAGTGCTCAAAAGCCTCCAGTACAAGTAGGTATTGATAGGTACATAACAGTGCTTAAACGGGGTCGCAGCCCAACCTCCTCAGCAGTTGCTTCGGTCTCAAAAGTCTCAAAAGATGGTACAGCTGATAGAACAAGTTCACAAAATCGTTTTGCAATTCTGGATGAGGAATCCCCGGAAGCACAAAACGTTATCAAATCTTCTAAGCCACCGCCGATATATCTTAGAGAGCAAAACTCAAATGAATTAATAAAGAATTTGATATCGGTAATAGGTGAAAATTCTTTTTATGTAGCTGCAATAAAGCGGAGTAGTATTAATGAGACAAAAATACAAGTTAATCGTGAAGAAGATTTTCGTAAGGTAATAACTAAATTTGAAGCACTTAATAAGAATTTTTATACATATCAACTGAAGAGCAGTAAAGGTCTTCAGGTAGTGATTAAGGGCATTGACTCATGCGTGGACCCAGGTGAGATAAAAACGTTTTTAGAAGAGAAGGGCTTCAAAATAAAAACTGTAATAAACATTAAAAATAGAGAAAAAAATCCCCAGCCACTATTTCGAGTGGAGTTAGAACCCGGCGACATTAAGCTTAAAAAGAACGAAACGCATCCCATTTATAATCTTAAATATATCCTGTATAGAAAAATAACAATAGAGGAGCCGCACAAAAGGAATGGTCCCGTGCAATGTTTAAACTGCCAAGAATTTGGTCACACTAAAGCATATTGTCATTTAACCCCTGTTTGCGTCGTATGTGGAGAATTACATGGTACAGCTCTCTGCGATAAGTCTAAAAACGACCCCAATGTAAAAAAATGTAGCAACTGCGGTGGTAATCACACGGCCAACTATAGAGGATGCCCTGTATACTCTATCGTCAAGCGCTCGGTTGGACCGAAACCTAATCCCCCTCAAATGCAGGCAACAAATCAAGTTTACATTAATGACGTTCAGGTACCGCAGCCTAGTAATAACAGAACATCCTACGCTAACGTCCTAAAATCAAACCATATGCCAATGCAAGGTGAGTTGCCAAATAATGATGAAACTCCAGTTTCTAACTTAAGTCGTCTAGAGAAAACCATGGAAACATTAGTACAAACAGTAAATAACTTTACAAACACAATGGGTAATATGATGCAGGAAATGTTAAGAATGCAATCGATGTTATTGCAAGCTGTACTAAACAAGCCATGAACTGTTTAAAAATTTGCTTTTGGAACGCAAACGGCATCCGCCAACATAAAAATGAACTAGAATACTTCCTTAAAAATAAACAAATTGATGTTATGATGGTTTCTGAAACCCATCTGACCTCAAGAAACACGTTTAAAGTCAATGGTTATATATTATACGATACCAAGGACCCTCGAGGTAGAGCTTGTGGAGGTTCTGCCATTTTGATAAAAAATCGAGTAAAACACTACCTAATGTGCGATCATCGTGAAGATTATCTCCAAGCAACGAGCATTTGCGTTGAGGAATTATCTCGGAACATAGTAATTTCATCATTATACTCCCCACCTAGATTTTCAATATCAGAAAGCCAATATAATAAATATTTCAAATCATTAGGACCCTGCTTCCTGGCTGCTGGCGATTATAACGCTAAACACACTTTCTGGGGGTCACGACTTATTACACCTAAGGGTCGTGTTTTGTTTGACACAATTTGTAAAATGGACCTAAATGTGGTCGCGAGCGGACAACCAACATATTGGCCTACTGATCAGCAAAAAGTTCCAGATGTCATAGATTTTGGCGTGGTTAATAACATCCCCATAGACACGATTCATGTAGAAGCGTCCCTAGAATTATCTTCAGATCACACACCTACAATTGTTACTATAATGAATCCAAATAGAATCGTATCTCCGTCTGGTTACTTATCGACATCAGCCTCACAAATAAATTGGTTAAAATATAAAAAATATCTGAGTGCCCATTGCACAGAAAATATTCCGCTTAGCACACCGGAGAACGTGGATCTCGCTATTGTTAATTTTGACAGTTATCTCAAACTAGCTGTTCAACATTCCAGCATAACACTCAAAAAAACCAAAAACAAAATCATATATTCTACAGATGTCGAGCGTCTATTGACTGAAAAAAGGAGAGTTCGTAGAGAGTGGCAATTGCACAGATCCCCCCAACTTAAGACTTTATTAAAAGAGTGCACAAAAAGGCTGAGAAAGTTACTGCAGTCTCAGAAAACGGCTTCCCTGGAAAAATATCTCAAGGGACTTGATGCAACTCCACAATCAGATTACTCATTATGGCGTGCAGCTAGAAGCCTCAATAGGCCAGTTATCTCTAAGCCACCATTGAGAAACTTGAATGGAAGTTGGGCAAGAAATGATATTGAAAAAGGAAATCTGTTTGCTAATCATCTGAAAAATGTATTTACCCATAATATATTTCACGATATAGCAGTCGATTTACCGTCTGTAAATGTTAGAGCAGCTATTCCCCTAAGATTCGAGTTTAGAGAAATCGAAAAGGCTATTTGTAATTTAAACACCAAGAAGGCATCCGGTATTGATAAGATCAGTAATAAAATGCTTTTGGAGCTACCAAGTACAGCAAAGAAAATTATTCTTTTTATTTTTAATGCTATTTTACGACTTCAATACTACCCTCATAAATGGAAGGTTTCCTTAGTAACCATGATACCAAAGCCAGGAAAGGATCATACAAAAGTTGAGTCATACAGGCCTATTAGCTTATTATCTAATATTTCAAAGCTATTTGAGAAACTACTAGTGGCAAAATTAACGCCGATTTTAAATGAAAATAGATGTATTCCTAATCATCAATTTGGGTTTAGAAGAAAGCATAGCACAATTGAACAAACTCATCGAATAGTAAATGTAATAAGAAAAGCCTTTGAAGAGAAAAAATATTGCTCAGCACTCTTCATCGATGTGTCTCAAGCTTTTGATAAAGTCTGGCATGAAGGTTTACTACTGAAATTGCAGCAAAACTTGCCAGCAAACATACACAAGCTGTTAGAAAGCTACTTAGTCGGTCGTCAATTTATTATTAAAGAAGGCGATTTTTTAAGTTCTCCTCAGCCAGTTAACGCTGGAGTCCCACAAGGCAGCATCCTGGGCCCTCTATTGTACTTAATTTATACTTCGGACATGCCAACAAACAGCTACACACAAACCTCAACATTTGCGGATGACACAGCTTTCCTAAGCGTACATGAAAACTGTCAAGAAGCATCTCGTTACTTACAGGATCACATATTTGAACTGGAAAGGTGGTTAAAACAATGGAGGATAAAGATCAATGAGCAAAAATGCGCACATATAACATTCACATTGCGTCGGGAAACATGCCCCCCTATTAAAATCAATAATCAAATAATACCCCAACACTCGCATGTAAAATACCTCGGTATACATCTAGATCGGCGTTTAACGTGGAAATGGCACATAGAAGCAAAATTAACTCAAATGAAACTAAAAGCAATTCAAATTAATTGGCTCATTGGAAGAAATTCTGTTCTTAGTCTCGATTGCAAACTTTTACTTTACAACTCTATCTTAAAGCCAATTTGGTGCTACGGTATTCAGTTATGGGGCACTGCCTCGGCTTCTAATATCGAAAAAATTCAAAGGCGCCAAAATAAACTTCTTCGAATAATAACAGCCGCTCCCTGGTATGTCAAAAACTCAAATATCCACAAGGATCTCAATGTGCCATTGGTAAAAAGTATGATAACGAAATATGCAGTAAAATATTTAAAAAGGCTGGAACTGCACCCAAATCCCTTAGCTCGAAATATTTTAAATTATGGCGGCCACACTCGATTAAGGAGAAGAGACACTGCAGCACTCACCCAATCAGATGAGCGATAAACACCTACATATGTGAACATGAAACCGTGATGACTAAATCTTTTTGTCTGGCACTGGCAGGACATTAAGTAAATATTAGGATAAGATTTGATTAATTATTGTTAGTTCATATTTAATATATGAAGATTCAATAAATAAATACTGCAAAAAAAAAAAAAAAAAAAAAAAAAAAAACTTTTTTAATTGTTTCTTTCTCCCTTTTGACTTTTATTTGACCTTCTTTTATACTTTCCTGTTGCGTCGTTTTGAAAGTAACTGTTTTAATTCACAGTTTTACACAGTTTTTTCCTCTCCCTTTTTTATTTTAATTTAACCTCATTTTATGAAGTTTTTTCTATTATTGCGTTGTTTTGAAAACTAACTGTTTTATTTAAAACTTTTTTTTGTGTTGCGTGGTAATTTTTTGAAAGTAACTGCTTTATTCCCCAATTTTCAGTATATATTTTTTGTTAATATGATTATAATTTCACTGATGATTTTCCTTTCACGTACATACATATGTACTACATGTTTTAAAAACTCTTTTTAGATTTTTTCCTATTTCTTTGTGTTATTGTTTTAATTGTAATTATAATTTATATAAGGAAATTGTACTTCTTTTTCCCTTCCTTTTTTAATGTTTATTAAAACTGAATTTAATTTAACACTTTTAAGTGTCACGGTCGCCATTTAATGTTGCCTTAATAAAACGACTTTTGATCTTCATTGTTCACCCCAGGCTGCATCGTCTCTTTTTTAATTTCTTTTTTTCAATTACATTCTTTCATATTCTTATGTTACATGGTTGCTTATTAAAGTATTTACACGTTTAAAGCACGAAATGATATAGAAAAAGGAAATATTTTTGTTAATCATTTGAAAACCGTATTTACAACTCATACATCTTTCGATACTGCGGTCGAGTTACCACCTGTTGTTGTTAGATCAGCTGTTCCACTAAGATTTGAGATAAGAGAAATCGAAAAGGCTATTCATGATTTAAACCCCAAGAAAGCCCCTGGTTTTGATAACATCAGTAACAAAATGCTTTTGGAGCTACCCCGCATAGCAAAGAAAATTATTCTACTAATTTTTAATGCTATTTTACGCCTTGAATACTTCCCACAAGAGTGGAAAATATCTTTAGTTACCATGATACCTAAACCAGGAAAGGATCCCACAAAAGTTGAGTCATATAGACCTATAAGCCTATTGTCTAATATATCAAAGCTATTTGAGAAACTACTAGTGTCAAAATTAACGCCGATTTTAAATGAAAACAGATGTATTCCCAATCATCAATTCGGTTTTAGAAGAAAACACAGCACAATTGAACAAACTCATCGAATAGTAAATGTCATAAGAAAAGCATTTGAAGAAAAAAAATATTGCTCTGCACTCTTCATCGATGTGTCTCAAGCTTTTGATAAAGTCTGGCATAAAGGGTTACTACTGAAGTTGCAGCAAAACTTACCAGCAAACATACACAAGCTGTTAGAAAGCTACTTAGTCGGGCGTCATTTTATTATTAAAGAAGGCGATTTTTTAAGTTCTCCTCAGCCAATTAACGCCGGAGTCCCACAAGGCAGCATCCTGGGCCCTCTATTATACTTAATTTATACATCGGACTTGCCAACAAACAGCTACACCCATACCTCAACATTTGCGGACGATACAGCTTTTCTAAGCGTACACGCAAATTGTCAAGAAGCATCTCGTTACTTACAGGATCACATATTTGAACTGGAAAGGTGGTTAAAACAATGGAGAATAAAGATCAATGAGCAAAAATGCGCACATATAACATTCACATTGCGTCGGGAAACATGCCCCCCTATTAAAATCAATAATCAAATAATACCCCAACACTCGCATGTAAAATACCTCGGTATACATCTAGATCGGCGTTTAACGTGGAAATGGCATATAGAAGCTAAATTAACTCAAATGAAACTAAAAGCAATTCAAATAAATTGGCTTATTGGAAGAAATTCTGTTCTCAGCCTCGATTGCAAACTTCTACTTTACAACTCTATCTTAAAGCCAATTTGGTGCTACGGTATTCAGTTATGGGGCACTGCCTCGGCTTCTAACATCGAAAAAATTCAAAGGCGCCAAAATAAACTTCTTCGAATAATCACAGCCGCCCCCTGGTACGTCAAAAACTCAAATATCCACAAGGATCTCAATGTGCCATTAGTAAAAACTATGATAACGAAATATGCAGTAAAATATTTAAAAAGGCTGGAACTGCACCCAAACCCATTAGCCCGAAATATTTTAAATTATGGCGGCCACACTCGATTAAGAAGAAGAGACACTGCAGCACTCACCCAATCAGATGAGCGGTAAACACCTACATATGTGAACAGAAACCGTGATGACGAAATCTTTTTTGTCTGGCACTGGCAGGACATAAATCAAATATTAGGTTAAGATTTGATTAATTATTGTTAGTTCATATTTAGTATATGAAGATTCAATAAATAAATACTGAGAAAAAAAAAAAAAAAAAAAAAAAACGTTTAAAGCTTACAGGGCTCGGTAGCACTATAGTAATTTTATCTACCGTTGGAGTCACGGAAGCAATTGCTAATGTTGAGTGGGTATGTAGTTCCTGCACCAGTCTGACAGACTGGTGGCAAAGGCTCCGTAAGGTAACCAATCCAAATTGTCCGCTTTTTCTCAAGCCGTCGAGTATATTATACTAAACTCCACTTCTGATTTTGGAGTTGCATCTGAACAAACAATTTCTGCTAAAAGTGCAACTTGCAACATAATTATTTGCGAATAAGTCGTGCGTATTAACGTAGTATTTGTTTGAGTTTTTCGAACATGAAGAATGTATGGGAAAAGAAGTAGCAAAACACTTGTTTTACTGCAAAACAAGTTTTGGGCCAAAACATGTAACACCCAATTTTTACGGGCGCTTTTACAACGTCGTTTTTTCCATTCCCTTTTTAAGCAATTTCCAAAAATCCTTTGCGCTTATACGATGATTTTTGGTTGCATGTTTTTTATTTACTGTAGGGCCTTGATTATCCATAATTCAACTAATTGGCAGCATCAATTACCCGGGAAATAAAAAGAACTTGTTGGCATTGATTTATGTATATTTTTTTGCAACAATTACCTCTATTAAAATTACTTTTTTCCCCATATTATATGCATGCTTAAATTTTTTTTACATTTACATAAAATCCAGTAGCCCGTTTTTGTATTTCTCACATTGTAAAATTTCCCGCATGAAGCAAAAACAGTGCAATATGAAATGGTTTTTCTCACAACAGTGTTTCTGTATCTGTACTTTGCAAGAATTACCTGTCATTTAAATAATTTTCCAGCAATTATTGGAAGGAAGTGAGAAAAATTGTTTCTGTAGCATATTTTGCGAAGAGTTTCCCACAAGAGCTGTCAAAATAAGTCACATTTGAAATTGATGCGAGAAAAATTAAATTTAAAAAAATGGAGCCAAATTATCCGAAAAAATAATTATGTATATACAGTGGTGGCCATGATTTTAGCACATACCTTTTTGTACTTTTATAATTAAAAAATTTTGTTACGTATACGTTATTTTTATCATTGTTATATCTTAATGTATTATTCTCGGTGTTAAGAATATACGGTATTATTTTACTTAACTTTTATTTTCGTTTATATTATTTTTTATAACGTACCCTCAAAAAAAGACTGGACAGTAATTTAGCACAAATCAACAAAATTTATTTCCAGCACGATAAAAATAAAAACTCTAATATTAAATTCACAAAATGTTTAATATTTGGTAGGATAGCCCTTATTCTTTAACACAGCTGCACATCTCCTGGGCATACTGTCCACCAGGGCAATGCAGCGTTCCTTTGGTATTGCATACCAAGCGTTTTGTATTTCCGTCCATAATTCGTTTAAATTTTTAGGTTTAACAGCAGTTATGTGTTGCTCTACATCGTTCCAAAGGTTCTCTATAGGATTAAGATCCGGCGATTGAGCTGGCCATTTTAAAACGTCAATGCCACTTTGATCCAAGCAACACTTTACTATGCGTGAAGTGTGTTTTGGATCGTTGTCGTGCATGAAACGCCATCTAAGTGGCATGTTTTCCTCTGCATATGGAATCATTGTACCCGAAATTATATTTTTGTAAACATACTGGTCCATTCGCGAATCGATTTTAATTATTGGACCAACACCGTGCCCAGAAAACGCAGCCCAAACCATTACGTTTCCACCACCATGCTTTACGGTCTTCGAGGTGTACCTGGGATTATGTTGCATGTTTGGAGGACGCCATACATAACATTTTCCATCAGAACCAAATCGACAAAATTTGGATTCGTCGCTCCAAAGGGTATTTTTCCAAAAAAGCAGGGGCTTGCCTAAGTGTTCACGTGCGAATGAAATTCGGGACTTTAAATTTTTCTTAGACACGTGTGGCTTGTGTTGTACAATACATCCACGCAATTTTTTTTCATTAAGTCTTCTTCTAATTGTTCGTGAGGAAACGTCGATACCAAATTTTGTTGAAACTTCCCTTTGAATTTCAGTTGAGGTTTTAAAGGGGTCCGCAACTGAAGCTCTATAAATAAGGGAGTCCTCTTTACGTGTGGTTTTTCTAGGCCTAGCACACTGTGGAACATTTTTGTGTGTCCCATTGGCTTGAATATGTCTGAGTGCATTGTACACCATCTTTCTAGAACAGTTTAATATAATAGCAATATCACAAACGGTGCTTCCTCTCGATTTCATATGATGGATAACTTTACGCTGCTCCTCAGTGCACCATGTACCTTTAGCCATATCTAGTTTTTGTTTTAAGTTTTTTAATAAAACCTTTCAATTAAAGTATTAACAAAACTTACCAATTTAAGATTTTAAGCAAGAAAAATTATGAAAATTACGAATGTGCTAAATTCGTGTCCAGCTCAGAGTAAACACTTCTTGCAATAAACCAAAAATTTAAAAAAAAAAGAGCAAAAAAGAATAGAAAAAAATAACGGTACATACTGATCACGCCATACACAACACTTGTGGGTAAGAAGTTTATTTAATTTTCATACCTTAAACAAAATAAATGCATTTGAATGCAACGTACATGCAATGTGCTAACCTAATGTCCACCACTGTACATACACACATGTACATATGTACACAAGAATGTGTATTATTATAATTTTAATTCGAAAAGAAAGAATTTAAATAATGAAAATAAATCAAACACAATTGTTATATTTTATTATTTGAATTTTTTTTTTAGCCTTTCATTATTTTCGTTTTATGCAGGACCAGATAAACTTGAAAAAAAAAATCATTCATTTCCTAAGAAAAAATAAAAAAGTCGCCTTTTTTTGTTTTAAAAATCGGACAATTTAAAATTAATTTTGACAAATTTTGATCGATTTTTATTAAAAAATAAATAAAACATAGTTAAAGTTCATGGGTATTTTATGAATACATACTTAAGCTTGAGGTCTATTTTTATAAAATTATTTATTTTATTTTTTCTTAATCCAATAACAATTTAAAATTTTAGATTGTTATTTTTCCCTTAAGAAGTCAGACAAAGGTGTGACAAAATATCATATTGAACTAAAAATAACACTTTTGGCCAAAAAGAGGCAAACATTGTTACGCGCGGTTTTATCGGACGATTATTAACATACGAATTTTAACTTGAATAAAAAAAAGATTTAATGACACATTGAAGGATGTTTGCTCTAACAAACAGGTGTTAACTCCACCAACGGTTTAATGAAAGTAGTGGCTACATGTAGGGCATTCATGGTTTGTCAAATGTGACCATAACTTAAGTGACGAGATGTTTTCGTCACCCGAGTGCATTTTCCCCTCCCATGGTCTAAGCCACTGTGCCTATGGTAATCGCACACACTCCAATTTATCCGATTACCCCAAAAACATTTAGTCCACTTTCTGCCACATGACAACTTACCTTGCCCCATGATGACTTGGATTTTAATTATTTATAAACGCATTGTTTTCTTCATGTTAATTCAATATAAAATTCGGTTTTTATTCACAATTAAATTCAGTTTTATATGTGGTATGGTTATAATATATGAGGTTGGACTGCATATATGTACATATATACAGTAGGTAGTGTATACACGAAATCAGGGAAAATTTAGGTGGTTTTATCTATTCTTAAAAAAAAAGTTTGTATACACTATCCACACATATATGTACATATATGCATATATCTATTTATACATAAATTTAATAATACATAGTAATGAAATGGGTCATTATTTTTTTTTTTATTTTTCTTTTTTTTTTTTTTTTGGTTCTTCAATTTAATTCACATATATTTAATTATAAATCAATGGTTGTTGGGTTATAAGAGGTTGGACTGTCAATGCGTCTTGTAAGAGTACAACCTTTTATAACTTATACATGTACATATATACATACAGCGGGTAACGGATATACGAAAATGCTAAAAAAAATTATTATCAATTGTTTTTGGGTTTATTTATTAATTTAGGTGGACTAACCACTGCATGAAAATATGTATGTAGGTATTTATAGATTTATATTTAATTTATCAACAAGTTTAACGTGTTTTAATTTTTTGTTTCTTTTTTTCTTGTTTTCAGTCACTTAGATCTTTTTACATATAAATGCTGCTTAAGACTACTTACATACATAACATACATATATATGTCAAACAAAAATTACCGGCCATCATTTCTTCCTCTTAGCTGGTGGTCGGGTGAGGGGTCTGCTGTTTGGCATCTAACGGATTTTTCTTTTTTTATTTTACTAGGCGGTTTTTCTGCTTTTAATTATTTGTTGGTATTAAAAAAAATTTAATGAGTTCAATTACTTCTTTTCTTATTTTTCGGCTTTCTAAATTTCCTTTGGTTTTTCCCTTTTTTCGGCTATTGTAGATTTCCTGACTTTTCCATAATTTTAATAATTTTATAAGTTTGTTTTTTTTTTCTAAAAGAGTTTTTTGTAGTTGTTTGTCACTAATTAAATTGCACGCAACGTAAAACGCAGATAAGAAGATAAGTCTAGCAAAAGACATACCAAGTAATGCACATGAACCAGTACACATACACACGTTTATTATATGGCGGTCTTTTATCTATTATACTTTGATAAAGTTTAGGCATTTTACCCACTTTCAAAACTTCACTGTTGCTGTTTTAAATTAACTTGATTAAGCTGTAAGTTGTTAATACATTTATTACATATATGCCGGTCTTTAAGCTACTATACTTTCCGAGGGTTTTATGTGTTTTGCACAAGTTCACAAATCTAGTATTTGATGCACAAATTAAAGCCCATAGTGGCAATTTACTAAACTTTTAGGCATTTGTCCAAAAATTTGGTGCTTAACACTAAACATTTTAGCCCTGTGGGTTCTTTTGTTTTGTTTTAATACTTAATTTTATAGTTTTGCACTCAATAAATATCACGGAAACTAACACACTTTGCTCATCATGTGGGGTACTTTTGCACAATTAATTGAAATTAACCAATAGTTCTGTTTTTTGTACTATTTTTGGTTATAAACCAGGAGTAATTGTCACCTTTTTGGTTTTGTTTATTTTTCAAAGACTTTTCTTCTTAATAAAATAATTAGCAAATTCACTCCGGCGATCGACAACGCATGTGTAACCTCGAAACGCAACTTACTGACTGACTTAACTGTAACTTCATTTACTTTTTATAAGCAGAACATAACAACCAAGGTATGTTCGCGAAATACAGAGCTATATACATAAGCATGTATAACATGCGTGAACAACAAGATGTAAAAAAAATTATGTTAGTGCAAATTAAGTAACGGGAAAATCCTCTCATGTTAAAGCAGGGATTTCCAAAAATTTGTTGGTTGTGTAGTAGTGAGTACCAGAGAGTAAAAAAATTGAGAGAATGCATTCATTTACAGCCGAAATAAAATGTTAGTAATATATTTTATAAGTTGTATAACACAAAGGTACAAAATTAAAAATTTTTTGTGTTGATAAAAAATTTGTAGCAATTCTTTACCAATTCAATGTCGCTGATTTTAAAACTGCCCTTTTTTTATTCGGAAGCTTTTTGACTCTAAATCAGTTTCAAATATCTTATCAAACAATTGTAAAAATATTAAAGATTTTTAAGTTTTAAGAATTCATAAAATATAAATATTGCACGCAAATCACAGCTGATAGAAAAAAAAGTGCAGTTTTAAAATCAACGACATTGAATTGGTAAAGAACTGCTACAAATTTTCTATCAACACAAAAAATGTTTAATATTGTTCCCTTGTGTTATACAACTTATAAAATAAAATCTTCTAAATTTATACTTTTATGGCAGTTTCGTAATAGTAGAATGCTTTTTAAATGGGATGAACTTAATTTATTACGTTGCTTGGAACAAATAAATTTTAAATCCGAAAAAATTTGTTCGCATAGGTAAGTAGTGCCGAATAAAGAGAGGCACTTAAATGAATTTTTTTTTAGTTCAGGATAGAACTCGCCATCCAAATCTTTCCAGAACTTTACAATATTATTTCCGTCTGGAGCATTTACTTCGCTTCGTAGTATGATTAGTTCTGATTGAATATCAAATTCGTAGTTGCTTACATCGCAACGAAAAGGGTTTTCGAAAAGATCTAATAGCGGTTGTAAAATTACAAAATCTTGAAACCTGTCTTGAAAATTATTGAAAAGTGTTTCAAATATTTCGGCATATTCATATCTTTTGTCGATTTCGAGATTTCTATAACAAAGTGAAGTTTTTGGAAAATTGGAAAAATCACCAGTTTTAATTTGGGAAAAAATTAGAGAAAGTTTTGTTTTAAAATTGTGAATGATTTTTGACAAGTCGCATATATTGCGTTCCTTTCGTTGCAATTCCAAATTAAGTTCATTTAACATACTTGTCGTATCTGCCAAAAAAAGCCAAGTCTAAAATAAAGCAGAGTACGGAGAGTGCTCAAATTAAACTCGCTCGCGAGCGAGTCCAATTCGAGCGAGTTTTATTTTCTACATTGAAAAGAATTATTCTTTACTGCTCGCGAGTTTAGAAAATAAAACTCGCTCGCGAGTTTTATTTTTGCGAGTTGAAAAATATTGCTCAAATTTTAAGAGTCAAAAATAAAACTCGAGTTGAGCTAAAAAGAATTGTTCGCGAGTTTTATTTTTGCGTATGAATTTTTTTAATTAAAAATATCTTTTTCCTGTTTATTTGTTTGTATGTGTGGATAAATGTGTGTATGTATGAATATTTCATCGAAACACAGAACAGCATTAGCAAATGGATCAGAAGTAAGGTGGGAAAAGGTATTTATTGATACAGCAAATATTACGTTGTTACAAGTATAACTAACCATGAAGAAGAAATAGCAAAGGAAAGGATACGTTTAAAAGAATGCAATCATGTTATACGTTTCGAAAATATAAAAATACTATGGAGAAACAGTTTTTAGTTTTAAATTTGGAAATATTTACTAACATAGTATTGAAAATAAATGTTTGTTACTATCAGTGTTGCCAAGAGCTGAATAAAAATAAGCTAAATTGGTATTTTTAAATAAAGACTAAAAAGGCAAAAACTTTTTTTTTACTCATTGTGATCTTTATTATTAAATAAGTAAAAATACATAAACATATTTTATACAGTGCATAACATTTTTTTAAGACTCCATAACAATAAAACTAAAAGTAGTTAGTATACTAATAATTGTGTTGAAACTGAAATGAAACATTAATGGCCAATTTTCAGGATTGAAATTAAAACACATTTATGTTTAAAATGGTTTTAAATACAAAATTCTCTTCTTCACTAAGCACTTAAATGAAACTTAAGTCACCGATGTGGTACATTTAAGTCCAACTTAAGTTTCAATTGGATTAACTTAGCAAGGTGGCCTCAATATCACAGCAATACAAAAACAACAGACAAAGTAATAACAACCAGCTGTTTTTTGAGACCACCTTGTAAATAACTACACTTTTTTTATGATATTTTTTTGGGTTTAGTAGTGCTACCATACTTTTATCTTAATTAAATAAGACTTTTCATATAAAACTCAAAAAATCAATCTGTAATTAAATACGATTTAAGTTTTTATGAAAATTAACATAATATAGATTTAAATACTATCCTGAAAATTGGGCATTTATGTTTAAAAAAGAGGAAACTAGCAATTCCTCACTGGTATCGTGAGTACTTGTTATTTGTTGGATTAAATTTTTATTTAGTTTAACTAAAAGCAAATTATTTATTGTATCTTTTGACAATTTGGACCTCGATTTTGTTAAAATTAGTGAAAGAGCACTAAAGGCTTTTTCTACGGATACTTGTGTTGATGGAACGGCTAGTGCTACGTCTAATAATTTCCCAAGCTCTGAATCTGTAATTTTGCTCCTTTTGTAGTATTCCAAAATGTTTGTTAGCTGGGTTTTCATTTCGAACGTGGGTGCGTAGACTTTTTACAATTTTGCGGCATTCTTCAACTTCAGACTGAATTGTTTTCAAGACATCTTGAGCTGCAAGGTGTATTTTATGGGCTGCACATCTTACAACTGTCATAACGGTTGAAAGTGACGAGTGAATATTTTCAAATTCTTCGTCATCACTATTTATATATTCAGCTTCTTGTGCTAAAGCTTCTTCTTGAAGATCTTGCAATAATTTCGCCGTTTTTATTACATTTGCTCCGTTATCAGAAGTGCATGCGTATATTTGGGATATGCCAATGTTATACTCTTTTAAACAGTTTATTATCTCCTCTTTAAGAAACTGAGCTGTATGTCTTTTTTTTAATTGAATCATACCAATTGTATTTATATGAATTTTGGAGTCTTTAATATATTGAACATTAACTCCAAGTATACTTTTTTCCATTCGCGTGGCAACGTCGATTTTTAAACAAATCATCTTCTTTAAAACCGATTTTGAAATATTTTCTTTTAGTTGTATTGCTGCTGTGTTGATTTTGCAGACGATGTTTTTTGAATTAATATTAGTTCTATGCAAATCTTCATAAGGGCGTAAATTTTTTTTAAAATAATCTTCGTCATCAAATATTCTAAATGGAATACTTTTCACTGTTACAAGTCCAACATAACATAACAAAAACTCATTTTTACTTAGAGAAACAGACATATGATTTATTTTTTTTTTATCGCACAATTATTTGATGATGATGGCTGTATATCATCTTCACTTTCACTAATTTTAATATTGTGCATTGTTTCATAATGACGTTTAATGTTTTCGGTTCTTTTTCCCTTAAGGAGTTTTTGACAAAGTATGCATTTTGATATATTATTTTGTTCGTCGATTGAAACATATTTTTCAAATTCAAATAAATTTTTGCGACCCATTGCACAGATGTTTAAACACTCACTACAGATCAATGAACACATTTCATTGCATTTTATATAGTCGTTATTGTTAACTACCTGTTGCTATCTATCTATCTATCTTCTATATATATAAAAATGAAATTATGTGTGTTTGTATGTTTGTATGTTTGTCGCTTTATAGACTCCGAAACTACTGAACCGATTTTCCTGAAATTTTTACAGTAACATCACGTGAGCCCTAAAAATAAAATAGGCTACTTATTTTTTCGATAGGGGCAGGGGAATTGGTACCCCCCATAGGATGCCAATATTATACTGAACCGATTTTCCTGAAATTTTTACAGTAACATCACGTGAGCCCTAAAAATAAAATAGGCTACTTATTTTTTCGATAGGGGCAGGGGAATTGGTACCCCCCATAGGATGCCAATATTAATTATCGCATATCTTAAGAGCCGCTGCACGCATTTTGCTGAACTTTTTGTAGTAGAATCTTCTGAGCCCCGGAATTGAAATAAAATAGCAGCGGGGGTATAGGAATACCCCATAGGACGCCAATGTTTAACATCGCATATCTTAAGAACTGTAATAGTGAGAATGTTCAAACTTTCTAAAAGTCACTCTTATGGTATACTACACTTTTGAAAATAAAAATAAAGCGGGTAGGCGCAGGGGGGGAAATACCTCCCATAGGATGCCAGTGTAGCGAAGCGCACCGGGTTAAGCTAGTTTTCTATAAAAGTCAACTAATTTGGTTGTCACAAGACAATTATTGGCGATTTCTCAGAAAAGAAATCGCCATATGTGGTGGCTATTGCAGCCATAAAATCTCATATTGGGTTCTTTAATTCTGTGAGGTGTGTAGGGCCGTGCACATAAAAAACTTTTACTGCCTTTTTTTGTAATAAAAATAAAAAATTTCGTAAGCTGTTTCCATGTAAATTCGCAAACAAACATTCTTAATACAAAAACAGGCAGTTCATTAATTTCCTATGAATCGTAAACACTTCTATGTAAGTCACTAATGAACGCATACATTTTATTACACATCATTCAAAATTTAACATTTATACGTATTGCACATATATTTTAAAACACACTTATCTACCTGTTTATGAGCAGCATTCACTTGTGTGCATTTTTTGAGTATAAACATTACTTTTACAACCCTTTCCCACACGTCTTGCCAGTCATTTTAACATAAACATTAATATAATAAGTTTTTCAGACCCATTGCACTGACATTTAAACACTCACTAGGGATCGAACAAACATATCAATGATCACATTTTCTATAAATAGTAGTGATTGTTTACTACCTGCTGATGTTTTCTATAAGAATCAACTAATTTGGTTGTCACAAGACAATTATGTGATGGCTTTTGCTACCCTAAAAAACTCTTAATTCGTTTATAACACTGGTCTTCAAAAACAAATGTAAGTCTTTAAATAAAAACATATAAAATATAAAGATTTTAAAGCGGTTAATTTAAATCCGTTTGCAGTTTCAAATTTTTTTTATGGGCTTGACTAATATTCCGCCCGAAATAAGGGCCGATTTTTATTAAAACACCAACAAATAATTATTAATAATATTTCCTTTAAGTCAAACGAATAACATTTTTTATATTTTCCACTGTTTCGGACATTTTCAGAAATTAGCGGCGATAAACTTTTTTTTCAAGCAAAATTAGTACTATTTTTTGTTTTCAAAAATTTGTTAACAAATTTAGAAAAAATTTTTTTATTATTGATCAGAAAGCCAGATATATTGCGAATAAAATGAGCCATAAACCATGAAAATCGATTGACAAATGTTTATTTTATTCATAATATTAAAGGCAGCTTTTATGAAAATAATATCGTACCAATCTCAAACACTTTTATTTAAGTCATTTAAGAACGCATACATTTTATTACACATCATTAAACATTTTGCAGGTTTACATATTTTTAAACAAGAAAACATTTATACATACAAATACACATACATTCTTATCAACATGGTTTTGCCCAGCATTCATATGTGTGCATATGTTTTTATAACCCCTTCCTACACATTTGACTGCCCATCGTTTCTAAAAATTCATATGTATGTATATTTTTACTTCGCACAAGCAAACATTAATTTTTTTAAACGAGTTGCTCGATTTCAACTCGTATGCCCTCGTTTTCTGCTCGCATAAAATTTGTACTTACGAGTTGAAAAATAAAACTCGTAAGCACAAATTTTAAAACGAGTTGTTATCTGCTTACGAGTCGAGCACAAAAATCTTATGACTCGTAAAAAATTTGTGCTCGCAAGTTTAAAAATAAAACTCGCGAGCACAAATTTTAAAATGAGAGAGTTGACTCGAATTGTGCTCGCGAGTAGAATTTTTTCCTACCCTGAAATAAAGTTATTGTCTTTTAAACACTGTACTAAAACTTGTTCTATTTTCTCAGTTTCTAGGAACTGAAGAACTTCTTCTCTTAAATCATAAAGTCTATTCAGGCAATCACCGCGACTTAGCCACCGAACTTCTGTAAACATTTTCAGGTCACAATTCATAGCATTTTTGTTTTTTAAAAAGGTAACAAATTTTCGGTGGGTAAGCGCTTGATGTCCGCCTCGAATTTTATTTATTATATCCTCTGCTGTCTTCATAGCTGGGGTATCATTTATGAATTTCGATGCAAGAGCGGTCTGATGAATTATGCAGTGAAAATTATGAACTGCAAATTCCTGTTTGTTTAATTGGCCTATAAGCCCATTATATTTGCCCAACATTACATTGGCTCCATCTGTGCAGACTCCAGCAAATTTGTTTATGTCTACAATGGAAAGAAGCTTTTCTGTGACAACATCATACAACAACGTACCAGTTACATTTTCATAAAATGTTTCTAAAGGAAACATTGACTCAAAAATAGTGTATTCGCTGTCTACGCATCGAATACAAATTACAAGTTCACACAGATCATTTATGTCAGTGCTTTCGTCTAAACGAATTGAAAAAAATTCGAAATTAATTACTTTTTCCCTAATTGCAGATTACAAACATGTTCCTAATTGAACAGTACGACGGCCTACAGTTTGACTGGACAGGGGAAGAGACTCTATAAATTTAGTATTATAATTAAGCCTTTCCCAAATTTTTTTCAGCAATTGCTTGATAAAAACACCATCCCACAATGGTCTTCCTTTCTTACTTAAGAAAAGTGTTTTCAAAGAAAAAAAACCCACCGACGCGATTGGTACAGAAACAAAAATATTTTTACAAGCACAAAATACCAACAAATTCTTGTGGCTATTTTTTTTTTCTTAATAATTTCTGCATTTAGGTACGTCTTTTTAACGAAAGAAAAAGGGACCCTTTTACAGGCATCAAAGAATTCTTTTCACAAACAAAACACATATCGTTAGCTTAAATGCAAAACAATGTAGATATTATTTGAAAATTTAAAATTTTTGTTGATTAGGATTCACGTTACATATCGTCAGCTCAGAATTGGTTTGGCGCATATGCCAAAAAGTCGGAGTGGAGAAAAACGACAAAGAAGATTTGCATGAAGATTTCTCAAAATGTACCCGATAGAATTTTTTTATATTTTTACCACTGCTTCCGGTATATGTTATGAAGAAAAATGTAAATTTTTGCTCACTTTCATGAATAAAGTTAGAATTTAAAAGTATTTTTTTGAAAATGAAAAATATTGTTTTGTGCCGCATACGCCACTTTTCTAAAAAAAAATTAAAAAAATGGCTTTTTGTGCTGCATACGTATACTTATTGCTGTGTATTGAGTAACTTATTGTTGAGATGAATGTTTCTATATTTACAATCTAATAAAAAGTCAACATTAATGAAATTTTTTTTTTATTTGGTTTTATTTTACAAAAACAGAAAAAACAGTTCTACTGTTATGAAAAGGTACATAAAAAGCCACAAAGTAAACAATTAAAATAATACAAAAGTAAAATAGAATCAAGAAAAAACACTTAAAATTTAAAACTAAATATTGAGTAAATTTTTATAATAACTTTTATCAACATGTGGAAGAAATATAAGCAAGTCTTTTATGTCTCTCTTTTTATCGCTGGAAATAATTGATGGTTTCGATATTTTCAAAACGTGCGTCAACAAATTCTCAGGAGTTTTCAAACAATTTTTTGATGCAGACTTAACCAAAATTGCATTTTTATATTTTTCCTCTCGTCGAAGTTTTATAATGTATACATAAATCATTATTTTTACTGTATAGAAGTACTTTAATTTTAGCAAAAGGGACTTGTCGAAAGTCCATTTTATTTGCTACCAACGAGTATGTGCGAAAATCTTCCGGAAGTATTTCCATAACTTTTAATTTTGTTTTATTATTTGGCATTGTTTTAAGCATATTTAGTAAATGAAGAGGACTATGAATTTCAATATTCTTTAAGTACCGGTCAATAACACCATGAACACAGTCCACTTCTTGAATTAAAGAATGTCCTGGTTCTGAAAACTTTTGTATTACGGTATCAATATTATTTTGTTTAATAAACATTTTGATTGCGGTTGAGTTAATTCGATTTTTATTTTGAGGAGTTTTTGCTGGAGATTCTTTCTTATTTATAGAAACGTAAGCTTGTCCAGATTCTCGAAGCCGTTTTCTTACGTTACGTTCCCACAGTTCAGGGTTTGTTTGCCTTTTCTTTGATGACGAAGGAAGGATTCTGAATAACATATGAATGTATATAAGTAATGAACTTTTATTTTCAAATAAAACAAAATAATATTCAAGTATGTACCTGTTATTGTTTTCCATTTGTGGAGGGTTTGACGCACATTTAAACGGTAGCTTTTGAGTTAAAGATGTGTCATATAGGTAAGAATCGGTCCAATTTTCATCATCCTCAAAGTATTCATAAATCATTCTAAAAGCATTAAAAATTTAAACAAATATCTTAATATGGTAAAAATTTAAATAATACTTACTTAATTTCATCTGGAAGTGTAGGAGCTGGTGAAGAAGATTCCATTTTTATATTTTTTTTTTATAAATTTTTACTATTTATTAACACGAGGTGTTATTATTTTATAAAATTATTTTTCCCAAATTTATTTTCTTGTTGTCATTTTATTTTGCTTTTGCTTATGTTCTTATTATTATATTTTGTGCTTGTAGGTCTATGCAGCAAAGCAACAGTAAAATATATCTTGTACGTTTTTGTATGAAGAATTTGCTGCAATCGCCAAACAATGGCTTGTAGAGCAAAACAGTACTTAAAAGATTTTGAAACAGTTGATATGCAGCAAAATTAATGCTTTATATCTCAGAAACCATAAAAATTTTCGCGAAACAGGTTTTTGATTTAGAAAGAGGGTATTCAAAAAATATATTCCTCATACCTAACTCATTTTTTTTAAAAATGGTCGGTAGGTCAAACCAGTAATGAGCTGACGATATGTATTTTTATATAATTTTAAGTTATTTACAAAATTAAAAATGACGTATCATCAAATACATATATAATTTTTTTTAACAGCATAATGTATAATCACTCTCAAGAAAAAAATTAACAGAGTTTTTAATTCTTTTTATAAGAACACATTAATATTTTTAAACACCAAAACTGGGTAATCTGTTTTATAACAATTACCACGGTGTTAGTGGAATTAGTGATCAGATAATAACACAAGGCAACAAAATCGAAAAAATTTTAAAGGCTTAAAAAACCACTATACAATTTTGATGTATTGTGGTTCCAGTAGTACAAATATGGTCCAAATTTAAAATTCTATTTAGTAAAATTGTAAATTTTTTTAGACGTTTCTTCACATAATTAATGATAACTCAAAAAGTGTTAGTCCGATATTATTAAAATAAATTTAGAAAAATTTAAATTTACATAGCCTTTAAACCGTTTATACATCGCGTTTCAATCGGCCCACTATTTTCGGAGTTATAAGAAAAAATTGAAGCCAAAAATATATTTTTTACGTAAATATTTTTGTTTTAAAAAAATCATGAAAAATCGAAAACGGCAAAAATTGTGCAGATTTATTGTTTTATCACAAAGCCATATGTAAAAGCAACAAAATGAGATATCGGTCATAAAAATTGATTGATAATTTTCGAATTTATTCACAATTAAGTGAATTCGCTCATTTTCACAAAATTTTAGTTTTTTTCTCGATATACATAAAATTGAGTAATTAATGTTCTTCTTTCGATTTATTGAATTTTGAAAACATGCTATGTACAATTTTCACATCGAAAATACATTACATAGTAACATTCATGTATTTTTTTTTTGGCAAAACCCTACCTACAATACTGTTTCTATTCTTCGGAAAAACATTTGAATTGGATAAGTTTAAATGTATTAAACAGTAGAAAATTTATATTTTATTATTAAAATTTATAATAAGAAATAATATAAGAAAATAAATAAATAATTATTATAAACTACAAACTCTGGAATTTTCTTTTATACGATTTTCTACTATTGTTGAATAACGAAGTGTTACTCTGAATACTCCAGCAAAAATCAGCCGTCATGTGTGCATCCCAGCGACCCTGGTATCGTTCCTCCATTGTCCGGATATCTTGGTGGAATCGTTCGCCCTGTTCCTCACTCAAGTCTCCTAGATTTTCAGGAAAACGATATAAGTGACTGTGCAGGTAATGTACTTTGATGCTCATGTTGCATCCAAGATTCTGGAAGTGAGGTAACATCTCTTCAACGTGCGTAACGTAATCATCACACTTGTTATTTCCTAAGAAATTTTGAATAACCCATACAAACGAATCCCATGCATTTTTCTCAATTTCTGACATTGAACTGCCAAAATCAATATCTTTGACCAATTTGCGAATTTGTGGGCCATTAAATATGCCTGCTTTCAGCTTTTCAATACTCAAATTAGGAAACTTCCTTGAAATATACTGGAAACATTCACTATCTTTGTTAAGTGCTTTAACATATTGTTTCATAAGACCAAGTTTAATGTGAAGAGGGGGTAATATGATCCGATCTCGGGGCACTAGAGCCACATTTATAACATTTGGCATACCTGGAACCAGTGTTTCAATAGAAGGCCATTGTTTTCTCTTCCAATGTCCTGCTTTAGCTCTGCTGTCCCATAAACATAAAAAGCAAGGGTATTTGGTAAAGCCACTTTGTTGACCTAAGAGGAAATTTACCATCTTAAGATCAACACAAATTACCCAGTTACGTTCATTATACTTTACCTTCTTCATGACCAATGCAATTACAGAGTATTCTTTTTTTTTTTTTTTTTTTTTTTTTTTTTCGTTGGGACCAGCACTCAGGGGATGACCCCTACTAATGCAATGCATTGTGTTGGAACTAGGAAAATAGGTTATGGGAAGGAGGAAAGAGGGAGTAGTGTTTGTGAACATTCGACTTGAACTTTTTCATGTTGTAAGTGAGAGGGAAGACTTCAGCAGGAAGGTTATTCCACATACGAACAGTCCGGCCAAAAAACGAATTTTCCCTGTAATGCGTTGTACGATTCACCGGCCAATCGACCACAAAAGGATGTGCTCTTGAGGAAAAACGTGTATTACGAACAAAGCTATGGGTTTCGGGAACCAAATCCCTAATTTCATCAGAAAACATCCCGTTGTAGTAACGATAAAATAGGCAAGTACAACCCACATTGCGACGGTGCTCAAGGGAGTCAATAGAATTGGATACCCTACTGTCGCCAATGAGAACCTTCGCCCTCTCCTGCACGCGGTCGAGAAGCTCCAAAATAGACTTTGAAGCACCGGCCCACACATGAGAGTTGTATTCCATTCCCGGTCGGATATAGGTGGTATAAATAGTAAGGAGATCAGATGGAGTGAAGTATATCTTACACCGTTTCAAAAAACCTTCTTTTACTTTGGTTGAATGTGCGATCGGCAAGGAGTGAAATTTATTTCCATTATGCAAAAGGACACACTTCAAGCTGCGTTTTGATGAGTCGATAAATAAACGCCATTCGTTGGAATCGTATCTCTGAAAGCCCATGGCAGTCATCAAACCAGAAATATCTGTGCAGTACACAAAATCATCCTCTTCAACAAAAAAATGAAGTAAGCCTTCTTCTCGAGTACGGTAATACGAAACTTTAGTTTCTTTTGTTATGAGATTTGTTTCTTTCATCCGTGACGCAAGAAATTCCGAAGACCTTTTCGACAATCCAAGGTCTCTAATTACATCATTAAGCTGGTCTTGATTCCATGGTCTCGGCGAGAAATTTTTGTGTGGGATTAACTCGTCATTTTCAGATGTAGATAGCAGTGCTGAATTTGAACTTTCTGATTTGGAACACATACTTGAGGTTAAGTGTCCTGGTGAAGATGAAAGCACTTGACTAGAGCTTGGACCCTGATCTTCAGCATATTTCATTTCTGGTGAATGTAGAACTGCAAGTGTAAACCCATAAGCAGACCTCGTGGGGTAAGACCATCGCATATGTTTTCCGAAGCCGGTTTTTGTACTTAAACAAAAATAACAATCGGATTCGTAGCTCGCTGTTTCTCTCCATAGCATAGGCTTCGAAATTTTCAAGCGTCGTCTGTAAAATGAAAAAAATTTCAAAATTAAATTAAGAAATACTTTAAGTATGAAATATATTAAGTATGAAATGTATTAACCTATACTTACTTTACGTTAGAAAACCTCATAGATAAATTCAATCGACATGAAATACATATGGTACTGGGTGTCCAATGCTGGTTCAAATTGTGCGGATATATATTAAAACAATCTTCATATGACTTTTGCAATGAAGTTAGGAAGCAGTTACGTTTTTTCTCGGTGATATATTGGCCGCACACATAACAAAATGAATCCGGATTGTTTTTACATAAAAATGTTCTGGCTTTCTTGCTCATTTTTATTAATACTTGTAAATTGTTTTAACTTGTAAGCTGAATGACTCTGTATGTAGGGATAAAATGATGTTTCCGTTATCGCAAACAATTCTTGAATAAAGTAAAATGGCTCAAGGAGCTCTTATAAATACTGATACTATAATTTGGGATAACCCTTCATGTGGGTACAGTTTGTGTGTGCTGCAAATTTGTTTCTAATTCCCAAGAATTATAAAAAACATTAAGGAATGTTATGCAAAAAAATCATCCGTTACAGGTAGCCAACGGAAAAAAGAGCATTTCAGCGTGCACGGACATTTATGAGCGTTTATTAGTTTGCTACCGCAATCGTAAAAATTAAACAAGAATCATAAAAAACATTAAGGAATTTAATGCAAAAAAATCATCCGTTACAGGTAGCCAACGGAAAAAAGAGCATTGCAGATTGCACGCACATTTATGAGCATTTATTAGTTTGCTACCGCAATCGTAAAACAACCTTTCGTTTATTACTTATTTTTTTAATTCTAAAAATCATAAAGTTTTTTTCCAAACAATTTTCTACATGTAAAAAGGGTTTGCCGAAATCCGGGTCGTATAATGCACCTGTGTTTCTGTGTTCTGCATTTTCATTACACCATTTTCTACAGTGCTTGTAAATATGCGACAGCTTCAATTAATTGTAATTAAAAACCTTAACCATGCACCGATTTTCATGATCCATATCTTTTTTAATTCACATGATAAGTAGCTTTACTACAAATAAATAAAATATAATACCTTTTGCCGTTTTCGATTTTTTCCATTTTTTTTACCAATTTTTTTATTTTTTGCCTAGCAATTTGTTTCATAACTTTAAAACTGTTGATCGCATTAAAAATATTTGTATACATTTAAAGATATTGTAAATCATGATTTTTGTAGATTTATTTTAACAAAATCGGACAAGTTGCTTTTGAGTTATGATAATATAAGTGGAGAAATGTCTCAAAATATTGACAATTTTACTTAAAAATTATTTTAAAAAAAAATTATCCATAGAATTGAAAAATTTTACCATTTTTGTACTTAGGTAGCCATGCTGCATCAAATCTATATAGTAGTTATTCAAGCCCTTTTTTGCTGTTGACCTGTGTAATTTATAATAATAATTTTTAGTATTGCATAAGAAAAAATAAAAATGTGCTGTAAAATTTTAACAACCGAATCCATATACGTATGTAAAATAAAACCTATAATAAATGTGACTATCAGCTTCTTCCACATAGGACGGTTAGACATTTTGAAATTTTTTATCTGAAATATTAAAAATTGCTTTTAAATCTGCAATAATTACCATTTTACAAAGTTCTTTGCTTTGCATGTAAACTTATGAAATGTTACATTATTCTACATTTAAGTCTTAAAAATGCACGCAAGGCATTGGATGTTACCAAAAGCATTTTTGACCGCACAATATTTTTTGAGTGTAAGCTGAAAGAAAATAATATAGCATCCGCTAGCCATTACACTTGTCGAAGTCACATCGACGACTGATGCTTTAAACCAGGGATGTCAGCGTCATGCACAATTGTGTCAGCAAAACTCACATGTACGCTTACGCTCTTTTATTTTGTGAGCGTAAAATATAATTTTTTACTGAAAAACACTCTCATTCAGCGGGAAATATCGAAATATCGCACGGCCTGTTTTGAGGCCTCTAAACAGAAATAAAATATTTATTATTTATTATCTTTGTTTATGTTTTGTTTTATTTCTGTTTTTAACATTGTACAATTATTGACAAATAATATCTACATTGTTTTGCATTTAAGCTAACGATATGTGTTTTGTTTGTGAAAAAAATTTCTTTGATGCCTGTTAAAGGGTCCCTTTTTCTTACGTTAAAAAAACGTACCTATATGCAGAAATTATTAAGAAAAAAATAGCCACAAGAATTTGTTGGTATTTTGTGCTTGTAAAAATATTTTTTTTCTGTATAAATCGCGTCGGTGGGCTTTTTTCTTTGAAAACACTTTTCGTAGGTAAGTAAAAATATTTAAAAAAACAAGTTAAAAAAAGTCATGTTTTCCTACAATTGATGTGTAAACCTATACACATAAAAGCAAATGTGACAGCAGGTAAAATTTTTGGGTAAGAAGATGTGTTTTATTGATGTATTAATGAAACTATTTTTATTGCTTACTTTTTTATGCTACAATTATATGACCGAGTCCAAAGAGTTAACCTTACTTATTTATGGTATTTATTTAACGTAAATTTGACCTGTTACAATGACTTTATACATTTTTGCAGGCAAACTCAGGTGCGCATTTGGTATTTTGTAAAAAGTTATGATATACCATTAGCTAGAATTAAAATGTATGCACAGATGTTTGAAGTATGAGTAACCCAACAACGTGAATACCCTTTCTATTTTACATACCACTATGAATACCCTAACTTTTTACTAAAATAAATTTTTCACGTTATAATTCCCATGTAGTTTATTTTATTTTTGAATAAAAAGACCAGGGAAATCCATTTCTATGCACAATTGTGTATACCACTACTAATAAAATATTTTACTACCATTTTATTTGAATTTTATTAAGTAGTCTTGTAGACAGCGATAACGAGACTGCAAGCGGATGAGTTTATTAAAAAAAAAGATAAATGATGCCATATAAAAAATATTTTATGACAAAAAATGCATTTAATGATTTTCAATGTCTCTTATGTTTTAAAACATTTGAAGTTAAGAGATTACATTGTTTGAAAAGGCATTTCGATCATTTCCATAATGATATTCAACAATATGAAGTCAAAGAAAGGGAAAATCAATATATGATTAAAAAAAAGTTTTATTTAGATAGTTTGAAATATTGGGTATCACAAGAAGAAGAGCATGAAGATAGGATAGAAGAAGAATTAAAAATGGAAATATCAAATTTGCTAACTTTGGAAATAGTAAAGCAGGGAAGACCGTTTTCCGATGGTGCATTTATAAAAATGCTTTTAAATGCAGTTTTGGATAAATTAAAAATCAATTGCAGCGTAATAAAAACGCTTCCCATGAGCCGAAATAGTGTCGTCAAGCGCACATCAATTTTAGCTGCACATTTAAAATCTGTGATTAGGGAAAAGTTAAAAAATTGTGAATATTTTTCTTTTTGCCTCGACGAAAGTACCGACATTAATGATCTTTGCCAATTGGTCATTTGTGTTCGATGCATAGATAGTGAGTACAATGTTTTTGAAACTATGTACTCACTTTTTTTACGGTAATGTAACCGGTAAGGTGTTATACGACGTAGTTTTTGAAAAGCTGCTATCTACTACACAAACTTCAAAATTAGCTGGTGTTTGTACGGATGGTGCAAACGTTATGGCCGGGAAGTATGAAGGTCTCGTAGGACAGCTTAAACAAAATGGAATTGAGGTACATGCTTTCCATTGCATAATTCATCAGTCCATGCTTGCCTCAAAATTTATAAGTGAACATGCTGCTATGAAGACTGCAGAGCGGATAATCAATAGAATACGGGGGGGGGGGGCATCATTCATTAACGCACAGAAAATTTGTAAGTTTTCTTAAAAACGTAAACGCCAATCACCACGACTTAAAAATGTTTACGGAAGTTCGTTGGCTTAGTCGGGGTAATTGTCTAAACAGGTTATTCGATCTTAGAAAAGAAGTGTTGCGTTTTTGGGAAACTGAAAATTTAGACGAATGTGAATTAAAACAGTTGAATGATTATGAGTTCATTTTAGACCTTGCGTTTCTGGCGGACACAAGCAGCATTTTAAATGAACTAAATTTGGAACTACAAGGAAAGGGAAAAAATTTAAGTGATATACATACCATTGTTTTTAATTTTAAAACCAAATTATTTTTATTAATAAATGAAATAAATAATGAAGATTTTTCCAACTTTCCTAAAACTTTGCTTATTTATGACAAGGAGAAATATTTGAAAAAATCCGAGCATTTGGCAATTTTTGAAACCCTTTTTTACAACTTTCAAGATCGTTTTCAAGATTTTGAGGAAAAACCACTACTTAACATATTCCAAAATCCTTTTAAGTGCGACGTTGCGAATTATGAATTTAGCATACAGTCGGAACTAATCATACTAAGGAGCGAATTTAATCCTCCAGATAGGGAAAATATTACTGAGTTCTGGAAAAATTTAGACGGGGCGCTATATCCTGTTTTAAAAAAAAATTCCTTCAAATGTTTTCGCTTTTTCCTCAACATATCTTTGCGAACAAATATTTTCCGATTTGAAATACATTTGCTCAAAACAACGCAATAAATTAACGTCCGCAAACCTAAAAAATGTTTTGTTGTTTCGAAACTGCAACTTAAATTTAGAAGATATTATTGGTAAATAAAAGTATATTTTTTTAGGCTAGTAAAATCTTCTCTTTTTATAATGGTGGTTAATAATTATAGAATATTTTTAAACTTAATTTGGTTATTATTTGCATTGGTATGTGCAAATATTATTTTCATTGTTGGCATTCGCAAAGGTATGTTGAGCACAAAATTAAAAATATTGGAAAGAATTGTATAAGGTTGTAAAAAGACTTCAAATATTGTCAAGTGCTCAATTTTTCCAAAAAATAAGCAAAGTTTCTGCGAAATGCAGGTTCCAAATTAAATTTATTTAAATAATAACTGATTGTGTCTGTCCATAACTCAACATTTTTCGATAATTGTATTATTATTAATTGATCTAAAGTCTTCATAGCAAAATATGTATGTTAATAAGGCCTCGCAACCACAGATTCCTCCCGCTGGGAGTGTAAGAGACAAGAGTATTCGCACCAACACAATCATAATTGACACCACTGCTTTAAACCAGAGCCCGGCAACACATACATGCAGACTTTTTGTTTTTTGTGAGAGAATAATAACTCTCCCTCTCTGAAGCACTTAAAGAAATTTTTGTGTTATTTTGTTATTGTTAAAATCAATCTGGCTGTTAATGTAAAAACTGAAAACATAAGCGTATGTTTTATTTAAAATAGAAAACAAAAAAATCATTAAAATTAAATAAATCATATTCTTCAAGAAAAATAAAAAAAAACTATAATTTCATGAAAAAAAAGTCATGTTTTCCTACAATTGATGTGTAAACCTATACACATAAAAGCAAATGTGACAGCAGGTAAAATTTTTGGGTAAGAAGATGTGTTTTATTGATGTATTAATGAAACTATTTTTATTGCTTACTTTTTTATGCTACAATTATATGACCGAGTCCAAAGAGTTAACCTTACTTATTTATGGTATTTATTTAACGTAAATTTGACCTTTTACAATGACTTTATACATTTTTGCAGGCAAACTCAGGTGCGCATTTGGTATTTTGTAAAAAGTTATGATATACCATTAGCTAGAATTAAAATGTATGCACAGATGTTTGAAGTATGAGTAACCCAACAACGTGAATACCCTTTCTATTTTACATACCACTATGAATACCCTAACTTTTTACTAAAATAAATTTTTCACGTTATAATTCCCATGTAGTTTATTTTATTTTTGAATAAAAAGACCAGGGAAATCCATTTCTATGCACAATTGTGTATACCACTACTAATAAAATATTTTACTACCATTTTATTTGAATTTTATTAAGTAGTCTTGTAGACAGCGATAACGAGACTGCAAGCGGATGAGTTTATTAAAAAAAAGATAAATGATGCCATATAAAAAATATTTTATGACAAAAAATGCATTTAATGATTTTCAATGTCTCTTATGTTTTAAAACATTTGAAGTTAAGAGATTACATTGTTTGAAAAGGCATTTCGATCATTTCCATAATGATATTCAACAATATGAAGTCAAAGAAAGGGAAAATTAATATATGATTAAAAAAAAGTTTTATTTAGATAGTTTGAAATATTGGGTATCACAAGAAGAAGAGCATGAAGATAGGATAGAAGAAGAATTAAAAATGGAAATATCAAATTTGCTAACTTTGGAAATAGTAAAGCAGGGAAGACCGTTTTCCGATGGTGCATTTATAAAAATGCTTTTAAATGCAGTTTTGGAAAAATTAAAAATCAATTGCAGCGTAATAAAAACGCTTCCCATGAGCCGAAATAGTGTCGTCAAGCGCACATCAATTTTAGCTGCACATTTAAAATCTGTGATTAGGGAAAAGTTAAAAAATTGTGAATATTTTTCTTTTTGCCTCGACGAAAGCACCGACATTAATGATCTTTGCCAATTGGTCATTTGTGTTCGATGCATAGATAGTGAGTACAATGTTTTTGAAACTATGTACTCACTTGAAACGTTTTACGGTAATGTAACCGGTAAGGTGTTATACGACGTAATTTTTGAAAAGCTGCTATCTACTACACAAACTTCAAAATTAGCTGGTGTTTGTACGGATGGTGCAAACGTTATGGCCGGGAAGTATGAAGGTCTCGTAGGACAGCTTAAACAAAATGGAATTGAGGTACATGCTTTCCATTGCATAATTCATCAGTCCATGCTTGCCTCAAAATTTATAAGTGAACATGCTGCTATGAAGACTGCAGAGCGGATAATCAATAGAATACGGGGGGGGGCATCATTAATTAACGCACAGAAAATTTGTAAGTTTTCTTAAAAACGTAAACGCCAATCACCACGACTTAAAAATGTTTACGGAAGTTCGTTGGCTTAGTCGGGGTAATTGTCTAAACAGGTTATTCGATCTTAGAAAAGAAGTGTTGCGTTTTTGGGAAACTGAAAATTTAGACGAATGTGAATTAAAACAGTTGAATGATTATGAGTTCATTTTAGACCTTGCGTTTCTGGCGGACACAAGCAGCATTTTAAATGAACTAAATTTGGAACTACAAGGAAAGGGAAAAAATTTAAGTGATATACATACCATTGTTTTTAATTTTAAAACCAAATTATTTTTATTAATAAATGAAATAAATAATGAAGATTTTTCCAACTTTCCTAAAACTTTGCTTATTTATGACAAGGAGAAATATTTGAACAAATCCGAGCATTTGGCAATTTTTGAAACCCTTTTTTACAACTTTCAAGATCGTTTTCAAGATTTTGAGGAAAAACCACTACTTAACATATTCCAAAATCCTTTTAAGTGCGACGTTGCGAATTATGAATTCAGCATACAGTCGGAACTAATCATACTAAGGAGCGAATTTAATCCTCCAGATAGGGAAAATATTACTGAGTTCTGGAAAAATTTAGACGGGGCGCTATATCCTGTATTAAAAAAAAAATCCTTCAAATGTTTTCGCTTTTTCCTCAACATATCTTTGCGAACAAATATTTTCCGATTTGAAATACATTTGCTCAAAACAACGCAATAAATTAACGTCCGCAAACCTAAAAAATGTTTTGTTGTTTCGAAACTGCAACTTAAATTTAGAAGATATTATTGGTAAATAAAAGTATATTTTTTTAGGCTAGTAAAATCTTCTCTTTTTATAATGGTGGTTAATAATTATAGAATATTTTTAAACTTAATTTGGTTATTATTTGCATTGGTATGTGCAAATATTATTTTCATTGTTGGCATTCGCAAAGGTATGTTGAGCACAAAATTAAAAATATTGGAAAGAATTGTATAAGGTTGTAAAAAGACTTCAAATATTGTCAAGTGCTCAATTTTTCCAAAAAATAAGCAAAGTTTCTGCGAAATGCAGGTTCCAAATTAAATTTATTTAAATAATAACTGATTGTGTCTGTCCATAACTCAACATTTTTCGATAATTGTATTATTATTAATTGATCTAAAGTCTTCATAGCAAAATATGTATGTTAATAAGGCCTCGCAACCACAGATTCCTCCCGCTGGGAGTGTAAGAGACAAGAGTATTCGCACCAACACAATCATAATTGACACCACTGCTTTAAACCAGAGCCCGGCAACACATACATGCAGACTTTTTGTTTTTTGTGAGAGAATAATAACTCTCCCTCTCTGAAGCACTTAAAGAAATTTTTGTGTTATTTTGTTATTGTTAAAATCAATCTGGCTGTTAATGTAAAAACTGAAAACATAAGCGTATGTTTTATTTAAAATAGAAAACAAAAAAATCATTAAAATTAAATAAATCATATTCTTCAAGAAAAATAAAAAAAAACTATAATTTCATGAAAAAAAAGTCATGTTTTCCTACAATTGATGTGTAAACCTATACACATAAAAGCAAATGTGACAGCAGGTAAAATTTTTGGGTAAGAAGATGTGTTTTATTGATGTATTAATGAAACTATTTTTATTGCTTACTTTTTTATGCTACAATTATATGACCGAGTCCAAAGAGTTAACCTTACTTATTTATGGTATTTATTTAACGTAAATTTGACCTTTTACAATGACTTTATACATTTTTGCAGGCAAACTCAGGTGCGCATTTGGTATTTTGTAAAAAGTTATGATATACCATTAGCTAGAATTAAAATGTATGCACAGATGTTTGAAGTATGAGTAACCCAACAACGTGAATACCCTTTCTATTTTACATACCACTATGAATACCCTAACTTTTTACTAAAATAAATTTTTCACGTTATAATTCCCATGTAGTTTATTTTATTTTTGAATAAAAAGACCAGGGAAATCCATTTCTATGCACAATTGTGTATACCACTACTAATAAAATATTTTACTACCATTTTATTTGAATTTTATTAAGTAGTCTTGTAGACAGCGATAACGAGACTGCAAGCGGATGAGTTTATTAAAAAAAAGATAAATGATGCCATATAAAAAATATTTTATGACAAAAAATGCATTTAATGATTTTCAATGTCTCTTATGTTTTAAAACATTTGAAGTTAAGAGATTACATTGTTTGAAAAGGCATTTCGATCATTTCCATAATGATATTCAACAATATGAAGTCAAAGAAAGGGAAAATTAATATATGATTAAAAAAAAGTTTTATTTAGATAGTTTGAAATATTGGGTATCACAAGAAGAAGAGCATGAAGATAGGATAGAAGAAGAATTAAAAATGGAAATATCAAATTTGCTAACTTTGGAAATAGTAAAGCAGGGAAGACCGTTTTCCGATGGTGCATTTATAAAAATGCTTTTAAATGCAGTTTTGGAAAAATTAAAAATCAATTGCAGCGTAATAAAAACGCTTCCCATGAGCCGAAATAGTGTCGTCAAGCGCACATCAATTTTAGCTGCACATTTAAAATCTGTGATTAGGGAAAAGTTAAAAAATTGTGAATATTTTTCTTTTTGCCTCGACGAAAGCACCGACATTAATGATCTTTGCCAATTGGTCATTTGTGTTCGATGCATAGATAGTGAGTACAATGTTTTTGAAACTATGTACTCACTTGAAACGTTTTACGGTAATGTAACCGGTAAGGTGTTATACGACGTAATTTTTGAAAAGCTGCTATCTACTACACAAACTTCAAAATTAGCTGGTGTTTGTACGGATGGTGCAAACGTTATGGCCGGGAAGTATGAAGGTCTCGTAGGACAGCTTAAACAAAATGGAATTGAGGTACATGCTTTCCATTGCATAATTCATCAGTCCATGCTTGCCTCAAAATTTATAAGTGAACATGCTGCTATGAAGACTGCAGAGCGGATAATCAATAGAATACGGGGGGGGGCATCATTAATTAACGCACAGAAAATTTGTAAGTTTTCTTAAAAACGTAAACGCCAATCACCACGACTTAAAAATGTTTACGGAAGTTCGTTGGCTTAGTCGGGGTAATTGTCTAAACAGGTTATTCGATCTTAGAAAAGAAGTGTTGCGTTTTTGGGAAACTGAAAATTTAGACGAATGTGAATTAAAACAGTTGAATGATTATGAGTTCATTTTAGACCTTGCGTTTCTGGCGGACACAAGCAGCATTTTAAATGAACTAAATTTGGAACTACAAGGAAAGGGAAAAAATTTAAGTGATATACATACCATTGTTTTTAATTTTAAAACCAAATTATTTTTATTAATAAATGAAATAAATAATGAAGATTTTTCCAACTTTCCTAAAACTTTGCTTATTTATGACAAGGAGAAATATTTGAACAAATCCGAGCATTTGGCAATTTTTGAAACCCTTTTTTACAACTTTCAAGATCGTTTTCAAGATTTTGAGGAAAAACCACTACTTAACATATTCCAAAATCCTTTTAAGTGCGACGTTGCGAATTATGAATTCAGCATACAGTCGGAACTAATCATACTAAGGAGCGAATTTAATCCTCCAGATAGGGAAAATATTACTGAGTTCTGGAAAAATTTAGACGGGGCGCTATATCCTGTATTAAAAAAAAAATCCTTCAAATGTTTTCGCTTTTTCCTCAACATATCTTTGCGAACAAATATTTTCCGATTTGAAATACATTTGCTCAAAACAACGCAATAAATTAACGTCCGCAAACCTAAAAAATGTTTTGTTGTTTCGAAACTGCAACTTAAATTTAGAAGATATTATTGGTAAATAAAAGTATATTTTTTTAGGCTAGTAAAATCTTCTCTTTTTATAATGGTGGTTAATAATTATAGAATATTTTTAAACTTAATTTGGTTATTATTTGCATTGGTATGTGCAAATATTATTTTCATTGTTGGCATTCGCAAAGGTATGTTGAGCACAAAATTAAAAATATTGGAAAGAATTGTATAAGGTTGTAAAAAGACTTCAAATATTGTCAAGTGCTCAATTTTTCCAAAAAATAAGCAAAGTTTCTGCGAAATGCAGGTTCCAAATTAAATTTATTTAAATAATAACTGATTGTGTCTGTCCATAACTCAACATTTTTCGATAATTGTATTATTATTAATTGATCTAAAGTCTTCATAGCAAAATATGTATGTTAATAAGGCCTCGCAACCACAGATTCCTCCCGCTGGGAGTGTAAGAGACAAGAGTATTCGCACCAACACAATCATAATTGACACCACTGCTTTAAACCAGAGCCCGGCAACACATACATGCAGACTTTTTGTTTTTTGTGAGAGAATAATAACTCTCCCTCTCTGAAGCACTTAAAGAAATTTTTGTGTTATTTTGTTATTGTTAAAATCAATCTGGCTGTTAATGTAAAAACTGAAAACATAAGCGTATGTTTTATTTAAAATAGAAAACAAAAAAATCATTAAAATTAAATAAATCATATTCTTCAAGAAAAATAAAAAAAAACTATAATTTCATGAAAAAAAAGTCATGTTTTCCTACAATTGATGTGTAAACCTATACACATAAAAGCAAATGTGACAGCAGGTAAAATTTTTGGGTAAGAAGATGTGTTTTATTGATGTATTAATGAAACTATTTTTATTGCTTACTTTTTTATGCTACAATTATATGACCGAGTCCAAAGAGTTAACCTTACTTATTTATGGTATTTATTTAACGTAAATTTGACCTTTTACAATGACTTTATACATTTTTGCAGGCAAACTCAGGTGCGCATTTGGTATTTTGTAAAAAGTTATGATATACCATTAGCTAGAATTAAAATGTATGCACAGATGTTTGAAGTATGAGTAACCCAACAACGTGAATACCCTTTCTATTTTACATACCACTATGAATACCCTAACTTTTTACTAAAATAAATTTTTCACGTTATAATTCCCATGTAGTTTATTTTATTTTTGAATAAAAAGACCAGGGAAATCCATTTCTATGCACAATTGTGTATACCACTACTAATAAAATATTTTACTACCATTTTATTTGAATTTTATTAAGTAGTCTTGTAGACAGCGATAACGAGACTGCAAGCGGATGAGTTTATTAAAAAAAAGATAAATGATGCCATATAAAAAATATTTTATGACAAAAAATGCATTTAATGATTTTCAATGTCTCTTATGTTTTAAAACATTTGAAGTTAAGAGATTACATTGTTTGAAAAGGCATTTCGATCATTTCCATAATGATATTCAACAATATGAAGTCAAAGAAAGGGAAAATTAATATATGATTAAAAAAAAGTTTTATTTAGATAGTTTGAAATATTGGGTATCACAAGAAGAAGAGCATGAAGATAGGATAGAAGAAGAATTAAAAATGGAAATATCAAATTTGCTAACTTTGGAAATAGTAAAGCAGGGAAGACCGTTTTCCGATGGTGCATTTATAAAAATGCTTTTAAATGCAGTTTTGGAAAAATTAAAAATCAATTGCAGCGTAATAAAAACGCTTCCCATGAGCCGAAATAGTGTCGTCAAGCGCACATCAATTTTAGCTGCACATTTAAAATCTGTGATTAGGGAAAAGTTAAAAAATTGTGAATATTTTTCTTTTTGCCTCGACGAAAGCACCGACATTAATGATCTTTGCCAATTGGTCATTTGTGTTCGATGCATAGATAGTGAGTACAATGTTTTTGAAACTATGTACTCACTTGAAACGTTTTACGGTAATGTAACCGGTAAGGTGTTATACGACGTAATTTTTGAAAAGCTGCTATCTACTACACAAACTTCAAAATTAGCTGGTGTTTGTACGGATGGTGCAAACGTTATGGCCGGGAAGTATGAAGGTCTCGTAGGACAGCTTAAACAAAATGGAATTGAGGTACATGCTTTCCATTGCATAATTCATCAGTCCATGCTTGCCTCAAAATTTATAAGTGAACATGCTGCTATGAAGACTGCAGAGCGGATAATCAATAGAATACGGGGGGGGGCATCATTAATTAACGCACAGAAAATTTGTAAGTTTTCTTAAAAACGTAAACGCCAATCACCACGACTTAAAAATGTTTACGGAAGTTCGTTGGCTTAGTCGGGGTAATTGTCTAAACAGGTTATTCGATCTTAGAAAAGAAGTGTTGCGTTTTTGGGAAACTGAAAATTTAGACGAATGTGAATTAAAACAGTTGAATGATTATGAGTTCATTTTAGACCTTGCGTTTCTGGCGGACACAAGCAGCATTTTAAATGAACTAAATTTGGAACTACAAGGAAAGGGAAAAAATTTAAGTGATATACATACCATTGTTTTTAATTTTAAAACCAAATTATTTTTATTAATAAATGAAATAAATAATGAAGATTTTTCCAACTTTCCTAAAACTTTGCTTATTTATGACAAGGAGAAATATTTGAAAAAATCCGAGCATTTGGCAATTTTTGAAACCCTTTTTTACAACTTTCAAGATCGTTTTCAAGATTTTGAGGAAAAACCACTACTTAACATATTCCAAAATCCTTTTAAGTGCGACGTTGCGAATTATGAATTTAGCATACAGTCGGAACTAATCATACTAAGGAGCGAATTTAATCCTCCAGATAGGGAAAATATTACTGAGTTCTGGAAAAATTTAGACGGGGCGCTATATCCTGTTTTAAAAAAAAATTCCTTCAAATGTTTTCGCTTTTTCCTCAACATATCTTTGCGAACAAATATTTTCCGATTTGAAATACATTTGCTCAAAACAACGCAATAAATTAACGTCCGCAAACCTAAAAAATGTTTTGTTGTTTCGAAACTGCAACTTAAATTTAGAAGATATTATTGGTAAATAAAAGTATATTTTTTTAGGCTAGTAAAATCTTCTCTTTTTATAATGGTGGTTAATAATTATAGAATATTTTTAAACTTAATTTGGTTATTATTTGCATTGGTATGTGCAAATATTATTTTCATTGTTGGCATTCGCAAAGGTATGTTGAGCACAAAATTAAAAATATTGGAAAGAATTGTATAAGGTTGTAAAAAGACTTCAAATATTGTCAAGTGCTCAATTTTTCCAAAAAATAAGCAAAGTTTCTGCGAAATGCAGGTTCCAAATTAAATTTATTTAAATAATAACTGATTGTGTCTGTCCATAACTCAACATTTTTCGATAATTGTATTATTATTAATTGATCTAAAGTCTTCATAGCAAAATATGTATGTTAATAAGGCCTCGCAACCACAGATTCCTCCCGCTGGGAGTGTAAGAGACAAGAGTATTCGCACCAACACAATCATAATTGACACCACTGCTTTAAACCAGAGCCCGGCAACACATACATGCAGACTTTTTGTTTTTTGTGAGAGAATAATAACTCTCCCTCTCTGAAGCACTTAAAGAAATTTTTGTGTTATTTTGTTATTGTTAAAATCAATCTGGCTGTTAATGTAAAAACTGAAAACATAAGCGTATGTTTTATTTAAAATAGAAAACAAAAAAATCATTAAAATTAAATAAATCATATTCTTCAAGAAAAATAAAAAAAAACTATAATTTCATGAAAAAAAAGTCATGTTTTCCTACAATTGATGTGTAAACCTATACACATAAAAGCAAATGTGACAGCAGGTAAAATTTTTGGGTAAGAAGATGTGTTTTATTGATGTATTAATGAAACTATTTTTATTGCTTACTTTTTTATGCTACAATTATATGACCGAGTCCAAAGAGTTAACCTTACTTATTTATGGTATTTATTTAACGTAAATTTGACCTTTTACAATGACTTTATACATTTTTGCAGGCAAACTCAGGTGCGCATTTGGTATTTTGTAAAAAGTTATGATATACCATTAGCTAGAATTAAAATGTATGCACAGATGTTTGAAGTATGAGTAACCCAACAACGTGAATACCCTTTCTATTTTACATACCACTATGAATACCCTAACTTTTTACTAAAATAAATTTTTCACGTTATAATTCCCATGTAGTTTATTTTATTTTTGAATAAAAAGACCAGGGAAATCCATTTCTATGCACAATTGTGTATACCACTACTAATAAAATATTTTACTACCATTTTATTTGAATTTTATTAAGTAGTCTTGTAGACAGCGATAACGAGACTGCAAGCGGATGAGTTTATTAAAAAAAAGATAAATGATGCCATATAAAAAATATTTTATGACAAAAAATGCATTTAATGATTTTCAATGTCTCTTATGTTTTAAAACATTTGAAGTTAAGAGATTACATTGTTTGAAAAGGCATTTCGATCATTTCCATAATGATATTCAACAATATGAAGTCAAAGAAAGGGAAAATTAATATATGATTAAAAAAAAGTTTTATTTAGATAGTTTGAAATATTGGGTATCACAAGAAGAAGAGCATGAAGATAGGATAGAAGAAGAATTAAAAATGGAAATATCAAATTTGCTAACTTTGGAAATAGTAAAGCAGGGAAGACCGTTTTCCGATGGTGCATTTATAAAAATGCTTTTAAATGCAGTTTTGGAAAAATTAAAAATCAATTGCAGCGTAATAAAAACGCTTCCCATGAGCCGAAATAGTGTCGTCAAGCGCACATCAATTTTAGCTGCACATTTAAAATCTGTGATTAGGGAAAAGTTAAAAAATTGTGAATATTTTTCTTTTTGCCTCGACGAAAGCACCGACATTAATGATCTTTGCCAATTGGTCATTTGTGTTCGATGCATAGATAGTGAGTACAATGTTTTTGAAACTATGTACTCACTTGAAACGTTTTACGGTAATGTAACCGGTAAGGTGTTATACGACGTAATTTTTGAAAAGCTGCTATCTACTACACAAACTTCAAAATTAGCTGGTGTTTGTACGGATGGTGCAAACGTTATGGCCGGGAAGTATGAAGGTCTCGTAGGACAGCTTAAACAAAATGGAATTGAGGTACATGCTTTCCATTGCATAATTCATCAGTCCATGCTTGCCTCAAAATTTATAAGTGAACATGCTGCTATGAAGACTGCAGAGCGGATAATCAATAGAATACGGGGGGGGGCATCATTAATTAACGCACAGAAAATTTGTAAGTTTTCTTAAAAACGTAAACGCCAATCACCACGACTTAAAAATGTTTACGGAAGTTCGTTGGCTTAGTCGGGGTAATTGTCTAAACAGGTTATTCGATCTTAGAAAAGAAGTGTTGCGTTTTTGGGAAACTGAAAATTTAGACGAATGTGAATTAAAACAGTTGAATGATTATGAGTTCATTTTAGACCTTGCGTTTCTGGCGGACACAAGCAGCATTTTAAATGAACTAAATTTGGAACTACAAGGAAAGGGAAAAAATTTAAGTGATATACATACCATTGTTTTTAATTTTAAAACCAAATTATTTTTATTAATAAATGAAATAAATAATGAAGATTTTTCCAACTTTCCTAAAACTTTGCTTATTTATGACAAGGAGAAATATTTGAACAAATCCGAGCATTTGGCAATTTTTGAAACCCTTTTTTACAACTTTCAAGATCGTTTTCAAGATTTTGAGGAAAAACCACTACTTAACATATTCCAAAATCCTTTTAAGTGCGACGTTGCGAATTATGAATTCAGCATACAGTCGGAACTAATCATACTAAGGAGCGAATTTAATCCTCCAGATAGGGAAAATATTACTGAGTTCTGGAAAAATTTAGACGGGGCGCTATATCCTGTATTAAAAAAAAAATCCTTCAAATGTTTTCGCTTTTTCCTCAACATATCTTTGCGAACAAATATTTTCCGATTTGAAATACATTTGCTCAAAACAACGCAATAAATTAACGTCCGCAAACCTAAAAAATGTTTTGTTGTTTCGAAACTGCAACTTAAATTTAGAAGATATTATTGGTAAATAAAAGTATATTTTTTTAGGCTAGTAAAATCTTCTCTTTTTATAATGGTGGTTAATAATTATAGAATATTTTTAAACTTAATTGGGTTATTATTTGCATTGGTATGTGCAAATATTATTTTCATTGTTGGCATTCGCAAAGGTATGTTGAGCACAAAATTAAAAATATTGGAAAGAATTGTATAAGGTTGTAAAAAGACTTCAAATATTGTCAAGTGCTCAATTTTTCCAAAAAATAAGCAAAGTTTCTGCGAAATGCAGGTTCCAAATTAAATTTATTTAAATAATAACTGATTGTGTCTGTCCATAACTCAACATTTTTCGATAATTGTATTATTATTAATTGATCTAAAGTCTTCATAGCAAAATATGTATGTTAATTAGGCCTCGCAACCACAGATTCCTCCCGCTGGGAGTGTAAGAGACAAGAGTATTCGCACCAACACAATCATAATTGACACCACTGCTTTAAACCAGAGCCCGGCAACACATACATGCAGACTTTTTGTTTTTTGTGAGAGAATAATAACTCTCCCTCTCTGAAGCACTTAAAGAAATTTTTGTGTTATTTTGTTATTGTTAAAATCAATCTGGCTGTTAATGTAAAAACTGAAAACATAAGCGTATGTTTTATTTAAAATAGAAAACAAAAAAATCATTAAAATTAAATAAATCATATTCTTCAAGAAAAATAAAAAAAAACTATAATTTCATGAAAACGTGTTAATATATTAAAGCAAAAATAAATTCAGAAATTAATTACTTTCATAAAACTTAAACGATTCTTCAGGAAAAATTGAATGGAAAACAACCATTTAATTTAATTTATTTCGTTAAAAACTAATTTTCATTATTTGTAATAACATTTTCAAAAACTTCATCCCCTAAATGTTCATCTGTTAAACTATTTCTAAGTTTAGTTTTAATTAGCTTTAAAATTGAAAACGAGGACTCGCATATATATGTTGACCCGAACATAGAGTATAATTTAAAATTTTCATTTTTAGTTGTTAAGTATATCTCTTCGTTTAAATTTTTCCAGAATTCCACCCCAGCCGTCAACGGTATATTTAAATCCGAACGCATTTTCGAAAGTTCTTCTCTGATGTCATTACCCTGTTTATTGACATCACATGTTAAAGGAAAATCCGAAAAACGATTGTTACAATTATCTAATATGCCTTGAAGTAAACTAATATATTCAAGTCTATAATTATTAGAAAATTCATCATATATTTCATTTGTTCTTTTAAAACATATTACATTTTTATTTTTAAGATTTGTAATCAGAGTTTGAACTTTTGTTATAAACTGTTTTACAGAGAAATATAAAGAAAATACAGTTTTATTTCTTCCTTGCAATTGAAGATTTAACTGGTTAATTAATTCGGTAATATCTGTTAAAAACGCAAAATCTAATACAAACATGTTATCTATTAAATATCTTAGTAATTCATTCGATTCATTCGATGGATTATTTTCAAAAAATAATATCACCTCTTTCCGAAGACTGAATAACCTTTCCAAGCAACGTCCTTTACTGAGCCATCTCACTTCTGTAAACATTAATACGTCGCCATATTCAGTATTCATTTCATCCAAAAACGCTTTAAATTTTCTGTGGCTCAAAGCATTGTGGCCACCACGTATTTTATTTATTATTTTTGTTACAATTTGCATTGTATGCATCATATTCACGCTTTTTGTAAATAATGCCTGTTGATGGATTATACAATGGAAAATATAAATGTTAAAGTCGTTTCTTAAAAGGTAACCCACAAGACCCTCGTTTTTCCCAACCATGACTTTTGCACCATCGGTGCATATAGAACAAAATTTGCTTTTATCGGCAAAAGAAAACATTTCGTCACATATTACCCTAAAAAGAGTTTCTCCCTTTACATTACCATGTAATGCAACCAACGTTAACATTTCCTCATGCACTTCAAAGTTATTATTGCAAGTTTTTATGCATATTATTAACTGCGCTATGTCGTTAATGTCAGTGCATTCATCTAAACAAATAGAAAAATATTTGCAATTAAGAATTTTTTTTTATTTGTGTAGATAAATGCACTGATATCTTCTGTTCGTCGCGTTATGGTCCGAGGTGAAAAGGGACCAGAACTAATTAAATTTCGAATTTGTTCAGTATTTTCTCCAAAGCATTTTAGTACATCGTTGCACAATTCTTTGAAAAATTGCCCATCTTCGAAAGGACGGCAATGTTTTGCCAGACCTGCAGCAACGACATATGATGCTTTTCTTTTGCATCGGTCATGGACATTTTCAACTTTTGAGTTCTCAAAATCAAGAATCATTTTTTCGTAAAAAGGTTTTTTTAATTTTAAAATTAGGCATTTTCTTTCGTCATGAGAAATATTTTTATATTCATTATGACATGAATTAAAATGTCTTTCTAAACTAAATTTTGCTGTTCGTGATAACGTACAATTACATATCAAGCATTCGGGCTTGCCAAAAAAATTTTCGGCAAACATGAAATCAAACTCCCATTCTGTCTTGAACATTTCTCGCAGCACGAGCACGGTGTAGTACTTTTGCCGGGCTCTGGTATACACAATTGTGCATAGAAATGGATTTCCCTGGTCTATTTATTCAAAAAAAATAAATGACATGGGAATTATAACGTGAAAAAGTTATTTTAGTAAAAAGTGAGGGTATTCATAGTGGTAAGTAAAATAGAAAGGGTATTCACTTTGTTGGGTTACTCATACTTCAAACATCTGTGCATACATTTTAATTCTAGCTAATGGTATATCATAACTTTTTACAAAATACCAAATGAGCACCTGAGTTTGCCTGCAAAAATTTATAACAGGTCAAAGTTACGTTAAATAAATACCATAAATTAGTAAGTTTAACTCTTTGGACTCGGTCATATAATTGTAGCATAAAAAAGTAAGCAATAAAAATAGTGCTAAACAATAAAGTTTCATTAATACATCAATAAAACACATCTTCTTACACAAAAATGTTACCTGCTGTCACATTTGCTTTTATGTGTATAGGTTTACACATAAATTGTAGGAAAACAAGACTTTTTTAACTTGTTTTTTAAATATTTTTACTTACTTAAGAAAAGTGTTTTCAAAGAAATTGGTACAGAAACAAAAATGTTTTTACAAGCACAAAATACCAACAAATTCTTGTGGCAATTTTTTTCTTAATAATTTCTGCATTTAGGTACGTCTTTTTAACGAAAGAAAAAGGGACCCTTTTACAGGCATCAAAGAATTTTTCTCACAAACAAAACACATATCGCAAAACAATGTAGATATTATTTGAAAATTTAAAATTTTTGTTGATTGGGATTCACGTTACATATGTATGTATTTTTATATAATTTTACAAAATTAAAAATGACGTATCATCAAATAAATATATAATTTTTTTTAACAGCATAATGTATAATCAAGCTCAAGAAAAAAATTAGCAGAGTTTTTAATTCTTTTTATAAGAACACATTAATATTTTTAAACACCAAAACTGGGTAATCTTTTTTATTACTATAGTGGAATTAGTGATCAGATAATAATTTATATAATATAATATAAAAAAATATAATATAATAAAAAAAATTTTCGGCAAACAAGAAATCAAATTCCCATTCTGTCTTGAACATTTCTCGCAGTGTTATTCTTAAGCAAGCGTCAACAGAACCTTCTTGTTTGAATGTTCGTACGAAAATAAATGATTTTGTTTGTTTTTTACAAAGTGAGAGCGAATGTTATTGTAAGAAAAAAAGCACGGTGTAGTACTTTTGCCGAGCTCTGCTTTAAACACATTCAAGACAGCAGACTACCGACTTCAATATGTCAACAATAGAATACATGTGTGTATATCAGTGGTGTCAATTATGATTGTGTTTGTGCGATTACTCTTGTCTCTTACATTACCAGCGGGAGAAATCTGCGGTTGCGAGACCTATTACGAGGCCTAATTAACATACATATTTTGCTATGAAGACTTTAGAGCAATTAATAATAATACAATTATCGAAAAATGTTGAGGTATGGACAGCCACAATCAGCTATTATTTAAATAAATTTAATTTGGAACATGCATTTCGCAGAAACTTTGCTCATTTTTTGGAAAAATTGAGCACTGGACAATATTTGAAGTCTTTTTGCAACCTTATACAATTTTTTCCAATATTTTTAATTTTGTGCTCAACATACCTTTGCGAATGCCAACAATGAAAATTCATTTGCACATACTAATGCAAATAATAACCCTATTAAGTTTAATAATATTCTATAATTATTAACCACCATTATAAAAACAGCATTTTTATAAATGCCCATCGGAAAACGGTCTTCCCTGCTTTACTATTTCCAAAGTTAGTAAATTTGATGTTTCTATTTTTAATTCTTCTTCTATCCTATCTTCATGCTCTTCTTCTTGTGATACCCAATATTTCAAACTATCTAAATAAAACTTTTTTTAATCATATATTGATTTTCCCTTTCTTGGACTTCATATTGTTGAAATTATGGAAATGATCGAAATGCCTTTTCAAACAATTGAATCTCTTAACTTCAAATGTTTTAAAACATAAGAGACATTGAAAATCATTAAATGCATTTTTTATCATAAAATATTTTTTATATGGCATCATTTATCTTTTTTTTTAATAAACTCATCCGCTTGCATGCTCGTTATCGCTGTCTACAAGATAAAATTCAAATTTGAAGTTTACAGAAGCTCAATAAACACAACATCAAGGCGAATTCATCACAATTATTCTTGATACTACAACAAGTTCACCTCGTACTAAAACCACAATTTGATTTTTTAAAATCATTGTACAATGTTAAAAACAGAAACAAAGATAATAAATAATAAATATATTATTTCTGTTTAGAGGCCTCAAAACAGGCCGTGCGATATTTCCCGCTGAATGAGAGTGTTGTGCAGTAAACAATTATATTTTACGCTCGCAAAATAAAAGAGCGTAAGCGTACATGTGAGTTTTGCTGACACAATTGTGCATGACGCTGACACCCCTGCTTTAAACCAGGGATTTCCAAAAATTTTTTGGTTGTGTAGTAGTGAGTACCAGAGAGTAAAAAAATTGAGAGAATGCATTCATTTACAGCCGAAATAAAATGTTAGTAATATATTTTATAAGTTGTATAACACAAAGGTACAAAATTAAAAATTTTTTGTGTTGATAAAAAATTTGAAGCAATTTTTTACCAATTCAATGTCGCCGAATAAAGAGAGGCACTTAAATGAATTTTTTTTTAGTTCAGGATAGAACTCGCCATCCAAATCTTTCCAGAACTCTATAATATTATTTTCGTCTGGAGCATTTACTGCGCTTCGTAGTATGATTTGTACTGATTGAATATCAAATTCGTAGTTGCTTACATCGCAACGAAAAGGGTTTTCGAAAAGATCTAATAGCGGTTGTAAAATTACAAAATCTTGAAACCTGTCTTGAAAATTATTGAAAAGTGTTTCAAATATTTCAGCATATTCATATCTTTTGTCGATTTCTAGATTTCTATAAACAAGTAGTTTTTGGAAAATTGGAAAAATCACCAGTTTTAATTTGGGAAAAAATTAGAAAAAGTTTTGTTTTAAAATTGTGAATGATTTTTGACAAGTCGCATATATTGCGTTCCTTTCCTTGCAATTCCAAATTAAATTCATTTAACATACTTGTCGTATCTGCCAAAAAAGCTAAGTCTAAAATAAAATTATTGTCTTTTAAACACTGTACTAAAACTTTTTCTATTTTCTCAGTTTCTAGAAACTGAAGAATTTCTTCTCTTAAATCATAAAGTCTATTCAGGCAATCACTGCGACTTAGCCACCGAACTTCTGTAAACATTTTTAGGTCACAATTCACCGCATTTTTGTTTTTTAAAAAGGTTACAAATTTTCGGTGGGTAAGCGCTTGATGTCCGCCTCGAATTTTATTTATTATATCCTCTGCTGTCTTCATAGCTGGGGTATCATTTATGAATTTCGATGCAAGAGCGGTCTGATGAATTATGCAGTGAAAATTATGAACTGCAAATTCGTGTTTTTTTAATTGGCCTATAAGCCCATTATATTTGCCCAACATTACATTTGCTCCATCTGTGCAGACTCCAGCAAATTTATTTATGTCTACAATGGAAAGAAGCTTTTCTGTGACAATATCATACAACAACGTACCAGTTACATTTCCATAAAATGTTTCTAAAGTAAACATTGACTCAAAAATATGGTATTCGCTGTCTACGCATCGAATACAAATTACAAGTTCACACAGATCATTTACGTCAGTGCTTTCGTCTAAACAAATTGAAAAAAATTCGCAATTAATTACTTTTTCCCTAATTGCAGATTCTACACATGTTCCTAATTGAACAGTACGACGGCCTACAGTTTGACTGGACAGAGCAAGAGACTCTATAAATTTAGTATTATACTTAAGCCTTTCCCAAATTTTTTTTAGCAATTGCTTGATAAAAACACCATCCCACAATGGTCTTCCTTTCTTAACAATTTCCAATATTACTAAACTTGAAATCTCCTTTTTCAATTTGGGAAATGATTTTGGTTCATAAATTTCCTCTTCTAATAACCATTTTTTCAATTTTTCTAAAAAAATTGTTTTATATTTATAAAACAGGTCTTCTCTTTCCTTATGATTTAAATTATTTATATTATTATGAAAACGATCGCAATGCCGTTTAATAACATATTTTGTTTATTCCTTAAATGTTGCATAGCATATAAGGCATTGGATGTTACCAAAAGCGTTTTTGACCGCACAATATTTTTTAAGTGCCATCATAAAGTTTTTTCTGTTGACCTGAAACAAAAATATGTATTAGTAGTGGTATACACAATTGTGCATAGAAATGGATTTCCCTGGTCTATTTATTCAAAAATAAAGTAAATTACATGAGAATTATAACGTGAAAAAGTTATTTTAGTAAAAAGTTAGGGTATTCATAGTGGTAAGTAAAATAGAAAAGGTATTCACGTTGTTGGGTTACTCATACTTCAAACATCTGTGCATTCATTTTAATTCTTGCTAATGGTATATCATAACTTTTTACAAAATACCAAATGCGCACCTGAGTGCCTGCAAAAATGTAGAAAGTCATTATAACAGGTCAAAGTTATGTACGTTAAATAAATACCATATATTAGTAAGGTTAACTCTTTGGACTCGGTAATATAATTGTAGCATAAAAAAGTAAGCAATAAAAATAGTACCAAACAATCACGCTTCATTAATACATCAATAAAACACATCTTCTTACCCAAAAATGTTACCTGCTGTCACATTTGCTTTTATGTGTATAGGTTTACACATAAATTGTAGGAAAACAAGACATTTTTAACTTGTTTTTTAAATATTTTTACTTACTTAAGAAAGGTGTTTTCAAAGAAAAAAACCTACCCATCAATTGGTACAGAAACAAAAATATTTTTACAAGCACAAAATACCAACAAATTCTTGTGGCTATTTTTTTTCTTAATAATTTCTGCATTTAGAAAAGGGACCCTTTTACAGGCATCAAAGAATTTTTTTCACAAACAAAACACATATCGTTAGCTTAAATGCAAAACAATGTAGATATTATTTGAAAATTTTAAATTTTTGTTGATTAGGATTCACGTTACATATGTATTTTTATATAATTTTAAGTTATTTACAAAATTAAAAATGACGTATCATCAAATAAATATATAATTTTTTTAACAGCATAATGTATAATCACAATCAATAAAAAAATTAGCAGAGTTTTTAATTCTTTTTATAAGAACACATTAATATTTTGAAACACCAAAACTGGGTTATCTGTTTTATAACTATTACCACGTTGTTTGTGGAATTAGTGATCAGATAATAATTTATAATAATAATTTTTAGTATTGCATAAGAAAAAATAAAAAAGTGCTGTTAAATTATAAGAACCGAATCCATATACGTATGTAAAATAAAACCTATAATAAATGTGACTATCAGCTTCTTCCATCTCAAATAATTACCATTTTACAAAGTTCTTTGATTTGCATGTAAACTTATGAAATGTTACATTAAAGTCTTAAAATTTAAACTCCAAATAAAAATTGCACGCAAGGCATTGGATGTTACCAAAAGCATTTTTGACCGCACAATATTTTTTGAGTGTAAGCTGAAACAAAATAATATAGCATCCGTACACTTGTCGGAGTCTCATCGACGACTGAATTGAAGAGTATAAAAATATGTGTTAGTAGTGGTGCGCACAATTGTGCAAAGAAATGGAAACCCCTGCTTTAAACCAGTGATGCTCATTCAGGCAAACAATTGTTTAGAAGCCCCACCCCTTTGTTTTTTACGCTCATTATTTTTGTCGTACGTGTGAGAGCAACAAGCGCACATGTACGATAGATGCATTGATATTTGTTCAAATACAGTGTGTAAAATAAATAATAATGAAATTAATTTAGTTGTTCGTCAGACAGCGACGAATGCACATGCGCGGAAGCTACGCTAGTTTGTTGCTAAAAAATATTAAAATGCAAAACTATTTTATGATTAAAAATGCCTTTGGTAATGCCCAATGTCTTTTATGTTATCAAACATTCAAAGGACATTGGGAAAATGTTATTAAGAGGCATTATGATTCTTTTCATAGCAATATGACTGGATATACCGATGAAAAAAAAACCATTTTATTAGAAATAAAAAGATTTTTTTTGGAAAAATTGAAGGAATGGCTATCAGGGGAAGAAAATATTGAAAATAAATCAGATTTTATTTTAAAAAAAGCCATTTCAGACGTAGTCGCCTTAAATATTGTCAGGCAGGGCAGACCGTTTATCGATGGAGTTTTTATTAAACAGTTGTTTAGTAAACTTCTTCATATGCTAAATTATAATGTTAATTTAATATTATCTGTGCCCTTGTCCCGCAGTACTATTGCGCGTAGCGCTGCGCAGTTAGGAACATCGGTAGAGTTGGCAATTAAGGAAAAATTAAGAAATTGTGTATTTTTTTCCTTTTGCTTAGATGAAAGTACGGACATGAAATGGCTTTTTTTAAAATAAAATCTGATTTAATTTCAATATTTGCTTCCCCTGATAGCCATTCCTTAAATTAAAAAAAAAAAAATTTTATTTCTAATAAAAAGTTTTTTTTCCTCATCGGTAACCTAGTCATATAGCTATGAAAAGAATCATAATTTTCTTAATTAATCCCTAATCACCAACTCTACAGAAACCCCTAAACAACGGAAGTTAATCACATACACTTAATTCAGTGTGAACTGCATTAATATAAATTTTATATAACCAAAAAAAAATCTTGTGATATAATATTAATAAAAATTGTGCGTATAGTTTTGCGTGTCACTGTACTTAAAAAATTCTCTCAGAATACATATGCAAAACATTTTTGAACACCAGTGCTTTAAACACATTCGAGACAGCAGGCTACCGACTTTAATATGTCAACAAAAGAATACATGTGTGTATATGGAAATGATTATTTTAACGACGACACGGCTATATGGCTGCAGGTTGTTGTCTATGCTAATTTTGTCGTTGTAGTCAAATTAAACTAATTTCTATTTTTGTACGCTACAAAACAGAAAAAGTGCTGCTAATATAATTAATAATTAGAAGAATTAGTGCTTATACTATATATTAATAATTTTTTGGTTAAACAGCAAAGAACCGGATTGAAACAAGAATTTAAGCGCGGCTCACCACCAAATCTATATTATTATTACTTTTTAGTATCCTTAAAATAAGTTATATAGGAAGATGTTTGTCACGCCAACGCTCTTAGTTTTAGCAGTATGGGTATCATTGAAAAATTGAAAGTGCTTTTCACATGGTGTTTAAAGCACACCGATTAATTAACCCATTAAGAGCCGATTTCAAATGCTCATACTTCTTGACTGACTTTTTTACTAAATTTGCTTTATCTTTAAATTATGTCGATATAATAATAATTATTTAACTCAACATTTTTCATTTTTCGAATTTATTCTATGAGTTAAATTTCAGTTATGTATATTTATAAAGCTTTTTGTAATAGCTCTATTCCTTAAATTTTTTTAGAAATTACTTTATACACTACCAGACTGTTATATTGTATTTTCTTGTTACATTTTACCTTAGCTTTCCGTTGGATAGCAATGAAGTATATTTATGTACAGAAAAATTTACAATTATTACATTCTGCTGGTGTCTAATAATTGTAAATTTTTCTGTACATAAATATACAAAAACTTGGGGTGTTCTCTATAACATATTATATTTGAGGAAATATTATTATACATATCGACAAAATTTTAACTTAAATCCTCTTAAGGGGTTAATAAATCGGTATATTTAATACATCATATGAATATGTTTCGAAAGAATCTATTATGATACCAATACTTTACAGATTCAGATTATATTTTTCTTCCTATACTATTGATAAAGTGCTCTGAAACCTTTACGACCTATAATTCATAAACTTAGTGCGTTGAACCAAAAAATTACAGTAGAATCGCGATACAGTAATCTTGCGGTCAAGTTAACCAAATTTTAGCGCTTCTGTGCCGCTCTAAACGTTAACTCTAAGTTAACTTTTCAGATCGTATTAGTAAAAGTACTGATTTGTACAAACGATAACAAATTAGATTAAATTTTAAGCTGAAAATTGAGAGTTTAAACAAAATTGAGAAATACATTAAAGAAAAACTATCGGCGTTGTATTATTGTATATCTGAAGTTGCCATCTCAAAAATAAAAACGAAACATCACAAAATTTTCGAGGCTTTGAAGAATACATAGGAAAAAGCATACAGGAAAACATTACATAGACCAAAATATGCCGATCTTAAAGCAAGTTTAGACAAATGTTTTCTTGAAGCATCGAAAACGTAATTTCAATATCAATAGCTAAGCGCGAGTTCGTGTAACTGCAACCTAAAAAGACAATAATGTCAGTAATGGATGGCTGGCAAATGCTTAGAAAATACCCAGAATTCGCTATCTGAAAATTTTTGAAGAACTAATTTTCTGACAAACGTCATATGTAGCACCTAACACATAATACATGACTGATTGTATAATTATTAATTATAAATTGTAGCCGGTACAAATTAGATCTAAGTTTCTTTTTTGTACTGATGAAATCTAAGTCATTGAAAAAAATATAGGTTCATATGTTTATTATTGCATTTTTTTACAATTTAGAAAAGTTAATAAATAAGACGAAAAAGTTAACAACCCTTAGGATATTTCAGTTTACTTTTTCGCGGTTATACTGTATATTAGGATTTTTTTATTCAACCTGCCATGAAGATGATATTCTTTATGAGTTCCAAAAACAAAAAAATTAAAATATTTTAAATGTTTTTTAATAAATTCATTTGTTTTTACGTTAAAAAATTTATCATAAATATATTTATATTTTTGTAGGCTTAAATTAAGTTTGTGTTCGATTCTGCAATTATGCATGTTGCTAAATTTATAAAAATTAAAAATGATAGTGGCACCACTGAAATGTAAATACATAATAAAAAACACAGCTGTTTATATTTTTTCAATTGTAGCTGTCGTCTTCAAAATAATTCAGTAGCTGATTACGCGACTACAATTGCAGCCTGCAGCATTTGTAGTCGTGCCTTCGTGTTGCCTGCTGTCTCGAATGTGTTTAATGCATGAATTAAAGAGTATCAAAATATGTGTTAGTGATGGTGTACACAATTGTGCAAAGAAATGGAAACCCCTGTGTTAAAGAGAAGTTGTTGTTGTTACACTTGTATGTGTGTATTTATTTAAGAAGCTGGAAGTCACAATGGAAAATGTATGATATTTATATACAGTGGGGCAGAAGTAAAATGGTACAGGTGTTGAATACTGTGGGGCCAAGTAAAAATGGTACACTGGTACACTTATACGTGACAAACACAAAAAAGATAGTAGGCAAATATAAAAAAATGTTTGGCTATTCACAAGTGGGTACATTTTGCCCTTACATATAAATCCCTAACAACATTTCCTATAGTGCATTGACTGAAAAATGGGATAATAGTTTAATGTTTTGATCACATAAACATATTTATTAAATAATGCAAGGAAATAAAAATTAAACATTTATCCCTCGAAGTTTTGTTTTGCCGACACGTTTTTTAGGGAACAGATACACAATTTCGTGGACAATTTTCACAATAGGAATAAATATAAAAATTTAAGCTGTCTAATACACAAACATATAAACACATATAGCTGCGGTCAAAAAAATAGCACCAGGATATAAAAAAAGTTCTTCGTTAGATATTTGTAAATAGGTCAAACTGATGTCATTGAATACTTGTCATAAGATACTTTCAGGACTGTCAAGCAATATTTAATAAAAAGCCATTGATTTGGTTTTTTATTTGATATAAAATTTTTAACTTTTTTAAAACAACTTAAAAATCACTCAGTCAAAAAAATAGCACTACAGCTCTTTTTCTATTAAAAAGAAATACATAAACTAAAAATAAATTAAAGATTTTGAATTCTGTTTTATATGATGTCTTCTCATATTGAAATTAATATTTTGTTGCGTGCCCATTATTCGAAATAACCTCTGTACAACGTTTTCCTATCGATTTCACTAGATTCTGAACTGCCACCCAAAGGGTTTCGTTATTTGTTGGCTGTATTCGGGATACTCCCTTCTTTATATCTGTCCATAAGTTCTCGATTGGATTTAGATCTGGGGACTGAGCTGGCCATTCCATAACGTCTATGTTATTTTCCTGAAACCACTTTTTGGCAAGTTTGCTGGTAAGCTTCGGGTATTGTCTTGCTGAAACACCCAACCATGCGGCATTTCCTTAGAAACATATCGTAGCATTACTCCCTGGTGAATATTAACGTAAAGTGTCTTATCCATGATTGTTCTGATCCAATATATGGGTCCTACCCCATAGTATGAAAAGCACCACCTACCATTATGCTTGAACAACCATGTTTAACGGTTTTCGTTGTAAATTTGGGATTGAATTCAGCGTTTGGGGGTTTTCTGACGTAAGAACGCGATCCTTTGCCTCCAAATAAAACAACCTTGGATTCATCTATCCAAAGAACATTGCTCCATTTTTCAGTTGGCCCTTCCAAATGAGTTCTGGCAAACTCCTGTAATGATAATTGATGGAAGTGTGTAAAAATGTGGAGTGTGTAAAAAAAAAAGTTAAGTATTTTCTTAGCACTTCTGCCGCTTTTTGCCGAGCATTAAAATGCACGAATTTTTGAGAATAAGACAAGTCAATTAAGAGTTGAATTAATTCTGTTTTATTTTGACAATTGTACAAGCTTATATACTAAATTTATTCTATAGTTCAGCATTAATTTGGGCTACAAACAAATCACTAATTGATTTGCTGTTCCCGTGAGAAAATTTTCAAGGCACGTGAAAGACTTCAATGCGACAATAATAATATAACAAAAAGAATTTAATTTAGGATTCATATTACAAGTCGTTCGCATGCCACACAGTATTACAATTTTATTTCACACATTATTTGTTACAAAAAAAATAATTCTTATTACTGCTGACCAACATAAAATTAAAATAAGTTCATTGGCTCAAAAACTTAACTTACTTAAATGTAAACAATTAATGATACAGTGCTTGCTCTAAGTATGCATACACTACACCCTCACCCTTTTTGTTTTGTGTATTATTAAAAATAAAAATAATATATAGAATTATTGTATGAATGGATATAAAAGATTTTTATTATTGTATGTATTTATGGAAGTATTTATATGTTTATACAAATTTTTATGACTTAAAATTTAATTTTTTTTTTTTTTTTTTTTTTCTTTATGCACTTATGAAATAAACTTTTTTAAATTATTTTTATGTATACTTTTAACTTTTGATTTATCTATTTCTATAATTATATTCAAATCATCTATGTCCAGTATTTTATATGGACCTTTATATGGAGGCTCGAGTTTTCTTCTATTCTCGGCTTTTACTAGAACTAGGTCTCCTATTTTTAGTTCTATTTTGTTCTGTTTTCTTTCAGATTCTAGTTTTCTTTTATTTTTCACTTCTAAAATTATGTCTCTTGCTTTTTGTAGTGAGTAACGAAGTCTAATCTTAAGCTCATTCAAATAATTGTCTAAGTTGTAAATATTTTTAGTGTCGCTCAATTCGTCACTTGGTAGTCTAGGAAGTTTTCCATATACCAACTCAAAGGGTGTATAATTAGTATCTACGTTTGGAGTTGTGTTAAAAGCGAAAGCAAAGTATGGTATCCATTCGTGCCAATTGTTGTCTTCTACGAAATTTAGAAAATATTCATTTAGAACACGGTGATTGCGTTCTACTGTTCCCAAAGTTTCATGATGGTAGGGCGTCGAGAAATTCTGTTTTATTTTTAATAATACACAAATCTCTCTCATCAACTCATTAGTAAATTCAGTACCTCTGTCCGTTTCGAGAATGTTAAACAAACCGTATTTTAAAATAACTTCTTCTACTAGCGTTTTTGCCACTGTTTTGGCATCTTTTGATTCTATTGGACAAGCTATAACATATTTTGTCAGTTCACACTGCATTGTGAGTATATATCTAAAGTTTACTGACGGTCTAAGTGGTCCACCTGTGTCCATTACTACAATGTCAAAACTACTTGATGGTGTATCTGTTATAGTAAAAGGTTCTTTCGTATGTTTAGTCTGTTTGTTCTTTTGGCACGATTCACATGTTCTTATATAGTTTTTAACCATTTTGTTCATATTTTTCCAAATAAATCGCTGTTTTAATTTTATTAATGTTTTTCTTATTCCGAAATGTCCACTATGGGGTGGGCTATGAAATTCTTCTATTAGCCTGTATTGTTTTATTGCATTATCTACTCTTTTTGGCATTCTGTATATAATTATATCGACGTCATTGTTTTTGAATTTATTGTATTCTTCTTTCAATTTCTCTACCGGTATATATTTAAAAATTTCATCATTATCATATAGTACGTACTTTTTATTTTTAAATTTCCTTATTTTCAATAAAAGTTTCTCCATAAATGTTTCTGAAAACATTGGATTTTCGCTTCTATTGCATATCACGCGTGTAATTTTATCATTATATTCATTCTGCAGATTATTATTATCATTATTTTCATATATAAATTGTATTCTTTGAAGCTTCTTTATATCATTCATTGATATACATTCCCACATATGGAGGTGATCAGTCTCCTGTTGAGAAATGTAATTCTTTTTCTTGTTCTTAATTTCAATTTCATCTTCTTTATCTTTAGTATTCTTATTAAGCATGCTACGTGTTATTGCCAGAGTTTTTCTTTCTTTTTCATCAATACAGCGTGGAATCATTTCTTTTAATATTTTTGAGTTAATCTCGATGCGGGATAACGCGTCTGCGTTAGTGTTATTTGCTCCTTTTTTATATGTAATATCAAAGTCATAGTCTGACAGTTAAAGTCGAATTCTGGTCAGTTTTGTAAGTCAGGTTTTTTGATAGAAAGATATATAAAGTTTGAAGTGTTGGGATTTATTGTGTGAATCTGTAATTTTCCCCTTCTGGAGATTCGTTCTTAGTCTCCAGGGCTTCTTCGTTTCCCTGTTGATGTATTGTGCGTACGTTTGGGTTGTAATTTCTTTGATTTGTATGGTTGTTATTGTTATAGGTGTTTCTATTATTTCTGTTGTAAGCATTATTTGTGTTGTATCTACTGTTGGTGTTATTTGAATTCCTATTATAATTATTAAAATTTCTATTATTGTTGTTATAATTATTGTTGTAGTTTCTGTCATTTCTGTTGAAGTCTTGTCTTCTTTGATTGTTGTATCTGTTATTGTTATAGTTGTAATTGTTATTACTGCGTCGATTTCTGTCATTTATGTGAAAGATTTTTAATGTATTTGTTGCCTGTAATAGTCTTTCCTGTGTGCTAGCTATTTCAAATGCTTGTGCTAGCGATTTAGGTTGCGCTGCTATAACTGCTGTTCTTATGTTCTCTTGTAAACCTTCTTGGAATGTTTCGAGTGCTAATTTTTCGTTCAACATTCTAATTGTAGATCGTGCTATTTCATTTGAACTGTCTTCAAGGTCACTGAATTGTACTATGGTCAATTCTGAAATCAATGTGTTTATTTTTTCTCTAAAACTTGACACATTACCTCTTTGCTTAATATTTCTAATTTCCGAATGAAGACTACTGGCTGTCTTTGTTGACTTGAAATGATTGGACAGTGTTGATTTTAGTTCGTTAAATGTTTTTGGTATGTCTTGTGTCATTAAAATACTTCTAACCCTATCGCTTAATTTCATGGCAATAATATATTTTATTAAGTTCTTTTTCCCTTGTTCGTTAAGTTCATCGTGAACCATTTCAACCATTGATAGAAATATATCGAGGTGTGTAGGTTTTCCGTCAAATATTGGAATTGTATCCGAAGCTTGTTTACTATTAAAATTCGACATGATTGTTGCACTTGATATATTTTCTTTACTGTTTTCTAAGTGTTCCCTTAATATTCTAATCGCTGTATGTTTTAAGTCTCTATACTCAATTATCTTTTCCTGTCTATTTGGATTGGAAAGATGTCCTACTAATTTTCCAAACTGCAAACTAAGCTGATCTATTAAATAAAGTTTTTCTTTTACTGTGTCTTTTGTATACTTTCTACCGCTAGATTTCTTTGCATTTATAATTATATTTTTTAAGTTCTTCAAATATTTTTTCCATTACAAATATTTTTTTTTTTGTTTTTATTAGTTTCTTACAGCATTAATTGCTGTGTGTTTTTTTATATAATTTTGTAAAAATTTCCATAATCCTAATAATATAATTATAATAAGTAAAATTATAACTAGTTCTAAACTAATGGTTACTTTATTATCATTTATTGCATAGGCATTTGCCTGTCCTTGGACTGTTGCATCTGCTATTCCCATTTTTATATTTTCGAGTATAATTTCTTGTCTTTCCTTTTCAGTTATCTTGAATATTTCAATTGTCATTACCTCATTATCTCCAGCCGTCTTCTTTTAATTTCTTTAGTTTTTTAATTAGTTCCGTTTTTTGTGTTCATACTGTAGTGGGGACGTATTTCAGTAATTCTTTCCATAAAAAATTTTATTTATTTCTATTTGGGACATTGAAAGATTTATGCTTTGCGGGATTAATTTAAGTTGGACAGGATCACAAAAATGTTGGGCAGGATCAAAAAAATGTTTGGCAGGATCGAAAAAAGTTTGGCAGGATCGAAAAAATGTTTGGCAGGATCGCCATGTAATGATAATTGATGGAAGTGTGTAAAAATGTGGAGTGTGTAAAAAAAAAAGTTAAGTATTTTCTTAGCACTTCTGCCGCTTTTTGCCGAGCATTAAAATGCACGAATTTTTGAGAATAAGACAAGTCAATTAAGAGTTGAATTAATTCTGTTTTATTTTGACAATTGTACAAGCTTATATACTAAATTTATTCTATAGTTCAGCATTAATTTGGGCTACAAACAAATCACTAATTGATTTGCTGTTCCCGTGAGAAAATTTTCAAGGCACGTGAAAGACTTCAATGCGACAATAATAATATAACAAAAAGAATTTAATTTAGGATTCATATTACAAGTCGTTCGCATGCCACACAGTATTACAATTTTATTTCACACATTATTTGTTACAAAAAAAATAATTCTTATTACTGCTGACCAACATAAAATTAAAATAAGTTCATTGGCTCAAAAACTTAACTTACTTAAATGTAAACAATTAATGATACAGTGCTTGCTCTAAGTATGCATACACTACACCCTCACCCTTTTTGTTTTGTGTATTATTAAAAATAAAAATAATATATAGAATTATTGTATGAATGGATATAAAAGATTTTTATTATTGTATGTATTTATGGAAGTATTTATATGTTTATACAAATTTTTATGACTTAAAATTTAATTTTTTTTTTTTTTTTTTTTTCTTTATGCACTTATGAAATAAACTTTTTTAAATTATTTTTATGTATACTTTTAACTTTTGATTTATCTATTTCTATAATTATATTCAAATCATCTATGTCCAGTATTTTATATGGACCTTTATATGGAGGCTCGAGTTTTCTTCTATTCTCGGCTTTTACTAGAACTAGGTCTCCTATTTTTAGTTCTATTTTGTTCTGTTTTCTTTCAGATTCTAGTTTTCTTTTATTTTTCACTTCTAAAATTATGTCTCTTGCTTTTTGTAGTGAGTAACGAAGTCTAATCTTAAGCTCATTCAAATAATTGTCTAAGTTGTAAATATTTTTAGTGTCGCTCAATTCGTCACTTGGTAGTCTAGGAAGTTTTCCATATACCAACTCAAAGGGTGTATAATTAGTATCTACGTTTGGAGTTGTGTTAAAAGCGAAAGCAAAGTATGGTATCCATTCGTGCCAATTGTTGTCTTCTACGAAATTTAGAAAATATTCATTTAGAACACGGTGATTGCGTTCTACTGTTCCCAAAGTTTCATGATGGTAGGGCGTCGAGAAATTCTGTTTTATTTTTAATAATACACAAATCTCTCTCATCAACTCATTAGTAAATTCAGTACCTCTGTCCGTTTCGAGAATGTTAAACAAACCGTATTTTAAAATAACTTCTTCTACTAGCGTTTTTGCCACTGTTTTGGCATCTTTTGATTCTATTGGACAAGCTATAACATATTTTGTCAGTTCACACTGCATTGTGAGTATATATCTAAAGTTTACTGACGGTCTAAGTGGTCCACCTGTGTCCATTACTACAATGTCAAAACTACTTGATGGTGTATCTGTTATAGTAAAAGGTTCTTTCGTATGTTTAGTCTGTTTGTTCTTTTGGCACGATTCACATGTTCTTATATAGTTTTTAACCATTTTGTTCATATTTTTCCAAATAAATCGCTGTTTTAATTTTATTAATGTTTTTCTTATTCCGAAATGTCCACTATGGGGTGGGCTATGAAATTCTTCTATTAGCCTGTATTGTTTTATTGCATTATCTACTCTTTTTGGCATTCTGTATATAATTATATCGACGTCATTGTTTTTGAATTTATTGTATTCTTCTTTCAATTTCTCTACCGGTATATATTTAAAAATTTCATCATTATCATATAGTACGTACTTTTTATTTTTAAATTTCCTTATTTTCAATAAAAGTTTCTCCATAAATGTTTCTGAAAACATTGGATTTTCGCTTCTATTGCATATCACGCGTGTAATTTTATCATTATATTCATTCTGCAGATTATTATTATCATTATTTTCATATATAAATTGTATTCTTTGAAGCTTCTTTATATCATTCATTGATATACATTCCCACATATGGAGGTGATCAGTCTCCTGTTGAGAAATGTAATTCTTTTTCTTGTTCTTAATTTCAATTTCATCTTCTTTATCTTTAGTATTCTTATTAAGCATGCTACGTGTTATTGCCAGAGTTTTTCTTTCTTTTTCATCAATACAGCGTGGAATCATTTCTTTTAATATTTTTGAGTTAATCTCGATGCGGGATAACGCGTCTGCGTTAGTGTTATTTGCTCCTTTTTTATATGTAATATCAAAGTCATAGTCTGACAGTTAAAGTCGAATTCTGGTCAGTTTTGTAAGTCAGGTTTTTTGATAGAAAGATATATAAAGTTTGAAGTGTTGGGATTTATTGTGTGAATCTGTAATTTTCCCCTTCTGGAGATTCGTTCTTAGTCTCCAGGGCTTCTTCGTTTCCCTGTTGATGTATTGTGCGTACGTTTGGGTTGTAATTTCTTTGATTTGTATGGTTGTTATTGTTATAGGTGTTTCTATTATTTCTGTTGTAAGCATTATTTGTGTTGTATCTACTGTTGGTGTTATTTGAATTCCTATTATAATTATTAAAATTTCTACTATTATTGTTGTTATAATTATTGTTGTAGTTTCTGTCATTTCTGTTGAAGTCTTGTCTTCTTTGATTGTTGTATCTGTTATTGTTATAGTTGTAATTGTTATTACTGCGTCGATTTCTGTCATTTATGTGAAAGATTTTTAATGTATTTGTTGCCTGTAATAGTCTTTCCTGTGTGCTAGCTATTTCAAATGCTTGTGCTAGCGATTTAGGTTGCGCTGCTATAACTGCTGTTCTTATGTTCTCTTGTAAACCTTCTTGGAATGTTTCGAGTGCTAATTTTTCGTTCAACATTCTAATTGTAGATCGTGCTATTTCATTTGAACTGTCTTCAAGGTCACTGAATTGTACTATGGTCAATTCTGAAATCAATGTGTTTATTTTTTCTCTAAAACTTGACACATTACCTCTTTGCTTAATATTTCTAATTTCCGAATGAAGACTACTGGCTGTCTTTGTTGACTTGAAATGATTGGACAGTGTTGATTTTAGTTCGTTAAATGTTTTTGGTATGTCTTGTGTCATTAAAATACTTCTAACCCTATCGCTTAATTTCATGGCAATAATATATTTTATTAAGTTCTTTTTCCCTTGTTCGTTAAGTTCATCGTGAACCATTTCAACCATTGATAGAAATATATCGAGGTGTGTAGGTTTTCCGTCAAATATTGGAATTGTATCCGAAGCTTGTTTACTATTAAAATTCGACATGATTGTTGCACTTGATATATTTTCTTTACTGTTTTCTAAGTGTTCCCTTAATATTCTAATCGCTGTATGTTTTAAGTCTCTATACTCAATTATCTTTTCCTGTCTATTTGGATTGGAAAGATGTCCTACTAATTTTCCAAACTGCAAACTAAGCTGATCTATTAAATAAAGTTTTTCTTTTACTGTGTCTTTTGTATACTTTCTACCGCTAGATTTCTTTGCATTTATAATTATATTTTTTAAGTTCTTCAAATATTTTTTCCATTACAAATATTTTTTTTTTTGTTTTTATTAGTTTCTTACAGCATTAATTGCTGTGTGTTTTTTTATATAATTTTGTAAAAATTTCCATAATCCTAATAATATAATTATAATAAGTAAAATTATAACTAGTTCTAAACTAATGGTTACTTTATTATCATTTATTGCATAGGCATTTGCCTGTCCTTGGACTGTTGCATCTGCTATTCCCATTTTTATATTTTCGAGTATAATTTCTTGTCTTTCCTTTTCAGTTATCTTGAATATTTCAATTGTCATTACCTCATTATCTCCAGCCGTCTTCTTTTAATTTCTTTAGTTTTTTAATTAGTTCCGTTTTTTGTGTTCATACTGTAGTGGGGACGTATTTCAGTAATTCTTTCCATAAAAAATTTTATTTATTTCTATTTGGGACATTGAAAGATTTATGCTTTGCGGGATTAATTTAAGTTGGACAGGATCACAAAAATGTTGGGCAGGATCAAAAAAATGTTTGGCAGGATCGAAAAAAGTTTGGCAGGATCGAAAAAATGTTTGGCAGGATCGCCATGTAATGATAATTGATGGAAGTGTGTAAAAATGTGGAGTGTGTAAAAAAAAAAGTTAAGTATTTTCTTAGCACTTCTGCCGCTTTTTGCCGAGCATTAAAATGCACGAATTTTTGAGAATAAGACAAGTCAATTAAGAGTTGAATTAATTCTGCTTTATTTTGACAATTGTACAAGCTTATATACTAAATTTATTCTATAGGTCAGCATTAATTTGGGCTACAAACAAATCACTAATTGATTTGCTGTTCCCGTGAGAAAATTTTCAAGGCACGTGAAAGACTTCAATGCGACAATAATAATATAACAAAAAGAATTTAATTTAGGATTCATATTACAAGTCGTTCGCATGCCACACAGTATTACAATTTTATTTCACACATTATTTGATACAAAAAAAAAAAACTCTTATTACTGCTGACCAACATAAAATTAAAATAAGTTCATTGGCTCAAAAACTTAACTTACTTAAATGTAAACAATTAATGATACAGTGCTTGCTCTAAGTATGCATACACTACACTCCAAACGTGTTGCAACATGCTTACGTGAGAGCAGGGGCACTTTTCGGGGACTACAGGCATTCAAGTTGTTGTCTCGCAATCTCCTACGAATAGTTTCAACACTTGCGGTCACACTTAGTCTCTATTTTAGCTCTGTAGCTGGCATAAACGGGGTCTTCTTGCATTGTCTGACCTAACGCTTAACCATTAATGGTGGCAAAACTTTCTTGCAACCACGTGTGACGGCATATTTTTTTTATTGATGATATTCTTTTGCATACTGCAATTTATATATTTAAATTGACTTTGATTCTTTTCTATAATATGAGCACATAACATCATTTCGATTCCCTTTGTTTCAATTTACTTCATTCATAAATATTCTTTTTTTTACCGTTTACTTTTCCCTCTCTTTCTCTCTTAAATCAATATTATGAATGGAAAGATATTCATTGATTAGCAGTTGAAAAACCGGTATATTAATGTTAATCGTGACGCGCAACATGCATTCAGAACTGAGACGAAAAATTGAATAGTTGAAAAGTTTGATCCCAATATTTTTATTTTTAAAAACCAACGTGGTGTGATTTTTTTTTTAAATTACTAGATAATGGTTATAAATTCATGTAACCAAGAAAACAAAAATTTGCATAAAAATTTAAATACTTATTAAACTATAAAATATTTAAAGGAAAGTCAACCCTTATGAGCGTGACATTTATGTCCAAAAGGAAACGTTTAAAGACCGAGTGTCGTATCCAGATATTTACAAGCCACCTAATTTTGGAGACCACGTTGTTATAAAATACCTGTGGGGTCAGTTTCTAGAAGCATTTTTATCTAACCAAAGAGCTAACTTTGGATATACCAACACCTCACATCAAAAGTAAATTTTTTAAGATACCCCTGTACGTTCGGTTCGAGCCGGTTTCCTCCAGGCTGTTAGTGTGAAAGATGCGTATGGAACTTATTAAATGAGTAATATAATTGAGTTTGGTAATTATATACATAAATATCTAAACCACTTTATACTTGGATAAACCTAAGTTTTGTTTTTGTAAATTAAAAAAAAAAAAAAAAAAAAAAAATCATAAGTAATTAAAAATCAGTTTCTTAAATTCATGAAATTTTAAAGTTTATGTAATTTCCACGTCTAGTAATAGTATTAATGTTATTGTTGTTCACAATATATATAATTACTATTTCTTTATTAAAATTGTTAAGTGTTGATCAACGGAGTTTATTGAATTTTATAATTAAACGTATATTAAATTTCTCAACGTTTATCGATGCTCTTTACTTTATTATACTTGATAAAAAAAACTAAATAATTGTTTTAAGCAGGGTTCACGACGTTTACCCAACAAATAATTTTCCGGAGGCCTCAGCATAATGCATTTGTGAGTAGACTCATGTAAGTTTGCTATTATATATTATTGTTAATATTACTTTAAATTTATTAAATAATTATTATTCCGAGTTAGATGTTATATATCTAATATAACTTTAATTGTCAAATAAGATTTTTTTTATGTTTGATTATACGAAAATAAACCTTTGAATCATGTATTGAAAATTAAATTGAATTTAAGAAGCATATAAAGGGGTAGTGTATGTCGTGGGGTTTTCCTAGAAAGGTTATAGGAAATGAAATGGTGAACATTGGTTGGCGAGGGCATAATATCTGAATCACCTAAGGATTTTATTGGTAGGTAAGAAAATGAGAAACACGTATTCTGTAATTAAGGCAATAGACCCATTTTGTCCGTCCGTCTATAACTTAACAAATTTGTACCGTACTTTTAGTCTGTGCACGTTTTTTTGTTTTGGTAAGCTTGTGGGCTAACGTTGGCCAAGAACCCCCCCCCCCCCCCCCCCCCTATCCGGCGAGTCCTAGTCTTTTGAACGTGCGGCCTATCGTTAAGCCTGATAAAACACCTTTAATGGCAATATGTCTTTGTAGAAGTACAAAATAAATATAAAAAGCTACCATTACACACGTGTTTCCGACTTTTGAGTAAATTTTATTGTATTTACAATCATTTTATTGGAGCACCCAATCAAGTTTCTTATTTCAGAATATGATTTATGCTCAGAAACCATTTTTTTATAATAGCACGTTTTTCAGGTGTACAATGCTCTCCACGTCCCATTTCTATGAAAATCAATAATGTAATATGCGATTAATTATTTTATATTTTAAAAAAACTATCTTACTTTTAGTATTTGATCCTTTTATTTAAACTATTAAATCACTATTATTATTTTTTAAAGAATTTTTGTTATTCGGGCATTAAGACTGCGCTGATGCAGAGTTTTTGTATAATTTCGATCATTGGAAAAAAACCGTTAAAATTTTTTGGAAAAAATAAAGACGCTCAGAGAGATTATACATATTATAACAGTATTACATAGTGTATATAGCAGGGGTTTCCATTTCTTTGCACAATTGTGCGCACCACTACTAACACATATTTTTATACTCTTCAATTCAGTCGTCGATGTGACTTCGACAAGTGTGCATGTCTAGCGGATGCTATATTATTTTGTTTCAGCTTACACTCAAAAAATATTGTGCGGTCAAAAATGCTTTTGGTAACATCCAATGCCTTGCGTGCAATTTTTATTTAGAGTTTAAATTTTAAGACTAAAATGTAGAATAATGTAACATTTCATAAGTTTACATGCAAAGCAAAGAACTTTGTAAAATGGTAATTATTTAAGATTTAAAAGCAATTTTTAATATTTCAGATAAAAAATTTCAAAATGTCTAACAGTCCTATGTGGAAGAAGCTGATAGTCACATTTATTATGGGTTTTATTTTACATACGTTTATGGATTCGGTTCTCATAATTTTACAACACTTTTTTATTTTTTCTTATGCAATACTAAAAATTATTATTATAAATTATTATCTGATCACTAATTCCACTAACACCGAGGTAATCGTTATAAAACAGATTACCCAGTTTTGGTGTTTAAAAATATTAATGTGTTCTTATAAAAAGAATTAAAACCTCTGCTAATTTTTTTATTGAGTGTGATTATACATTATGCTGTTAAAAAAATTATATATTTATTTGATGATACGTCATTTATAATTTTGTAAATAACTTAAAATTATATAAAAATACATATGTAACGTGAATCCAAATCAACAAAACTTTCAAATTTTCAAATAATATCTACATTGTTTTGCATTTAAGCTAACGATATGTGTTTTGTTTGTGAAAAAAAATCTTTGATGCCTGTAAAAGGGTCCATTTTTCTTTCATAAAAAAAGACGTACCTACCCAGGAAAAACTTTTTGAATTTGGGTAATAGGTCGTAGTTATTTCATACGTTACCTGGTAAGTAGTTGTCATTACAATTGTCATTATTGTGAAAACCTCAATAAGTACTTGCTAGTAATGACCTCAGTAAGTACTTTTCACTACTATTATTTTCAGTTATGAATATTTTCTTACTAATAATCAGCTAAATAACTACTTATTAGTTGTCTTGTTTTCAGTACTGAATATTTACTTACTGGTATTTAGCCTTATAACTACTTATTAGGTCTATTTACTAGTGCAAATTAAATAAAAACTAGTTATTTTCTGGCTTCTAGTAAGTATATTGTAAGTACTTACAATTCAACTTACTGGTAGTTAAATAATAAATAGATATTTTGTGACTTCTAGTAAGTGTATTGTAACTACTGAATTCTGTGGACAACTCGAACAAAAATAAGTAGTTATTCAGCCGAAAAATAAGTAGTGTTTATATTTCTCCAACATTACTTGCCTACTTACCAGGTAAGTAAAGTTTTTGCTGGGTAAATGCAGAAATTATTAAGAAAAAAAATATTTTTGTTTCTGTACCAATCGCGTCGGTAGGTTTTTTTCTTTGAAAACACTTTTTTAAGTAAGTAAAAATATTTAAAAAACAAGTTAAAAAAGTCTTTTTTTCCTACAATTTATGTGTAAACCTATATACATATAAAAGCAAATGTGACAGCAGGTAACATTTTTGGGTAAGAAGATGTGTTTTATTGATGTATTAATGAAACTTTATTGTTTAGCACTATTTTTATTGATTACTTTTTTATGCTACAATTATATGACCGAGTCCAAAGAGTTAACCTTACTAATTTATGGTATTTATTTAACGTAACTTTGACCTGTTACAATGACTTTACATTTTTGCAGGCAAACTCAGGTGCGCATTTGGTATTTTGTAAAAAGTTATGATATACTATTAGCTAGAATTAAAATGTATGCACAGATGTTTGAAGTATGAGTAACCCAACAACGTGAATACCCTTTCTATTTTACTTACCACTATGAACCCCCTAACTTTTTACTAAAATAACTTTTTCACGTTATAATTCTCATGTAATTTATTTTATTTTTGAAAAAATAGACCAGGGAAATCCATTTCTATGCACAATTGTGTATACCACTACTAAAGGTACGTTAAGACTGGTGAAATATTTGAAAGCAAACATCAAATATTTCATTAACGTAGTCTGAACACAAAATATTTTTGAGTATCAAATAAAATGACAGCTGATTTTGAGCAAATAAATGTATTTGCCGGCAAACAAATATTTGTCCAATGTGAACATAGTGTGAACACAAAAAATCAAATATTTTAGTAATTTTTGAGCAAACATTTATTTGATATTACAAAAAAATTGTAAGAGCAAACAACGACAAATAATTTTAGCCATGTTCCGGATAGAAGCAATTTTTCCTGTAAGTTTTTGGATTCTTTACATTTTTAAAGATTTTTTATAGTTTTAGGCACTTTTACTAAATTTTATGGCTTGTTTGAAATATTTAAATGGTTCGCGATTTTCGCTATTTCTGCAACATTTTTTTTTTGTTTTTCCCCTACATTTTGTTTTTTAACCGATTTAGCAATTTCAAATATATTTTAGGGTTTGTTTCCAAGTTTGCAATTTTTCGCGAATTTTAGCCATGCTCGCGAAGAAGCGATTTTTCACTGTAAATCTTTAGAGCTTTAACGATTTTTAATAATTATAAGGCTTTGCTATCATATCTATCAAATTTTTGCGAATTTCCGCTAATTTAGCAATTTTTATCGAATTTTTGCCATTCCTTTTAGTTTTAGGCACTTTTAAAAAATTTTATGGCTTGTTTGAAATATCTAAATTTTTCGCGAATTTTCGCTATTTTTGCAAAAATTTTTTTCCCGACATTTTGTTTTTTAACTGATTTGGAGACTTCAAATATATTTAAGGGTTTATATCCAAGTTTGCAATTTTTCGCAAATTTTAGCCATGTTCCCGTTACCCATTGTCTTCCAGTTTTTTTATCTTTAACATTCTCCTGTTCTAACACTATGAAAGATGCTGCTCCACAGAATAAAAAAAATAAATTAGCTTTTGCGCTCATTTTTACTATTTGTGAAATATATTATTATTTTTGAACACTTTCATTAAATAATTATTTGATGCAAATATTTATTTTAGTCTGAACGCATGGCAAACATGAATTAATTTATTTTATTTAACACTTTTTGCCAACTGTTTCATCAAACAAAAATTGTCAAATGTTTGAGCTTAGTTTGAACATTAAACAAAATATTTTTTTGTTCCACACAGTTTGAAGCAAATATCAGAACAAATATTTTCGTCAAATATTTCATTAGTCTGAACTAGGGAGATCGATTATTCGACTTTTTTCAATAACCGGTTTTCAAATATTACGAATAGTTGATATTTAAAAAAAAACGGTTTTCGGTTAAGCAATTTTTAAATAACCGGTTAACCGGTTTTAATTCGAATACTTAAAAACACAAAAATCAAATAAGTTTTTAAAATAAAACGTTAATTTAAATAAAAACAAAACAATTTGCAAAGGCAAGGAACCAACAAAATATATAGATATGACTTAGATCAGACCTAATAAATATTTTACGATAAAATCCAAGAAAAGTGGGACCAGTAAATTGGTCAAACTTTAGCTAAATTTTCAAAAATTTTTTATTGATTTACTAAACTTTATTTGTAAGAAGATATTTGTATAATGTAATTTAGAAACGGTTGAATGATATTTGATCTAGACAAACGTTTTGCAAAAGCAAATAAATTATAGGAATTTTATAAAGTTATTATTTGAAATATTCTCTCAAATTTATTTTGAATGAGTTTTAATTATGTTGGTGGTTAAGCTATTTATATAAATCAACCATATTTTTTTAAAGTTGCAAACAAAACCTCTTAGCCAGGATAATCTTTTTCAAATTATTTTGTTTCAGCATTATAGAAACGAATAGTGAACTGCACATTCTCTTTTTGTAAAATATTTGTCAATTCGTCTACTACAATTTAAAACATTCCATGACATTGTTTGATTTCTTCAATTTTGTTTTTTAAAAATTTTCCCATATCGTTGATTCCGTCGTAATGTGGTTTTCAGCATGAAGAGATGCTAGAACTACTTATAAGTTTTTAGTGCCTTAGCGGGCATTTCGTCCTCGGCAATACAACGGGCTAATATTTCACCCAATGATTCATTTTTTGCAGCGTATTTTAGTAAAGTATTATTTGTCGTCTCCTTAGAACTACTTCAACGGAGTTGTTTCATTTGGATCACATTAATGTCAAGCATGTATACAAATTAAAGGTGATTAATAAGTCGTGACATGGAAGAACCTTTGTAACTTATAATTTTAGGGCACTTCAAGCACTTAACTTTGTCTTTTTAATCGCATTCGAAAAATATATAGAGATATCATTTATATAAAAATATATTTAATATATAGAATACTCTTGCACAAATTACTATTTACTTTTTAACTGAACACGTTTTTGTAGTATTTTGAATAGCTTTTGGTTTTTTTTCTACAAGAACACACACTTTTATAAGCGATTTGTATTTACAGTGTTCATAATGTTTTTTGACCTTTGTTACATTTTGTATTGACATTCTTCATAAAAAGTTTAAGTTTAGCCAATATTCAATTAGAAAATACTTAAATTACGGGTACATCTACAACAAGAGTAAGGAAAATGTATATAAATTACAAATTACTAAAATAACCGGTTAATTATACCAAAATAACCGGTTTATTCGATATTCGAAAAATGGACATTTTAAAATAACCGACTTGGGCAAAGCTAAACTAACCGGCTAAAACCGGTCGAATAATAACCGTTCGATCTCCCTAGTCTGAACGTACCTCAATACATATTTTTGTTTCAGGTTAACAGAAAAAACTTTATGATGGCACTTAAAAAATATTGTGCGGTCAAAAACGCTTTTGGTAACATCCAATGCCTTATATGGTATGCAACATTTAAGGAAGGAACGGAATATGTTATTAAACGTGTGATTTGCGTGCAATATTTATTTTTTATGAATTTTTAAAACATAAAAATCTTTAATTTTTTTACAATTGTTTGATAAGATATTTAAAACTGGTTTAGAGTCAAAAAGCTTCCGAATGAAAAAAAGTGCAGTTTTAAAATCAGCGACAGTGAATTGGTAAAGAATTGCTACAAATTTTTTATCAACACAAAAAATTTTTAATTTTGTACCTTTGTGTTATACAACTTATAAAATATATTACTAACATTTTATTTCGGCTGTAAATGAATGCATTCTCTCAATTTTTTTACTCTCTGGTACTCACTAATACACAACCAAAAAAATTTTGGAAATCCCTGGTATATAGTGTAAGTCAATGGTGGGCGCTCCATAGCACAATTGTGCTGAGAGACTTCACCAGTGTTGCCAGTGAAATTTCGAGAAAGATACACTTTAGTTTCTCAAAAGATACACTTTTTCCCAAAGAGATACATTTTGAAAAAAATTTTAAAATCCATCTTAAATGTTTAACATTTATTAACATAACATTTTTTATTTCTTATTTAATGAATATTTCAAAGAAAATGATATCATATAAATTCATTTTTATATGTATTTAGGTCATAAATATTAGGTGTGTAATTTTTAAAAATTCAGAAGCAAACTTTAAAATTAATTATATGTAACTATCTTTGGATGTTATCAAAACAAATTCATTTTTGTAAAAATTAATATACGCGTTAAGGCATTAATACTAAGGCATCAAAAAGTTCACTTAAATTTTTGTTCTAAAATTTCATCTTAACACACATAAACAAGAATAAGCAGACGACAGAAGAACTTAGAAAACCTAACATCAAAATACATGTTATTTTTGTATAGCTTCAATACAATATTGTATGATCTGACCACCGTCTGTACGGGGCTTATTTAGTTGTCACTGTTTTTTTAGTATCCATAACGAAATTATAACTTTAAAAATCTTTGTCAGATACAGGAAAGTTTTATATTTTATTTCTGTACATTTTGCGTACAGATTCAAAAGATACGAAAAATGTCAGGATTATACATGATACATGAAGTCATCAAAAGATACGAAAAATGTATCTTTCGTACCCTAATGGCATCACTGGACTTCACACGTATTCTTTGCCTCTTTAATTTAGTTTTCGATGAGACAGCGTCGAATGCACATGAAGCGGATGCTTACATATTTTTTATATTTCTTATATTATTTTTTGGTAGGTACTTCTGCCATCTCACTAATACTAATAAGCATCAACACAAGCACAGTTTCCGTTGTGCCCACTTCTGGTGTAAGTGGAAACTATAATTTAAACTATCAAATAAAGAGCTTTTGTAATTAAACTAAAGAAAAAATAAAAAAAAGCCCAAATTTAGATTTCAGTTGTATTATAAAAATTAAAAATTTTTGTAATTTTTAATAAAAACAAAGAAAGAGACAAACAAATTTTTATAGTGAGAAATGGAAATGTGTAAAAACAAATGGCTATGTAAACCAAACCAAATTTATAAAAAATTGTAATGTAAAATTTATTTATACAGAATAAAAAGATTTTGTAATTAAACTAAAGAAAAAAATACAAACAATCCAAATTTAATTTTCAGTTGTAGTATAGAAATTAAAAATCTTTGTGATTAATATAACTGAAACAAAAGAGCATAACATAAAGAGACACATGAGTGGAAGAAAATTTTAAGGTATGATTCTCCATCAGTGATGGGATTTGAAATTTTTAATTTCGTGCTAAAAAACTTTAAAAAAATGTTTAAACACTAAAAATCAGAAAAAGATCAGTTTTTAGTTTTGATTCTTCATTTATTATACCCAGGTTATTATGCAGTAGTGCTGATGTGTGTAACACCTTTAAATATTGGTCCTTGGCCCACCTCATATACATGTATACCGATTGACTCAGAATCACTTTCTGAGTTGATCTAACGATGTCCATGTAACTTTGTGCGCAAAGTACTGGTCGCAACTTGAAGATAATTTGATGAAATTTGGCACATAGGTTTTTATCGGTACAATGACCAAGCCTATTGAAAATGGGGCAAATCGGCCCATCATTTCATATAGCCCCCATACAAGCTACTTTCCTAATAGGGTATTTGTGCCCACTATCCAACCAATATTAATTAAATTCAAAACATAGATACATCCATATTTATATGGACACATAAGCTATGCGTTTTTTTTTTTTAAAATAGGACCACGGAGGCAATTCTTCCTCTCAGAAACTATCAAACCAATTTTAATGAAATTTAAAACAAAGATAGATCCATATTTTTATGGGCATCTATTAATTTTTTTCAATATAGGACCACGAGGGAAGATAGAGAATGTAGTGTGGGGTGTCATAGGATCGGGCTTGACCTACTATACTTTGATACTTGTTTTTAATTTAAAAATTTTACAAAAAGTACCAATTTACATTTCATTAAATCAAATACATATTTGCATATAACGAGTTATAAATTATTATTACATATTGTTACTTTAATTTTGAAAGGCCGTATCTAACATATACATTTTTTAAGTTTGAGACATATGTCACCCAATATTTTCCCCATTATTTCAATTGTTTAAATTAACTGTTGGCAACCCTTCTGGTTGTCTGTTTTGTTATTAACTTCTTCCTTTTTGTCAACTCATTATTTTGGTTGAGTTCTTGTTTAATACTCATGGCGAATGGTCGCAACTAAATGAACAGATATTTCAATTAATAATAAACTTTAAAATACACAATTATATTATCGCGTTTTAATTCGGAATATTACGGTACAGTAGTCAACGTATGGAGAAATTGACCATAGTGAAGCTGAAAGAAAAGCTACGTGAACACGGTTTAAAGGCGTCGGGAAACAAGAGTCAGCTTGTGACACGGCTACGAGAAGCAAACGTTCCGGAACCGAAAGACGAGGAGATAATTTCAGCTATGGAAGAACAACAGGAAGAACAGAATTTGCAGAACATCGGGGTAGTACCAACGACAACGGAGAGCGTGGTGGGTGAATTGCGTGATGACGTTTTGCGTCTACGACGACGTCGACGATGGGTACCAATGTGTTGCTGCCGCAAAATTCTGCTACGAGCAAAATTGAAAACTTTGTAACTGCCGCTTCAGTTACTAAGAGTGTACAACAGCATGTAGAAACGGAAAACAACATGTTTAAGCAAAATACGATGCAACAGCAACAAGGGTGGGTTTTTAACAGTAACAACAACAGATCAGCGTATGTGAATGACAACAGTAGAGCATCGTATATCAACGACAGCAACAGGACAGCGTTTATGAGAATGTATGAGTGTAACGTGCCAACAACAACAGCAGTGTATAGTGAAAATGGACGACCACAATCGTGCATGTTTAATAATGCAACAAGTGTTAGGGGACAAGAGCGTAGTGTACATGTACCAAATAATTTGGATTGGCCGTTACAAACATCAATGCAGCATTCGTCATTTGTACAGCCACATAATACCGTTGTGACGTCATCAACTAATTTATCGAGTACAGCGAACGCGTTTGTGCCTGTATCAACGTATTTAAACCCTACAGTATCACCAGCAAATGCATCATATAGGCCGAATATGATTAACAACAACAATTTGATGACACCTAATGGAAATAATGATCCATCATTTATTTTTGATAATCGTTATAGTGTACGTGAAGTTATTGATGCGTTACCGACGTTTGATCCTAATAGTGACTTCATTACTTCAGTTCAATTTATTGAAAGAGTTGAAGAATTAAAGAATGTTTATCAATGGAATGATGGATTGGTATTATTTGCGGTTCGTAGTAAATTGCTGGGAGCTGCAAAATTATGGGTGGTGTTTAGAAGTTGGGAAGATTTTGTGATTGCCTTTGTGGATGATTTCCCGTGTGGTGAATAGTGCTGATATACATATCCAGATGATGAAAACGCATCAAAAGAAGGGTGAACGAATGATAGACTATTACTATGATATGTTGGCAATCGGTCGTCGCGGTTAACTCGATGATAATGCGATAGTGCGGTATATTATAAATGGTTTGGATGATTATAATTTACGTAAATTGTTATCCGCAATGTCGTTTAGAAAGTGTTCCGATTTATTGAGATCGTTGCAAAGTGTTGGGATCGGTTTAAGTGGACAGGCTCCGGCTATACAGTCCAAACAGTTTTTACCTGTAAAGAGGAACAATAATGACCGAAAGGACAATGAAAACGTGAGTGCGAAAACGGTTCCTAACAAATCAGGACCGACGTGTTATAATTGGCGTGAAATTGGGCACATTTCGCGAAATTGCCCCAAACCGCAGAATAAACCTAGAGATCTGGTAAATATAATCTCAAATTCGGGTATAAAGACAAAGAACGTTATCGTGGATAATATAGGATGCAATGCATTAATAGATTCGGGAAGTGTCGTGTCACTTATTAGAAAATCGATCGTTGCGAAATTAAAATGTGGACTAGTAAAATGCGACAAGAGACTACAAGGTTTTGCTGGCGGTTAATTTAAATGTGTGGAGAAAACCTTAAACGTTAATGTTATCATAGATGAACAGTGTTTTAGTGCTGAATTATTTGTAGTCGACGACGAAACAACTCAGTACGAGGTAATAATCGGGTTGGACATATTATCGAACGGTCGCGTTATAATTGAAAACGGTAATTGTACGTGATACGAGACAGCGAAATGCAGTGCGGCGATAACATACAAAGTGACGAAAAGAAGCAGTTAGCTGGATTGCTGAATAAATATGCAGAGTGTTTTGCTGATAATTTAAACAAAATTGGAAAGTGCCACAATACGAAAATGGAAATTTCTGTAACGTCACCGAAACCAATAGAAAAGAAGCCATACCCCATACCGATTCCGAAACAACAGGTGGTTGACCGTATTGTGGGTGAGTTACTGGAACTGGATAAAATCCGTCCGTCAACATCAGCATACGCATCTCCAATAGTTTTAACTCCAAAATCCAATGGTGAAGACCGACTTTGTGTGGATTATCGGGCGTTGAATGCCGTCACCGAGAAATAACCATGGCCAATGCCTACTGTCGACGGAGTGCTTTCGACTCTTTCGGATAAGAAGTATTTTACCACGCTTGATATGATGTCAGGGAATTACCAAATCGAGATTAAAGAAAATTCGAAGAGATTTACGGCCTTCATCACTCAAAGTGGTCATTTCGAATTCAATCGAATGCCCTTCGGGCTTAAAAACGCTCCGTGTGTATTTCAAAGGATGATGATGAAAATGATTGAGCCGTTAAAGGGAAAAGTAGTAAGTTACGTGGACGAGGTCATAGTGGCCTCAAGTACATTTGAGGAGGGTCTACGTAATCTTGAAGAATTGTTGGTAATTATTAAGAGAGAAGGTCTAACACTCCGACTGTCAAAATGTGTCTTTATGAGGGACAACGTAGCCTTTTTTGGGCACGAGGTGAATGAGAGTGGCATGAGACCTGGTCGAATTAAGACTATGGCTATAAAAGAGTTTCCGAAACCCAAAACCGTTACCGAGGTTAGACGTTTCCTGGAGTTAACCGGATACTTTCGAAAACTTGTGAGGAACTATGCCCAAATAGCCTCTCCAATAATACGATTGACGAGAAAGGATGTACCATTTAACTGGTCTACCGAATGTGACAACGCTTTTGAAGAATTAATAGGTGCTATTTCCAGTGAACCCGTCTTAGGAATTTACGATGCCGAAAAAGAGCAAGAATTGAACACAGATGCAAGCAGTGTTGGTCTGGCCGCAATTTTGATACAACGGGAAGCAGATGGTACGAAAAAGCCTATAGCTTATTATAGTAGAGTTTGCAGTGACACCGAGAGCAGATATCACGCATATGAATTAGAAATCTTGGCACTGGTGGAAGCCTGTGAACGATTCCGTTTGTATCTTCTGGGTAAGAATTTTACGATTTATACTGATTGTGCCGCAATTTCTTCTATGAAAACGATGACTCCAATGATTCCACGGGTCTCACGATGGTTATTGAAGCTGTTGGAGTATGATCTTACAACATGTCATCGACCTGGGATTCGAATGGCTCATGTTGATGTGATGAGTCGTTCTCCAGTTGAACCGCCAATACAGCCAGAAGATGTTACATCGAAGTTAATGATGGTAAATATTTCAGACGAAGATTGGATTCTTTCCATGCAAAAACAAGATCCTGAATTGAAGCAAATTGTAGCCGTGCTGAAAGGTGAAATCGAGTCAACTATGAAGAGAAGTTACGCAAATGATTTTGTAATTAGAAAACAACGACTTTATAAGAAAAACACCAACGAAAAAGAACTTCTTGTAATTCCACGAGGTCTTAGATGGCGAATTGTCAAACTATGCCATGACGATGTTGGCCACCCAGGTATAGATGGTACCGTGAAGAGAATTGGCCTGAACTTCTGGTTTCGGCGAATTCGAAATTTTGTTAAGGGCTTTGTGAAATACTGTGTGGATTGTTGTTATAGCCGTGAACCTTCACAGAAAGAATGTCAATTGTACGGGATGGAAATTCCACTGATTTCATTCGAAATGATTCATATGGATCATCTTGGACCGTTTATAAAAAGTCGACGCGGTAATGAACACATACTTGTTATTGTGGATGCAATGACACGTTATTCCGTTATTGTACCAGTCAAATCAACGACGACGAAACCTGTACTGGATGCTTTAAATCATCTAACGTTATACTTTGGTCTACCCAAGCGAATTGTCACTGATCGTGGTACAGCTTTCACGTCATCAATGTTCAGGGAATATTGCTCCGAGAATGATATTCAGCATATTAAGGTAGCCGTACGTACCCCACGAGCCAATGGTTTCGCTGAACGTGTGAATCAGTCTGTCCTATCGTATTTGAAAACTTCATCAGACTGCAAAGACTGGGACAACGAACTACGTAACCTGCAATGGAAGATTAATACGACTGTTAACTCAACCACAAGATATTCACCAATCGATCTTATCTATGACTTTCCTCTAAAAGATATTAGTGCCAACAGATTGCTATCTGCAATCCATGATGATAATCCCGTTGTGACAACACAAACTCCAAATGAACGTCGTGAAGATGCCATCAAAAATATTTCATCAGCTCGAGAAAAATGGAAAGCTAGATTCGATGCGAAACACAAAACACCACATCATTATCAGGAGGGTGATCTAGTTCTTATTGAAAGTGCAATGCCTAGTACAGGGGAATCCCGCAAACTTGATGCAAAATATAAAGGTCCGTATGTCATCAGTAAGGTCTTGCGATTTGATAGGTACGTTATTGAAGATATTGAAGGTGCACAGAGGAACCAACGAAAATTTAGCACTGTGGTCAGTAGTGATAAGATGAAATCATGGTGTACCCTTTTCCCAGAAATTGATGATGATTACCAGGTTGACGACGATGAACCAGATGACCCTGAAGCTGTATAACTCGGGGACGAGCTATCGTCAGGTTGGACGAACTGTCACCCAATATTTTCCCCATTATTTCAATTGTTTAAATTAACTGTTGGCAACCCTTCTGGTTGTCTGTTTTGTTATTAACTTCTGTCTTTTTGTCAACTCAGTATTTTGGTTGAGTTCTTGTTTAATACTCATGGCGAATGGTCGCAACTAAATGAACAGATATTTCAATTAATAACAAACATTAAAATACACAATTATATTATCGCGTTTTAATTCGGAATATTATCCGGTAAATTGCCCTCCCACAAAGCCATCCAAGTGACACATAAAGCTATAACATATAAAAAAGCTTATGCATAGTTTTAGAACTGTAAGTAATGTAGGACATTTCCTAGTTTACAATAAATTAAATTTTTAATCCAGTTAACTATAATCAGGCAAACCGTAAATTTTGCAATTATGTTTTTCCTTATGCAACAATGGAGGCAAAAACAATATATTTATCCGTTTAAGAGCTGTTTATTAATATTAGCATCGATTTGTTAGTGCACATTTTTAGCCTTTCAGCATTTTTTTTTTTTTTTTTTGCATATATTAGTCAAGAGAACATTTTTAAGTTAATAGTGTATACTCCACCTTTTGAACATATTTGAACATTTGTTACATTTTTTAATAAACAAAGACTTGTATATAACATAATTTTATTCCGGCTGGGGTGTGACTGCCCATGGGCCCCAGAAATGTACGCTCAAAAATATGTCTGTACTTACTGTGGCGTACGCTCGACCGAATATACTCTTTTACTTGTTTATTATAAAAAAAATAAAATTGCTTTTAAGTGCATAGTTCTGGTTCCCCTGTCAATAATCAACCTCAGATTATATTTTTTTATTATTAAATTATGTTTCTTCTCCGTTTAAACAATACATATAAGAATAAATTGTCACCTGAAATTAAAAGGGCCTGACGACTAAAAATATATGTGAATCTAAAAAGGACCAAAATGTAACGATGTATCACTGAGCCAAATGTGCTCAGTTAAATGACCGGCTCACTTCAGTTAATTGTGTGAGGCGTTCAATTGAACGGCCAAACCAAAACTTCTGCTTGGCCCAAACAATGGTTATGGAGAATAAAGCGTTATATTTTACTCGACAATTTGGAGTTCATTCAATATTATTCGAAACTATCATCCATAGAAGTCATGAAAGGTCTAAGCCAGCTTAGCTAAGCGTAAGCAGGGTCATTAATATGAGACCCGGTTCATATGGAAAATGCCAAAATAAATCATATAGACAGTTTTCCCATGGCTTAGCGTAGGGATGAATGCCTTTTACAAAAACTTTCAAAGGACCCTGGGTTATTTGCCTTGATGAAGGCCAAAATTATAGATAAGATAGCCAAGGAATACCGTGGTTAGAAAGTGTCGGCTCATTGTTCGTATCCCCCTATTTTCCCAATCATCAATCCCAATAAACCAAATAAACTACGTATAGTGTGGGGTACAGCAAAAGTTAAGGGATTATCGATCAGTTCTATGATACACCAAAAAGACCAAAATTATCAGCGGTTTCTGTGGTATGAAGTGGAAAATAGTGAATCAACGAAGTATGTGATGACACTTATGACATTTTGAGTGGCCTTGCATTTTGAGCGGCGCAAGAATCTCAACACTGAAGAATTTCGTCGCACGCATCCTAGAGCCCTGGAAGCCATCGTCAATAACCATAATGTTGATGACCTGCTGGATAGCAAGGATACAGAAGCCGAAATCTTACAATTGGCAAATGATGTTCGCCTCATACATTCTAGAGGTGGGCTTACCATTAGAAACTGGAGATCAAACTCTAAAAATTCCTTACTTGCATTAATTGCTTCCGAATAAGAGGATTTATACTTTGAGGTCGATCAGGTGATGTGGCCTGAAAAGATTCTGTGGATGTGGTCGTTAACATAGGTTGCCCGGACAGGCTAATTGGCAGTGAGCTAGTCTATCAGTGCAGGGGTTGCGGAGTTGATTCCAGGCGTTCTCTCATCCCTTAACATCAAGTTCAACAGCAATGTATTTTGGACTGATTCTAAGACAGTGTTATCGTGGATTCGGTTCGATCACCGTAAGTACTCACAATTTGTCACATTTAGAGTTAGCAAAATTCTAGAAGCTACTAAAATTGGAGAGTGGAAGTGGGTTCCATTTGCTGACAACGTGGCTGATGATGCTACCCAGCGATAAAGGACTCCAAATTTGTTTAAAATAGTCGCTGGTTCAAGAGTCCTGAGTTTATTTTAACCAATAACAGGGAATGGCCTACAGAAAGAGAACAAGGTAGTACAGTCCACGAGTTGAGACCCCAGTACGCGGATTATCACGAAACCGTACAGTGCTATGTACCTCAACATGTTTTTCCAAATGGTCGGGTTTTGTTGTAGCATTTTCAATTTTTCTAGAAGAAGTACGTATTTTTTTAAAAGAAGAAGTAGAAGAAGTTATCGCATCCGCTGAAACCATGATTTGGAAGAATAGTCAGAGCGAAGCCTTTGGTGATGAGGTATTACTGTTAAGTAAAAAACGAACAATATATCCATCAAGCTCCCTACACAAACTTTCTGTAAACCTCAATGAGAATGGCGTAGTAAAGTGCAGATTAAAGGTCGAGATGATCCGATAATTTGACCTTGCGATCACTTAGTCACTTATCTTTTAGTAATGAATTATCATTTCAAATATTAACATGGTAACCACAAAATAGTCGTCAACCAGCTGTGCCAGACCTTTTGGATACCTCCATAGACGAAAAATATACGAAAATCATGTCAAACATGTCTTATTTATATGACATGTTGTATAATTATACAACAAAAGGTACACATTTTAAGAAATAACAAAAATGTTCTTTTTTTACCCATGTGTCTACGTGTGCGTTTGCAAATACAAAAAAAAACGAAACCATTTTAAAAGAACAACAAAAAGCATTGAATTTTTCAACCACCGTTAATACATGTGTGTGTACGTGTATTGGCAAAATAAATTAAAACGGTTTTAAACACTTTAATTGTAAAAATTTAGAAAATATATTGTGCATATCTAAACGCAAATACCTTTGAAACGATATATGCTTTATTAAATTCGGTGGACGTATTTAAAAATCAACTTAAAAAAAATTTTCCCGTATTTATATATAAGATTGTCAGTCAAATGTGTTAAAAATGTCTTATAACCGTATGAACTGGCAATTTTAGTTTACACCGTTGTCAAAAAAATCATTGTCACTCAATTGTAATACAACAATATTCTTATACCTGACGTTCGCGTGAATACTCTTCGTTGCCATAGACTTATCATTGTGAGACGTTGGAAGCTTATTTTGTATTGTCAGATGTGCGAAGTTTGGTCATCTGACAATGGCATTATATAGCCTATAGTACACGGCATGTAAAAAGACACATGCGCATGTGGTTCTGACGTAATTTTGACGTCATCACACAACACGCAATGTTTATTGTGGCTTTGCATTGACGTCAAAATTACGTCAGAACCACATGCGCATGTGTCTTTTTACATGCCGTGTACTATAGGCTTAATGAATTATGTTATCCAGATTAAGTTTATTAAAAGAATAATTTAAGTATTTTTATTTTTTCCATATTTAACAAAAAACTTATATTTTTAAGTAAGGTACTAATTGCTACATATACTCCCCCAACAGAGAGTTTATTTATGCTCTCGAAAATCTTACTCTTTTAGGAATTCTTGATGTTGGTTTTGTCTTATTATTTGAAAATAAATTTGATGTTTTCTTACATTGGATATTAACAGTTGTTGGTTCTTCGATTATTACATCATTAAACATAAATGCTGGTTTTACTTGATCAATGGATATCATTTTGTTGCTTCCTTTAATTTCAACAGTAAAAACTTTATTTGTCCTATTTGCCACTCGATAAGGACCATCGTACGGCTGTTGAAGGCGTCTCTTAACGGCATCATTACGAAGAAAAACGTGAGAGCAACTTTCTAGGCTCTTGTGAAGAAATACAGCTCTATTAGTTCTGTGCTTAATTTCAACTGGTTTCAACATGTTCATCTGCGCTTTTAGATTTTTAATAACATCATTATTAGGTAACATCTCTGATGAGTTTTGGAGAAAGTCAGTTGGCAATCGTATTGTGGTACCATATACGAGTTCAGCCGGGGTTGCATTAATATCTTCTCGGATACTGGAACGTAGTCCCATAAGTACAGTAGGATACAAATACCTCATACCAATTTTTGTTGTTATGGCACATTAAAGAAGCCTGCAACACAGGGTCTCCACCTGAGATAATATCTGAGAGAACGTCGGCAGAATGAGAAAGTTTTTTCTATTTTTTACTGAACTTTACTGCATTTTACGAAATTGCGTTCGAGTACACAAAATGCAGTAAATGAGAACACAAATTGAGAGCGTAAAGTGACAGTTTTTGACTGAGTACTTACAAATTTTTACTGCAGAAATTTTTGCAGTAAAATTTAGTAAATCAAAAACACATATGTATGTTACAAAAGGTAAACAAGCAAAAGAAACAAACAAAAACGATACAAATTGTGAAGAAATTGTTTTAAAAAAGGAAAGTTTAAAAAAAAATTAAACAATAACAAAAAGTTAATAAATATAAGTTAATTAAACTTCTTTGTGGTGCATTTTCTTCATGTTAATCTTAATATCAAACAAGGGGAACACGTATCTTATAAGATTTCATAATCGACTGATTCTCGTACAGTAAACTTGTATCTTTTTTATTCTTTTTTTTTTCTATTTTTAGTTTAAAATATTGTTATTTTTAACAATTTTCACAATATTGACACTATTTGCATTAATAAATTACACATTTTAATAATGGTGGCTTATTATTGCTTTATATGTGTGTATGTATGTGTATTTTTGACAGCTCATCTCTTAATATATTTGTTATAAGATTTCTTATAACAACTGTCTCATTACATTTATTATAATATTAGCTGCGTTCGAGAACACAAAAGTTTTTTCTATTTTTTACTGAACTTTACTGCATTTTACGAAATTGCGTTCGAGTACACAAAATGCAGTAAATGAGAACACAAATTGAGAGCGTAAAGTGACAGTTTTTGACTGAGTACTTACAAATTTTTACTGCAGAAATTTTTGCAGTAAAATTTAGTAAATCAAAAACACATATGTTACAAAAGGTAAACAAGCAAAAGAAACAAACAAAAACGATACAAATTGTGAAGAAATTGTTTTAAAAAAGGAAAGTTTAAAAAAAAATTAAACAATAACAAAAAGTTAATAAATATAAGTTAATTAAACTTCTTTGTGGTGCATTTTCTTCATGTTAATCTTAATATCAAACAAGGGGAACACGTATCTTATAAGATTTCATAATCGACTGATTCTCGTACAGTAAACTTGTATCTTTTTTATTCTTTTTTTTTCTATTTTTAGTTTAAAATATTGTTATTTTTAACAATTTTCACAATATTGACACTATTTGCATTAATAAATTACACATTTTAATAATGGTGGCTTATTATTGCTTTATATGTGTGTATGTATGTGTATTTTTGACAGCTCATCTCTTAATATATTTGTTATAAGATTTCTTATAACAACTGTCTCATTACATTTATTATAATATTAGCTGCGTTCGAGAACACAAAAGTTTTTTCTATTTTTTACTGAACTTTACTGCATTTTACGAAATTGCGTTCGAGTACACAAAATGCAGTAAATGAGAACACAAATTGAGAGCGTAAAGTGACAGTTTTTGACTGAGTACTTACAAATTTTTACTGCAGAAATTTTTGCAGTAAAATTTAGTAAATCAAAAACACATATGTTACAAAAGGTAAACAAGCAAAAGAAACAAACAAAAACGATACAAATTGTGAAGAAATTGTTTTAAAAAAGGAAAGTTTAAAAAAAAATTAAACAATAACAAAAAGTTAATAAATATAAGTTAATTAAACTTCTTTGTGGTGCATTTATGTGGCTAAATTCCAACTTTTAAACTTTTGTTGTTGTTGTTTTATTTTTTAGAGTTGTTAAAAGTATTTGTATTTGGGTACTTAGTACTTCACTTATTTTTTAAGTAATCAATAGCGAAAAATGTATTTATGTATTTTTGAACAAATTTAGCTGGACACAAATTAGTAAAATCAAATAAAATAAAAAAAAAAATAAAAATGTAAAGAAAAATAAAATAAATTGTTTGGATTTTCTTAAAATGTTCGTGTTATAAAAAGTATTTAATCGGGTACCGATAAGAAAACGAGTTAAGTAGTCAAAAGTGTAAACATTTTTCAACACTTCAATTATTTGCCATCAGCTGTTGCCTTTATTTTACGAATTTTTACAAATTTTGCGTTCGCGTACTTTTCTGGACAACAGCTTTTTGTGAGATAAAATTTTTCAGTATACTCATTTACTGCATTTTACTGTAAAAGTACTCAAACGCACCTAATAATACTAACACTATTTGAGAGTCCACACGTAAGATAATGCTCTCTGCGATTGAGTTTGCTGATATAAAAATCTTATATCTTATCTCAGGTGGAGACCCTGTGTAATGAACGATGCCATCGTTCTATCATACCATTGGATGATGGGTGATAAGCTGTAGTTCTTATTCTTTTTAATACAAGCCTCAGGCCATTGAGTATATCTGTCTATGCAAGTTATTAAGTAGCTGTAGCCGTTGGCAGTGGGTAATGGGCCAACCATATCTATATTTATGTGGCAAAAACGTTCCGAAGTCATAGCAAAACTACCAATTGCACTATGTGTGTGTCGAGTAACTTTAGAGCGTTGGCACTGTATACATTCTTTAGTCCAAATTTGTATATCGTCTCATATTTGGCCAAACAAAACGATCTTGAATAAGTTTTGAAGTAGTTTTTATGCCACCATGTGAGAACCCATGATGTTAATTAAAAACAATTTTGCGGAAGTTCAACGGTATGAAGGGTCTTGATTTATCCGTAGAAATGTCACAAATAACTGGTGGTTTATTGTCAAAAAACGCTATTGACTTTAAGACAAGTGACGTTAAGTTTTCTTTCAAAATTGATTGAAGTTCTGCATAGAAGCTGGAACTTCGATGGTGGCAATACGTGAAAGTATATCAGCGATTGTATTTGCATAACCACTAATGTGACGAATATCAGTTGACAACTGTGAAATAAAATCGAGTTGACGGAATTGACGAGGAGAAGCTTTTTCAGAATTTTGCTTAAATGCAAACGTTAAAGGCCTGTGGTCCTTAAAAAATGAAGTAACGTTCTTCTAACATATTTCTAAAGTGTTTCACGACAACGTAAATAGCTAAAAGCTCTCAGTCATATGTGCTGTATTTCTTTTGCGTTTCTGTAAGCTTTCTTGAAAAGAAACTCAGAGAAAGCCAGCCATCTGCAGATTGTTGTTGCAAAATTCTACCTATAGCACGATCGGATGCATCAACCATTACGCAAATTGGTTCGTTATCGTTTGGATGGGCAAGGAGTGCAGCATTAGCTAAATCCGCTTTACATTTGTTAAAAACATGTTCTGATTCAGGAGTCCACACTACATGAGTTTTGTCATTTTTCTTATTAACTTTTCGAAATTCTAAAAGAGGTTTTTTGTGTTTCCACAGTATGTTTTAGAAATCTACGATAAAAGTTTATCATAGCAATAAAACGTCGAAATTCTTTAACAGTGGAGGACTTAGGGTTATTTGTTATTGCAGCTACCTTATCCGACAATGGATAAATACCGTCTTTATTAATCATATGACCGAGGAATTGGATTTCTGATTGACCAAAACAACATTTTGATAAATTAACTACTAATCCATATTCATTGAAACGCTGAAATACCAATTTAAGGTGATGAAATGGTTCTTCTTTGAAACGTTTGACCAGCATTACATTAACCAAAGGTCATAAGTTAAAATTCAAAGAGTCCAAACGAAGTTATAATAGCTGATTTTGGGACATCTTCCGGAGCAACTGGAATCTGATTATAAACACGCACTAAGTCGATTATTGAAAAAGTTTTCTTACCATTTAAAACAAATCCCAAATCGTGAATATGTAACAGTGGATATTTATCGGGGACTGTTTTGACATTCAGCCGCCTATAATCCCCAATGGAGGTCCATTGACTTTTCTTTTTGGGCACCATATGTAAAGGACTTGACCAATTGCTTTTAAACGGACGACATATACCTTGTTCCATCATAAATTCAAATTTACGTTTTGCGACTTCGAATTGTTCAGGTGAAAGGCGTCGGGCCTTAGATGTAACTGGTTGGCCTTTCGTTTCAATAACATGTTTTTGATTGAAAGATTCTGTATAAGGATTAGTTATAGCCGGAAAAAGAGCGATAAAATCATGATATGGTATTTTGGTATTAACTGTTTTTATTTCCAGCTGATTACCCTTTTTAAAGAAAAAAGATGTGTAGAGTCCCGTTGAGTTGTCTATTAATTTGTTCTTCTTTATGTCCACCAATAAGCCATAGTGCTGCAAAAAGTCAGCTCCAATTATTGGATGATTTACGTCTGCGACTATAAACTTCCAGGAAAAATTTCTTCTTAAACTCAATGATGGAGATAGTATAGTACTACCAAAAGTATTGATAGTTGTTCCATTAGCGGCAAATAATTTAAAAATTGCAGGCTTTTCCTTAAAATGTTGGTTTGACAAAGGTAAAACGGATATATCAGCGCCTGTGTCAATAAAAAAAACTTTTTTTAAGTTGTTGGTCAAAAAAATTAACCGATTCGTTGTTTGGCTTCGGTCACTAGCTATACTTAACAACCGTCTTGGGAGTTTTCCGATTGCGGGTCATTGTAGGAACATGGTTGACGACAACAACGTGCGTTGTTTCCAAACTTACGATGATATTAACATACCTGTTGTGATGAACTACGCGACCTTAGGTGTCTATTACGGGAATTAGAACCTGAGTATCGGCGGTTTCTATGAATTTGGAAGTCTATCACTCACTTATTTCATTTGTACCTTGAATTACAGCAATATTATTTGAAGAAAAACTGGAAATGTCTCCAATTTTGTCTGCCATTATTGCTAGATTATCCAGAGATTTTGATGAAGTGGCTAAAATTGCTTGAGTTTGAGAGGGAAACGTTGAAGACACATAGTACAGAGAAATTCATCTTTTACGCCGCCTTGGCTAGATTACGCATTTCTCGAAGCAAGAAACTGGGCTTCTTCTCACCAATTGGCATTTCATTAAGCAATGTTTTAATTCGCTTCTCTTCAGAAATGGAAAAGAGGTCGATGAGCCGTTGCTTTACCCTTGAATAAGCATTATTTGGACGTTCCAATATTACTTGCGACAGCACTTCTGGATCTAATTCCGGTAAAACTGCAAAATATTTAGAATTTTCGTTGACCAAGTTATGATTTTCGAATTGTGCTTCCAATTGATCAAACCAGATTGCAGGATTTTTCCTTCCAGAATCGTGGAATATGCAAAGTTACTGTTGATGTAGAAGCAACTGGCTCTGCTGCGGATTATTGAACTGGATTTCTTGGCATTGTTCAAATTTATCCCAAATAATATTAAAGCAAATGCGTGAGGAAGTCGGGGGTCACCAATTGTAATGAATTATTTTATTCAGATTAAGTTTATTAAAAGAATAATTTAAGTATTATTATTTTTTCCATATTTACAAAAAACTTATTATTAAAATCAATGCTACATTTTTAGAAAATTATATTTTTTCTAACAAGTAAGTTTTAAGGGAAAACTAAAGTAAAATTCTATAACTGTGTGAAAGATTGGTCACATACAGAGAAGCTGTAAAGCACCGAAAAAAACGTTCAAGATCTGCTTCACCGCCCAGAAACAACCAGCGGGCTAATCACCACTCATCGCAGGAATCACCGTTAAACTAAAAAGAGCTAGCAATGCGGAGCATGAGGTAGCTCCCACATATAAGGGTCCCACAATCTCCATTTCAGTAATGCAACAGAATAACAGAAATCTTACTGCTTGTGGCTATATAAACGGTCAAAAACGGGTTCTGACTGTGGACGCTGGGGCATCTCATTCGATAATTAGGCCTGATTTAATACAACAGTCCATTGAACCACTATGTGGTGTAAGTCTGAGAAAAGCTACGGCCGACCCTGCCACTGTCTATGGGAAAGTAAAAGTTAAATTATGTATGACCAATACGAGCGCCCACCATGGCTCAGATTTTATGATTGGACAAGGTATTCAACTGGATATGTGTCAACAAATTATGACTTGGCGTAATGTTGAAATTCCCCTGGATGTTGGATACTGAATCAAGGCACATGTAAGACAGTTACTCACCATTGAACGTAAAAATTGCCACCTAATTCAAAAACCATTGTATGGGCGCCAATGGTGAGATATTGTGAGGACAACAATAGCTTATGGGTGGTAGAGCCAGCAGCAATTACAGGTGATATAGTAACAGCGAATGCCCTCGTTAAAACAAGCAACAGCTAAGTTCCTGTAAGAGTTTTAAATTTATCTAACAGCGGAAAGTTCCTTACGCAGAATTTCAAGATTGGACAATGTGCTTCAACAGAGGAAATAATAAATTGCGAGGACCAGCCAGACGCAACTAAAAAGAGTACCAAGGACCAGAAATTACTAGAAGAACATGTTCAGAAATGAACTGAAAAACTGAGGCTGCCCTAGAGAAATAAAGCTAAACAATTACTTAAAAAGTATGCGTTTATCTTCGCCTCAAAGGGTAAAAGCCAGGGCAGAACGTCAATCGTGAAAAACGAAATTAACACCGGCGACGCTAAGCCAATTAAACAAGCCCCAAGAAGCAATCCTCTAGCAAAACGAAATGAAATTAGAGACCTGGTTAATGAAATGGAACAGGATGGCATTATAAAGCCACCATCAAGTCCCAGGAGTTCACCGATGGTTTTGGTAAAAAAGAAAGATGAAGTATGTACTAGGGTCTGCGTAGACTACAGAAAACTTAATGACGTCACCAAGAAGGACAGTTATCCATAGCCTGGGATTGATGACACCTTGGACACGTTATCTGGAACAGAATAGCTCTCCACATTGGACTTGCAGAGTGGTAATTGGCGAGTTGAAATCGCAGACAAGCATAAAGAGAAATCTGCTTTTAGTGCAAGTGATGGCTTATGGCAGTTTAATGTGATGCCATTTGGGCTCTGTAATGCTCCAGATACATTTGAGCGTTTGATGGAACAGGTGTTGAAAAGTCTCCTCCGAAAGACATGAAGCTAGGACGGTTGTGGACGTCTTTGTGAACAATTGGGTATGCCACTACGGTGTTCCATTAGAACTTCATTCTGACCAGGGCAGAAATTTTGAATCTGCTGTATTCAAGGAAATGTGTAAATTGTACCTAATAAGTAAAACAAGAACAACCCCATTGCATCCGCAGTCTGACGGCATGGTTGAAAGATTTAACCGTACATTAGAGGAACATTTGCGAAAAGTAGTCAGCACGCAACAAAAAGATTGGCATGAGCACTTTTCAAAATTCCTGCTAGCGTTTAGATCAGCTGTTCACAACTCCACCTCTCGTACACCAAAATTTTATTTGGAACATAGCTCAGACTACCCGGATTTCTAGAGTTTGGCTCCACCTCACAAGAACAAGGTACTCTTAATGAACTTCACGAACTTGCACGAAGCCGTATTAAACTGTCCAGTGACAAGATGAAAACCAGATACGATCGCGCGCCAAATTCGGAAGGATTTAAGGAGGGCGAATTGGTTTTGCTTTTTAATCCCCAACTAAAGAAAGGATTATCTCCCAAATTGCAGACACATTAGGATGGGCCATATAAGGTGATAAAGAAATTAAATGACGTTGTATATCGTATATAAAAATACCGAAGTCCAAGGACAAAAATGAAAGTTGTTCATTTGGAACGATTTGTACGAAGCCGTATTAAGCTGTTGGCAGAACTTAACGCAGGAAAAATGCTAGATTTTTGTGAAAAAATGCTAAAAAGGCCAAAACAATGCTTAAAAAGTGCTAAAAAAATATTATATAAAAATAAAAACCATTTAATCTGACATTAATTTTAATATAATTAGCATTGTAACGTGACGTTACAAACCTAACCTACATATATATATAACTTTAATATTATCGACCTGCCCTTACCCGGTGAACGACCTTACTATTTTACTTACCCTCCTGAATACCCCTACTGTTTTCTTATTTCTTACTAACACCTAATAATTCCCATTCAGTTTATTTTATTTTTAAATAAGTAGTCAAAGTTTGTTCAGAACAAAGACAGTAGATATTGCCCTTAACCCTTAAGGCCATGTCAGGTAAAACTTTTGCTTCGCGTTGCGTTACCGATTCGCTTTGACATCTAAGATAAAATATACATACTTATCAGGGTTGTCAGATTGATTTTGAACTTTTTCGCCAAATTCAATGTCAGAATTCGCCAAAATCGCCAAAGCATTTATTTTTTAGTTTTTGACAATTATATATGTATTTTTAGAATAATTAAAAATATTTTTTTATAAATCCCAAAAAAAAAATTTGTTCCATATCGCTAAAATCCGCCAAAAATTCAAAAAAAGTCGCCATGATATATTTTGCTTAATTTGTATATAGAACAAAGTAAAAAATGATTAGTGAACTCAAAAAGGTGCAATGTTTAAAATATTTTATAGTTGTCTACTTAAAGCAACAAAAAAAAATAATTTTTGCGGTAAGTATTAAACCAATATTGGATATACAATACATTTTAATGTAGTTGCAGTCCTTTTATGTATATAATATCTCTAAGATATATTATATATCTAAAAATACTTCACCGAGAAGACTCCCTTTTTGTCTTCTTTTGTGGAATATATTGTGAAGGTACAAAAGAAATCCAACATGTACTATTTACATTCATATAACTTTTAACTCGTAAAAATGTGTAGAAAACTTCATATCGCATTCTACCCCAAAGGCGAATTTTAGTGGAGTTGTAATAACCAGCATATAAAGAACAGCCCATGCAAGTTCCTTAAAATGGTACGTACCCCCCGTATCCTTGTAGCTATAAATTGTTGGCCTAAACTGATTTAAATTAAATTGAATATCATCATTAAAATTCTCTTTTAACACACGGTATTTTTTCCATTGTGTTTCATTAACATCCAAAGGTACGTTTGGGTTTATAAAAATCTTTAAAATACTCGTATCGTTAACAACAACGAATTTTATCTGTGATAATTTGTCACATTTTATAATCGAAAAATGTTCATAAACTTTAATTATATTAGTTTTTTAAAGATTTATACTTATTATTTCTTTCAAGAGCAAAAAAATTTTCTCGAAGATTTTCATTATCTTCATCAGCCATTTCAACATAATTTAGTTTAAAATACTGGTCATACATATGAATGCATCAAATTTCATACATTGAAATACTAGAATAAAAAAAATACTATTTCTTCGCATTGAATTTACCAATTTAAAAACAAATTCATGGCTCATCAAAAATAGCCAACAAAATCGCCAACTATTTTATAAATCGCCAAAAAATCGCCATGTCGCCAAATCGAAAATTAGGTCGCCAAATAAGTTTGAAAATCGCCACGTTTGGCGAGAAATCGCCACATCTGACAGCCCTGATACTTATACGAAACATGTCACATAAAGTACTTTAAAAGCGGAGCGAAGCAAAAAGTTAGCCAACTCTCATCTTTTTGCGCGCTTTGACAATTGGCTAGTTTAATTTTCTTTTTTTTTAAATTTTTTTTGCCAAATTCAATTCCAAAAAACCGTCCAATTAAATTTTTAACTTTAATTTTTGTAACAAATAATTAAATGTACAAATTACCAACCGCTTTTATAAGTAAACAAACAATGCTTGAGTGTTGTCAAAGTTTTCATTGTGGCATACACCTTTTGCTTTGCGTTTTTCTGCCGAAGGTAGAAACGTCACGCAAAGCGACAAAGTTGTATCTGACACGGCCTTTAACCTTTTGATTGTGCTTTATTGACGCACAATAATGAAATTGCCCCCAATAAAATATTCTGAAATCACACGATTGCCCTGTTTTATACAAATTTAATTACCGCTAGTTGGTACATAGCGAAATGGGTACAATAATTGCCGCAGCACAGTCACACGATTGTTCTTACTTGTGTCAACTACGAAAACAGCTGTTGTGGTAGCTTTTTTATTTGTTTGAAAGTTCTAGTTGGCTTGTTCATTAAAAAAAAAGAAAATTGTATCATATATTCAAACAAAGTTTTGTTGAATGGTTTTATTTGAAATTTTTTAAGTAAAATGTATGAAATTCCAAAAATTAAACAAAGTAAAATTCTATTTTAAATATATAAAGAAATAGAGAATATTTATATTCAAAAATAAATTCGACTTAAAGAATTTCAATACACCGTTGCTCCGTTTTCCTGTATCTTTTATATTGTCCTGAATAGCTATTGCACTAATTAAAAAAAAAAAAAATTTCGGGAATACAAAATTTATTATTAATTAATTTATTAATGACTTGCTAAATTCCCAATTTTTATTTTTGATAAATTAAATTTTTATTTTTAATATATTCCTACTAAAAGAAACACACAAAAGTAAATTTATTAAAAAAGGCAAATATTGGCGCGTATTGTGTTGTTTAATTGCCGCACAAAAAGCCAATACATATTGGTACATTTTTGTCATTTTTATTGACGCGCATTTGCATATCAAGTACCCTGCAAGAAGACTACCGGTCATTTTACTAGTAAAATGACCGGTAGTTTTGACCACTATATTGGATAAAGTTTCTATTAGCTTATTAAGAGTAAAATGAAAAAACTAACCGAAACTCTTGTGTACATGTGATTTTGCCTCTCTTTCTAACTAATTAATTCCACTCGACTACGGAACATATATCTGTACTGCTTACTACTATGCTATATATTAGTTAGTAATCGCGGAAATAATGGTTAACACTAACTAGTTAGTCATAACGTAAATAGAGGTTAGCACTAACTAGTTATTAATAGCGTAAAAATTGGTTAGTACTAACCTTTATAAAATAATGTTTTTTTTTTTATTTTAGTTTTAAAAGTTTTTATTAAATAAATATAATCAGCAGGCTTCATTAAAGTTTATAATAGTTGTGGGTGTGGGACCACGTAACGTCACTTCTGTGGCTGCTCTATAACGTTCCTTTCTTCCATGGGTCTGTAAAGAAATATTATTTTGTTAACAATTTGTGACTAAAAAGCCGAATACATACATGCATACATACTTGAAAAGTCATCAGGATTTTAAATATTTAGTATAATTTGGTCCTTAATTATCACCACTAAATCTTTAACCGCTACCTGTTTGAAGACCACTTCTTTTAACACGACTGTTTCGTACATGACCTGTTGTTTCCAGAAAATTTACCACCACGTTTTCTGGAGCCGCCATCAGTATGCCCCCTTTACTTTAATAAGCAACGTTGTTGCAAAGAAGATAAGCAAATTTATTTTTAAACTTGGCAAATAACTTTTGTAATATTTAATTTAAACCACAGAACTAACATTTAAGCAATTACATTTTTTTACAAGAGTCGACAGGCCACGCGTGTGAAAAAATTATATTTAAAAATTGGCATTATTTAGGTTGTGTTATTTGTTCCACTCTAACATATGTGTTAGAGTGGAGCAACGAATGTAAAATTGTTGCAAGTGTATTAGTAAATTGTTTTTTTTTTTTTGGTTTTGGTTATGCATTTCTTGTAGGGTAGTCACACGATTGCCGCACCAGGGTTGCATTTTATTGGTAAAAGTAAGCACAATATTGCCCTCGATTGGTACATGAGGCATTTGATTGTGCAGTCACACGATTGGGGTATTAAAAAGTGTGAAAATTGGTGCATTGCGGCAATCGTGTGATCCCAGCTTTAGTAGTTAGTATTAACAAGTAGTTTGCCGTATCAAGACGAACACTAGAGCTCCCGAATTCTTCTAGTGTCCGAAGTATTTATTTATAAACCAAAGTTAATCGAACGGCACGGCCTCCGAATTCTCGTGGTGTCCGAAGTAGTTAGTCGAACGCCAAGGCTCCCGAATTCTCTTGGTGTCCGAAGTATTTACGAAGTAGTTAGCCGAACGCCACGGTCTCCGAATTCTCGTGGTGCCCGAAGTAGTTAGCCGAACGTCAAGGCTCCCGAATTCTCTTGGTGTCCGAAGTATTTACGAAGTAGTTAGCCGAACGCCAGGCCTCCCGAATTCTCTTGGTGTCCGAAGTAGTTAGCCGAACGCCAGGGCTCCCGAATTCCCTTGGTGTCCGAAGTATTTACGAAGTAGTTAGCCGAACGCCGATGGTGGTTATGTAACATGTAATATGGTAAAGCACATACTACATGGTACTTGCTGCCTTTGGATGCACATGTTCATCTTAAACTCTCATGATTACAGAAACCACAACGAATGAAATCCAAAATGATCCCCAACTGTTGACGACTTTTAGCTTTAAATCAAGGACACGATTCGGAACATGGAATATAAGAACGCTTCTAGAGCCATCAAGACTGGCCCAGATTTGCAGGGAATTCAGAAACTACAACCTTCTCTTTCTTGACTTATGTGAAACAAGATGGCCTGGTAATGGCACAATAACAACCGACGGTGACATTACCTTTTTATACTCTGGCAGGCCAAGTGGGCTCCCCCGTTCAAGTGGCGTAGGTTTCCTTCTTTCCAAAGATGCGAAGAGGGCCCTTATGGCATGGACACCTCACTCTGATAGAATAATATCCATCCGCCTTCACACCCGGGCACGTAATATCACGTGTATTCAATGTTATGCCCCCACTGAAATTTCAGACCCTAACGACAAAGAAGACTTCTACAGCCTCCTGGAGAAGGTAATAAAAAAACGCCTAGTGGTGACATTTTACTTTTAACCGGCGATTTCAACGCACAGATGGGCTCGGTAAACACAAATATGGAGTCAGTAATGGGTACTCATGGACTGGGACAAATGAACGAGAACGGCGAATTACTTACGGGAATATGTACCAGTAATGGTCTTACTGTCGGTGGCACTATGTTTCCTCACAGGGACGTGCATAAGGTATCCTGGGTTTCCCCTGACCACAGAACGGAAAACCAAATTGACCACATTGCGATCAGCAAAAAGTGGCGTGGCTCTTTACTGGATGTACGCAATAGGCGTGGTGCAGACGGAGATTCAGACCACCATCTACTTATAGGAGAGATACGACTGAGGATATCCGCGATCCGGCGGGAAACAACACAATCTTTATCAAGACGTTACGACGTATTGAAGTTAGAGTCCCCAAATACCCTCGCAAGTTACGTTGAATCCTTAATGACTCGCTATGATGCTGTCCCAGACAGAAACAGAGGGCAATGGAATGCAATAAAACCCATTTTCACAGACAGTGCTAAGCAACATCTTGGGCATCCTAATCCTAAGCGTAGAGCGTGGATCTCAGACATAACCTGTCAACTTATTGAGGATAGAAGACAACTTAAAGGTGCTATTAACGTCGCCCAAACAAGAGCCTCTAAAACTACTCTACAAGTCCAGTATTCCAATTTAGACCGGTTGGTGAAGCGAAGTGCGCGGCGAGACAAGCGAGCTTGGATAGAAGACATGACCACAAAGGCCCAGGCAGCCGCCGATACACATCGAAGTAGGGATCTGTACAAAATTGCAAAGCAGATATCGGGGAACGCCCGTTCAACCATATATCCCCTTAAAGATCCAATGGGCGGCACCGCTTCGTCCGTACAGCGGCAACTGTAAATATTGTCCGACTATTATGCCGGCATACTGTCAATTCCGCAACCCACAACTGTGTGGCAATGTCACTGTACCTCACATGAGGTCAGATCTGACATAAGTACAACCTGTCCAGACGAAGTCGAGATCGCTAATGCTATACGTGCACTGAAGAATGGCAAGGCACCAGGCGTGGACAACATCAATCCTGAACTGCTTAAGGCTGATCCGGTTCTAAGTGCTGCAATAATCGGACCTATTATCAGGGTCTTTTGGACATCCCACTGTCTTCCTGCTGAACTGAGTGAGGGGGTGATAATCAAACTACCCAAGAAAGGTGACCTAACAGAATGCAAGAACTGGAGGGGTATTACTCTTCTGACTATGATTAATAAGGTGTTAGCTAATATAATCCATGCTAGATTGTCATCATCAATTGCAACAGATCTTCGAAAGGAACAAGCCGGTTTCAGATCACATCGATCTTGCATTGATCACATAAATACCCTACGGATCATAGTGGAGCAATCAGTGGAATGGCGTTCTCCTCTATATATTTTTGATATTTATCGACTTTGCCAGGGCCTTCGATACAATCCACCATCAGGTAATTTGGCATGCACTTCGATGCAAGGGAGTTCCACCTGAGCTTATCGACATTATTAAAGCTTTGTATAGCAACTCAACAAGCCGGGTACTGCATGAACGCGTGTTAGGCAACCCGATTGGTGTAAGTACTGGTGTACGACAGGGATGTATCCTTTCCCCGCTGTTATTCAATATTGTACTGGACTCAATAATGCAGCAATCAACTCGCACTAGAAGAGGCATCACATGGGGTATGAATAGTCGATTAGAAGATCTGGACTATGCTGATGATATCTGCTTACTCGCGCATAACTTTACCGACATATCAGCCAAATTGGAACAGATACAACAGCTAGCATCAAATGTTGGTCTTCATATTAACATCGACAAAACAAAGGTTATACGCATCAACACAACTAATCTCTCTAAGCGCAGGGTCAACAACATAGAGCTCGAGGATGTGCAATCGTTTTGCTACTTAGGAAGCATAATTTCCTCCACGGGCGGCTCCCGTGAAGATATTGCATATCGCATAAAAAAGGCAAAGCAGTCATTTGGAGCACTACAAAGAATATGGAAATCACCACAAATACATACAGGTACTAAGCTGCGTCTTTTCTCCTCAAATGTTCGCTCTACCTTGCTATATGGATGTGAATCCTGGAACTCTACGGCAAACGACATACAACATCTACAGGTATTCATTAACCGTTGCTTGCGGAAAATATTGAGAATTTTTTGGCCGAACGTAGTTTCCAATAGCGACCTGTGGCAAATAACAGGCGAAACACCAATCCGTTTAGAAATTGCAAAAAGGAGATGGAACTGGATTGGCCATATCCTAAGATGACCTCATGATGATATATCGAAGATGGCAATTGACTGGAATCCTCAAGGCAGCAGGAGAAGAGGTAGACCCGCTAACACCTGGAGAAGGCTACTAGAATCCGAAATTAGCAAAACAGGAAAAACCTGGTCTGAAATAAGACTAATGGCACAGGATAGATCCGGATGGAAGGATTTCGTAACGGCCCTTTGTTCCAACTTGGAACAATAGAAATCGATATATATATATAGCCGAACGCCACGGCTTCCGAATTCTCGTGGTGTCAGTTAACTATAATCAGGCAAACCGTAAATTTTGCAATTATGTTTTTCCTTATGCAAACAGTGGAGGCAAAAACAATATATTTATCCGTTTAAGAGCTTTTTATTAATATTAGCATCGATTTGTTAGTGCACATTTTTAGCCTTTCAGCATTTTTTTTGAATATATTAGTCACACATATATTAGAAAATTTTTAAGTTAATAGTGTATACTCCACCTTTTGAACATTTGTTATTTTTTTTTAATGAACAAAGACTTATATATAACATAATTTTATTCCGGCTGGGGTGTGACTGCCCATGGGCCCCAAAAATGTACGCTCAAAAATATGTCTGTACTTACTGTGGCGTACGCTCGACCGAATATACTTTTTTACTTGTTTATTATAAAAAAAATTAAATTGCTTTTAAGTGCATAGTTCTGGTTCCCCTGTCAATAATCAACCTCAGATTATTTTTTTTTATTATTAAATTATGTTTCTTCTCCGTTTAAACAATACATATAAGAATAAATTGTCACCTGAAATTAAAAGGGCCTAACGACTAAAAATATATGTGAATCTAAAAAGGGCCAAAATTGAACGATGTATCACTGAGCCAAATGTGCTCAGTTAAATGACCGGCCCACTTCGTTCAGTTGTGTGAGTCGTTCAATTGAACGGCCAAACCAAAACTTCTGATTGACCTAAACAATGGTTGGCTTGATTGAGTGCAAAGAATAAAGCGTTATATTTTACTCGACAATTTGGAGTTCAGTCAAGATTATTCGAAACTATCATCCATAGAAGTCATGAAAGGTCTAAGCCAGCTTAGCTAAGCGTAAGCAGGGTCATTAATATGAGACCCGGTTCATATGGAAAATGCCCAAAATACATCATATAGACAGTTTTCCCATGGCTAAGCGTAGGGATGAATGCCTTTTACAAAAACTTTTAAAAGACCCTGGGTTATTTGCCTTGATGAAGGCCAAAATTATAGATAAGATAGCCAAGGAATACCGTGGTTAGAAAGTGTCGGCTCATTGTTCGTATCCCCCTATTTTCCCAATCATCAATCCCAATAAACCAAATAAACTACGTATAGTGTGGGGTACAGCAAAAGTTAAGGGATTATCGATCAGTTCTATGATACACCAAAAAGCCCAAAATTATCAGCGGTTTCTGTGGAAGAGGAAAATTGTGAACCAACGATGTATGTGATGACCCTTATGACATTTGGAGCGGCCTTGCATTTTGAGCGGCGCAAGAATTTCAACACTGAAGAATTTCGTCGCACGCATCCTAGAGCCCTGGAAGCAATCGTCAATAACCATAATGTTGATGACCTTCTGGCAAATTGGCAAATGATGTTCGCCTCATACATTCTAGAGGTGGGCTTACCATTAGAAACTGGAGATCAAACTCTAAAAATTCCTTACTTGCATTAATTGCTTCCGAATCAGAGGATATATACTTTGAGGTCGATCAGGTGATGTGGCCTGAAAAGGTTCTGTGGATGTGGTCGTTAACATAGGTTGCCCGGACAGGCTAGTTGATAGTGAGCTAGTCTATCAGTGCAGGGGTTGCGGAGTTGATTCCAGGCGTTCTCTCATCCCTTAACATCAAGTTCAACAGCAATGCATTTTGGACTGATTCTAAGACAGTGTTATCGTGGATTCGGTTCGATCACCGTAAGTACTCACAATTTGTCACATTTAGAGTTAGCAAAATTCTAGAAGCTACTAAAATTGGAGAGTGGGAGTGGGTTCCATTTGCCGACGACGCACAGTGTTCGATTTAAGAATTTAGGACGACAAAAATCATAACTTTGTAAATAATTAAGATAGAGTCCTAATTTTTTGTACAGGTGATTCTTGTGTGTAACAAAACAATTAGGTGAACAATTATACCGTTCCGCTTACTGCGTCTGCTACTTGTCATATATAAATCTGTCAGACCATCCGTCCTTTTGGTTGGGGCAGAAAAACATAATTTTTCAAATTAAATTTATTTATATATTTGGGGTATTCACAAAGTATGTACTTTAAATTAATGTATACACATATTTTACAATAATAAAAGTAAAACAAATTTCATAAATTAACAATAATATAAAAAGTAATAGTAACTTTTCTGAGTTGCTGCTATCATATTCATCATCTGACTCTTCAATATTTATAACAGTATTTTGCAGTAATTTCAAAATTTTTGGAGTTAATTGTCCTCGCTTTGTTCTTGGGGCTTTTCTCCAATTACATATATATGGATCTGATGATATTAGCAGTCTATTTATTAAATCAGAGTTAGTATCTTTCCGAGATATTTTTCGCGTAAATTGCAATCTGCAGCGTCTAGTGTCTTTATTTCTCGACTCTTGAGCTTCCTCTGACAATAATTAATTATAATGAATAATTATTTTGCCATGCCAAAGAACTTTGTGCACACTAACCGGCATATAATACCATGGATATAATTTTAAATAAATCTCTCTGGTTTCTGTTGCATATTGGTCAAAAGCTACCGTATTAATTGAATATCCACACGCTAATCATTCCAAAATAACATGAAATCGCCTTAAGAGTTCTAAATCTATACCAGTTATTTCGGCAGATTCTACGGCATTTCTAAAAAAGCGCCTAGCTGTATTTCCGTCATTGGTATTTCCTGTCGTCTGCTGTGGCATATCTACAATATAAGCAATCCCATTTTCGATTTAAACTTTTCTTGTATAGAAAGTTTTCGTTGTTGAAGCTTTTGTTTATTATCTATGCCTCTTGCTTGCCATGTTTTTCTATCCATTCTATAAGCTATGTGTAGTAAAAATTCCATGAACATAATCCATGAATGCAATGGCGACAAACCAAACTCTAAAACTTCGGGGTCTAATGTTTTTTGTAAAAGAGCAGAGGAATTATTCATCTCAGAAGGTTTAGCTCCACAAACACAACAAATTTGTGATGAATTGTACTTTAATAAAGCTGTGCATATTTTTCCATCAACCATACATAAAACTAATTTGGGTTTAACATAAACAACCTTTTGGACATTGTTTGCTAATAAAATAACCTCCGTTGGACGTAACATTGCAATTTGATCCCTAATATATTGCACTTCTTTATTTATTAAATCAGTGGTTTCTTTAGCAAATAATAGTTTAATAGGACGACAATAACGTGAAGAATTAGGTGTTGGATTTTGATAAACGATTGATTTCTCTTTTTTCTCATTGATAAAATACATTTGAATTGGTACTACAGAAATCTCCTTCTTCTAATTCTTCCATCCATTTTTGTTTATAAAGGCTTTGATTTGCTCCATCACATCCCCATTTACACAATAATGAAGTTTCGTGGCAAGTTCCTAGTTTGTCAGTGAGTTACTTAAGCATATGATTCTGTTACCTTTATATTTTCTGGATAGCACAATGTTTTCGAAGCTCGAACTAATTCGGATAAAAAGGATAAAGGCCGCGGTTAATATGTTTTGTATACTGTTTCATCAACCTATACTTATTTACAGACAAATTCAAATCCAAGATCATTGCCAATGCTTCATCAGGCGATATAGATTTTTGCGTTTTTTCTTCTAACCTAATTTTTTTTATATGAAAACCTCTTTCTGGAGAATCAATAGCTAACTCTTTCACTATTTTCGCTGAATTGCGCATTTGCATTTCTACTGCCTTGAATAATTGTTCATTACTTTCAACATTTGCCAGATTTTTTGATTTTCTCTCCTTACTTCTTTGACTGCAGTCTTCAAAGTTTTTATTTGGCCTGCCTTTGCCTCTAGTATTACTCTGTGCAACAGAATTTGATGTGAAATATGAATAATCAATTGCGCATGCTAACCAATCGTTATTATTATGGAAAAATCGTGGTTTTGTTCTGTTGGCCTGTTGCCACTTTTTTTCAAATTTTGTGCACAAGTTTGAAGCGAGAAGCTTTAATTTATCAAATTGTATAGTTGCTGCTGAAGAACCACAAAAATTTGACGAAATAAAATCAACTATACAGTCATGCCGGTTTTGTTTTAAAGAATACAGCCATACATTAAAAACGTCTCTGCGGGTAATTAAAACCGAGGTCATATTGTACTTTTGAAAAATATTTTAATGGAGCTTAACACTTTTTAAAAAACTTACCATTAATTAGAAAATAATGAACTTTTGTGTGTTTGTTTTAAAAGTTACAACAATTTTATGCACAATATCTTTTCTAAATTTTTACAATTAAAGTGTTTAAAACCGTTTTAATTTATTATGCCAACACACGTACACACACATGTATTAACGGTGGTTGAAAAATTTAATGCTTTTTGTTGTTCTTTTAAAATGGTTTCGTTTTTTTTTTGTATTTGCAAACGCACACGTACCCACACGTAACGGCATCATTACGAACAAAAAGGTGAGAGCAACTTTCTAGGCTCTTGTGAAGAAATACAGCTCTATTAGTTCTGTGCTTGATTTCAACAGGTTTCAACATGTTCATCTGCGCTTTTATATTTTTAATAACATCATTATTAGGTAACATCTCTGATGAGTTTTGGAGAAAGTCAGTTGGCAATCGTATTGTGGTACCATATACGAGTTCAGCCGGGGTTGCATTAATATCTTCTCGGATACAAATACCTCATACCAATTTTTGTTGTTATGGCACATTAAAGAAGCCTTTAACACAGGGTCTCCACTTGAGATAATATCTGAGAGAACGTCGGCAGAATGAGAGAATACATTTCTTCATGTTAATCTTAATATCAAACAAGGGGAACACGTATCTTATAAGATTTCATAATCGACTGATTCTCGTACAGTAAACTTGTATCTTTTTTATTCTTTTTTTTCTATTTTTAGTTTTTTAGTTTAAAATGTTGTTATTTTTAGCAATTTTCACAATATTGACACTATTTGCATTAATGAATTACACATTTTAATAATGGTGGCTTGTTATTGTTTTATATGTGTGAATGTATGTGTATTTTTGACAGCTCATCTCTTAATATATTTGTTATAAGATTTCTTATAACAACTGTCTCATAACATTTATTATAATATTAGCTGCGTTCGAGAACACAAAAGTTTTTTCTATTTTTTACTGAACTTTACTGCATTTTACGAAATTGCGTTCGAGTACACAAAATGCAGTAAATGAGAACACAAATTGAGAGCGTAAAGTGACAGTTTTTGACTGAGTACTTACAAATTTTTACTGCAGAAATTTTTGCAGTAAAATTTAGTAAATCAAAAACACATATGTTACAAAAGGTAAACAAGCAAAAGAAACAAACAAAAACGATACAAATTGTGAAGAATTTGGTTTAAAAAAGTTTAAATAAAAATTAAACAATAACAAAAAGTTAAGTGCATTTATATGGCTTAATTCCAACTTTTAAACTTTTGTTGTTGTTGTTTTATTTTTTAGAGTTGTTAAAAGTATTTGTATTTGGGTACTTAGTACTTCACTTATTTTTTAAGTAATCAATATTTATGTATTTTTGAACAAATCAAATAAAATAAAAAAAAAATAAAAATGGGAAAGAAAAATGAAATAAATTGTTTGGATTTTCTTAAAATGTTCGTGTTATAAAAAGTATTTAATCGGGTACCGATAAGAAAACGAGTTAAGTAGTCAAAAGTGTAAACATTTTTCAACACTTTAATTATTTGCCATCAGCTGTTGCCTTTATTTTACGAAGTTTTACAAATTTTGCGTTCGCGTACTTTTCTGGACAACAGCTTTTTGTGAGAGAAAATTTTTCAGTATACTCATTTACTGCATTTTACTGTAAAAGTACTCAAACGCACCTATTAATACTAACACTACGTCCACACGTAAGATAATGCTCTCTGCGATTGAATTTGACGTTTGCTGATATAAAAATCTTATATCTTATCTCAGGTAGAGACCCTGTGTAATGAACGATGCCATCGTTCTATCATACCATTGGATGATGGGTGATAAGCTGTAGTTCTTATTCTTTTTAATACAAGCCTCAGGCCATCGAGTATATCTGTCTAGGCAAGTTATTAAGTAGCTGTAGCCGTTGGCAGTGGGTAATGGGCCAACCATATCTATATTTATGTGGCAAAAACGTTCCGAAGTCATAGCAAAACCAACAATTGCACTATGTGTGTGTCGAGTAACTTTAGAGCGTTGGCACTGTATACATTCTTTAGTCCAAATTTGTATATCGTCTCATATTTGGCCAAACAAAACGATCTTGAATAAGTTTTTAAGTAGTTTTTATGCCACCATGTGACAACCCATGATGTTAATTAAAAACAATTTTGCGGAAGTTCAACGGTATGAAGGGTCTTGATTTATCCGTAGAAATGTCACAAATAACTGGTGGTTTATTGTCAAAAAACGCTATTGACTTTAAGTCAAGTGACGTTAAGTCTTTTTTTCAAAATTGATTGAAGTTCTGCATAGAAGCTGGAACTTCGATAGTGGCAATACGTGAAAGTATATCAGCGATTGTATTTGCATAACCACTAATGTGACGAATATCAGTTGACAACTGTGAAATAAAACCGAGTTGACGGAATTGACGAGGAGAAGCTTTTTCAGAATTTTGCTTAAATGCAAACGTTAAAGGCCTGTGGTCCTTAAAAAATGAAGTAACGTCCTTCTAACATATTTCTAAAGTGTTTCACGACAACGTAAATAGCTAAAAGCTCTCTGTCATATGTGCTGTATTTCTTTTGCGTTTCTGTAAGCTTTCTTGAAAAGAAACTCAGAGAAAGCCAGCCATCTGCAGATTGTTGTTGCAAAACTCCACCTATAGCACTATCGGATGCATCAACCATTACGCAAATTGGTTCGTTATCGTTTGGATGGGCAAGGAGTGCAGCATTAGCTAAATCCACTTTACATTTGTTAAAAACATGTTCTGATTCAGGAGTCCACACTACATGAGTTTTGTCATTTTTCTTATTACCTTTTCGAAATTCGAAAAGAGGTATTTGTGTTTCCACAGCATGTTTTAGAAATATACGATAAAAGTTTATCATAACAATAAAACGTCGAAATTCTTTTACAGTGGAGGGCTTAGGGTTATTTGTTATTGTAGCTTCCTTATCCGGCAATGGATAAATACCGTCTTTATTAATCAGCCTTGGGAGTTTTCCGACTGCGGGTCATTGTAGGAACATGGTTGACGACAACAACGTGCGTTGTTTCCAAACTTACGATGATATTAACATACCTGTTGTGATGAACTACGCGACCTTAGGTGTCTATTACGAGAATTAGAACCTGAGTATCGACGGTTTCTATGAATTTGGAAGTCTATCACTCGCTTATTTCATTTGTACCTTGAATTACAGCAATATTATTTGAAGAAAAACTGGAAATGTCTCCAATTTTGTCTGCCATTATTGCTAGATTATCCAGAGATTCTGATGAAGTGGCTTAAATTGCTTGAGTTTGAGAGGGAAACGTTGAAGACACATAGTACAGAGAAATTAATCTTTAACGGCACAAGAAACTGGGCTTCTTCTCACCAATTGGCATTTCATTATGCAATGTTTTAATTCGCTTCTCTTCAGAAATGGAAAAGAGGTCGATGAGCCGTTGCTTTATCCTTGAATAAGCATTATTTGGATTTCTTGGCATTGTTCAAATTTATCCCAAATAATATTAAAGCAAATGCGTGAGGAAGTCGGGGGTCACCAATTGTAATGAATTATTTTATTCAGATTAAGTTTATTAAAAGAATAATTTAAGTATTTTTATTTTTTTCATATTTACAAAGGTATTGGACAAGGTATTCAACTGGATATGTGTCAACAAATTATGACTTGGCGTAATGTTGAAATTCCCCTGGATGTTGGATACTGAATCAAGGCACATGTAAGACAGTTACTCACCATTGAACGTAAAAATTGCCACCTAATTCAAAAACCATTGTATGGGCGCCAATGGTGAGATATTGTGAGGACAACAATAGCTTATGGGTGGTAGAGCCAGCAGCAATTACAGGTGATATAGTAACAGCGAATGCCCTCGTTAAAACAAGCAACAGCTAAGTTCCTGTAAGAGTTTTAAATTTATCTAACAGCGGAAAGTTCCTTACGCAGAATTTCAAGATTGGACAATGTGCTTCAACAGAGGAAATAATAAATTGCGAGGACCAGCCAGACGCAACTAAAAAGAGTACCAAGGACCAGAAATTACTAGAAGAACATGTTCAGAAATGAACTGAAAAACTGAGGCTGCCCTAGAGAAATAAAGCTAAACAATTACTTAAAAAGTATGCGTTTATCTTCGCCTCAAAGGGTAAAAGCCAGGGCAGAACGTCAATCGTGAAAAACGAAATTAACACCGGCGACGCTAAGCCAATTAAACAAGCCCCAAGAAGCAATCCTCTAGCAAAACGAAATGAAATTAGAGACCTGGTTAATGAAATGGAACAGGATGGCATTATAAAGCCACCATCAAGTCCCAGGAGTTCACCGATGGCTTTGGTAAAAAAGAAAGATGGAAGTATGTACTAGGGTCTGCGTAGACTACAGAAAACTGAATGACGTCACCAAGAAGGACAGTTATCCATAGCCTTGGATTGATGACACCTTGGACACGTTATCTGGAACAGAATAGCTCTCCACATTGAACTTGAAGAGTGGTAATTGGCGAGTTGAAATCGCAGACAAGCATAAAGAGAAATCGGCTTTTAGTGCAAGTGATGGCTAATGGCAGTTTAATGTGATGCCATTTGGGCTCTGTAATGCTCCAGATACATTCGAGCGTTTGATGGAACAGGTGTTGAAAGGTCTACTCCGAAAGACATGAAGCTAGGACGGTTGTGGACGTCTTTGTGAACAATTGGGTATGCCACTACGGTGTTCCATTAGAAGTTCATTCTGACCAGGGCAGACATTTTGAATCTGCTGTATTCAAGGAAATGTGTTAATTGTACAGAATAAGGAAAACAAGAACAACCCCGTTGCATCCGCAGTCTGACGGCATGGTTGAAAGATTTAACCGTACATTAGAGGAACATTTGCGAAAAGTAGTCAGCACGCAACAAAAAGATTGGCATGAGCACTTTTCAAAATTGCTGCTAGCGTATAGATCAGCTGTTCACAACTCCACCTCTCGTACACCAAAATTTTATTTGGAACATAGCTCAGACTATCCGGAGTTCTAGAGTTTGGCTCCAGCCAACTAAAGAAAGGATTATCTCCCAAATTGCAGACACACTAGGATGGGCCATATAAGGTGATAAAGAAATTAAATGACGTTGTATATCGTATACAAAAATACCGAAGTCCAAGGACAAAAATGAAAGTTGTTCATTTGGAACGATTTGTACGAAGCCGTATTAAGCCGTCCAACAGTGTTGCCAAAACTTAACGCAGGAAAAATGCTAGATTTTTGTCAAAAAAAAGCGCTAAAAATGCCAAAACAATGCTTAAAAATTGCTAAAAAAAAATATTATATAAAAATAAAAACCATTTAATCTGACATTAATTTTAATGTAATTAGCATTGTAACGTGACGTTACAAACCTAACCTACATATATATATAACTTTAATATTATCGACCTGCCCTTACCCGGTGAACGCTCTTACTATTTTACTTACCCTCCTGAATACCCCTACTGTTTTCTTATTTCTTACTAACACCTAATAATTCTAATTCAGTTTATTTTATTTTTAAGTAAGTAGTCAAAGTTTGTTCAGAACAAAGAGAGTAGATATTGCCCTTAACCCCAGTATATACTCTTAAGCTGGGATCACACGCAAATGCACCAATATGACACAATTTTGATTGTGCTTTATTGACGCACAATAATCACCCCTATCGTGAATAATTTTTCCCTCGTAATTTGTTCCCTTTTCACGTATTTGCAATCATGAAAAACCCATGAAAAAAATTAATTCAAATGAGAATAATAACGTGAAAAAAATGTTCGCGGGAAAAAATTTCCCTTATCGTGAACAATTTTTTCCCTCGTAATTGTTCACTTTTCCCTTTGAATTTCTCACTTTATTTTTGCTGGGGAACAAAACATTAATGTAAGTAATTCTTCTTATAATTCGTATTTGAAGTTTACAAAATTAATTTAAAGTTAATTTCCGGTAAAAGAGGTATAAACTTATATGTATATTGTTCACCAAAAAGCAAAAAATAGGTCGATTGCCTGAGGAGTTATAAAGCTTTTCAAAGACGTGGTGGCAGAATTTTAGAAATTTGTTTACTACATAAAACCGCAATAAGATAATGGTGCAATAAAATTATCACTCCAGTACAATATATTTTGTTTTTTTTTTAACTTTTCTTTAAAATATACGTGTATATTTTTGAACAAAAAAATTTTTTTTAATGTTTTTTAATATTTCTTCTTTTTACATTCACTGAGAACTGATAGCGCCAAAAATTGTTCACGGGAGTTTCACGATAGCTTTTTTCCCTTCGAGGGGAATACAAATTTCATGGGAACAAAAATTCCACTTGTATTTCACGATAGGAGTGAATGAAATTGCCCCAATAAAATATTGTGAAATCACACGATTGCCCTGTTTTATACACATTTAATTGCCGCTAGTTGGTACAAAGCGAACTGAATACAATAATTGCCGCAGCACAGTCACACGATTGTTCTTACTTGTGTCAACTACGAAAACAGCTGTTGTGGTCAGCGTTACCGTTGGTGCTACTAAAGTACCAATTTGCGACTTTTTCGATTGCTTGGATACTATTTTGCTACTTTTACAAAATGCACCCAAATGTGACACTTTTTGTAATTCTTGACACTTTTTTGGTACTTTTTACTAAATGAGATACTTTTTGAACTTTCTGTTTTATTAAAACTCCCAGCTTTAATATAAGCTGTAATTGTTTTAATATATACAATATATGTAAGCAAGCTTATATGCAAACACTTTTTGTCTATCGTGATAAGCTAATGCATTTATTGAACATATATTATGTAACATGTGTACATATTAATTATTCGCAAGCAAGTTCTCTTGATGAAATAAATAGTTATACCATGACATATACTTTTGTCTGTATAAATCAGGGTTGTCAGATTTTTTTTCACCTTCAGGAATAATTCGACACCGAAAATAGCCCTAATTCGACAAATTTAATTTTCTTAAAAATTTTGTTATGAAAAATTCGCCAAAAATCGCAATATTTGATTTTTATATAACACTTAATATTTTCATGGTTTATGGCTTATTTTATTCGTTATATACCTGGCTTTCCGATAATTTATAAATATGTAAAATTTTTGCTCTTATAACTTTTTTTTTTTTTTGTAAATTTTTGCGCACTTATTTTTTTTGAACAATTTATATGCTTTTTTTTAATATCTCCGAAACTGTTGAATATATAAAAAACTATTGGTAAGATGCCCAAAAGGGAATTAATTCCAAATCATTCGCTAATAATAGCATCCAAATCGGAAATATCGTTCCCAAATCATGATGAAATCTACATATTAGCATCATGCCAACATAAAATTAACATTTCTCCTAAGATTTTCATGAAATATGCCGTATTTTGTTCATACTCGTGGCTTTTAGATTAATGATTAAAATCCTTATAACTTTTTTATACATTTTTTATGTCCTTGTAACTTTGGTATGAATTTTTAAAAACAAAAATAGTACTAATTTTGCAAAAAATGTATTGCCGAAACAATTGAAAATAATAAAAAAATTTATATGAATGACACAAAGGCTTTTAAAAAACTAGACCTGATAGAACCAATCATTGAAGAGATTTGGATTCAGCAAGCTAAGGTCAACTCAGATCACATAAAAAAGTTTTTGCTTACATCTGATATAATATTTTCTGGAATTTTTTTTACCATTTAAAAATGTTATTGGAAATTTTAAATAATTTTATTAATTAAACAATTTTATTAAACAAAGCACATGCAAAACCTTTATTTTGTGTACTTCTTCCTATTTTAAAACATGTGCCGCATTTTTCTAAATCACCCTTTTGGTGCCACTTTATTTGTAAAAATCCCCTTTTTTTGGTACTTTTTAAAAATATCCAACGGTAACGCTGGTTGTGGTGGCTTTTTTATTTGTTTGAAAGTTCTAGTTGGCTTGTACATTAAAAAAAGAAAATTGTATCATATATTCAAACAAAGTTTTGTTGAATGGTTTTATTTGAAAGTTTTTAAGTAAAATGTATGAAATTCCAAAAATTAAACAAAGTAAAATTCTATTTTAAATATATAAAGAAATAGAGAATATTTATATTCAAAAATAAATTCGACTTAAAGAATTTCAATACATGTTTTCCTGTATATATTCTTTTATATTGTCCTGAATAGCTATTGCACTAATTAAAAAAAAAAAAATTTCGGGAATACAAAATTTATTATTAATTAATTTATTAATGACTTGCTAAATTCTCAATTTTTATATTTGATAAATTAAATTTTTATTTTTAATATATTCCTACTAAAAGAAACACACAAAAGTAAATTTATTAAAAAAGACAAATATTGGCGCGTATTGTGTTGTTTAATTGCCGCACAAGAAGCCAATAAATATTGGAACATTTTTGTCATTTTTATTGACGCGCATTTGCATATCAGGTAGTCACACGAGTCCTCTTGGTGTCCGAAGTATTTACGAAGTAGTTAGCCGAACGCCACGGCCTCCGAATTCTCGTGGTGTCCGAAGTGGTTAGCCGAACGTCAAGGCTCCCGAATTCTCTTGGTGTCCGAAGTATTTACGAAGTAGTTAGCCGAACGCCAGGGCTGCCGAATTCTCTTGGTGTCTGAAGTATTTACGAAGTAGTTAGCCGAACGCCACGGCTTCCGAATTCTCGTGGTGTCCGAAGTATTTACGAAGTAGTTAGCCGAACGCCACGGCCTCCGAATTCTCGTGGTGTCCGAAGTAGTTAGCCGAACGCCAAGGCTCCCGAATTCTCTTGGTGTCCGAAGTATTTACGAAGTAGTTAGACGAACGCCACGGCCCCCGAATTCTCGTGGTGTCCGAAGTAATTAGCCGAACGCCAATGCTCCCGAATTCTCTGGGTGTCCGAAGTATTTAACGTATTCTTGCCGAATGCCAGCACTCCCGCATTTCGCTGGTATTCGTAACCGTAGTGAGTCGTACTGAGCCGAGCGCCAGCGGCTCCGCATTCCGTTGGCAGCCGACTCATCAGCCCCGTAGCTTAACCCACATTTAATAATTAAATCCGTCTGCTTAGCACTCTCTTTACCAGATAAGTTCCTGTGCTGCATCCTGAACCCCGCACGCTAGCCGCATCCGCCGTCCAGCCCGCAAACGTCACCAGACCAGTTGTGGAGACGTCAAAAAATAGTTCTAACCCCGACTCCGACTCCAACCGCTAAAAATGTTTAAGTCCGACTTCGACTCCAACTCCGATTGCTATTCTAACCTTAATGCGAAATGTATATGAGACTGGTCCTTTTTTGACTTTAAACAATTTTTTTTAATGAGTACCATATAAATGGTTAAATATAGCAAGAAAATGTATATAGCAGGAAAAATTACAAATCCATATTTTAAATCTAACACGTGCCGCGTTGAGCTTTAATATAGTTGTTTACATGCATATGTATATAAAGTATACTGGTCCTTATTTTCTGACTACACAATTATTAAAGTAGCTCCCCTTAAAATGTAATTGTTAGTATAAAAATCATTACGTTATTAAACTCATGTGCTATTTATTTTAACACAAGTAAATGACTTAAAAAAGCTACACTTCTTTTTTTAACTAGATCAATAACTGAGTATAAGTATTGATATTGCAATCTTGTCCGCACGTGCAAACAATATACCAAAATAATTTAAATTATTACATACTTTTATACTATTTAAGTCAAGTACTTGAATTGAACTCACATAAAATAAACTAAAATCTACTTATTAATCGCTAATTTCAAAGAATTTTTGTTTTAATTTTTTATGCCGAAAAATTTTGAAGTCGGAGTCGCGATTTTTTGTGGGTACAAAATCATCCACTCCGACTCCACAGCCCTGGTTAAAACTATTACTTTATTTTTAATTGGGAAATAATATATAAAACAAGTTAGTGATATTTTCGGCTATACCGAATCTTTAATACCCTTCACCGTGAGTTCGAATAATTCAGAAGTGGGCTTTATATAGGATCATAAAACCTGACCTAACAGTAGTATAATTCGTCGCATAAGTTAAATAAAATATAAATATATGTTGAACCGATCGTAAATTATAGATCGCTCATCAAAAATATTAAAAAAAAAAAACTAAAGTTAAGCCGAATCTTGATACAGTTTATAACAATTTAATGCTTTTTTACATAATTTTACGAAGGACGCTTTACATGGGGTCATTAGTGCGATTTCCAGTCATATTAAACGAATTTGTGCAAATTGAATGAGAATTGGTACATCTGTAACCACTTTTAGTTTTTGTTAATTTAATTTTTTAGGGATGTTGTTCCACATTTGGGTTCATAACTCTTTTTCTACTAAGCCGATTTCAGGTAGAGATCAGTCCCAAAATGCTTTGGGGAACAAGAAAGAGTTTATCATCAATATTGTTCGTTTCTGGTGAGTCTTTCGAAAGTAAGCGTGTTTTAAACAGACGGACAGGTAGGCAGACATGACTTAATCGACTAAGAATTACATAAGGATTAAGGGCCTTAGATGAATATTAAAAAAGTTTCTCACGGAGTGATAACGTAAGTATACCCTCATTCATCAATAGTGGTAGAATTTATAAGAATCACATCATTTATTAACACTAATAATATATCAAAATAGATGCAGAAATTAATCTTACGTTAATAAAAAATATAACGCATCTTTAAAAAATTTATATGGAATCACATTTAAAAGTTAACTTGGTTAAAACCATTAAATTCCATTACGTGCACAATTTATTTCTAAAATATTGAAAATAATAATATCATTTTATTTCGGAAAAAAACCGTATTAATATTAATGTACATGTTTGCACATCTAGTAAAAAGCTATAAAATAATGGAAAAAATAAATATTTATCACCTAATTTAATAAATGCTAAATAATTTTGGGAAAATGCTGAAAAAGTCCTATATGCTAGAAGCGTTTTTTCATGCTAAATGAGTTTAAAAAGTGCTAGAACTAGAATTTAAAATGCTAAATTGGCAACAGTGCTTCCAGTGACAATATAAAAGCCAGATATGATCGCGCGGCAAGTTCGGAAGGATTTAAGGAGGGTCAGTTTGTTTTGCTTTTTAATCCCTAACGAAAGAAAGGATTATCTCCCAAATTGCAGACACATTAGGATTGGCAATATAAGGTGATAAAGAAATTAAATGTCGTTGTATATCGTATACAAAAATACCGAAGTCCAAGGACAAAAATGGAAGAGCTCAATCTGTACCTCTTCGGAACTAACAGGCTGAAGGGGTGGGGGGGGGGGGAGGCAGTGTTACGATAGTAACTTTAGTTAAAAATTTGTTTAATTTTTGTTAGTAATTTTATTAGTTTAAATTGGTATTGCATTAGTTATGCATATTTCTAATGTAAAAATCACTGTACAGAATTTTCTAGTATAAATGTAATGTTAAAATTGTTATACATTCAACCCCACTGTAATTCTCGAATATTCGATAATAATCTTAAAATTATTGTTAATCCTTAAGCAGAGATCACACGATTGCCTCAAATGCACCAATATGACACAATTTTGATTGTGCTTTATTGACGCACAATAATGAAATTGCCCCAATAAAATATTCTATAATCACACGATTGCCCTGTTTTATACAAATTTAATTACCGCTAGTTGGTACATAGCGAAATGGGTACAATAATTGCCGCAGCACAGTCACGCGATTGTTCTTACTTGTGTCAACTGCGAAAACAGCTGTTGTGTAGCTTTTTTATTTGTTTGAAAGATCCAGTTGGCTTGTTCATTAAAAAAAAAAAAGAAAATTGTATCATATACCTATTCAAACAAATTTTTGTGCTTACTTTTACCAATATTTTATTTGAAATTTTTTAAGCAAAATATATGAAATTCCAAAAATTAAACAAAGTAAAATTCTATTTTAAATATATAAAGAAAAAGAGAATATTTATATTCAAAAATAAATTCGCTTTAAAGAATTTCAATACATTTGGCTCCGTTTTCCTGTATATTTTATTTTATATTGTCCTGAACAGCTATTGCACTTATTTAACCCTAGTTAGATAACGTTATTTTTTTGTACTGAAAAGTTAACGTCACGCCTGAACGACGTGTGCTAGTTTATATCCTTTAAATGGCATCACCGAAAATAATATTGATAAATTTTTTTTGTTAAAATCATTTATTTATTAAATTTCTTTTAAAATAAAGTAATTTTTAAACACAAAACAATAATAAAAATGAAATTAAAAATAAAATGCAATAAGTCTTAAAAAAATTTCACAACTTAAAGAGTTATCTAAAAACTAAAGTAGATCCTTTTGTTGTACTTTGCTTAGATAATAATATCTGTACCAAAAAAAAAAAAATTAATAAATTCAAATAGCATTAGCTATATGCAAGACTTACAAGCTAAATATTTGTGGTCGCCACATATAGGTGCATTGAATTTAAAACATACCATTTTGGACGTACGTCGAATTTTTGATGGACAGAAACCACAATATTTTCTCTTTTCGTTATTCAGGCTGTTCTCCACTGCTACTGCAATTATTGTTTACATCATCTGGTAAATCTATTTTAATTTTACCGTGCAAAGTTTTGGATAAATTTTTAGCCTTTTGTTTGGTGCATTGAACAATTTCTGAAATTATTTCGGTAGTAACAAAAATGCCGAAGCATGAAATTGGGTCGTACAGTTATTTACAAATTAGTCCTCTTGCCGTTCGAACTATATTCATTGAAGAAATTCGGCTAGCGCTTTGACCCTTTGATGTAGTTCAGCAGTGCTTACTTTTATAACTCTTATAACTTTTTTTTTTTTTTGTAAATTTTTGCGCACTTATTTTTTTTGAACAATTTATATGCTTTTTTTTAATATCTCCGAAACTGTTGAATATATAAAAAACTATTGGTAAGATGCCCAAAAGGGAATTAATTCCAAATCATTCGCTAATAATAGCATCCAAATCGGAAATATCGTTCCCAAATCATGATGAAATCTACATATTAGCATCATGCCAACATAAAATTAACATTTCTCCTAAGATTTTCATGAAATATGCCGTATTTTGTTCATACTCGTGGCTTTTAGATTAATGATTAAAATCCTTATAACTTTTTTATACATTTTTTATGTCCTTGTAACTTTGGTATGAATTTTTAAAAATAAAAATAGTACTAATTTTGCAAAAAATGTATTGCCGAAACAATTGAAAATAATAAAAAAATTTATATGAATGACACAAAGGCTTTTAAAAAACTGGACCTGATAGAACCAATCATTGAAGAGATTTGGATTCAGCAAGCTAAGGTCAACTCAGATCACATAAAAAAGTTTTTGCTTACATCTGATATAATATTTTCTGGAATTTTTTTTACCATTTAAAAATGTTATTGGAAATTTTAAATAATTTTATTAATTAAACAATTTTATTAAACAAAGCACATGCAAAACCTTTATTTTGTGTACTTCTTCCTATTTTAAAACATGTGCCGCATTTTTCTAAATCACCCTTTTGGTGCCACTTTATTTGTAAAAATCCCCTTTTTTTGGTACTTTTTAAAAATATCCAACGGTAACGCTGGTTGTGGTGGCTTTTTTATTTGTTTGAAAGTTCTAGTTGGCTTGTACATTAAAAAAAGAAAATTGTATCATATATTCAAACAAAGTTTTGTTGAATGGTTTTATTTGAAAGTTTTTAAGTAAAATGTATGAAATTCCAAAAATTAAACAAAGTAAAATTCTATTTTAAATATATAAAGAAATAGAGAATATTTATATTCAAAAATAAATTCGACTTAAAGAATTTCAATACATGTTTTCCTGTATATATTCTTTTATATTGTCCTGAATAGCTATTGCACTAATTAAAAAAAAAAAAATTTCGGGAATACAAAATTTATTATTAATTAATTTATTAATGACTTGCTAAATTCTCAATTTTTATATTTGATAAATTAAATTTTTATTTTTAATATATTCCTACTAAAAGAAACACACAAAAGTAAATTTATTAAAAAAGACAAATATTGGCGCGTATTGTGTTGTTTAATTGCCGCACAAGAAGCCAATAAATATTGGAACATTTTTGTCATTTTTATTGACGCGCATTTGCATATCAGGTAGTCACACGAGTCCTCTTGGTGTCCGAAGTATTTACGAAGTAGTTAGCCGAACGCCACGGCCTCCGAATTCTCGTGGTGTCCGAAGTGGTTAGCCGAACGTCAAGGCTCCCGAATTCTCTTGGTGTCCGAAGTATTTACGAAGTAGTTAGCCGAACGCCAGGGCTGCCGAATTCTCTTGGTGTCTGAAGTATTTACGAAGTAGTTAGCCGAACGCCACGGCTTCCGAATTCTCGTGGTGTCCGAAGTATTTACGAAGTAGTTAGCCGAACGCCACGGCCTCCGAATTCTCGTGGTGTCCGAAGTAGTTAGCCGAACGCCAAGGCTCCCGAATTCTCTTGGTGTCCGAAGTATTTACGAAGTAGTTAGACGAACGCCACGGCCCCCGAATTCTCGTGGTGTCCGAAGTAATTAGCCGAACGCCAATGCTCCCGAATTCTCTGGGTGTCCGAAGTATTTAACGTATTCTTGCCGAATGCCAGCACTCCCGCATTTCGCTGGTATTCGTAACCGTAGTGAGTCGTACTGAGCCGAGCGCCAGCGGCTCCGCATTCCGTTGGCAGCCGACTCATCAGCCCCGTAGCTTAACCCACATTTAATAATTAAATCCGTCTGCTTAGCACTCTCTTTACCAGATAAGTTCCTGTGCTGCATCCTGAACCCCGCACGCTAGCCGCATCCGCCGTCCAGCCCGTAAACGTCACCAGACCAGTTGTGGAGACGTCAAAAAATAGTTCTAACCCCGACTCCGACTCCAACCGCTAAAAATGTTTAAGTCCGACTTCGACTCCAACTCCGATTGCTATTCTAACCTTAATGCGAAATGTATATGAGACTGGTCCTTTTTTGACTTTAAACAATTTTTTTTAATGAGTACCATATAAATGGTTAAATATAGCAAGAAAATGTATATAGCAGGAAAAATTACAAATCCATATTTTAAATCTAACACGTGCCGCGTTGAGCTTTAATATAGTTGTTTACATGCATATGTATATAAAGTATACTGGTCCTTATTTTCTGACTACACAATTATTAAAGTAGCTCCCCTTAAAATGTAATTGTTAGTATAAAAATCATTACGTTATTAAACTCATGTGCTATTTATTTTAACACAAGTAAATGACTTAAAAAAGCTACACTTCTTTTTTTAACTAGATCAATAACTGAGTATAAGTATTGATATTGCAATCTTGTCCGCACGTGCAAACAATATACCAAAATAATTTAAATTATTACATACTTTTATACTATTTAAGTCAAGTACTTGAATTGAACTCACATAAAATAAACTAAAATCTACTTATTAATCGCTAATTTCAAAGAATTTTTGTTTTAATTTTTTATGCCGAAAAATTTTGAAGTCGGAGTCGCGATTTTTTGTGGGTACAAAATCATCCACTCCGACTCCACAGCCCTGGTTAAAACTATTACTTTATTTTTAATTGGGAAATAATATATAAAACAAGTTAGTGATATTTTCGGCTATACCGAATCTTTAATACCCTTCACCGTGAGTTCGAATAATTCAGAAGTGGGCTTTATATAGGATCATAAAACCTGACCTAACAGTAGTATAATTCGTCGCATAAGTTAAATAAAATATAAATATATGTTGAACCGATCGTAAATTATAGATCGCTCATCAAAAATATTAAAAAAAAAAAACTAAAGTTAAGCCGAATCTTGATACAGTTTATAACAATATAATGCTTTTTTACATAATTTTACGAAGGACGCTTTACATGGGGTCATTAGTGCGATTTCCAGTCATATTAAACGAATTTGTGCAAATTGAATGAGAATTGGTACATCTGTAACCACTTTTAGTTTTTGTTAATTTAATTTTTTAGGGATGTTGTTCCACATTTGGGTTCATAACTCTTTTTCTACTAAGCCGATTTCAGGTAGAGATCAGTCCCAAAATGCTTTGGGGAACAAGAAAGAGTTTATCATCAATATTGTTCGTTTCTGGTGAGTCTTTCGAAAGTAAGCGTGTTTTAAACAGACGGACAGGTAGGCAGACATGACTTAATCGACTAAGAATTACATAAGGATTAAGGGCCTTAGATGAATATTAAAAAAGTTTCTCACGGAGTGATAACGTAAGTATACCCTCATTCATCAATAGTGGTAGAATTTATAAGAATCACATCATTTATTAACACTAATAATATATCAAAATAGATGCAGAAATTAATCTTACGTTAATAAAAAATATAACGCATCTTTAAAAAATTTATATGGAATCACATTTAAAAGTTAACTTGGTTAAAACCATTAAATTCCATTACGTGCACAATTTATTTCTAAAATATTGAAAATAATAATATCATTTTATTTCGGAAAAAAACCGTATTAATATTAATGTACATGTTTGCACATCTAGTAAAAAGCTATAAAATAATGGAAAAAATAAATATTTATCACCTAATTTAATAAATGCTAAATAATTTTGGGAAAATGCTGAAAAAGTCCTATATGCTAGAAGCGTTTTTTCATGCTAAATGAGTTTAAAAAGTGCTAGAACTAGAATTTAAAATGCTAAATTGGCAACAGTGCTTCCAGTGACAATATAAAAGCCAGATATGATCGCGCGGCAAGTTCGGAAGGATTTAAGGAGGGTCAGTTTGTTTTGCTTTTTAATCCCTAACGAAAGAAAGGATTATCTCCCAAATTGCAGACACATTAGGATTGGCAATATAAGGTGATAAAGAAATTAAATGTCGTTGTATATCGTATACAAAAATACCGAAGTCCAAGGACAAAAATGGAAGAGCTCAATCTGTACCTCTTCGGAACTAACAGGCTGAAGGGGTGGGGGGGGGGAGGCAGTGTTACGATAGTAACTTTAGTTAAAAATTTGTTTAATTTTTGTTAGTAATTTTATTAGTTTAAATTGGTATTGCATTAGTTATGCATATTTCTAATGTAAAAATCACTGTACAGAATTTTCTAGTATAAATGTAATGTTAAAATTGTTATACATTCAACCCCACTGTAATTCTCGAATATTCGATAATAATCTTAAAATTATTGTTAATCCTTAAGCAGAGATCACACGATTGCCTCAAATGCACCAATATGACACAATTTTGATTGTGCTTTATTGACGCACAATAATGAAATTGCCCCAATAAAATATTCTATAATCACACGATTGCCCTGTTTTATACAAATTTAATTACCGCTAGTTGGTACATAGCGAAATGGGTACAATAATTGCCGCAGCACAGTCACGCGATTGTTCTTACTTGTGTCAACTGCGAAAACAGCTGTTGTGTAGCTTTTTTATTTGTTTGAAAGATCCAGTTGGCTTGTTCATTAAAAAAAAAAAAGAAAATTGTATCATATACCTATTCAAACAAATTTTTGTGCTTACTTTTACCAATATTTTATTTGAAATTTTTTAAGCAAAATATATGAAATTCCAAAAATTAAACAAAGTAAAATTCTATTTTAAATATATAAAGAAAAAGAGAATATTTATATTCAAAAATAAATTCGCTTTAAAGAATTTCAATACATTTGGCTCCGTTTTCCTGTATATTTTATTTTATATTGTCCTGAACAGCTATTGCACTTATTTAACCCTAGTTAGATAACGTTATTTTTTTGTACTGAAAAGTTAACGTCACGCCTGAACGACGTGTGCTAGTTTATATCCTTTAAATGGCATCACCGAAAATAATATTGATAAATTTTTTTTGTTAAAATCATTTATTTATTAAATTTCTTTTAAAATAAAGTAATTTTTAAACACAAAACAATAATAAAAATGAAATTAAAAATAAAATGCAATAAGTCTTAAAAAAATTTCACAACTTAAAGAGTTATCTAAAAACTAAAGTAGATCCTTTTGTTGTACTTTGCTTAGATAATAATATCTGTACCAAAAAAAAAAAAATTAATAAATTCAAATAGCATTAGCTATATGCAAGACTTACAAGCTAAATATTTGTGGTCGCCACATATAGGTGCATTGAATTTAAAACATACCATTTTGGACGTACGTCGAATTTTTGATGGACAGAAACCACAATATTTTCTCTTTTCGTTATTCAGGCTGTTCTCCACTGCTACTGCAATTATTGTTTACATCATCTGGTAAATCTATTTTAATTTTACCGTGCAAAGTTTTGGATAAATTTTTAGCCTTTTGTTTGGTGCATTGAACAATTTCTGAAATTATTTCGGTAGTAACAAAAATGCCGAAGCATGAAATTGGGTCGTACAGTTATTTACAAATTAGTCCTCTTGCCGTTCGAACTATATTCATTGAAGAAATTCGGCTAGCGCTTTGACCCTTTGATGTAGTTCAGCAGTGCTTACTTTTACGTCTTATAGTGGGATAATATACCGTAATAATTGGCTATCGGCAGAAGTAGTAAAATGATCAGGTTCTTGAGGATTTTCTTTAGTCGGTGGTATATTCTCATCAGCATCAAGGATGTCAAAAAGCTTGTCTTATACATCACTTTGAACATAATCCTCCATTTATTCATCTTCCGATTTGTCGTCCAACACTCTTTTCAAGAGCTTAAAATTCAACGGTAATGTATTTATTAGACATCTTTAATCATTTATTACACATCTCTAATAATTTATCGTTGAATCAGCTGTTTCATATATTTTTTGAATCAGCTGTGTTATTTATATTTTTTATTAGTAAATAAACAATATTTTATGTATGTATGTGTAAGCATATAATTGCATGTAAATATATAGAATAAGGATTAGATTTAAGTACCGTTATTTTAGTTTATAAGGAGATAAATTTTGTAATAAAGTAGGATTCTAATACGAAACTTAGCCGAGCAAGTGGCTCTTTGTTTTCTTTTAATAAAACCACCAGCACTACAAGTAGTGCTTTGCCTTGGCGCTTGTTAGTGCCGGCATAAATAGTAGTGTCAGTGGCGTTTCAAACGCCGGCCAAACAAAAATTCTAACCCATCAAAATAGGGAACCCTTTTTTTTTTTTAAATGACATCCAGTCATTACATGGCTATCCTGCCTAGTTTGGAAGAAACTTCTGTGCCGGTCACAGGAAATAATTATACGACAGCACCTACCAATACAGCAAGGACTCCAGCAAAACAACAAACACAACCAATTACCATCGAGGAATATTTGAAGCGGCAGCAGCGCAGAACAGAGGAAAAGTTAACTGCAATCCCGCCAACACAAAAACCAAAAAGAAGCAGAGCAGGCAGAATTGTGAAGATGCGAAGAAAATTGGCATCGTTAAAAAATAATGTGTCGTCCGAAACTCCACCATCTTGGGAACGGGCATCAGAAATTTGGGAGCAAATCGATGCTATAACGCATGAGTTAAAAGCTCACAAAAACAAATAATTTCTTTTAAAAAAGAATAATGTAAAAAAAATAAAACACATACAACAGCACGCCATTATGTGGCATTAAAAATAATTTTTATTTTAAATTTTTTATTTTTGCTAAAAATACAAATCATATATTATATTATATATAAAAAAAAAAACACAACACTTGATTTTAAAGTTTGAAGAAAATATTTAATTGAATTTAAAAAACTTTAAATTAAAAACTTTAAAAATTTATTAAATTAACACTTGTTAAAAAGTAAAAGGAATAATCGGACGGGACATTTTGGAAAAACACTTATGTAAGATAGATTTTGAAACATACACAATCACTTTTAATATAAATGAGAAGGAGGTTGTCATACCAATGAATTCGAAAACAATTCAACCAATAAACATGGTTGTACCAGCAAGAAAAGAGGCAATCATTCCTCTCGATGTAGAAGTAAATGAAGAGAGCATTGTGCTGAGTGAGGAGTTAATACCCGCGAAAGGCGGGTATGTGCTATGTTAAAGTACTGAATACTACTGACAACAGTGTGATTTTTAAGAGTGCTAGTTGCAAAATAAAACCACTAAAAAATTATAATGTATATTCGACAGGAAAATCAAGTCAGCCTGACGGTGACAGATTAAGTACACTTTTGAAAATTTTAGATATTGGGGGAAGTGACCCACATGCAGAAAAATCTCTAAGAGAAATTTTTAAAGAATTTCAAGATGTTTTCCATCTTCCAGGGGAAGAACTTAGTGTTAATAATTTTTATACACAACAAATACAAACAACAGATTCAACACCGGTATATATAAAAAACTACAGACTTCCAAAGACACAAGTAGAGGAAATAAATAATCAGGTTGACCAATTATTAGGCGGCAACATTATTGAGAATTCGGTTAGCCCATACAATTTACCACTACTCGTGGTACCAAAGAAGTCAACAGATGATACAAAAAAAATGAAGTCTAGTAGTAGATTTCCGTAAACTAAACGAAAAGATAGTCAACGACAAATTTCCGCTGACAAGAATAGAAGATGTGCTCGACAAACTTGGTAGAGCCAAATATTTTTCGCCGCTGGACATGACCAGTTAATTCCATCAAATAAAGTTACATAAAAATTCACGCCCTTTGACAGCATTTTGCACAGGAAATGGTCATTACCAATTTAAGCGATTACCTTACGGTTTGAAAATATCTTCAAACAGTTTTCAGAGAATGTTAACAATTGCGCTTAGTGGCTTAGATGCTGAAGCTTTTTTATATGTGGATGACATTATCGTATTTGGATGCAGTTTAAAGCACCACAACGACAATTTAATAAAAGTTTTTCAAAGGTTAATGAAATACAACCTCAAATTAAATGTAAGCAAGTGCAGTTTTTTGAAACCAGAGGTAGTGTATCTTGGGCACCTTATAACAAGTAAAGGAATTACAACAGATCCAGCTAAGGATGACGTAATTAGAAACTATCCAGTTCCGACAAGTGCAGATGAAGTAAGAAGGTTTGTGGCTTTTTGCAATTACTATCGCCGATTTATAGCAAAATTTGCGGACATAGCTAAAAATTTAAATGCACTATTAAAGAAAAACAAACCTTTTCTATGGAACAAGGAATGTCAAGACTCGTTCGAAACACTAAAAGAAAAGCTTATGAAACCACCAATACTTCGATACCCAGATTTTACCAAACCATTAATTTCAACCACAGATGCGTCAAATTATGCTCTTGGTGCAGTTTTATCGCAAGGTGAAGTTGGAACAGATTTACCAATTTCATACGCGAGCAAATCATTATCAAAGCATGACCTAAACAAACCTACAATAGAAAAGGGGTTGTTAGCTATTCATTGGGGAATTAATTTTTTTAGACCTTAGCTATATGGTAGAGATTTTGTCGTAGTCACTGACCACATACCGTTAATTTCTCTATTTTCACACAAAAACCCGTCGTCAAAAATGACACGAATTAGAATGGATTTATCTGATTAAAAATAATTTAATAGAAGTATCGGATAATGAAATCATAGCAAGATGCAGCGAAAATTCATCGAGCACAACGTTGACGTTGAAGAAACTGTTATCAAAAATGCGTGATTTAAGAATAACCGAGCTAGCGTTGAGTAAAAGCGACGAAATATTTAAAACCATGGCCATGTATACAACAAATTACAATTGAAAACGAAAACAAATTTAAAAATATTAATATATGAAGAACCAAAACGAATACTTTGTAAAGAAACACAGATGAAACTTATCAATGAATACCACAATTCAACTCATGGAGGACATTTAGGCATCAGAAAGACGGGTTTGAAGCTGAAGCAGCGCTACATATGGAAGAATATGAGCAAAATGATAAATCAACATATTTTGAATTGCAAACAATGCTAAATAAATAAACAAACTAAACATACAAAAGAAAAAATGATGTTAACAGACACACCAGAACTAGCTTTGAGGTGGTGTCAATCGATACGGTTGGACCTTTGCGTTTGTCAAACTACAACCGATACATACTTACAATGCAATGCGAACTTACAAAATACGTGGTAGCATTTCCTATGGAGACTAAAGAGGCGAGAACAGTGGCAAAAACACTGGTAGAACAATTTATTTTGAAACAAACAAACTAATGTCAGAAATATGCAAATTGTTAGATATAAAACAAATTTTTAGCGCACCTTACCATCATGAGACTTTGGGCTCAATAGAACGAAATCATAGAGAACTCAATGAATTTTTATTAAACTTATGTAAAGATAGTGAATGGGATAATTGGGTTCAATATTTTACATTCGCGTACAATACAACGCCACACATAGATACAAATTACACGCCATATGAATTGGTCTTTGGGAAGTTACCTTACCTGCCAAACGATGAAATTTACAATATAGAAATCTATGCAAGAGAATTTAAGCAAAGATTACAATTTTCTTTAGAGAAAACGAAAGAATATTTAGAAATAGCTAAAGTCAGTAGAGTAAATAAATTTCGAAACACAGAATCACTTAATTTAGAAGTAGGAGAGCTAGTGCTACTAAGAACAGTGAATAGGGAGAAAAACCAGGCATCATATCATACAGGATAATAGAAAAACAAGGAGTTAATTCTATTTTGGATATAGGAGGTAAAACTAGAAAATATCATAATAATATGTTGAAAAATATAATTAAATAAATTGTATTATAAAAAAAAAAATTATATTTAAATTATTTTTTTTTTTTTTTTCAATAAAGGCTAGTTTGCACGGTAATACAATGTATTACGACTAAGAAAAATCTTACCATGTAAAAGCAAAATGTATTGAGTAAGAGAGAATACGGATACAAAATTTGACAAGCGGTCGGTAAATGTTTATTTTCTAAACCATTTTAGAAACTTATGTATTTTCATCATATCAGGGGCTGTATTTTAAAGTAAACCGCAACAGTGTATATTGAAGGTGTTAACATTTTTATACAATTTCAAAAACAACCAAGATCAACTCAAGAAATTGTCATGTTGTTTTTGTAAATATTTTAGAATTGCAGCAATCATGTATTTAATTCGTGCTGAAAACCCAAACAAACATTCAATTAATAAAAATATTATATTATAAATATTAAAGTAAAAAATCATTTCCAAATAATTAACAATGGATCCTTTCGAATTCCAATCATTTATGCCAGTTAAGGTAAGTTTTATAATAACAAAATTCCCTTTGCAAGGCTAATACACATGTAGTAGATTATTTTATACAAATTTCCATGTTTTTTTTGCAGATTGAATGGTGCCAAAGTTTTGTAATGAAGTTAATAGAATATTGGGAGCAGAAGGAGTGTTTGTACAACACAAAAAGTGTGTTGTACCGGAACAAGCATGCCCGAACAGAAGCCTTGGAAACGATTGCAACTCAAATGCAAATGTGATACCCGGTATTACTCAAGCGGACATAAAGGTATTTATAAAACTTCGGCTTTAATCTAGTTTACACGTGAAAGTAATTTCATGAAAGTCGCAATACACTCACATTTTTTCACTAATACATTAACATTTTTTTACTTTCCACTCAGCTTTCAACGATTTTTTCAAGAAAGTAATTTTTTGACACTTTCTGAAAGTAAAATGACAGAGCGGTAAACAATGTTGCACACTAAACAGACTTATACAAATTTACAGGATCGCGGTAAAATAATAATTGTAAATTTAATTAACTTTATACACACAAAAAAATGATAATTGTAAATTTAATTTATTTTGTACACACAACAAAATAATCTAGGTAATTTTACCAAGGCGAACATACGTAATTGATAATAATGGTTGCATCTTAAACTTACAATAAGCATTTCGTTATTTATCGCACTAATGAGGTAGTGATGAAGAATTGGTCACTTTGTTTTTCTTTATACTGTGTATAAAATGCATCTTTATATATTTTTTACTTTCTCCGTTTAAAAAGAATGAGTCGTTATATTTTCCAAGTTGAGCAAGCAAATCAAAAATTTTAAACACGTTGCAGCAAGTGAGCGATATATAGATTTAGAAAGACAAACAAGTAAAGGTGCTATCAGATGGGATGTATTTTACATATGTACTGTCACTTTTCTTGCCCATATGTAATTCCGTATGTATGTAAAAATTTCCATTTTACATACAATTCATAATTTTTGCTATCACACCTGCTTAGGTTTTTCCTTATGACATAACCTATAAATGTAAACAAACAATTTCGTTTCAAAACAAACCAGCTGTTTTGTTTATGTTTGCCACAGGAAAATAGAGCGTGTTCTAATCGAAAAAATTACATATGTATTTCCACATGCAAAGTTTCATATGAATCACACGATTTGTGCAACTTTTACAGATGGAAAATTTGACAGTACATATGTAAAATACGTCCCGTCTGATAGCACCTTAATAAGTTTCATTAGATAATTTAGTTAATTTGTATACATTATGAATTGATTAATAACATATTACAATGAAATGAATTATTTATTACATTAGCTATTTGAGCGGTTTCTGCAAACTGTTGCGGTTTTGTAACAAATATTGACGTCCCTAATGGTTTGGAAAAAGTTAATGCTGGCTCACATTGTTCAAGTTTTAGCCGTCAGGTCTTGAGCTTTTAGGAGATAAGGGAAAAGAGAATGCCATTTATTTTCCTCTCTCTCCTAAAATCTCAAGACTTGACGTCTAAGACTTAAACAGTGTGAACCAGCATTTAAAACGATAATAATATACATAAAATTTTTTATTTTAATGTCAACATTTTTATATGTTGTTAACAAGCAATCTTTTCACAAAATTCTAAGCAGTTTGTGTTATTACAAACAAAATAAAACCTTGGTTGTACAAACAAAGAAGAAGTACCAAAAGTAAAACTGTGGGTAAAATATGTAACATGTTTCGCATGTTTTTCATCAACATATCCACAAAAAAATTAGAAAAATCTTCCCACAGTTTTATTTTTTCTACAAACGAACACAAAAATGTAGAACATGTAACATTAATGCAACATATTCCTCAGAAAAGAAATCGTCATTAGATAATTTTCCAAAAATAAAATAACTTTTCAATCATTGGTAAATTTTTCAAGTTCTTAAGTAATGTAAACAAAATATTAAGATACTTTTTCGAACATATAAATTACATAATTTAATACGTAGTTATATTACCTAAGAAACTTAGATAATTTCATGCTTTCCTAGCGCTTATTTAATTTTATACCATATTTTTAGGTAATATCAACTATGTATTTTCTTGTTTGTATGTATGAATGTATTTACAATATTTTTCTTCAAGTATGCATAAAAAATGACAATTTATATGTTTTATAACAATAATGTTATTAAAAAGTTAACATAATAATTATTTCTAACTATTGCCCTATTCATTTGTGTATGTGATAACTTTGGCAACTCTTATTAGGCAGTAAACAAAACAACACAAATGAAGAAAAAATTAAACCACCAAAGTACAATTAAATTAATAAATTTATAATGTTCATACCCAATTTTATGTGATATGAATAATAAATCATACATATACCTTCCATTTCTAGTTTTTTTAATTCTAGAAGTTAAATAATTTTTGCAACTTTTCGCTTTGACGACATTTTAAAAATTAACTTTCACTTTCCTGTGTAATCGCACAAGAAATTTTCAAGAAAGTCATCCATTTTATTCAAATTTTTATTTGTTATACGTATACAGAAATTTCATGAAAGTACTTTCACGTGTAAATGCAGTGTTACCAACGCAGCTCCAAAAAAAAAGATGTACAAAGAGTGATAGAAAATTTAATTTTGTACATACATACATCCCGAAAGATTTATTCAAAACTTTTCAAATGATACCAATATTGGCCACAATTGTTCAGAAATAAAATGTGTTTAAAATCAAAATTTTAAACACCAAATTTCCTTTTATTTTGAATTTACATAATTTTAACAGATTATATCAACAGAATATTGAATTTACTCCTTAATTTTAATATCATGTAACGATTAAGTTTCTATTATTGTGAATTAAACTTTAAAATGTTATACTGGAATCTTGCTATACACACAATTGTTAACGAAACTAACTTGAACTTATAAAAATTAAAAAGATGGCACTTGTCTGGAAGCTAGCCAACGGTGAGCATCATCAATAAAAGCTGAATTTGTAATTATACTGAATCTAACCCTAACTCTTTTATTTTTTCTAACCCCAAAAAACTTAACCAAACTCTAATTCCTTTGTAATTTCTCCTGGCGACGAGAAATTATAAAGCCGCGTATAACAAGTAATCGGGAACAACCTGACTAGTTGGCTTATACTTATACCTTTATAGGCATAGCTAACTCTACGTCCACTAAACTTTAATAAGCCAACTATCTAACCCCCATAAATCCCAACTATCTTGTTCATGGTCCTTCGATGGTTTATGGAACCAACTAGCGATCCTTGGAGCTCAAGTGTAACCTAATTTTCATCAAGTATTGTGCATAATACTATCCAGCCGAGGAATCTAAAAATAAAAAATCAACATCTTACCATAATATTTTACATCTGAAAAAGTGACTTCAAAGATTATTTTTGAATCTCCTACTCTTGAAGTCAGAAAAAAGCAACAACAAATCCCTAACAGAGTAAAATCATCCAACAGTCAACCCAATTTAACATCACATCGAGCTTTCATCAAAGATCTCTAAACATCTCTGGATTTAGAACTTCACCATAGGAGAATGAGGTAAAGTAAAATTCTCACTTATACTTTTAGTTATTGGTTTTTAGTTTTAACCGGGCAAGCAAACAATAAAAATCAGATAGTGTGTCGCGTTAATTACATAGAACATTAAATAAGAAAAAAAAAACTGAAAAAGTGTAAAAAAAAAACTAGAAAATCGAAACAAATAGAAATTGTACGCATCTCGAAAGGAAAAAAAGTACATTATCTATAGAAAATACATAGATAGAAATTTTGTGACAAAAATCACAGAAAATCGTAGTAAAAAAAAATAATTTAAAAAATATAAATTTTTTAAAGGAAAAGTACGAAAAATTTTGAGAAAAATCGGTAAAATCAAAAATCAACCCCTAAAAAAGAAAAAGTGCCGGTATTAAAAAAAAATATAATAACATACGAAAAATCTTAAAAAACAACAAAAAAAAACCATACATAGAACATACATAACTCTAATTTGCAAAAGGATTGCCAAATTTCAGATCTTAATATGTTTCATGCAAAAATATGTTGCCAAATTTCACAATTCTTTTTTTAAATTTATTTGCAAATCATCAGTACCGTTATTCCTTTTTGCCTTTTGTTGCGAATTTTTTGTAAGATTTTATTACAAAAGCAAATATAGAAAATACAAAACAAAAAAAAAAGTTGGTTCCAAAGCAAACGAATCAAAGTGAAAAGTGTGGTGAAACTTGTCCTTAATAAAAGTAAATAAGCAAGCTTTTTGTTAAATCTCTAACAGTGTTAAGAAGGGTTATGTTAACTTTAGATTAACATACATGGTTCAATCGTTTGCAGAAAGCTTTTTGGTTGTTTACATTTAGATACACATGAAACATATATTATTAGGTCTGTCTGGGTACTTTTCCAGTAGCAAATACTCAGTAAATTGTTTTGGGAGAGTAAGACAAATTTTACTCTTTCGGCTGAGAATATCTCAAAAAGTACGCAGACGGTATCCAGTGAAATCTTGCAAGAAAACAGCTGATCGGTGTGTAAACAATTGAAATAACAAACGTGAGCCAAGATAGCGTTGAAGAAATAGCGTCCAATTTGGGAATTTAAAAACCGGGAAACCAAAATAACCAAATAATGGGTATTTGCAGTATAAACAAAAAGTAAGCGTCGAATTACGGAATTTAAAATAGGGAAGTACAAATATAGGAACAAATGTAGTTTACCGACGCAGCTCCAAATAAAAAAAAAAGTACCCAGGGTGATGGAAAATGGAAAAATAACGCTTAGTTTTCGAGTTATGGACGTTTAAAGTTTTCATATAAATATGTGATTTTCCACTACAATTCTAAACGTATATGGCCAATATTGGTATCATTTTAAAGCTCTTGAACAGATTTTTCTGGATATACATAATTTATTTCAAAATATTAAACTCTTTAGATCACATTACAGTTTTTTTCATTTTACGTCGAAATGTTACGGAAGTGCACTAGGAAAGAATGTAGTTTATTTAAATAAAAGTGTAATACAAATTTTATAAAATAACAAACACTAGCATCGCAAAAAAAAATTCTTTGCATAGCCAGCCTTTGGCAGGAAGCAAGGATGTTCTTCTCTATGGTATAATAAACACCGGTTTCGCTTACTAAAGCTTCCTAGAATAGCCGGCTTTCGGCCGGGCGCAAATATTTTCTCCCCTATGGTATAACTAATACCGGCTTCGCTTACTAAAGATTCTCTGCATAGACGGCCTTTGCCCATGGGCAAGGATTCTCTCCTCATTAGTATAACATAAACATAAGGAAGATTTTACTTGTATTTTAATTAAAATTCTTAAATAAATTAGTATGTAGTATATACATACATTAAAGAATTAGAAAAAATTAATAAATTTGTTTTTATGCAAACTCGTCCCACTTCTTAATAAACTAAAAATATTAAAATAAATTCTGTATGTCCAGAAAGATCTAGTGAAACGCTTTGCAATGACACCAATATTAGCCATATACATTTGGAAATGTACTGCAAAATCCCATATTTATATAAAAACTTAAAACGCCCACTACTCGAAAACTAAGCGTTTGCGCCAACTTTCTTATTTCATTTTTTCTTCTTATTTTTCCATTTTCTATCACCCTAGGTACTTTTTTTTTTATTTGGAGCTGCGTCGGTAAACTAGATTTAAGCCCAAATGTATTTATATTTTTAATAAAAATACAAAAAATATTTACCACAGGCTTTTGCAGGGTATAAACTATATATTTTCTTAAAGTAAATAGTTTTCTGGACAAAATGAGAGAAATCTGGGTTCATCCAAAATGGTCAGTAAAAATCTTTACTGATTTATTCAATGAACCACAGGCTTTTGCACGGTATAAACTATATATTTTTTGCACGCATCGCTCATTTTGTCCAGAAAACTATTTACTTTCGGAAAATATATAGTTTATACCGTGCAAAAGCCTGTGGTAAATATTTTTTGTATTTTTATTAAAAATATAAATATATTTTTACTTCCCCTTTTTAAATTCCTAAATTCGAAGCTAACTTTTTGTTCATATACTGTAAATGCCCATTATTTGGGTATTTTGGTTTCCCGGTTTTTAAATTCCCAAATTCGAGGCTATTTCGTCGACGCTATCTTGGCACACGTAAACTCTTTCATTCAAACAGTATATGAAAACAGCTGTTCAAACTAATTGCAAAATCTTACCAGAGGAAATTTCTCCAGTAACATTTTGCAAGTTCTCTAACTTTCAACTGTCAAAAAATTCTCTTTTTGGCTCTCTCGCTGTAAGAGATTTGGAGTACGCAGACAACATTTTTCAAGATTTTGCGACATTTTGTACAAAATTATGCAAAATATGTGTACGCAGACAGACCTATTTATTAATCGTTTGCAGAAAGTTATGTTTGTTTACATTCAAATACACATTTAACATTAGTTATCAGCGATCAACATAGACAGTGAAGCAGAAAAAATTAACATCAGTCAGAAATAAACAAATGTGAAATATTGTAAAATTTACAAATCGTTCTAAATAATTCTATCTCATCCGTAAATAAATTTAATTGGTGAATAAATTACAAATTTCTATTTACAAAATTACTTCAATTTCAATTAAAATTAAAACGAAAATTTATTAAAAGCTGTGTAGAATATTTGGTACATAAAATAAGCAGTGTTACCGAGAAGCTAAAATTTTTTTTGCTAATTATATAAAGAGAAAAAGTGTTCTATAAAATTTTTGAAATTGTTTTAAATAAAAATAATTACATGTTTTTTTTATATACATAGTTACAATTTTTTAATTACAAAAATATAATTGTTCTCAAAATTTTTTTTTCTCGAAAGTGTTAAAAATAAAAAATTAAACGAAGCTAAAAACTATTTTAATTTTGTAAATTTCAAAAGTTTTAATAATAAAGTCTCATGATTTTGGAATAAAAATAACCTGTTTAATTAATCGTGATATGTACTTAACGTCATACAAACAAAAATAAAATTCGTGGAAAATACGCAAGCTTAAAAAACATAAGATTATCTTTCTAATAACTAAAACATACGTTCACAGTTCAAAATACTTCAAAACACGGATACCTCAAGAAATTTTATCTGAAAGGTTAGAAATTTAAAATAAAAAACATATATCCAAATTTTAAATACTTAAAATATTTTATCATATTGCAAACATATATTTATCTCAAAAATAAAGTACATCGATATCTTTCATTACCCACTATATTTTTACAACAATTAACATCGAAAAAGGATTTTAGGAAAATTTTTTAATTTTCTGTTAAATCTAAAAATTTGTTTGTTTATTTGGAACCAGATTAATATTTTTCTTATAACGCTGAGAATATAAATCGTGAAATTTGCAAAAAGGATCTCTATTTCTTCATAATTTGTAGGAACAAAAATTCCATAATTCGCACATTTTAACGACTTTAACCGAAAGTCGATAGTTTCTGAAAATTTTGTAAAAATCTATTTTTTCGTTAAAACATAAATTTTCAAAATGTCGATAAATCTTTAAATCTGGCAGCCTTATTTTTATTATATATATTTCTTTCGTTGACGTTTCGCTTGCATTTGACACTTAATTACTGGAAGTATTCCAGTTAAAACAGAATCTGTGTTGTCTGTTCTCGCATTTAAATACAGAAACACTTTTTTCTCACAAATCGAGAAACGATGAAATTTTTTGTTTCACACTTAATATGAGAAAATTTGCGATGCGAGAAATACAGAAACGAGCTACAGAATACACATATACCTAACTGAAATTTTAATTTCTTAAAGCATTGGCCAAAATTCAATTATATATTTAGTATTTTATTACTCCCCTAATTTCTTAAAAGTTAATAATGCCTAACCAAAGCGAATCATTTGGAGATCACTCTCAATCTTTTGTCCAAGATAAATTTCTCTTTGACGCAGATCACCTTCTCACATTTTGCACAAGTTTTAGCAATTTAGAAATTCAGGATCAAACGGATTCTATACTGGAAACAAAATTAAGTGATCTAGAAAACAGGTGGAGGAAACTGGAAATTTCATACGAGAATCTCATGCTCTCGCCAGTCTCCACAATTAGCAAAGAACTCAAGGAAACATCTAAAGAAAACTTTCAAGCATGTTCGGAAACTTTCCATACTTGTAGGGCAAATATTATGGACATACTTAAAATCACACGAATAACGCATAGTTCTCAAAATGTTGCTTCTCGTATGAGTTTACCTCTTCAGAACTATCCAGTCCAAAACTCTGCGATGCAAATTAAATTACCTCCTTGCGATACTGAAAATTTTGAAGGCAGTTACGAAAAATGGCCATCCTTTCGTGATATGTTCACGGCCGTGTACATCAACGGTACAAACTGCCCACCTGTGGTAAAATTGTTTCACTTACGAAATAAAACAATAAATGAGGCAGGAGCAATAGTAAAACGCTACCCATTGTGCGATGACAGCTTTGATCTGGCTTGGAATGCACTCAAAGCTCGTTACGAAAACAAAAGAGTTTTAGTTGATCACCAACTTCAAATTCTCTTCAACATTCCTGTAGCCACATCTGAAGACAATAAAACCCTTCAAAAAATCCATTCAACTGTCTCAGACGTTTTACAAACTCTTAAAACTCTAAATGTTAACACGGAAAACTGCGATTTCTTTATTGTTTACTTAGTGTGCTCTAAACTTCCTAATGATACTCTCGCTCTTTGGGAACAATCACTCAAATCCCATCGTGAATTACTCAAATGGTCTCAGTTAGAGGAATTCCAAATTGACAGATACGAAGCTGTAGAAAGAATCTGTAATATGAAAATCACAAGAGATCGTCTAAGTCTTCCAAATATTCCTCAAAATAGAATTCAATCCTATTCGTCAGTAGAAAAGCTCAACCCTACATGTAAAGTCTGCAACGAGAATCATAACCTGAGAGTATGCCAAAAGTTTAAAAGATTTACAGTACAGCAAAGGATAGATTTTGTAGCAGCTAATAGAATTTGTAACAATTGCCTCTCACCTAGCCATTTAAAAGCTAAATGTCCTAGTAAAAATACGTGTTTCATATGCAAAATGAACCATCATACTTCCCTACACTTAATAAAACCTGTAAGCAATTTAAATCAAACTAATGTATCTAACCCTTCAAGTTTTCAACCCACTAACTCGGGTCAAACTAAAACTTAGTCCCAGGAAAGCGTAAACCTAGAACCTAATCTACCATCAACGTCTATCAAATCCCAAGTTCATTCAAACGTTTCACTCAATAATGAATTTATATTACTCAGAACTGCTTTAGTTCATATTGAACACATGGGAGAGCTATTCACAGTTAGGGCGTTAATTGACTCTGGATCTAAGAGAACCTTTTTATCCGAAAGAATAATGAATAGATTACAGTTGCCTACTAGAGAATCGTATGTAGATGTAGTTGGTATTGGGGGTCAAATACAAACCGCAACTAAAGAATGTGATCTGATTATTTTTGCAAAGAAAGCAAACACAAAGTTTTCAATAAACGCTATTATTTTGCCAATAGTTACTAAGCTCATCCCATCAACGTCATTCCAAATTTCAAGCTCAAACTTAGAAAATCTCGATCTTGCTGACCCAACTTTCAATCAGTCTTCTCAAATTGACCTTATTCTCGGAAACGATTCAGAGCGTTTCATTAATCTCGATGGTATAAAGAAAAATATTTGTGGTTTCGCTTCTGCGTACCACACAATATTTGGTTGGGTGCTTAGCGGTCCAATTAGGGGCAATCCTATTCACTCATTTACTACTTCTATAGTTCCCTCAGAAAACACTGAATTAAATAGTCTGCTGAGAAAATTTTGGGAACAGGAAGAATTGCCCTTAACCAAAAATATGTCAAAAGAGGACCAATACTGCGAAGATTTTTACACGCAAACAACTACACGCGAAGCTGACGGAAGATACATGGTACGATTACCTTTCAGAAAAGAATTTCCTAATTTAATGTTTCTTGGCACTTCTCGAATATTAGCCATTGGTCAATATTCACGAATGAAACAATCTCTCGCAAAAAACCCTGAACTCCAAACCCAATATAATGCAGTTTTGGATGAATATTTATCTCTCCAACATATGGAAAAAACTACATTTCGTGAAGTGTGCTCTAATGGAAAAGTTTTCTCATTCTACTTGCCACACCATGCAATAGTACGACCAGAGCACAAAACGACAAAAGTCCGAGTAGTTTTTAACGCCTCACGAAAAACCAAATCTGGTTTCTCTCTCAATGATATTCTGTACACAGGGCCCACGCTACAGCAAGATCTTATGAATGTAATTCTTAATTGGCGAAAGTATAGATATGTATTTAGCGGCGATATTCCGAAAATGTATCGCCAGATCTTAGTACATCCCGAAGACCGGCCATACCAAAGAATTTTATTTCAAAAAGAACACAATGCTCCTTTTATTGACTACCAACTCAAGACAGTTACTTTTGGAGTAAACTGTGCACCATTTTTAGCCATTCGCACACTTCTTCAGTTGGCTAAAGATTCAGAATCACAATTTCCAAAAGCATCTTCAATTTTACGCAATGAAACTTACGTCGATGATATACTGGCTGGAGGTCATTGTATTGATGAAGCATTAGATGCTCAGACAGAACTTATTCAAACCCTAAAGTCAGGAGGATTTCCCTTGAAAAAACTCACTGCTAACGACTCCCAACTATTTGCTAACATCCCTCCCGAGGATTTATATGATTTAGAATTTCTTCGATTTGATGAAACAAGCACAACTAAAACATTAGGAATTAAATGGAATGCCCGCACTGATTATTTTTCCTACTCGTTTAACCCAATTGCTCAAACATCTAAGGCTACTAAACGTTCTATTCTTTCTTCAGTAGCAAAATTATTCGATCCTGCAGGATGGATAAATCCGGTAGTTATCAGAGCCAAAATTCTGATGCAGAAACTTTGGCTAGAAGGGCTAGATTGGGATGAAAATGTTAGCTCAGAATCTCTCGACAACTGGAACCATCTTATTTCTGATCTCTCTCACGTTGAAAAAATATTTATCCCAAGATGGATCCAGTACACACCTTCTGACCATATTCAAATACATGGCTTTTCTGATGCCTCTAAGCAGGCATATTGCGCAGCTATTTTTATTAGATGTCAAACTGAAAATAACGTTTTCTCAAATCTATTCGTGGCAAAAAGCAAGGTAGCGCCATTGCAAACTGTTTGTTTGCCTCGACTTGAGCTCAACGGCGCTGTCTTATTAGCCAATTTGGTAAATCATGTACTTAAGATTCTCAATTTTAATGATTCCGAAGTCATATTATGGACTGACTCGACAATTGTACTCAGCTGGTTGTCGAAACCCCCGGCAACTTGGGAAACTTATGTTGCTAACCGCATAGCTCAAATCCACCGATCGGTGCCCAAAGCAGTATGGCGTCATGTTCCCACCCATGACAACCCCGCCGACATCGGTACACGTGGTTGTAAACCACAAGATCTGATAATAAATCCCTTATGGTGGCACGGACCATCATGGCTTGTCAATCCGCCTTCAGAATGGCCAGCAAAAAAGGATATTCCACCTGTGCAGCACTCATTAGCAACATCATTGAATCCTATCCCAAATAGTGATATTTTAGAAAAGTTTTCCTCATATCATAAAGCTTTGCGTGTCTTGTGCTACATATTTCGATTTATTAACAAAACCCAGTCAACTCGAAGGCCATATAATGGTCATTCATCCCTTAGTCTATGTCAGAACGAAGTAAACTTCGTAAAAAATAGACTTATCATACTTGCACAAAAATACGCTTACAATTCAGAATATACAAGCTTATCGAACTCTCAATTAATTTCTAACCACAGCCCTCTGAAAACATTAAATCCATTTCTCGACTCAAATAAAATAATGCGTATAAATGGTCGTTTATCAGAATCATCTCTTCCCTATAACGAGCGCTTTCCAGTTATATTACCAGGCAACTCCCGACTCTGCCAATTATATCTTACTTATTTACATATAAATTTAGTTCATGCAGATTGTAACCAAATGTGTAGAATGGTTCAAACTGAATTCTACATATCTCGCTTAAAACCTCGAATTAAGAAAATTATTCGTCATTGCAAAATATGCCTTATTTTTAAACAAAGAAACTGCTCTCAAATAATGGCTCCATTACCACCGGAAAGATGCAATCTATCTGTTCCTTTTCAAACCACCGGTGTGGACTTCGCCGGTCCTTTTGAACTCAAAACGTCCTCGTTACGAAACGCTCCCTACAAAAAAGGCTTCGCTTCTGTTTTCATCTGCTTCAGCACAAAGGCCATACATCTCGAAGTATGTTCTGACCTATCCACCGCAGCATTTCGAGCGGCATTCTCTCGCGGGGGCTCCCCTACAGGGTAGTATCAGACAATGGTCGCAATTTTCTCGGTGCTAGTAGGGAGTTAAAAAGAGAATTTACTGGTTTTATAAATTCAGCGTCAGAGGACATTGCTCAAAAATACGTAACCCAGGGATTTGAATGGAGTTTCATCCCACCTCATGCTCCACATATGGGCGGCCTATGGGAGGCCGCTGTTAAAAGTTTTAAATATCACTTAAAACGTATCGCCGGAGCACACAAGTTTAATTTCGAGGAATTTTCAACAATTCTTATTAGCATAGAAGCAGTTTTAAGCTCCCGTCCCATTTCAGCTATGTCAGAGGATCCCTCTGATTTAACTGCGCTAACCCCGGGACACTTTCTTACTGGAAAACCCATAATGTCTTTCCCAACCCCATTAACCGAAAATATAGCTCTTATAAATCGATGGGAAAAACTCAAAGCTCTTCATTGCCAATTTTCTAGAAGGTGGAAACAAGACTATTTAACAGCCTTACATAAAAGATATAAGTGGCAAATTGCCACTCCTAATATAAAACCAGGAGACCTGGTCGTAGTTATAGATGATATTTTACCCCCTTCGGAATGGCGACTGGGACGAATAATTAAAACCTATAAAGGCTCGGATGATAATGTTAGGGTAGCGGATGTTCGAATCACTACTGGGGTCATAAAACGACCTATAGTAAAGCTCTGTCTTTTGCCATTGCTTAATGAAAATGATTCTTTAACAACATAAAACTCTTACTCTAAAAACATGCTCTCTAATTAACCATTACAAAACCACTCATATCATATCCTGTTATAATTACTAATACACCTATTTTGTTTTTCTCCTTTGTTTCTTTTTTCTTTATTAAATTGACTCTTTCACAGAAGGCAACATCAACGTAAGCGAAATCCATCCATTCACCAATGTATGGTGTGCAAAAAATATCACGCCTTAAGATTTTGCCGTCGTTTTCTAAGGATGAGCGTCAAAGAGAGAGACCGGGTGGTTCGCCGATTCCACTATTGTGACAACTGTTTAGCCAGGAGCCATGACCTGAGGGCCTGTTCGTCTCTAGAGACATGTCGAAAGTGCGGAAGCTATCACCACACCCTTCTGCACCCAACTTCAAACACACAACCTGATTTACGTAACAGAATTTCTAGGCGCAGTAGCCGGCGGGATGAAAGGCCTAGCCTAGGTTGCAAACTGCAACTGCTTCAACAGTTCCAACTGCAATAGTCGCTCCAACTGCTCCTGATCATCAAATAATTTCCGAACCCATCCGTTCTCTTGCTCAAGTACTGTGTTCACAACCACATAACAATGTTGCACAAGTGCAAGGGGCCCGGCATGTTTAAAATCAAAATTTTAAACACCAAATTTCCTTTTATTTTGAATTTACATAATTTTAACGGATTATATCAACAGAATATTGAATTTACTCCTTAATGTTAATATCATGTAACGATTAAGTTTCTATTATTGTGAATTAAACTTTAAAATGTTATACTGGAATCTTGCTATACACACAATTGTTAACGAAACTAACTTGAACTTATAAAAATTAAAAAGATGGCACTTGTCTGGAAGCTAGCCAACGGTGAGCATCATCAATAAAAGCTGAATTTGTAATTATACTGAATCTAACCCTAACTCTTTTATTTTTTCTAACCCCAAAAAACTTAACCAAACTCTAATTCCTTTGTAATTTCTCCTGGCGACGAGAAATTATAAAGCCGCGTATAACAAGTAATCGGGAACAACCTTATACTTATACCTTTATAGGCATAGCTAACTCTACGTCCACTAAACTCTAATAAGCCAACTATCTAACCCCCATAAATCCCAGCTATCTTGTTCAAAATGGAAAATCACATATACATATGAAAACTTCTGAGGTCCATAATTCGAAACCTATGTGTTTCCGAGAGTTTTTTCATAAAATGTTTTCTTCTTATTTTTAAATTTTCTACATGTACATCTTTTTTTGTTTGGAGCTGCGTTGGTAAACTAGATATGTTCCATAACTTCTATCATAGGATGAGTTCCAAAACCTCATAATACTTCGCAGTCAAAGTCAAAAATGTAAAAGTTTAACGATTTATACTTATATTGTGAACGCATCGAAAACGTTTTTGGTGCACTTTGGAACAGATAACATTGACGAATTCTACACGGTTTTATTGCAGAAAGCATTTAAAAACCCGATTTTCTTTACAACTGGCGTTTTGGAACTCAAACAAAATTAATTTTGTACCCTTTCTAATTAATTTTTATATTAGACTAAAATGTATTATCTGCGATCCCAATATGGACGGGAGCTTTTAAAACTGCAAAATGCAACAAAAAGTGTAGCAGGTTTGAACGATTGAGTTTTTTGAAAGATTTCGTATCAGTAAGAAAAGGGAAATGCAACCTTTCCTATGTAAGTAGGTATATATATTTAATCAGCAAAACTATTTTAAATTAAAGTCATATGAAAAAAAATGTTTAAACAAAACTTTTCATTACCAAAAAGTATGCAAAATAGCATAATTTTACAGCGGGTAAATATGAATATTCCGTGTCGATTTCTTCCAAAAAGAAAAAAATAAAATTTTTTAGTTTATACTCTCTTGCTGATTAAGTGCTATATATATTTTCATGTAAATCATAGTATTATAAGTACAAGTAAGGTTCATTAAGGAGAGTTATTGTTACTTACCCATGTCATGTGAAATTAATTTATTTCATTTTTGACGCTTGTTTTAATTTTTTTCCTTATTTTCTTTTGTTTTTAAACGTAAATTTTGTTTTGAAACATCCTATAGTACTAATTTTGTTTTAGAGAAGTAAATAAAGAACTTATAAATGAGTTTTCGCAAAATTTTTAATTTGCTAGTTGTATGTTTTAAAATGAAATGTCCGTTTATTTGAATAATTGTATGTATGTTATTTATTGTAGTAAATTGTTACTATTATAACTTTTTTTCTTTTTTTTCTAACTCATACGAGTTAGAAACTCCTCCAACAAAACTTAAAGAAGTAAGTAGCATTAACAGATATGTTTAGTTATTCAAACAATTATTTTCAAAATAAAAATGTTTCAAAACGCTACTAATAATTTGCTATTTTTCTTTTATATCATTTAGTTAAATTAAATAAACAACTTACATAAATTAAAAAAAAAATAGGCAAGAATGAACATGCTTATATATGACTGTTAACTATAATTTTTTGTAATATTTTTATTATATATATACTTATATATTTATAACTTTTTTCCTTACTTTAGGCTTTTCAAGAAACATCTCCCGAGTTAGGAATTCCTCTTACGTTTTCAAAACTTAAAGAAGTAAGTAGCATTTACACATATCTTCATAAGTATATCGTTACCTGAAAGGCAAAAGGCCCTAACTTACCAAAAATTAAAAATCGACTTTTTCATTGATTGGGTTGCATTGCATCAACACAAATGTCCACATTGGAATATTTCGACAAAAATTTGCGAATTTATTAGCGAAAAACAAGAGGTCCTATCTACAAACGAGTATATGGTAAATTCTAAAAAGCCTAACTAATAGTTTGCCTAAAATGCAACATTGTCAATTGTCAAACAACTGGTAGGTTTTACAAAAAAATAGAAGTAAAATAAATGATTACCAGTTTTAGGCGATTTATCATTTTAAATAGCTTGTGCTTCTCCTGATCCTTTTGCGTTTTAGGTGTCGATATATCGTTGCAACAAAAAGGCCACAACTGGTTTCTTAGCGATTTATTTTGCAAATTTTCTTTCCTTTATATATCTAGGCACGAATATAAATATTATTATTAACTTTCTGTAATTTTAGGTTAAAGGAGAAATGGATTAATTAAGCAATGACATTCCAACTGCAGATGATGCTTTGAAAACGTGTACTGATTTTCTGCAAAAACTTTCTGAGCCAGAACATTCAGAAGATGATGGGACAGCTAATTTCTTTCGTATTCAGCTAGGCGAAATAACAAACAAAGACCTAAAAGATGAAGCTATTTCTAAAATCATGTTGTTACTATTTGAATATAAAAAAAAGAATAGAGATTTAGCTGCTTAAACCATTTTTCATATCTATATAAATATATAGAACTCTTGTTCCTTTTGTAATATTTACGTATGCGTCTAAAGATATAGATTATAAATATATTTATAGAATTTTTGTTCCTTATTATACATATTTAATATGTATATAATATATTATACTTACGTATGTGCCTGAATTTTCAGACTGCCAAATTTTTAATGAAATGCCATTTAAATATTATTATTTTTTTTATTTTAAAATAATATTAAAATTACTATGTACATACTATGGTATAAACTAAATAATTAAATATGTAATTTTTTACTAACAATAAAAATTAATTGAAATATAAATCCGAAATTAAAAAAAAAAATTATTCAAAGGAATTTATTTACAACAAGAAAAAGTACTATATTCGGCTATGCCGAATCTTCTATCCCTTTACCATGGTTGTGAAACAACAGAAGTTTATATATATATCGCACTTATCTCTCTCAAGAGATTCAACTCAAAATTTACACATTTTCACTTTTATCTACCCACTGTAAAAATTTTAGGTCAACTTCTCTAGTATTTTGCAAAAAGAAAAAGAAAGAGAATACAATTACAGCCCTCTTTGTTATATAAGAACTACATATAAAAAATTTTTTGTCTCTACTGAAAATTTATAAATTTTGAGTTAACCCCCTTTTAGACGAACGAGTGCGATATATAATATAAAGAGTGCGATATATAATATAAAAATTTGGCAAAACATCTTAACACATTAAGTGCCATGGGTACACGTTTGCGTGCGACACCTAAACCTTCCTGGGGTGCCACGTCGTGCGAAAACGTGCGACAGGCATTGTCTTGCCTTAGATATTGTCGTGCGTTTCTGTTTGACTCTACAGGGTTTTTTAATGTGTTTCTAGTACCCTAATGTTTGGCCTAAATTTTGGTCCAAGTTTCATAGAGATATCTTCATTTTTGCGGTTTTATGATAAAAACTCGGAGGTTCTTTTTAATTTTGAAAATTTATTGGAATTCATTCGATATTTCGGAAAAAAAGTATAAAAAAGATACAAAAATATTAAAATTAGGATATGATAATTTCAATTTACATTAATTTTTTAGATGTGCATATTTTGGAAAGCAATCAATGCACAATTGGGGAGTGTTGGGGCATTGCGGACAGTACGTAGTTATCCTTTTGATATTCTGTCTTGCTTCCTTTCGACTAAATTTTCTTTTTGCTTTAGCGTAGCATAAAACGCAAGCACGTCGGATGGTTTTATTATTTTCATCTACTCTTTTTGTGATAATATGTTTTGATTGCGATACAGGCTGCGGGGATGTGAGATTTAGTAGGTCCTTTGCAATGCGTTCACGGAATGTTCGTATATTAATGTTTTTATTCGTAGCTGCTTTATACACGGTAAAGGCATTTACCACGGAAAGTCCGAGTAAAAGTTCAATTCCCAGCTTTCGATACCATTTAACCCTTTGCGAAGGGTATTTGAGTAAGAAGCCATTTGGTCGGAAAGATCAATGCCTGATTTCCCCTTATTATATATTAGCACAGCCAATGGCTTTTCTGTTGCTCGTCTGTTACGTCTCGCTCCTCGACTAGTTGAAGGCTCTTCAGGATTACGTGCTCCATCTGTTGTGGATACCATTATCGGGGCATGTTTCGTAGATAGCATTCTGACGTCACGTTTATCTTTCCACTTCAGAACAAATATACCATTGGGATCTTCTCTAGCCACTACTTCGCCTTTCTTTATAGAAGCAACCATAAATTATTTTGGGAAATGTTTCTTGTTGGCACGGAGTGTACCGACATGTGTTTTTTGATCTAGCATTGAACGAGCCAATTCATAGCTTGTGTAAAAGTTGTCTACATATAAAGTTCGACCTTGACCTTTCAAATCAATTATCAGATCCTCGCAAACTCTTTTTGCCAAACCGACTTCTCTCAGTCCACTTGATGACTTTCCGGAGTATATTTTCACTGACCAGGTGAATCCTTCAGTAGAGCAGAGCTTAAAAAGCTTTATACCATAAGGATGAGCTTTATTTGGTATATATTGTCGGAATAATAGTCTGCCACGCCATGGAATAAGGGTCTCATCAATTACTATGTTTTCACCTGGTACGTAAATGCTTTGGTATCTCGTTTGTAACATGTCCTATAGTGGTTTTATTTTACTAAGCCTATCACCTGGTACAATTGAGTTATTGTCTGAGAAGTGCATGAAACTAAGCAATAGTTGAAAGCGATTGCGTGACATTATTTTCCCCGGAATTGAAAAGTAGTAGAGCGAATCTTTGGACCAATAGTCTTTTAAACACCCGACCTTCATCAAACCCATCCACAAAAGAAGGCCAAGGAACTTCTTCATTTCAAAATCTGTTGTTGGTATCCAATTTTTTTTTCGAGAAAATCTGGTAACAGCACCTTTATTTACATATTCCTCCGCATACTTATTTGTTTCTGATACAATGAATTCAATAACGTCCTTGTCAACAAATAGGAGAAATGCATCCAAACAGGAAATATCTGTTGGAATAGACTGTTGCAAGCCTGATCGCCCAGTGAATGTAAAAGTTTTCTGACGAGAACTAAATTCAGTCCAAATGTTTGTTTCGGAAGAACCGACTACGTTTGACAATGCTGTTGGCTCGTCCTCATCCATGTCCCAGTCGTCTTCAGTATCGCTGTTATAAATGTTATCAATGTTATTGGTATCATTGTTATTATCAGAGTCAGTGTCCGAATCATCTGGTAGCCAGTTCTCATCAATCAAGTCATCGCATGCAAAATCATCATCATCAATTTCTTCCAACGCTTCACGTATTTCACGATCTCTAAGGTTTCGCTTCTCCATTTTTCTAATTCAAATCTACAAAAATAAAACAAAATAAAGAAAAATAAAAAACAAAGAAAATAAAGAAAAATATATATAAAGAAAACAAAAAAAGAAGACAAATAAAAATAAAAAATAGCACAAAATAAAAATAAAAAATAGCACAAAATAAAAACAGATATAATAAAAAATTTAAATAAATGTAAAGAAAAATGCGTAAAAAGACAGTGATTTTTTACGATTGCAATTCCGTCGTGCAGTGCCACGTCGTACGGAAACGTGCGACATAAAAAACCGTTATAAAATCCAAAATAAACCACAAAATCATCCGGGATTGGCGCAGAACTGAATATTTTCTACTTTTACACCAGTTTATAGCAAAAAATGTGCTTGGCACCCGGGGAAGGTTTTCGTCAAAACCCCTTGGCATTCAATGTGTTAAGTCGAGATAAGATAGCGAAAAAGTTTTTAAAACAAACTCGGAGAAAAAAACATTTTTAATAAAAAATAAACTAAACCAAAATTAAAAAAATTTCGTTTATAATACAAAATTTTAAAAACGTAAACAAAAATGTTTTTTGAATGAAAATTTGTATGATTAACAAAATATTTTCCACTTTTTAAATTTGACTTAAGATATTTTGTCAAAATGCCACAGATATATTATAAATATATATGTATATTTAGTTTTGTACATATATTTTAACAAACTTAATTATTAAAAAAAGAGTAATTTTAAGGTTTTGAGCGTTTGATCATAACGGTCATTTTTTACTGATTCGACTGATTTGTACGCCGCTGTATTTTGTAAGATATTTGCCATAACATGGGTACTTAAACTTCGAAACGGAAAGATATATGGTTCCCGGAAAAGGGTATTTCTCAAAAGAAATGTTATATTTTGGTCATAACAGTTTTATTTGTTGAATTTAAAAATTAAACTTTGTTATTGCTTCATGTTGCCAGGAAATAACATCAGTATTATTAAAAAAAATCTTTAAATTTATCTCTAACCTCAGAGCCTTCATTACTGCCTTTGTGGCTTTCGCATATTTGGATATTTGTAAGATTCGCAGTTTCACAAAACGAGTTTTCTTCCGTACCCAACAAATTATGAAGAGCACAAGCCAGAACAATATATTCGACTTTTTCAACTGATAAATTCATTTCGCGCTGAAGAACTTGAAATCTATTTGCCAATATTCCAAAAGCGTTTTCAACTACTCGGCGTGCTCGAGACAGTCGATAATTAAAAATTTTGTTTTGCACCAAAGTTTCAAAATTCTGGACGATAAACGAAACGCATCATCGGAGACAAAAACGTAAGGCACCTATTAAAAATATAGTTAGGTAAACTTTTAAATTATTTAATGAAAAATTAATCGAAAATACCTTTATAGTTGTGCCAGGTAGCTCTTCATCTTCTGGGAAATTTAGTAGGTTGTTTTTAATGCAGTTACCAATTTCTGAAAAATTGAAAGCTGAGGCATTATTGGCTCTACCATTTGTTCCAACGTCTATCATTATAAACTTATAATTAGCGTCAACTACGGCCATTAAAATCACACTGTTGTAACCTTTGTAATTATAATACACTGAGCCATCTTTGGATCGCGCCCTAAATGCAATGTGCTTGCCATCTGGTATGGTATGTATGCGTTATTAATAATTACAAAAAAAATCATTTCTTAGAAACTTACCAATGGCTCCAAGACACATAGGAAAGTTCCACTTTTGATAAAAAGCTTCGGCAATATTCTTCCATTATATCGTTGTTCTGCATCCCTAAAGTATACATACATGCATAGGTTATTTTGTTACAAATTATGAAAAAACATATGTATATTGTGTACATTTTGAAACTTACATTTAAATATTTCCTTGATAGTGCGCTGGAAATTGTTTTAACAGTTTCTGTGACAAGGAACGAAATGGCGGGCACAGATACACGAAATCCATATGAAAGGTCTGTGTAAGAATTTCCAGTTCCCAAAAACCGGAGAGTAATCAACAGGCTGTAAATAAAAATAAATTTTGTTTATGAAAAATACATATGTAAGTATATGTATCTCTAAATTTAATAAACTTACCGTGTAGATGTTGAAATGCACTCCCTCATGTTTGTATTTTGTTTTTGAATTTGAGGGCCAACAACAGCTTTTCAAAAGTTACCTTAGACAGTCTGCAGAAGCTCTGGAACGCTTTAGGATCTTCCAATTTCAATTCTTTCACTGCAATATGGGTTAGATCTTTCCCACTATTCCGTCGAAGTAGCCATTCACAACTCCAAATTCTTTTTCTCAACCGCTTTACTTTTTCTTTTTTTATTTTTAGTTGATATTACTGCAATAGCCATAAAACAAACACAACATCCTTTTGCTTTTTGTTAAACGTTCATTTTTTATTTGTTCTAATTTAATGTTTTTTAATATTTAGTTTTTCAAGTACGCTTCTTTTTTTTGCAATTTTTTAATTTTAGCTCAGCTGTTTAATCTCCTTAATTTGATTTACTTATACCCTCCGTGTAAACATAAAAAATACTTACAAAAGTCTTTTGTTCTCTTTTTTAAACACGGAGAGAATTTCATAATATTTTGATTCTACAAAGTCGTAATACATTGTATTACCGTGTAAACTGGCCTTAAAGGGTGAGGGTGTAATGTATTTATTACACATCTCTAATCATTTATTACACATCTCTAATAATTTATCGTTGAATCAGCTGTTTCATATATTTTTAGAATCAGCTGTGTTATTTATATTTTTTATTAGTAAATAAACAATATTTTATGTATGTATGTGTAAGCATATGATTGCATGTAAATAGATAGAATAAGGATTAGATTTAAGTACCGTTATTTTAGTTTATAAGGAGATACATTTTGTAATAAAGTAGGATTCTAATACGAAACTTAGCCGAGCAATTAGCTCTTTGTTTTCTTTTAATAAAACTACCAGCACTCCAAGTAGTGCTTTGCCTTGGCGCTTGTTAGTGCCGGTATAAATAGTAGTGCCAGTGGCGTTTCAAACGCCGGCCAAACAAAAATTCTAACCCATCAAAATAGGGAACACTTTTTCTTAAATGACATCCAGTCATTACACTACAAAAGTTACACTGAAGATAACGATACGTCTCTCAGACGTATGTTGTGTTTATTTGTGCTTATTTCTCAAAGAAACATAACTTAACGCACAAAAAAAGCCACCACCAACAAGCTGATACTAACGACTGATAGGGCATTTACATTACATCGAAATCTAGTAGATTTCATTTGGAATCTTCCTCCAAATCTAGATCGTTTACATTATACTTGTTTGACATTAGCGAGATTTGGTTTTCACAACAAAAACCGCCGACTGAAAGTTTTTTGTGTAACACATACTTACATACAAAGATATAGGCATTTTAAAATGTGCATTACATTTTCTTTATAATCAACTTCATTTATTTTATCAATATTATTTGTCATTTGCATTTTTTTTACTATTTTACAAAATTTTTGAATTTTTTCTTAACAATTTTAACAAGCAGCTATTATGGTTTTTGTTTTGTTTTTGTTAAAATGTCATTTTTTTCTTGTGCAGGGAAGTAGTTTTTAGTGCTATATGGGGAAAAACATAGTTGCATCAATAAGTACTACTAGATTACCAATAGATTTCGTTAAAATCTATTTACGGAGTAGATTTTGTTTTGTACGGGAAATCTAGCCAAAAACAACAAGATTTGGCTCGAAATCTCGAAAGTGCTAGATTTCGTTGTAGTGTAAATTGGCTATGAGATAATTGAGCGCGAGAATGTTGTATGTTAACAAATGTGAGAGTAGTAGCAGAAAAATGAAAAAGCATACGTCGCGCAGACGTACCTTATCTCACTAGGGTTAAAATAAATATATATATCAAAAGTTATTTTCGGGAATACAAAATTTTTTATTAATATATTTATTAATGACATGCTAAATTCCCAATTTTTATTTTTGATAAACTTAATTTTTATTTATAATTTATTCCCCCTAAAAGAAACACAAAAGTAAGTTTATTAAAAAGGCAAATATTTGCGCGTATTGTGTAGTTTAATTGCCGCACAAGAACCCGATTAATATTGGTACCTTTTTGTCATTTTTATTGACGCGCGGTTGCATATCAAGTAGATTGACGCACCAGGGTTACATTTTATTGGTAAAAGTAAGCACAATATTGCCCTCGATTGGTACATGAGGCATTTTATTGTGCAGTCAAACGATTGGGGTATTAAAAAGTGTGAAAATTGGTGCATTGCGGCAATCGTGTGATGACTGCTGTTAAGCTAATCCGTCATTTCATGTTATAAAAGGGTTGTAAAACTTTATGTTAAAATGTTAAACATTTCATGTCTGTTGTTGACTGTTTTTTTGCTTACACACTTGCAACCATTTACGGTGTAAGTGCTGCCGTTTTTAAAAGGATACTTAAGGTTATAACACGTAGGCCAAATAAACGTTGAGAGAGACAAAGATAACTGTTGGATTCGAAGACGAGGCCAGATATCTTTTTGTAGATATTACGATCATAAGAGTCAATAAGAAATATATCTTTTTGCGAATAAAAATTTAAATATTTATATAAATTTTTAAACAAAATATAAAAGCTTTACTTTTCTCTATGGAAAATGTTTAAATAATTTTTTGAACAAGGAAATTTCCTAAAACTTTACGTAATGCTGTAAATAGAAGAGGAATAAAATTCCTGTAGATGTCAAATTTTCCATTAACTTTTCTTTTCAGAATCATACCAGCTAAGGTATTAAGCATAGTTTTTAACTCTGTGCAAAAACTTACTGAAACTTAGGTATGTAAAGTTTTCAGGCATCTTTCCAATTAAGTGAAAATGATAGAAATTTCTAGCTCGTGAAAACGATGTGTAAAAACCCAATTTGGTATGGCTACTTTATATGAACAAATATTTAGCGCCTTTTCCTTGACGTTACCTCTAAGCCCCCAAAAAAATTAATCCCAGATTTTACTTACCAATTTGGATGAAACCAGATTTCTGGAAAACTGCTCGATGAATTTTTTGCACGGAAAGATTTTTATATTCTATGGAACGTCTACTTTCATATTCTATTAAGTTTTTTCCTTGACGTTACCTCTTAAACCCCGAAAAAATAATAGACCAAATTCAGTTTTAATAATTTTAATGTGTAGATGCTTCATCATTTTATTAATCTTTTTTTTTTGTAAAATGTTTACGATTGGTTTTTTTTTTATGATAACAAAAGTCTTTTTTTATAATAATTAAAAATGTTCTTGTAATTATAAATACATTTCTTTTAATTACTAATACATTTATTTTAATTATAAATACATTTCTTTTCATTATAAATACATTTCTTTTAATTATTTTAATACTTTTTTGTATATATTATATTTTTAGTATTGTTGATTACTTATTTTATTTAATTTTTGCGTAATTATTTGCTTAAAATTACAAATTCTCATTTTTATTCGAACGCCCTAATTTTTTAAATTCCCATATTTTTAATTACCAAATTCAAAACTCTCATTATCATTTTAATTCCTAAAGGCTTTAAAATCCTATTTTCAATTCAACCCCCAAAAGCACCAATTAAATTTTGCGTTTTCGTGGATAACTATCGACGCTATTTTGGCGCACGTAACAAAATACATAAGGGATTTTTTAACAAGTTCGTTATTTTATTTAGCAATAAAAATATCGAAATATCTGTCATAAGTTAAACAAAAGTATGATTTCTTATCTCATAAATATTTTTAATAATTTTAAAAATCAACATTAGCCTTTAAATTTTCCAAAATATCCTTATTCAAAACTTCTTTTGAAAAGTTTGTTTTGTAAACAAAAACATGAAACAGCTGTTTCAAAAATTCTTGCATGAAAATTTTTACCAGTAAAAATTTGTAAGAATTTTATTTGTCTCAATTTTTTTTCTCTTTAAATGAACACTTTCCAGTAACAATTGTTACAAATTCGTAACAGTTTTTAGTATATGAACACAGCTATAGTGACTAAGTATTCCAATCCAATTTGAATACAACTTTTAAGACATTTATCCTTTGCTTCATTTTTAGTCAAAGTAACATTTTGTTTCAATCAAAATCGAATTCAAAATTTTACCATATTCTGACTTATTTTCACATAGAAAATCAGGCCTATAAAAACAGATTTTTTTTTTTTTTGAATCAAACTACTCATTTTGCATACTTAATAAAATTAATATTTCTGTAAGTCGTGTGTTTTGCTTGCGATCCGCCATAGTTTCTTAAAAATTAAAAACGAAAACATGTCGTTTAAAAGTGAATACATGTCGTTTAGCTACAAACTATTTTTTTTAATAATGACATGGTCCATGATTGCATTTCATCGGACCATGTTGTAAGTAGCCCATTTTATCTAAAATGAATCAAGTCTAATATTATTTGCAGGGTAGTTTTACCCTACAGCTTCACTAGCCATCAATTTGATTAAAAAATTATGTTATGAAATAGTATTCAATACAGATTGCTTACAGTACGTTTACATTTGACAGTACTGGCAAGACAGTAAGCAAATACATTTTAGTGGCCAAAAACACTACTTGCTGTCTTCTTGACGTAGGCGTCCAGACAGTAGTTAAGACAGTTCACTTTTAAAAAAAATGTCTACCGTGAGTGTCGCAGTTGAAGTTCTAGCTAAACGTGTTTTATATGAACTTAACAAATTAAAAATAGCATTTAACAAATATTTTTTGTGAACATAGATAACACTTAAGTAAAACATACAAACTCAAAGCATAATTTATTAATTTTCTTTTAACTGTTGATTTTTTTTTTTTATCAAAAAAAACTTCAAATTACTGTCAGCAAATGTCAAATCACTGTCCATTTTACTGTCTGCAAAATTTGCTAGACAGTAGACAAGACAGTTGGAAAAGTGTACATGTATTAGTGAAAAAGTTTGCATGTATTTCAACTGTCTTGCCAGTACTGGCAATTGTAAACGCTATGTTAGAAACGCTGTTAAAACATGAAAAACCCTTGTGAGATGATGATTCTATACTTAACACTGCTACTGTTAATGTTAATAATTTTATGTCAGTTGTAAATTGGGTGTTATTAATCTTATGACTGGCTTACATGGGGTGTTAACGAAAATTTAAAAATCTGCATAAAACTCTTTACATAGAGAACTGTATGATGCGCGCTATATGGTCACTAAATTCTAATACAATTTTTTTTGTATACAATATAAATCTCCATTGCTATCAAATTGTTTCGTGGAGACGTGGTATAGAAGTTTTTCCTGTTGGCAGTGCCAAGAACGTGATGCGAATGTGTGGCTTTAATGCAATTTAAACTTGGCAGCATTTTTCAGGGGCATTGTTGTTAATAACTTAAGTAGGAGGCACTGTTGGTTGAACGGTCGGCAGCCATTTCGATTTGTATTAAGTGCGTGGAGTGGTGCAAGAAAATTTCACCGAGACCGAATACTTTGCATTTAGTAGATAAAAGTTTGGACTTTTGCAAAGATTAAGTAGTTTTTAAGCCACATCGACACATACTAAAATGTCTATGACCACGTGCTATAATTGCAACCGTCCGGGACATTTCGCTCGCGAATGTAGTTCTGGTGGTGGTGGTGGCGGTGGTGGTGGTGGTCGCGGTGGTGGTCGTGATATGAGACGCGGTAACTATCGGGAGAAATGCTTCAAGTGTAACCAGTTTGGACATTTTGCACGCAATTGTACCGAAACATCGGAGCGTTGCTACCGTTGCAATGATATTGGTCACATTTCTAAGGATTGCTCACAGCCAGACAACCCAACATGCTTTAAGTGCAACAAGATTGGTCACTGGGCGCGTAACTGCCCGGATACATCAAGCGACCGTGGATCAAGTAACATTTCATGCTACAAGTGTAACCGCACTGGACACATCTCAAAAAATTGTCCGGATACTGCAAAGACATGCTATGGTTGTGGCAAAAGCGGTCATTTGAGACGTGAGTGCGAAGAAAAAGGAAGTCGTAACTAGGATGTGGCCAAAAACTACAGGTCCTCCATTTTTTCACCTCACCAAATCGTCTCATTAAAATAAAATCTTATTAAATAAAATCCCTACTCTGAAGACAAAAAAGTCGCTTGAATTCCATGCTGGATCAGCTGTGGTCTGGCGAAAACAACTATTCCGTACTTCTGACATTAAAACATGTATGCATAAAATATATACCCCAAGGTAATTAATCAACAATCAAATCAACCGAATAAACAAAAAAGGAAGCAAATACTTTTTTTTTTAATCTTAATGTTTAAGAAATGCTTTGAACAAATCTTGTAAAAGCTTCTCTTCAACATAAACCATAAGATGGGCTTGTTTTAACATACTAAAAAGGATACAATGATTTAACCGGCTAAATGATGGAATCCCGAGTAACAAAGCAACCGTTTCAAAAAGAGTACCAAGTTATTTTCTTTCAGATTTATATATAAAAACAACAAAAATTCAAATATCACTGTGATTGTTTTTTAATTGTAAATTAAAATACTGAAGCTGCTGATTTGAGAACATATGCTAATCTTTGTTTTATTTATTTCATGTAAATATGTGAAAATCCAGTTGATTTCGAAAACAAGTTATACCAAATTTCAATAGGATAGAAAGCGTGTAGGTACTAAGTAATGCAAAATTTTTTTGTGTATAAATTTAAGTATGTACATACATATGTAAAATTATTTGAGTAGCTGTGTGTGCGCCATTTACCATGTTTAATTCTTAGTCATGGATATTTTTCCTTCAAACGAAACACATGGTTGAGCAGCTGATTTTTTTTTTTTTATAAATTTTTTGTGTGAATTCAATACTTGTAGGTAGTTTAGCTAAGTAGACTGACAACAGGAACTAAAATGATTTTGTTAAAAGTTCCATGTACGTACACATGTAGTATATCCACATTTCATGTTTAGTGTGGAAATATTTGATAATGTACAGTCAAGTTTTTTTTTTTAGATTATTCATATGTATAAAAAATGAAATATTTGAGGCTAATGCTATACAGGACATACATACTAGTTGTGTGCACGCGACGTTATTTTGTTTCACGCGCTACCGTGACCTTGCGGTGAGAAATTTTTTATATAACATTTTTTGAATTTCAAGAAATTTTTGGTTTGAGATTATTTTTAAGCGAAGTGAGGATTTTTAAGAAATATTTGGGTAAATATTCTATTATCGTAGTTGGCGTTTTTGAGGCGAAAGTTAGGCATTTAAAAAAATGGTTTGTGGTTAGAAAAAACATACGACACCAATCTATATATATAAAATTGTAACGTTACTAACTCACTCACTCACTGATTCATCATCGCACAGCCTAAACGCCTGAAGGTAAAAACTTGAAATTTGGACCATGGCTTGGACTCTCCCCAAATCGATCCACTAAGACGGGATTTTTGGAAATTCGATGTTTAGGGGTTAAAAACGGGTAAATTCGGTAACCTTTTATCTCTAAAACTAAAAGAGATACAAAAAAATTTAATACTTATCGTTGTTCTTTAGAAAAATAAGCGGACAGGAGTCTGATACTTTTTGGAAATTCAGCCCTTTAACGGATTAAACGGGTAAAACCTGTATTTTGGTACTTTTTTGTCACCCCATCTATCTTTGAAACCCATAAACAGAAATAAGGGTTATATCACATATGAAACTTATCTAAAAAATCCAAATACGAATTTGGTTCTTTTTCGAAATTCGGTCATTTAAGGGTTAAAAACCGTAACTATTTTTGGTACTATTTTACAACATATTTTTTATTCAAAAACTTAGTACTTATTGTTCAATAAAAAAATTAAGCGGACAGGGACCTGGTATTTTTTTGAAATTCGGCCTTTTTGGGGAGTAAACGGGTAAAACCTGTATTTTAAAACTTTTTCTATGCCATTTATCTTTTAAACAAATAAACATTAAAATAAAAAATATATCACATTCATAACGTATCTAAAAAATACAAATAAAAATTTGGTACATTTTCGAAATTCGAACGTTTATGAAGTGAAAATCGTACCTATTACAAAGTAGCGGATTAAAACCTAGAACCATAAACTTTGGCTTAAAAATATGTCCACGAAAGAAAAGGAGATGCTAACGAAGTAGCGGGTTAAATGCTAGTCTATTATAAACAAGTAAGAAAGTATTGTCGGTTAAGCCGGCCATATGATACCTTACACCACAGTATATAAAACAAATTTTTGCGTGTTTACCCTTTTTGGGACCCATGAGCCAGTTGCCAAATGTATATTACGTATGGCCAGCGTTACCGTTATGCGACTAAAGTCGCATCTTTCCCCTTTTTTGACAGCCTTGCCATTTTGCCCCTTTTTTCGAATCCCCTTTAGTATCATTTTATATTTTTCGGTATCCCGTTTTCCCCTTTTTGAACTAATTTTTTTATATTGGCAGTCAATGAACGCAGATGTGCCTGTCAGCTATTATATCTTCGTATGTTTTTTTACTTTACCTCATAGTAATGCATCCGCTGAGCGAATTTTTCTAAATTCCTTATAATAAATTTCCATACCATGAAGTTTTCTTTAGACTGATCAGATCAATATTTTCAAATAGGTATAAATTTAACTTTTCATACATTTTTGTCTCCATATAATAAATTATTTAAAAAAATTTTGTTATGCGATACCCAAAGATGAAAATAGGAATAAAAGAAAAATGTTCTGTGATAAAAATTTTGACAGCAGTTGCTCGTGTTCAGTGAAAGCAAATGTAGCAGCATTTATTTTGAGAAAACTTTAATCAGTTAAGGTTAAAGCCGAAACAGAAAGTTTTGTTGCTAAGCAGTTTATTTTCCAGCACTTTATTTAATAACCAATTCTAAAAATGTAGAAACAAGCAACTTAGCACTAAACGCAAGACTTCTAACTTGACCGTTTAAGGATATTAACGAAGCAATGGTCAAATCGATGACCGCCGTACGTGAAAGTGTTATCAAAACTAAAATACCGGTTTTTATAAACAAAAGTGAAAAAAAATCCAAGTTCTGTATAATGAAATTTCTATATAATGAAGCGATTTTCTGGTCCCATGCAGATTCATTATTTATATATGTTTGATTTTTGAAAATGTTCTTGTTTTTCAAGTTGCCCCTTTTTCTCAGAATTCCCCTTTTTGTGCCACTTATTATTTAAATATCTCTTTTTTGTGCCACTTTTTGAAAATTTTGAACGTTAACGCTGCGTATGGCAACTGTCAACTAACAGCTTGGTATTTCAGTTGCAATATTATTAACATATTCACCCCCTATCGTGAAAAATCAGTGGAATATTTGTTCCCATGAAATTCTTATTCCCCTCGAAGGGAAAAATGCTATCGTGAAACTCCCGTGAACAATTTTTCGCGCCATCAGTTCTCAGTGAATGTAAAAATGAATAAATAAAAGGTGTGTTAATTTACTTTACTAGCAGAAACTTGCAAAGAGAGAGTAAGTAGGAATTTAAAGAAATTGCTCTCAAAAATACTAAAAAGTAAATGAACACTTTGTCAGCAAAAATTTGCAAGTTAAAGTAGTGACGAATATACAGGAATATTTGAGTTCCCATTAATTATTCTAAGACTTGGGAAAATTTTATACATTACGGTAAAAATAATGTGATTTTATTAATTTATATTTGTTTATGTTGAATAAAATGAATCATGAATTGGATTTTTTTATTTAGGAGATGAAAGAAGAATTCGGGTTTTCATATATAATAAAATATATAATAAAAGATAAAAAAAACCCTTTGTTAACAATAAAAGTATTTATAAGGCAAAACAAAATATTTAATTTAACAATCTATGTATAACCCATACATATAGGTATATAAAATTTCAACGTTACGGACTGACTGACAGATTCATCTATGCACAGCCTTAACTCCGTGAGTTAAAAGGTTGATATTTGAACCGTATGCTGGTCTCTCGCTAAATCGATCCACTAAAAATCGAAGAAATTGCCTAATAGTACGAAAATTGTGTGTGTTAGTCAAAAAATTTAGTGCATTGCGACTCGCAAGAAACTACTTTCATGTGTAAATGCTAGGTAAGATGGAATTTTTGGAAATTCGAATGTTTAGGGGATAAATAGCGTAAAAACGAGTCAATTCGCTAACCTCATAACACCTAAACTAACCGTGGATTCATCCATGTGTTCCGAACAATATTTTTGTCCGAAGAATAATTTCACCTTTTTCGGAAAATTTGCCCGAAAAAAGGCTACCATATGGTTTACAGTTGTACACAATTATGCAAACTGGCAGCACAACTATCAAACTACTTATATTGAATTGTTTTCTAAAAGTGTGTTAAGAAAATGGACAAAAAAAGGAAAGTGTTTTTATTAATTTTAATTACATATATTTATTTTTTTATTTAATTATTCAGCAAAGAAAAACAATTGTTGCGCTATAGCACTATATGAAGTGGCAGCTCAATTCAACTATTATGTACAAATAGAAACAAAGTGGCATCGCAGTTCTTTTTGTTCTGAACAAGAATTAAAATTAAACCATCAATTTTTCAATTAAAGCCAATAATCAGAAAAAAAACTGTTTTACTTAAATGTCTTTGTTTTACTTTTTCTTTCTACAAGTGGTACCTTTTTAATTTGCTTTAATAGATATTAGAATCATAAAAATAAAGGTACAGGGTCCTGAGTGAATGAGGAGAACCTATAACGTTGGTAATTTTTTTTTAAACTTTAAAACATAAACTTTGACATTAAAATATGACCACGAAAGAAAGGTAAGGAGGTAGCGGGTTAAATTATTGTTAATTATAAAATTATTTTAGATATTCTCATTATCTACTTTATGACCGTTTTATTTGGCCCAAATGCATTTCTTTGGTCATAAAGTAAACAATAGGTTAGGTCAGAAAGGCTGGTGTGAAGCAAATTTCACACCTTCACCCAGAGACCAATATGGTCCATTGTGACGCCTTAATTAGTGAAAGAAAGGAGGAAAGAAGAGAAAGAAATATAGTGTGACAGAGTAGGAAAAGTAAATGGTGAAAGCACAGGAAAGGAAGATAAGAAATCGGACAGAACAAGCAAAAACAACCCTACCAAACCGGAAAACTGCCCTACATGTTTCCAGTCCCCAGCCTCCTGCCGCGCATCCAGGTCATTCCCATTACGAATCCCGTCAGATTCTTGAGACCGCAGCCCGAGACATCTCCCAATTCGTGCAGGAATCTGCTACCTAGCCACCTCAGCCTGCTGTTCTGTTGCCTGGGACAGTGGCACAGGCAGTGCTCAACTGTCTCCAACTCCTCTGGGTCCTAACACAGCCTACATATATCCGATAAGACAGACCCCATTCTCACCGCCATTCTGCCTATCATACAGTGGCCCGTGGTAATACCTATCATGGTCCTGACGCAGTCCCTACTCTTACCTAGCAGCGCGTCCGAATTTGACCTACTAAGCATCGACCACAGCGTGCGCGATACTCGGCAGTCCGTTCGGCCCCGCCAAGCCTGATTAGTGCCACTCAGAATGTAGAAGCCCATTGGAGGCCTGACCACCTGCAAACTGTCAGGATCCTCCATTTCCGACCCCAGTCTTGCCAACTCATCAGCTATCTCGTTGCCGATGATGTTGCAGTGACCCGGTACCCAGCAGAGCCTCACAACATAATTCCCTAACATTACTCCTAGAGCCCTTCTGCAATCGTCCACTAGCCTGGAGTTCACATAACAGCCCATCAAGGCCCTGAGAGCCGCCTGGCTGTCCACATATATAGTTACCTCCGAGCAATACCTCCCTAGAAGGCAATATCACCTCTGGCAAACGCCCAAAATCGACCCTGGTGACCAGCTAATCCGTAGAACCGGGCGAGCCTAGGTGATAACCACTAGTACTACTTTCACTCAAGATCCACTAGTGACCCTCCGTGAAATTTCCTAACAATCCTAGCTCCCTCAGCCTAAGTATGCTCCTTGCTGCCATTCTCATCACATGCTGCTCTATAGGCAGAAGATGAAGAATAACATCCAGAGCCGCCTGAGGGGTACTTCTCAAGGCACCTGTCATGCCAATCGAAGCACACCTCTGAGCCTTAGACAGAAGGTCCCTCCGACTAGCTAGTTTCAATGCCTCCCACCCAACACAGCATCCATACGTAAGAATGGGTCTAACCACCGAAGTGTACAGCCATCCTACAACTGACGGCCGGAGTCCCCAACTCCTACCTATCGACGATCTGCAAGCATGGAAGGCATTGAGACCCCTCTTTAGTCGCTCCTGAGTATTCCTTCACCAGGACAGCTTACTGTCCAGAAAAACTCCTAGATACTTAGCACTATCAGATAGCCTAAGCTCTACTCCCCCTAGTACCGGAAGCCTAAAATTCTCCACCTTGTACCTCCTAGTGAAAAGAACTAATTCTGTCTTTTCCGGATTAACTCCCAAACCCTTATCAGTCGCCCATGCTGACAGTTCGCCCAGGGCCCCTTGCATGACATCGCTAATTGTCGGCAGAAACTTGCCCGATACCAATATAACTACATCATCCGCGTAGGCGACGACCTTCTGACCTATCCTGTCATAACGTCCCAGAACGACAATGACAACCAAGAGCCAAAATAAGGGAGAGAGAACTCCCCCCTGTGGGGTCCCCCTAGTCATGAGTTTCCTTAAGCGCTCGTTTCCCCAGTCCGAGTGAATAACTCTGCTGCTAAGCATCAGAGTTATCCATTCGACCAAGAATAACGAAACCCCTAAATCACTCAGTGCCTGGCTTATGGCCTCTATTCTCATATTGTTCAAGGCCCCCTCTATATCCAGGAATGCCGCCAAGGTCTATTCCTTGTCTCGCAATACCCGTTCTATATAACCCACCACATCATGAATCGCACTCTCAACAGACCTACCCTTAAGATAGGCATGCTGAGCGCCGCTGATGATGCCGGCGTCAATCTTCGTCCTCAGATGTAGATCAATCAATCTTTCTAATGTCTTCAAAAGAAAAGACGATAGGCTGATTGGTCTAAAATCCTTGGGTTTAGAGTGACCGGTTCTACCTGCCTTAGGTATAAAAATAACCCTGATCTCTATCCACCCTCTAGGAATGTAGCCATTTAGCAGACATTCCCTAAATAGTTCCACCAGCAGTAGGAGTGACGATCCATGGTTATTCTGTAGCATAGCCGGAAATATACCATCTGGTCCTGCCGATTTGTAAGACCCAAAAGTATTAACCGCCCATGCAACCTTATCCAAGGTGATGATGTCCCCCACCGCCTCCCTTATCTCACCTCCCGAGCCCGATCCAGAAAAGGGGTGACAACACTCCACCGGTTCCCCCGTCCCAAAGTCCACATATGATACCTTACACCACAGTATATAAAACAAATTTTTGCGTGTTTACCCTATTTGGGACCCATGAGCCAGTTGCCAAACGTATATTACGTATGCCCAGCGTAACCGTTGTGCGACTAAAGTCGCATTTTGCCCCTTTTTTGACAGCCTTGCCACTTTGCCCCTTTTTTCAAATCCCCTTTAGTATCATTTTATATTTTTCGGTATCCCGTTTTCCCCTTTTTGAACTAATTTTTTTTTATACGCAGTCAATGAACGCAGATGTGCCTGTCAGCTTTTATATCTTCGTATGTTTTTACTTTACCTCATACTAATGCATCCGCTGAGCGAATTTTTCTAAATTCCTTATAATAAATTTTCATACCATGAAGTTTTCTTTAGAATGATCAGATCAATATTTTCAAATAGGTATAAATTTGACTTTCATACATTTTTGTCTCCATATAATAAATTATTTCAAAAAATTTTCTGTTATGCGATACCCAAAGATGAAAATAGAAATAACAGAAAAATGTTCTGTGATAAAAATTTAGACAGCAGTTGAAAGCAAATGTAGCAGCATTTATTTTGAGAAAATTTTAATCAGTTAAGGTTAAAGCCGAAACAGAAAGTTTTGTTGCTAAGCAGTTTATTTTCCAGCACTTTATTTAATAACCAATTCTAAAAATGTAGAAACAACCAACTTAGCACTAAACGCAAGACTTCTAACTTGACCGTTTAAGGATATTAACGAAGCAATGGTCAAATCGATGACCGCCGTACGTGAAAGTGTTATCAAAAAAATCCAAGGTCTGTATAATGAAATTTCTATATAATGAAGCGATTTTCTGGTCCCATGCAGATTCATTATTTATATATGTTTGATTTTTGAAAATGTTCTTGTTTTTCAAGTTGCCCGTTTTTCTCAGAATTCCTCTTTTTGTGCCACTTATTATTTGAATATCCCCTTTTTGTACCACTTTTTGAAAATTTTGAACGGTAACGCTGCGTATGGCAGCTGTCAACTAACAGCTTGGTATTTCAGTTGCAATATTATTAACATATTCACCCCTATCGTGAAAAACCAGTGGAATTTTTGTTCCCATGAAATTCTTATTCCCCTCGAAGGGAAAAATGCTATCGTGAAACTCCCGTGAACAATTTTTCGCGCCATCAGTTCTCAGTGAATGTAAAAATGAAGAAATAAAAGGTGTGTTAATTTACTTTACTAGCAGAAACTTGCAAAGAGAGAGTAAGTAGGAATTTAAAGAAATTGCTCTCAAAAATACTAAAAAGTAAATGAACACTTTGTCAGCAAAAATTTGCAAGTTAAAGTAGTGACGAATATACAGGAATATTTGAGTTCCCATTAATTATTCTAAGACTTGGGAAAATTTTATACATTACGGTAAAAATAATGTGATTTTATTAATTTATATTTGTTTATGTTGAATAAAATGAATCATGAATGGGATTTTTTTTAGGAGGTGAAAGAAGAATTCGGGTTTTCATCTATAATAAAAAATAAAAAAAACCCTTTGTTAGCAATAAAAGTATGTATAAGGCAAAACAAAATATTTAAATTAACAATTTATGTATAACCCATATACATATATAGGTATATAAAATTTCAACGTTACGGACTGACTGACAGATTCATCTTCGCACAGCCTTAACTCCGTGAGTTAAAAGGTTGATATTTGAACCGTATGCTGGTCTCTCGATAAATCGATCCACTAAAAATCGAAGAAATTGCCTAATAGTACGAAAATTTTGCTAGTCAAAAAATTTAGTGCATTGCGACTCGCAAGAAACTACTTTCATGTGTAAATGCTAGGTAAGATGGAATTTTTGGAAATTCGAATGTTTAGGGGATAAATAGCGTAAAAACGAGTCAATTCGCTAACCTCATAACTCCTAAACTAACCGTGGATTCATCCATGTGTTCCTAACAATATGTTTGTCCAAAGAATAATTTTTTTACTGAGAGTGTTCTTCAGAACGATTCACCTATTTCGGAAAACTTGCCCGAAAAAAATGGCTACCATATGGTTTACAGATGTACACAATTATACAAACTGGCAGCACAACTAGGTTAGGTTAGGTTAAAAAGGCTGGTGTGAAGCAAACTTCACACCCTCACCCAGAGACCAATATGGTCCATTGTGATGCCTTCAATTAGTGCAACAAAGGAAGAAAAAAGAGAAAGATATCTAGTGTGACAGAGTAGGAGAAGTAAATGGTGAAAGCACAGGGAAGGCCCTATATATTTCCCAGCCTCCTGCCGCGCACCCAGGTCATTTCCATTACGAATCCCGTCAGATTATCGAGCCCGCAACCCGAGACATCTCCCAATTTGTTCAGGAATCTGCTACCTAGCCACCTCAGCCTGCTGTTCTGTAGCCTGGGACAGTGGCACAGAAAGTGCTCAACTGTCTCCAACTCCTCTGGGTCCTCACACAGCCTACATATATCCGATAAGCCAGACCCCATTCTCACCGCCATTCTGCCTATCATACAGTGGCCCGTGGTAATACCTATCATGGTCCTGACGCAGGCCCTGCTCTTACCCAGCAGCGCGTCCGAATTTGACCTACTAAGCATCGGCCACAGCGTGCGTGATACTCGGAAATCCGTTCGGCCCCGCCAAGCCCGATTAGTCCTGTTCAGAATCCATTCCCTAATTCTCCCAAAGTAGAAGCCCATTGGTGGCCTGACCACTTGCAAACTGTCAGGATCTTCCATTTCCGAGCCCAGTCTTGCCAACTCATCAGCTATCTCATTGCCGGTGATGTTGCAGTGACCCGGTACCCAGCAGAGCCTCACAACATAATTCCCTAAGATTACTCCTAGAGCCCTCCTGTAATCGTCCACTAGCCTGGACTTCACATAACAGCCCATCAAGGCCCTAAGAGCCGCCTGGCTGTCCACATATATAGTGACCTCCGAGGCCTTGGCAATGTTAGCTCCTACCAATTCCACGGCCCTGAAAACCCCCAGAACCTCCGTCTGAAATACACTGCAGTCGTCGGGAAGTCTATATGACTTTCTGATGTCCAGATCCTCAATGTAGACCCCCGCACCCGTGCCCTTCATCTTCGAGCCATCAGTGAAAATAGCAAATCCCCTATATAATCTGTCCTGCCCTGACCAGCTCTCCTTAGAAGGCAATATCACCTCTGTTATTATACAAACTGGCAGCACAACTAGGTTAGGTTAGGTTAGAAAGGCTGGTGTGAAGCAAACTTCACACCCTCACCCAGAGACCAATATGGTCCATTGTGATGCCTTCAATTAGTGCAACAAAGGAAGAAAAAAGAGAAAGATATCTAGTGTGACAGAGTAGGAGAAGTAAATGGTGAAAGCACAGGGAAGGCCCTATATATTTCCCAGCCTCCTGCCGCGCACCCAGGTCATTTCCATTACGAATCCCGTCAGATTATAGAGCCCGCACCCCGAGACATCTCCCAATTTGTTCAGGAATCTGCTACCTAGCCACCTCAGCCTGCTGTTCTGTAGCCTGGGACAGTGGCACAGAAAGTGCTCAACTGTCTCCAACTCCTCTGGGTCCTCACACAGCCTACATATATCCGATAAGCCAGACCCCATTCTCACCGCCATTCTGCCTATCATACAGTGGCCCGTGGTAATACCTATCATGGTCCTGACGCAGGCCCTGCTCTTACCCAGCAGCGCGTCCGAATTTGACCTACTAAGCATCGGCCACAGCGTGCGTGATACTCGGCAATCCGTTCGGCCCCGCCAAGCCCGATTAGTCCTGTTCAGAAGCCCATTGGAGGTCTGACCAACTGCAAACTGTCTGGTTCCTCCATTACCGAGCCCAGTCTTGCCAACTCATCAGCTGTCTCGTTGCCGGTGAAGTTGCAGTGAAGTTCACAACATAATTCCCTAAGATTGCTCCTAGAGCCCTCCTGCAATCGTCCACTAGCCTGGAGTTCACATAACAGCCCATCAAGGGCCTAAGAGCCGCCTGGCTGACCACATATATAGTGACCTCCCAGCGCTTGGCAATGTTAGCCCCTACCAATATCACGGCCCTGAGAACCCCCAGAACCTCCGCCTGAAATACACTCCAGGGAAGTCTATATGACCTTCTGATATCCAGATCCTCAATGTAGACCCCCGCACCCGTGCCCTTCTTCCTCGAGCCATCAGTGAAAATAGCAAATCCCCTATACAATCTGCTCTGCCCTGACCAGCTCTCCCTAGAAGGCAATATCACCTCTGGCAAACGCCCAAAATCGACCCTAGTGACCAAATATTCCGTAGAGCCGGGCGAGCCTAGGTGATAACCACTAGTACTAATATCACTCAATTTCCGCGAGTGACCCTCCGTGAAATTTCCTAGCAGTCCTAGCTCCCTCAGCCTAAGAATGCTCCTTGCTGTCATTTCCCTTACATACTGCTCTATAGGCAGAAGATGAAGAATAACATCCAGAGCCGCCTGAGGGGTACTTCTCAAGGCACCTGTCATGCCGATCGAAGCACACCTCTGAGCCTTAGACAGAAGGTCCCTCCGACTAGCTAGTTTCAATGCCTCCCACCAAACACAGCATCCATACGTAAGAATGGGTGTAACCACCGAAGTGTACAGCCATTCACAACTGACGCACATAGGGGCTTTTTGCCAATCTAGCCGGACATTAGGCGAAAAATTAAATTTAAGAAATGTAAAAATGTAAGTACGCAGCTCGACAGACAACAAAATTCTGCATCGTATAGTTTCCAAGTCATTTGCTTGAGACTTGTGGTTTTGGGACACTGTTAAAGTCAAGAAAGTTGAGTAAATTGGATGCGTGTTTATTGACTTTTTACGGTTTTGGGAGGTTTACAATATATATTTTTGTGGGTAAACGAATAAAGATTTTACATTGATTTTTTTTTTCTCTGAAAGACTATATTAACAGCTACTTATAAAAATTTTTAGAAAATTTTATTAGCAATTTTTATGGTAAAAAAAATCGTTCGTAATTAAAAAAACGATTTTTTTGTTCACTTTTTTGTAAAAAAAAAAAAATTTAAAGGTTTTTGAAGGTGCAACCCTTAGAGTCCATAAAAATGTTAAACATCACGTTAAAATTTGAGATCTCTACTTTTAAATTCAATAAAAAAACCTTGCGCGTTGTTGCGCCATTTTTTTTAATGATTTTTTGAAAATTTCACCTTTTTTCTGTTTTTGCTCATCTTGCATAGGTACATATGATATAAACCCTTTCGTCAGTCATAAAATGTTTTGGTTGTACGTAGATATTTTTTATTTAAATTATTACATCTAAGAGTAATATTACCTGTGTAAAAAAAGGAATGTGCGAACAGTACGTAACGGTTTTTAACCACCTGTGCAGCAGCTAAATGGCGTTATTTTATGGAGCAAAATAAAAGAGACCCTTTCGTCAGTCATAAAATGTTTTGGTTGTACGTAGATGTTTTTTATTTAAATTATTACATCTTAGAATAATATTACCTGTGTAAAAAAAGGAATGTGCGAACAGTACGTAACGGTTTTTAACCACCTGTGCGGCAGCTAAATGACGTTATTTTATGGAGCAAAATAAATGTACCTGTTTTGCATAACTTTTAAAATTATTAACCACAAAAATAATATTTAAAAAATCAAATCTGGGGTCCAGGTACTTAGTTTTTTTACTATATACCAACTCCAAAAAAAAAGTCATTACCCTTTACGAAAGAAGCAATTTCTTTTATGCTTCCACCTGTACTTGGCTCTGAAGAGAATTCCGATTCGGAAGAGGATTTTGAAGAAACAGACGAAGAAGAACCATGGCACTCATCATCATCTTAGTGCAAAAGAGAAGTTATTGTAAATATATATATATATATGTTCCTTTAACTCCCACTGGAGCATAGGGCGCCTTGTAAATAAATAAGTTATTATTTTAAATAAAATTAGTTGTCACTATTATAAATTAGTTATAATTACGAATAAATAAATTCTTTTCATATAAATTAAATACTATAAAATACATAAAAGTCACATAAAATCTTAAAAACGAATATTTTTTGGAAATTAGCAAAAAAAAATTTTTTTTTGACAGGGTCGTTCCGGGGGGTGGGTTAGGAGGGATACCTCCCCCTGCCCATAAAAGTTCAAAAATTTAATTTTTATAGAATTAAGGCGTTAGTAACCTTTTTCTTTTAATATTTACATTTTTTTTTAAATATTATTTTATGTAACCGCCCACAAAAAGGGCGGGGAGAAAAGTGAAATTTTACGATCTCATGGGTCCAATTTTAGGGTTTTTAATTTTTGCCGATGTTAAAAGTTGTATTTGCCAAACAAAAGTATAGGAAAACTTTAAAAAAATTAAATTTTTCAGAGGTAGGACTAGTTTTTCTATGGGGAACTTTTTCCCCCTTGGTCCGATTTTAAGTATTTTTGATCTTTACCTGCCTATGACAATAACACATATTTCTGCCAAGTTTCATCAATCTAGGGTCACTCAATAACTTTTAAGAAGCAATATAAGCTAGAAAAAAAAGTAATGTCCGGCTAGATTGGCAAAAAGCCCCTATGTGTGACGGCCGGACAATATCTGTTGTATTTATATCACAGAAATTTTTATTTTTACATATTGAAATATCCGCCCCTGTATCAACTAAAAATTTTAGACTCCTATTAATATTACAACATTCTAAAGTTATGTATACATTTATGTTGCTCGATATTTCATAAATTGTTAACTTTGGCCTCATTGGGCAACTTTTTTCGTTACCCGGCCCCCTTTAGATTCCCTCATCAGCATTGTAGTGTAACCACCTGTGTGCGTTATTTTTACTATTTTGGAGCAATTCCATATGAAAGCGATCACCTTTTGGAAGACCCCTCTCCGATTTTAAGATAAATAGTCGCAATCGATTGCCCAGCAAAAAATAATGTACCTACATATTTTTTTTTTTTTTTTATAGTGACTGGTTTAGTGGTGGTGTACACCACTGTCATGTGACAAAATTGAAGAATTCTTCATAAGGGACCTCATTGAAAGTTGTTTTAAAAAAAAACTACTAAAGCGAGTGATAGCTCGTTGGAAAGGTATTGAATCAGGCTTTAATTGAAAAATAAAATATTCCTAATTTTTCTTAGAAATTTACCTTTAAATTTTCCCAAGAAAATTAAATTTTCCGATTTTCCACAGAAGCTCCTAAATTTTCCGGCTAATTTTTTTTTTTTGGATTCTTCATAATTTTTGCTTTAAGAATCAGCAATAAAAAAATGTGCCCCGACTCCTCGTTTGGACAGGAGAAGAGCATTTAAGAGACCACCTTGTTAAAAATACATTTTAAAAATTATTTTACAGTTAAAAATACATTTATAAAGAAAAAATCTTTCTTATTTTGCTGCTTATACTTAATTACAATATTTATTAAAAATTTCAATTGTCTTGGCATCATTATAAAATTAAAGTAACTTTAAATTTAGCACGTCGGCAGACGAAGAGTACCGCTTTACATTAATTGACACATCAGAAATATTTGGTATGAAGCAATGAAACTTTTGCGTTCCAGTTATAGTTTTGACATTATTATATCTGTTTTGAATTCGTCGCTCCATGGCATCGTGTTCTTTTTGAGTGCATAAAACTGTGTTAATGGCAATTTCCTTGCTTTGAATCCACGAAAACAAATGTTGTACATTTAAGATCTGGTCAGTATATGGCCTTTGCAAACTTGCCTTAGTCGCCATGCGTTTTAGGGTTTCCCCTAACGCATCGCATGGGCCCTTACCGTGGGACGTCGCGAAAAAGTGCCACTCGACCTTGCAGTTTGGTTCTTCTTCAATTATGCAAAGATTGTAAAAATTTTTTTATTCTTGTACTGAGAAGCCGCGCCGTCTGAGAAAAACGTTACTTTGTCGATTGCATCGAATTTTGATCTTAAGAATTTACAGTTTCATTTGAAATAAATAAACGGACACATAATTATGAGCTAAACTCTCCGCGACAACAACAAGGCTTACGGTCTGTAGTTCGTTATCTTCGTTTTTGAAATAAATGCAAAAAGTATGCACCGTGCACTGGTCGTTTGCCCAGTGATAAGCCTGAATTTCATCCTGAACGAGAAAAGTGTAATTCTCGGCAAAGTCGCTTATCACAATGAATTCATTTTGGGCTAATTTCTCCTTACTTTCCTTTAGAAATTTCGATTGCATCTCGGATATGAAATGGTGCGCCTTCAGTTCATTCAACTTGAATCCGAATTCCTCGAAGAATTCCGGAATCTGCTTTACCACGGTCTCAAGGGAACATCTGCCGCTGCTAATTATCCACTGTTTGAAATGCACCTCCTGAATTAACAGCTGTTCAAACTTTTCCGCCAAATATTGCTCTAGCTCGTCAATCTTGGGACCTATTGTCGCATTTGGACAGATGACAATTTTCCGTGGGGTATGCGCACAACGACTTCGACAGGAGGTCCCTATATGTTTCAATTTCACCGTGAAATACTTTCAATTTCTTGCATGGACAGAAAATTAATTTGATGTTTTGATGAAACATGCAAACGCAGACTGAATGCGTTCCGTGCCTGTCTAATGCCAGCACGCATTCTTTTGGTCGTAGGATGGCAAACTTAGAAAATCCCACTTTTTCTGCTGGGTATTTCTCATTGAACTGATGGTATGCTTCGGATAGATTACATAATAATAATCTGCGCTGCTTGTGTACTTTTTCTCCATCTTCACGTGTGATAACATAGTCACGTGTACCTGGGCAGGCGCGGCTGTTGTCATCATTGCAGTAAAAATCTTGAATCAATTTCACCGTTGCTTCGCTGAGGGTCCTTGAGCCAAATTTCTTGGTGGGAGTCGCCAATATGCCCTTCTGTCGAACTAATTCTTTGCTTCTTCTCGCGATGTAAAAAGATGTTTGAAACTGTTCAGAAATCTTGCGTATAGACCATGATTGAGGCAGCACAGATAAAATGAGATATTTCTCCGGAAAAGTGGTCGCTAAATTGAATTTTCTTTTCAACTGCTCAATCATTTGTTTGCCGTCATCAACGTCATCTGCTTGACTGCATTCGTTATCAGAGCCTTCATCAAATATTGTCGCGATTGTACTCATAACCTTGCCTTTTTTTCTCTTTCCTGTATGTTTCACTTCGCAACTTTCTTTTTCTAATAGGCGTTTCACCTAAAGTGGTAATAGCCTCATTCAAAGGACTCAAAGACATATTGACCATCGGAATGTCTGCCTCACTATCAGATGAAACATTTTGTTCACTTGTCATTTCACTCTCGGATTGTGGCTGCATTTGTTTCAATGCATTTGCTTGTTGAGACAAATCGATTTTACACTTGGGGCAAATGAATTCTGCTTCTTCACCGTATTGTATATTTAATTCATTCATGTATCGCTTCAAAACACCAGTTAATTTTAATACTTTTATCTTTTTCGAACGATGTCCACTCTTGTTAAACGGATTGCAGCAAAATTTATTCATTTTACTTTAAATTGTCTTTACAGCTTCACTCTTTACTTTACAAAAAAAAAACACTTTAACACTTTCACGTTTAGTATTCAACTGAAATTTGACTCAGAGTGTGTGAAGTATTTATATTTATTTTTTGGTAAAAAATAGGTTAAAAAAATAAGCGATATTTGCTTTTCTTTAATAGGAAAATTTGCGTAAACTACTGGTCATAAAATGTTTTTTAAAAGGGACTTAATTGGTTACTGCCAATAAGCCGACCACAGGTCATAAAATGTTTTGCAAATTTTTTAAATTACCAGGTAATAAATATTTCGCCATATTTATGGAAAATCCGTGTTTTATGACTTGTTTCTGCACGTGTCATTTTAGGCGAAATATTTATTACCTGGTAATTTAAAAAATTTACAAAACATTTTATGACCTGTAGCCTCAGTCGGGTTTGGTGTGCCATTACATGCCACTGCTGCTATTATCCATGGATTTATGGCCGATCTTGTGAAGGCAGGCAGACCATATTCACTACACACTCAACTTGGGGCTCTTAAAAAAAAAATTGATTTTTTCTTCATAAATGTATTTTTAACTGTAAAATAATTTTTAAAATGTATTTTTAACAAGGTGGTCTCTTAAATGCTCTTCTCCTGTCCAAACAAGGAGTCGGGGCCCATTTTTTTATTGCTGATTCTTAAAGCAAAAATTATGAGGAATCCAAAAAAATTAGCCGGAAAATTTAGGAGCTTCTGTGGAAAGTCGACAAATTTAATTTTCTTGGGAAAATTTAAAGGTAAATTTCTAAGAAAAATTAGGAAAGTTTTATTTTTCAATTAAAGCCTGATTCAATACCTTTCCAACGAGCTATCACTCGTTGCGATCGCTTTTTTTTAAAACAACTTATAATGAGGTCCCTTATGAAGAATTCTTCAATTTTGTCACATGACAGTGGTGTACACCACCACTAAACCAGTCACTATAAAAAAAAAAAAATATGTAGGTACATTATTTTTTGCTGGGCAATCGATTGAGACTATTTATTTTAAAATCGGAGAGGGGTCGTCCAAAAATTTGCCAATTTTGATCGTTTTCATATGGAATTGCTCTTTGTGCTTTCTTGCTGTTATCGCTATTTTCATTGAAATCGTTGTTTCTAGTGGATTTCTTATTTTGATTATAATTACTATTTTTGAAGCTATTGTTGCCATTATTTTTATTGTTGTAATTGTTGTTTCCAAAATCGCCATTATTTCTCCTAAAATTGTCGTCGCACCACTAGTGTTTCTGTAATTGTTGTTTGAACCATTGCTGTTCCTGTAATTGTTGTTATAACCATTGTTTTTCCTATAATTGTTGTTTGAACTATTGTTGTTTCTACAATTGTTGTTAAAACCATTATTGTTTCTATAATTGTTGTTAAAACCATTGTTTTTCCTAAAATTGTTACTACGGCTATCTATACGAAATAGGTTCATATTATCTACTCCTGAATTTCTTTCTGCCGTCATGCATCTCTCAACTGCCTCATTTAATGTTTTTGGCATATTTGCCAATAAAAGTGGTTTATATTCAACATTCACTCCTTTCATAAATACATTTAGCGCAACACTATCACTCACTTTGTAGATAGCATCTTTAGCTTCTTGTGTAGGGCTTGGCAAATTTTTAATTTCAAAATTACTCATATGGTCTGAAAGTTCGGCAATTTTCTTCCTAAAATCAGATATGCTACTCTTATCTTGCTTTGTTGTACCTAACTCTGTCAGAACTTGTTGAAGCGTTTTCGGATTAGGAAAAGCGCTTTCCAAAGCTTTTTTTAAATCATCAAAAGTTACTGGGCGGTTTGAACGACCTAAAATACTTCGCACATGTACCGATAATTTAAAATTGTAAATGTACTTAACGAATATTTCTCTATCTTCTTGTTTTATCAAATCATGTAATAATTCCGATTGAGTTATGAAATCCTCTAAGTATTCGTAAGAACCTTTAAAAACTTGTAGGTTTTTACTAACCATACTAATATCAAAATCAGCCATTTTTGGTAAATTACCTTCTTGCCTATCCTGTTCAGTATCTTTCTTCTTTATATTTATGTTTTCAATTATTTCAATTAATTCCTTGTGCAAAATTTCAAATTCTGTTTTAAGTGTTTCACTATTTTTATCTTCACTATCTTTAGTGAACTCTTCAACGCTCTGTTTTAAAAACGCTAATCTTCCTAATTTACCTTCCCTATATTTTTCCTCATAAATTCTGTTTTTGCTCTTTTTTATATTCAATTTGAGCTTTTCTAACTCCTCAATACATTCATTTATAAAACTCATTTATAAAAATGATAATAGAAAAAGAAAATAGTTAATATAAACATTTTTGTTAATTTAATACCCTAATTTCTCCATGTGTATTAATTTACAAAAAAAATTGGTTATTTCATTCAAATATTCGTTTTAAACAAAATAAAATTAGTTTTTAAAAAAAATATATTATTCTACTTCAATAATTTTTCTAAGTGAATGTACTCAAATACAACCCTGTAGTGGTGGGTGTTCAGTGATTAGCTGATCTATAAAATACTCTGCGATGATTGACGTTTAATCGTCAGCTGATCAGTTGATGACTTTTTCGTATTTTCCTTTAATGTGCTCTTTCTTTTACTTTTTAACAAGTGCTAGTTTAATAAATTTTTAAAGTTTTTAATTTCAAGTTTTAAAATCAATTAAATATTTTCTTCAGACTTTAAAATCAAGTGTTGTGTTATTTTTTTATATAATATAATACATGATTTGTATTTTTTAGCAAAAATAAAAATATTAAAATAAAAATTATTTTTAATGCCACATAATGGCGTGTTGTTATACTTGTTTTATTGCTTTTTTTTACATTATTCTTTTTTAAAAACCAAAAAAAAACTATTTGTTTTTATGAGCTTTTAACTCATGCGTTAAAGCATCGATTTGCTCCCAAATCTCTGATGCCCGTTCCCAAGATGGTGGAGTTTCGGACGACACAATATTCTTTAACGCTGCCAATTTTCTTCGCAGCTTCACAATTCTGCCTGCTCTCCTTTTTTTTGGTTTTTGGGTTGGCGGGATTGCAGTTAACCTTTCTTCTGTTCTGCGCTGCTGCTGCTTCAAATATTCTTCGATGGTAATCGGTTGTGGCTGTTGTTTCGCTGGAGTCTTTGCTGTACTGGTAGGTGCTGTGGTATAATTATTTCCTGTGACCGGCACAGAAGTTTCTTCCAAACTAGGCAGGATCGCCATTTAATGACTGGATGTCATTTAAATAAAAAGAAGTCCCTACTTTGGTGGGTTATAAATTTTGTTTGGCCGGCGTTTGAAACGCCACTGGCACTACTATTTTATGCCGGCACTAACAAGCGCCAAGGCAAAGCACTACTTGGAGTGCTGGTGATTTTAATAAAGAGAAAACAAAGAGCCAATTGCTCGGCTAAGTTTCGTATTCGAATCTTGCTTTATTAAAAAATTTGTCTCCTTATAAACTAAAATAACGGTACTTAAATCTAGTCCTTATTCTATATATTTACATGCAATTATATGCTTGCACATACATACATAAAATATTGTTTATTTACTAATAAAAATATAAGCAACACAGCTGATTCTAAAAAATATATGAATCAGCTGATTCAAAGATAAATTATTAGAGATGTGTGTTGACATTCACATCAACATACATTTAATTTTAAATTTTATTTTTAACTATGTTACTTAATGTTAATGAACTACATAAGTTCAGTTTATCGCTGACATAACATAATTTCATTTTTTCTTTTATTTTACCTTTTATTTATAAATAATTGTTGACATATCATTAATTTATTTTGTTTACTTGAAGTTCAATCATCCGGCACCAAATACATTGGTGACCCCAGAGTCTTTAGAATTACAAGTTTCCCCCCACCAGCGGTAAGGGACTTTTTACTCTAAAGGCAGAACACGCAGCAATCATCCGGCACCAAATACATTGGTGACCCCAGAGTCTTTAGAATTACAAGTTTCCCCCCACCAGCGGTAAGGGACTTTTTACTCTAAAGGCAGAACACGCAGCAATCATCCGGCACCAAATACATTGGTGACCCCAGAGTCTTTAGAATTACAAGTTTCCCCCCACCAGCGGTAAGGGACTTTTTACTCTAAAGGCAGAACACGCAGCAATCATCCGGCACCAAACACATTGGTGACCCATAGTTCCAGCCGTTTTGTCGAAGATTTTGAGTCTCCTAACAGCGTTTAGGGGCTTTTGAACACAAAAGGCACATCTGACCACGCATCCTTTATTTGACGGTCAACCGGGCGACCGTATTCATCGAAGACATCAGTATACAACAGCCACCAAAACATTTGGTGACCTCAAAGATGCAAGCAAGCAACTCAGGCATCGCTGGGAAGCAGGCATCGGACACAACAAAGAACAATTTGATAAATATACAGAACGCCACCATATCCAAAATTATCAGCACATTGGACGATATGTTATCCATAGGTGGTCAGTACACAAAGCAGCAGATTGATGTAAAACTTAAGGAAGTCGAGTACAATATGAATACAATACAGCAGTTGCAGGATAAGATATGTACGGAGAATATCGAGCACGATATATACCAGTTTCTGGCAAAACAAACAGAAATAACAGATAAGATATTGCAAATTGAGGACCTAAAAACGAGTTTGATGCCAGATGCTATTAACCAAGCAAGAATTAATCAAGATACCCATCCGCATCATCTTCCCAAAATAACAATACCAAAATTCAATGGTGATTATCTGAGCTGGCAACCATTCTATGACATGTTCAACGAAATGATACACAAAATGGCAATGCCAACCATACAAAAAATGTGGTTTCTAAAAACAAATGTGACAGGTGAGGCCGCAAGACAAATACAAAATCTATCTCCAACAGAAACCAATTATGAGACGGCATGGAATACACTTCAACACCGTTTTAACAATCCGAGAATTCTAACAAATAATATCATAAATAAATTGATAGGCCAGCAAAAAATACCGGAAAATCCCTCTGCTGCAGCTATAAAAGGGCTGCACGATACGACGCGCGAATCTATTGCAGCACTAAACAATTTAAACATCAATACATCGACTTGGGATCCAATACTAGTCAATATATTGATTAAAAAACTAGACCAGGGAACGCATGTACTGTATGAACAATCGATACAGCTTCCCAAATCTTTACCATCCGTAGAAGAGCTATTGGATTTCCTAGAAACTAGGTTCCAGTCACTAGAAGCAGTCGGTCGAATCCAAAACACGCCAAAAAGAACTGTTTCAGCAGCAACCACGTCTCAAGATACCTACTCCTGCAAATTATGCGAAAATGGAAATCATCAGTTGTATCATTGCAAACAATTCTTATCAAAGCCACCGTCCGAGCGATTAAAATGGATTCAACAGCAGCAACTATGTGTCAACTGTTTCAAGCCTGGCCACATAGCAAGACATTGCACAACAAGTTGCTGTAGAAAATGTCAGAAAAGGCACAACACGCTAGTTCACCTGGAAACATATCAACACAACACAAACACTGGGCCATCAACATCAAAAAAGGTGTCCACTGTGAGTATCACACCAGCGACCAATGTACCAGCATCGTCAACAGTAGCGTCGGCTCATTTGTCTGGGGCCCGGGAAGGCTACGTCCTGCTAGCAACAGCACGCGTAAAAATCACTGCCAATAACGGGCAATCTGGTATTTTCAAGGCAATATTGGATTCAGGCTCACAAATTAACATTGTAACAAACCGACTAGTAAATAAATTATCCATCAAGCCCACAGAAGCATCTCTATGCATCGAAGGTATCGGCAGTCAATCACGCAGAACAAATCAACGCATTAACGTAGGACTTTATTCCACCTCAACCAACTTCAGCACAAGACTAGAAGCGTTTGTACTTCCCAACATTATTCCAATTCAACCCTCCGAGGAATTCAATTGCACATCCTGGCCAATTCCTGAAAATATACAATTAGCTGATCCTGAGTTTAACAAACCTAACAACATCGATGTTCTCTTAGGCGCCGAATACTACCATGATCTGATAACTTCCGGTAAAATTAAGTTATTACCGGAGCTACCAAGTTTAATAAATACAAGACTCGGTTGGGTCGTCAGCGGAAGGCTAGGACAAGGCTCCATTCAATCAGCAACATGTGCAATAAATACTAAATGCAGCCCAGACACAAACGAACTCATCGAGCGTTTTTGGAAAATAGATGGTTTTGAGTCAAATGACACGCTCACGGAAGGAGAAAGGCGATGCGAAACACACTTTATTCAAACCACAAAAAGAAACTCTGAAGGTCGATTTGTAGTACGACTACCATTTCGCGAAGACCCAAGTAGTTTAGGCAGCACAAGGAAGCTTGCATTTTCAAGATTTATAGCCCTGGAACACCGACTAGCTAGAAACCAAGACATCAAGGCCCAATATGTTGATTTTATGGACCAATATGAAAGGCTAGGCCACATGACTCGTATAGATACTTCTGAAGTGAATGAACCCCATTGCTACATTCCCCATCACTGTGTGCTGAAACCAGAAAGTAAGACCACGAAGCTGCGAGTTGTATTTGATGCGTCAGCAAAATCCTCGACAGGTCTCTCCCTCAACGATATACTAAGCATTGGCTCTCCAACTCAAGGAGATCTCTTTGGCATGTTGTTAAGATTTCGATTGCCCAGATTTGTGTTTTGCACTGACATCGAGAAAATGTATCGGCAAATTCTGGTTGATCCGGCTGATCGAAATATGCAACTCATTTATTGGAGAAGGGATCCAACTGATACAATGCAAACATACAAGCTTAATACGGTAACTTATGGAACGTCTGCAGCCCCATACTTAGCCACAAAATGCCTACAGCAGCTCGCAGACAAAAATATGGAGAAATATCCTCTGGGCGCTAAAAGTCTAAGATACGACTTTTATGTCGACGATGGCATGAGTGGCTCAGACAGTTTAATGACAGCAATCGATATGAAAAAACAATTAAGTAGTTTGTTACAAGAGGCTGGGTTTAAACTGAGGAAATGGTGCGCAAACCATCCTCAGCTACTGTCTGGAATACACCCTGAAGACGTGGAGCTAAACCACAAAAATATTGGGATTAACATGGAATCCCAAGTCAGACGTATTCTGCCTCAAGGCAGATATCCAAGAAACCCAAAGGATCACAAAGAGAACAGTAACATCAGATGTGGCACGGATATTTGACCCATTGGGCGTCGCTGGTCCCGTAGTAGTGGCCGCAAAAATGTTTATACAACAGCTTTGGCAGCTAGAACTATCATGGGATGAAGTACTCCCAGAAGATCTTTACAGCTATTGGTGGTCATTCCGGCAAAACTTAAAACATATAAACAATTTATCTACTAAGAGACACATTTTTGATGGCCAAGTCTCGAAAGATACGCAAATACACACTTTTGTAGATGCATCCGAAAAGGCTTATGGGGCTGCAGTCTACATACGTTCCAAATTGAAGGATAATCTAATCATAGTCAGATTGTTATGTTCCAAATCACGAATCGCACCCTTAAAGAAGGTAACCTTACCAAGATTAGAACTATGCGCTGCTCTCCTTGGGACAGAACTTACCAGGAGAGTAAAAAAGGAAATACGAGCTGAAAACACCCCAACATACCTATGGTCGGATTCAGAAATAGTTCTTCACTGGATTACATCGTCAACATCGTCACTTCGTACATTCGTCGCCAATCGAGTAAGTAAAATCCAAGAGCAAACAACAACCAGCCAGTGGAGACATGTTGGCTCGAAACAAAATCCAGCTGATCTAATTTCTCGAGGTATAAGTCCAGAAAAACTGTCTCAATGCAACCTGTGGTTCGTCGGACCAATATTCCTACATGGCAGTGAAAGGATGTGGCCTAAAGAATTTAATAAATCTCAATCACCTCCTCATTCCGAAGAATTCAAACTAAATCCTGTGACGGCTCTATCTACCACTTCGCCTGGATTGGAAGAGATAATCTACAAAATTAATAATCACGACTCATTCAAGACCCTTCAAAGGGTGGTAGCATATACACTTCGTTTCATCCAAAATGCTAAGACATCCAAGGCCGCCCGACCAATAAGCAAAACACTCACCCTTCACGAACTCACTTCAGCAACTAACCTAATCACCAAAGGCATTCAGGCGTCAGAATTTAAAATTGAGCTCAACAATTTAAAGAAAGGGCATGAAATCAAAAAATCAAGTCAAATAAGTGGTTTATCTCCCTTTCTGGACGAAAATGGCATTATAAGGGTAGGGGGAAGGCTGGAGGCCTCCTGCCTCTCATACAACGCAAAACACCCAATACACCTTCCATACAATGACCCGATCGCAAGGCTTATAATGAAGATGCTACACACCGACAACCACCACTGCGGTCCACAAACGCTGTTAGCCATCTCAAGATAGCAGTTTTGGATAATCAAGGGCAAGTCGGTAGCCAGAAGCATCGTCCAAAACTGTGTTCGATGTACAAAATCGAGACCAATACTAATGCAGCAAGTTATGGGAGACTTACCCGCCACTAGAGTGACTCCAACAAGGCCGTTCATGATATCAGGTGTAGACTATTGTGGCCCACTCTGGGTGCACTACAAATTAAGGGGCAAGAGGCCCCACAAGGTATACCTAGCAGTCTTTGTTTGCTTTTCAACGAAAGCAATACATTTAGAGGTAGTAAACGACCTTACAACAGAAGCATTTATTGGGGCTCTCAAAAGATTGATTGCCCGCCGAGGACGCTGCCAAACCATATACTCAGACAACGCTACAAATTTTGTAGGACCACGAAACCAACTTAAAGAATTGAATGACGTCATATTTTCTGAGCATTCGCAGGAAACAATCAAAAGGGCTTGTAGCAACAGTGGTATCGAATTCAAGTTTATACCCCCAAGGGCACCACATTTCGGTGGACTATGGGAAGCAGCAGTGAAATCCGCTAAACAGTTACTGCTCAGAAGCATGGCAACAGCTTCACTTACATACGAAGAACTAGAAACTGTCATTGTCGAAATTGAAGCAATACTAAACTCGCGACCACTAACACCTCTATCAAGTAATCCAAACGATTATGCAGCCCTAACTCCCGGTCATTTTTTGATCGGAGAACCACTTACGGCACAAATAGATACAAGAGCACCCAACCCTACAAACCCCTCACTGTCAAAAAGGTGGAATCTTGTCTCCCAACTGAAACATGAATTTTGGAAACGCTGGTCATTGGAATACCTGCACCACCTCCAAGAGAAACGAAAATGGAAAACGTCATCCGAAAATGCAAGGGAAGGTAAATTAGTCATAATAAGGGAGGATAATCTACCGATCATGCAATGGCCACTCGGCCGGATTCTTAAAACTTATGAGGGAAACGATGGCAAGGTTCGAGTAGCAGACGTAAAAACAGCATCAGGAATAAAAAGACGGCCAATCCATAATTTAGCCCCACTACTTCCCGAGGACGAATTAAAGGAAAATGAAGCATCCCTCTCTACGCCACACTTGACATCTGATGAACCAGATATTCCACCAATCAAAAGGGCCAGGACTAACAGTAACCCAATCCTTCTCACAACAATTTTAGCGATCTTTCTCATCCCAGCGGTCATAAGCGGTAACATCAATATCACCAACTTTCGCTCTGACCCAGGGCTATATTTTGAAGGAATTGGAACTGTAAAACTCGTTACGGCCGAATGGAAGCTCTTGGTATACTACGACTTAACACCCTTTTCGTCTGAGCTAAGGGTTTTTCAGTCTGGAATATCCACTTTGCAGCAGTTATGCTCATCCATTAAGCACCTGTCAACATGCAACACATTGGTAAACAACTTTATTCAAATTAAGGAAGATTTACTAGAGGAGAAGGCACTGTTCGTTACTAGTAGAACAAAAAGAGGCGCATTTAACATTGTAGGAAATGTAGCAAGATCACTGTTTGGTGTTTTGGACTCAGAATACGCAAATGAAATGTCAGATACCATTAAAAGGTCCAAGATCGAAACAGACTATCTTCTCCAGCTACAAAAAAACCAAACGTCCATCATTGATTCTACTGTTAACATCATTAAGCAAGATGAGCTTAATGCACAGAACCAGTTAAGAGAAATTGTCCAAAATCTTAACGAAGCAACAAACGAAATAGCAAAGGAATCCGAACAAATCAGTCAAACACAACAAATGTCGCTACTCGCCAACCAATTGACCTTAACCGCCTTAAACCTGCAAAGAATAGAAAGGGAAGTAATAGACGTGTTAACCGATGCTCATCATGGAAAAATCAGTCCACTTTTATTAGCTCCTCATCAACTAAGGAATGAATTAACCGTAATAAGGGCACATCTCCCAAGGCAACGTGCACTTCCTGTAGAAGACGATAGTCTGATACAATTTTATAAGCTAATGAAGGCCAGTGGAGCGATAACAAAGAGCGAAGTTATCTTTGAAATTATGTTGCCACTTGTCGACCAGCAATTTCTAGAACTCTTCAATGTAATTCCGGTTCCAACGAAAAAAAAAATCTTCTAATATCTATTAACTCAAAGGAATCTTTTCTCGCAATTAATTCACACAGAGATGAATATATTCCTTTTTCAACTGAAGACGTTACCAACTGCATAATGTCTAAACCCGATGAATACATATGCCAAAACAAGCAGGTCAAGCTCAAAGGGGAAACATTTGCCAATTCCTGTGAACCAAACATTTTCATCAACCGGAACACAGCCAACTGCAAACTTATCCGAATTCCATCCAACACAACATGGACACAATTAAAAAATCCTAACAATTGGAGTTTTGCTTCCACCACAGAAGTAGAAATCTCAGCAGTCTGCGCCACAGAAACTTCACAACACTTTATAAGAGGCACTGGCATAATGCAAATAGACCAAACTTGTATAATCAAAACCAATTCCATCACGATTCAAGGTCACTTTAGTTCGTCAAACAGTTTGCACACATCATACGTCCAACTTAAACACATCGACCATATAAGCAGACCACAGGAAATCAAACAGATTCTTAACACTACAGATAGCCAGTTTGAGACTCACCTTAATCAACTCAATAACCTGCAAAAACAACTTAACGAGTCAACAATTACACGTCTACCACAGCTAATCAAGTCTAATAGCCAACATCATCATATAGTAAGCTATTCCGCACTTATAATTTCCTTGCTCATCGCGGTAACCATAACCCTAATTAAAAGAAGCTCAACCCATCAAGAAGGAATAGGCCACAACTCCAACCAACCAACACCGCATCCAGTTCCATTACCCCGACCTGTCACCATTGACATCATAGACACCTAACCCACATAGGTTATCATCGACCAGCGGTCAACGCGGGGGAGAATGTTGACATTCACATCAACATACATTTAATTTTAAATTTTATTTTTAACTATGTTACTTAATGTTAATGAACTACATAAGTTCAGTTTATCGCTGACATAACATAATTTCATTTTTTGTCTTATTTTACCTTTTATTTATAAATAATTGTTGACATATCATTAATTTATTTTGTTTACTTGAAGTTCAATCATCCCAAACAATTTTATTTTACTTTTGTTTATAATTGTTAACATTGCATAATTTTATTCTGTTACTTAAATCATAATTTTATTTTTTGTACATTGAAATGTTAGTCAGCAATTATGCAAACGATTAATTGGGTCACTTCCGCATTGTGCAATAGTGGCATTCAGCTTTAAGTAATGTATTAAATTTAAGTATATAAGAAAGAACCAAAATAAAGAAAGATGTTCAATTACTATAAGGCATCTAAAGTGTTTTATTGATTGAATCTGTTAGCGTTCTACAAGTTAAAGTGCTTGGAGGACAATTAAGGCAATTAATATATCAGTGCAGATTTATGTGTTTGAACTGAATCATATTATAGCCGCAATTCATATCAGGCATATACAATGTGTAATAAATACATTACAAACTATCACCCAAGCATACGTTGGACCTGGGGGGCTATAGAATATTTAGGCAGAATCGACTTGGTGGTGGAACGGCTGTATGTGTAAGGGATGGTTTGGGTGGATTTGTCTCTGGGGTCTATTGAGAGCACTGCTGTCAGGGTTCGCAGCGTAGACGGCAGTGCGCTCACTTTCGTTGCGTTGCATTTGCCTCCGAGTGTGCCATTGGCACTCAGGGACCTTGATGCTGTTTTGGATATTTCGTCGAATGATGGCCTTATAATCGGGGCCGATCTGAACGCCAAGCATCCCTATTTGGGTGGTACGGATTTGAATCAGAGTGGGCGTGTACTGCATGATTTCTTGCTTTCTTGTCCAAACATCGACGTTCGGCCTACTGGCGGACCCACTCGGATCTGCCAACGTTCGTCTACTTTCATAGATGTCCTTATGACATCATCGGACATATGTCTGGCTCCGACATCTGCCAGTGGTCTTAGGACGATGGATTTTGAGTCTGATCATTGGGCGGTCGAGATTGTTTTCGAGAGTGGTGGGCTTCTGAGGGAGACGGGGCCCATGGAATTTGACTTTAAGCGTATGGACAGGGATCGTTTTAATGGCTGGGACGCTTCCGGAATTGGAACTCCCGGTTGACCGGAATGTTTCACGGTCGGAGATTGACGATAGTATACGGGCGTTTACTGCTGCCTTGAGGGCGGCCATGGACGACTCTGTCCCTAGGTCCCGGGCGAAAAGGGGGGTCTTATTAAGCTCCCTGATAATATCCTTGGCTTCATCGCGGAGAAGAAGAGTCTCCGGAGTACATTATATAGGACTCTCGATCCGGGCAGAATGGATATTCTTAGGGCGGATATACGTAACTTGGACAGGATAATTCAGGGCTCGATTGCGGTATTTGAGGAAAGTTATTGGACGGACTTTTTTAAGGAGCATCAGGGTAGGCAGTAGGATGTTTCGACAGGTGAGGAGATCATGGTAAGGCAGAGGCCTTGGCTGATCGATATTGTGAGGTCCACCGGGGAGGTGGGGATCTGCGCACACCCTCTTTTGAGGATATTGTGGTTCGTAGGGTTTCGTCTTTGGGGGGTCATACACCATATTTGACTTTTGGTCTTTTTTTGACTTTTTTGGGAAGCTACTGGAGTGGCTTATCTTGAGCAGGGTGCGGGATAGGATAATGGAGGGAAGCATTCTGAGGGATAATCAGTTTGGTTTTCGGAGCGGGCATTCAATGTCCCATGCTCTTATGGTTTTTGCGGATTATGTGGTCAAGGTTTTAAATGGCAGATGCCCAACCCTTGCAGTAGGGTTAGATTTTTCTAAGGCTTTTGACACTGCTTGGCAGGAGGGCATCGTGTTCAAGATGATGGCTTTGGGCTTTGACCTCAACTTGTGTAGAATGGTTGCGGGGTTTCTGAGGGATCGCACTTTTAGGGTGCGGTTCGGGAATGAGATTTCTGACGCTAAGCCGATTGCCGCTGGTGTACCGCAGGGCTCTATATTGGGTCGTGTGCTGTATAATATCTTCCTGTCTGATATTCCTCAGCCATCGGTAGGGGACCTGCTTTTAGTGTATGCGGACAGATTCAGGTATCTGGGCGTGACTTTTCACGAGAACTTCGAATTCTATAGACATAGAATTGGATGGTAGAATTGGCACGTGTTAAGGGGGTATTCCACATTTACCTGGGATTACTTAGTCGTAGACTGGGACTGAGCGTTAGGGTCAGGCTCCTCATATACAGGCAGATCATTCGGCCTCTCATGGCCTATCCATTCCCCACTTAGTTTGGGATATCATCTCACCAAATGGAGAGAATTAGGGTATGGGAGAGGAGAGTTTTGTCAGCGTGTTTAGGGCTTCGTCCGGTGGTTTGTGCTGACGGTGTGGTTCGTAGGCCTTCGTGTAGGTCGATATATGACGTTATTGATTTCCAGCGGGTGGACAGATTTCTGGTTGAATCCGCTATACGTTTTTTGGAGGGCTCGGCTTCCTTGCGGAATGGATTGGTAGAGGGCTGTTTGAGCAGGGTTTCTGATCATGAGACACTGCATAGGAACAGGCACTTCTCGCCCGCTGATCTTCTGACCCTCAGGGATGGGAATCTTCTGTATGGGGATGCAGGCCTACTATTATACCATAGGAGAATAAATACGATGAACTTGAGTGATTTAGTTTACAATACCGCGCAGTGATGCTGGTGGTGATCTTTATTATCTTTTATTTGTTTATTTAGTTTTAAGTATTACTTAGTTTTTAGTGTTTATTTTAAGTTAGTTTGTAAGTAGAAAACAGGAATTATTCCTTTTTTTACCTTTTTCTGGAAATTTATAAACATGTAACATTAGACTTTAGAAATTGAATTCGGGAAAGCCGGAACTGTATTAGTTTTAAGAATCGCCTTAGTCCTAGGAACGTTTTTGCGTTAGGAGATTCCTATGTAAAATATTAGTTTTAAGAAACATTGTAATACGAAAATATGGTAAATAAAAATCAAATCAAATCAAAAACTCAGAAAAATCTAAGAAATGTAAATCACAGGGCTGATGACCTTAAATGTCCTTGTAGACAAGAATATTTAGAAATTCGTCAACGAATTACAATCAAATCAAAAGAGGCTAGTAATAGAATAATTTTACCTTCCCTAACGTAGATAGTAGTAGTTTTCCACAACTACCAACTCGTGAACAATGTACTCCAAGTAATATGAACTTAAATAATAAAAAACTGTTTTCAGAAGTAGCAAGAAAAAAGTCAAAATAGTGAAGATGATTTTTCAAACGAATAACTTTTGGAAATATTTTTTAATGCAGTCGACGCTCTTCAAAAGTGTCAAAATAAATTTGACAAGCTAAGGATCTTAGCAATGATGCTTCGACATGCCATATAATACAACAAGCTTACAAGATGTTCACGTTATGTACTGGAATGCTTAGCGCATAACGACTGAGCCAGCAGTTTCACAACTGGAACAAATTTTACACAACAAAAATATAGATATTCTTCTTCTAAACGAAACATTTTTAAAGCCTTACCACAAAATTAAACTGGGTGGCTACAAGATATATACAGAGGATCGACCTACGCACGGTGGAGGAGTACTCATCGCAATAAAAAGCAACATAGGACATCAATTACTTCCAAAGTCTAAACCGCGTGTAGTGGAAAATATTTCCACTCAAGTATTCATAAAAAGACGTCCTGTTATTTTTACTGCTGCTTATAATCCGTCTCCCTCTATGCATTTGAAATCTGATCTGGATTTACTAACTGCAACTTCAAAGGACTTCTTCTTGTTTGGGGATCTGAACGCACAAAATATTCATTGGAATTGTAGATCTAACAATTCAGCAGGAAATGAACTTTACAGTCATTGCATTCAATCGCATTACTACATATATTATACAAATACTTTCACCCGTTTTGGTCAAAACATAACCCCGGTCCAACCATCTACAGTAGATATTCTTCTATCAAACTCCTATCTTCCTTTCTCAACCCTAGAAACACTGCCTTACTTATTGCAGTCTGACCATGTCCCAATCTCTTGTTATATCTATGGACAAGTTGAAAATATAATACAAACGCTTGCCTTGTATAGTAGAGCAGTCTGGGCAACAATTAGAAATTGGATAAAGGATGAAATTACTTCCCAAAACATTGACTTTTTTGTCGGACAACCTTGATGTGTCGTTAAACAAATTAATAACAATTGTAAAGAAAGCATTTAAAAATATACCAGTTGCCATAAAAAATGCTTGGAATAGAGAAAACTCAAATACGAGTAAAATGCTAATTACTCGGAGAAACAAATTTAGGCGGAAAATGCAAAGGTGCTAGGATCCGAACCATAGAATTCAAATAAGCCGTATTTTAAAACTGTTAAGTCGCTTAAACGATTTCCACCTACAGAAGGACAGAAATGATCCCTGGTCGAAATTTATTTCTAAAATACCTCCATCTAAAAAGTTTTGGAAATTATCTAAAGTCTTGAAAGATAAGAACTCTACTATCTGTGACGTACATATAAATGTTAAGGTAATGAAAACTGCCACGGTAAAAGCAAATGCAATTGCCGATGTTTTTGGTGAGGCACATGAAATAACTATCAATAACAGATTTACCTTTGAATCCATCGTTTCCAGTTACATTAACAATCTTGATAATGCAACTCTTTCTGACTGCTCACATGCTGTTCTAACAAAATTTTACAGAAGTCAAGTCATTTGTACACTCACTAAAAAACAATAAATCTCCTGGTTTGGATGAAATATATAATACTTTTACTTACGGACTACTTTTTCGAAACTTTAAGTAAGCTGTTTAATTTTTGTCTCAAGAATGGGTATTTCCCTTCTACTTTTAAGAAAGCTAAAGTTATACCTTTTAAAAAACCTGAAAAAGAAGCCATATTGCCCTCAAGCTATAGGCCAATAAGTATTTTAAGTTTACTAGATAAGGTTTTTGAGAAAATTATTCTTAAAGGAATAAAAGAATTTTCAACACGTCATAATATTATTATTAATCACCAGCAGTTGGGATTCCGTAAGTACACCAACTGTACACCAACTAAAGAGAATTACTAATTTTATCGATAATAACAAAAGGAATCGTAGGAGTACTGGAATTGTCTTTCTTGATGTTGAAAAAGCCTTTGATTCCATCTGGCATAATGGTCTAGTGTTCAAACTTTACAGATTCGGGTTCCCAAAATACCTGCACAAAATTATTAGAAGTTTTTTAAATAACCGCTGTTTTGTTAAACGCATTGACAGCATGTACTTGTTGTGTTTAATGAAACCACATATAAACTTTAATGTACATAATTCATTTATTTAATTCTTAAATACTTCACTAATATAATTCAAATATAATTATTAAATACACTTGTTGCTTACTCCACCGCTAATCTCTAAAGCTGGAAACACACGATTGCCGCAAATGCACCAATATGACACAATTTTGATTGTGCTTTATTGACGCAGAAAAATTAGGTTAGGTTAGGTTATGTTAAGAAGGGTTATGCGCCCAAGGGCGCAACTCCACTCGGAGACCAATGAGGTCCATTGTGAATCCCTTCAGTAGAGGAGAAAAGAGGAGAAAGAGAAGTAAAGAAGAATAGTAGAAAATAGACCTAAGGTTCGGTATATTTGTAGAAGCGCAGGACAAATTCCCCCCTACGGCCCCCCCAACAGAAACAGCCGTGTTACTTCCCTGACAAACCCCAGCAGTTCGGTTGGATTACATCCAGCGATACACCCCAGTTCGTCGTGAAACCTAGCCCCTAGCCATTTCTCCCTGGGGCCGTGCATCCTAGGACAGTGGCACAGTACATGCTCAACCGTCTCCAGCTCCTCGGCATCTCCGCACAACCTGCAGAAGTCCGGTCTCGCAATGTCCCATTTACCCATAAAAACCCTAACAGAACAATGCCCCGTCAGGAACCCTATCAGAGTCCTGCGACTACTCCTATCCAGTCCTAATAGAACCCTGCCTCCAATCCGGGCCATAAGGCCCTTGACACCCTGCAATCCGTTCTATCTCTCCAGGACCGGTTAACGGCATCACGAAATCTTTCCCGTAACACCCCATAGTAGTGACATAAGGGGGGTTTTACCCCTCTGTCCCTTACCTCTAAGTCCACAGCCTTATTGTAAATGCCAACATGAGCTCTCTCAGAGCATTGCTACACCGAGCAACCAGGCACGGTCGCACCGTATAATTTTTCAATGCCCTTAGCGCAGCCTGACTATCGACGTAGATTGTCACAACAGATCCCCCCACGATGTGATCCAGTATCACTTCCGTTGCCCTCCAGATCGCTAGGATCTCAGCCTGGAAGACACTGCACTCATCCGGGAGTCTGAATGACCTTTTCACGTCAGTGTCAGCAATAAAAACACCAGCACCAGTGCCAGTGTCCATCTTGGACCCGTCCGTATATACTGCCCACCCCTCAAACAGTCCGTTGGATCCACGCCAAACTTCGTTATCCGGGAACTCCACCGGTGGTGTTACACCGAAGTCCAAGGTCATACTCCTATGATCCGAGATTCCCCCCGGAACCCTTTCCTGATCAAGCAGACCCACTTCGTATAGAATTCTTGTGTGGTCATCTCGCCTAGGTCTAATCAACGAAGACTCGTAGAGTCTAAGTAAGTTCCTGGCAGCCACACTCTTCACATAATGTTCAATGGGGGACAGATGTAGTAGGATGTCCAACGCCGCCTGCGGCGTGCTTCTCCTTGCACCAGTGATGCCAAGTGATGTACTCCTCTGGGCCTTGTTGAGCATCTTCCTATAGCTGTCCACTCTCAACGCATCCCCCCAAACAGTGCATCCATAGGTAAGAATAGGTCTAACCACCGATGTGTAAATCCAGTTTACCATATCCGGTCTCAGTCCCCAATTCTTTCTGCATGTGTAGTATGCATTGAGTCCTCTTTTCATCCTCTCCTGGGTGTTTCTTCTCCAAGACAGTTTACAGTCGAGGAAGTTACCCAAGTACTTAGCACAGTCAGATAGAGTTAACTCGACGCCATCTAACACTGGCCCCTTAAAACCTTCTATCCTGTACCTTCTGGTAAAAAGAACCAGCTCAGTCTTCGCCGGGTTTACCCCCAGCCCTCTATATTTTGCCCAATCCGAGAGTTCACCCAACATCACCTGCATAATTTCACTGATCGTAGACAGAAACTTTCCCCTGACCAGTAGAACTATGTCATCCGCATAGGCGACGGCTTTCATACCCTTGGAATCAAATGATCTGAGAATACCGTTGACCATGAGCAACCATAGTAGATAGAACCCCCCCCTGTGGTGTACCCCTGGTAACCTTCCTCCTTACCCTATGATCCCCCAGGCTCGAGTTTATAATCCTGCTGCCAAGCATGCAGACTATCCACTCCACCAGAAAGCCCTGAACTCCCAGCTCCACTAAGGAATCCTTGATCGCCTCAATCCTAATGTTATTGAAGGCTCCTTCTATGTCCAGAAACGCGGCGAGAGTATATTCCTTATGCCTCAGGCCGTGCTCAATGCAACCCACAACCTCGTGTAGCGCACTCTCAACAGATTTACCCTTAAGGTAGGCATGCTGAGCACTGCTAATGAGGTGGGTGGGTACCAATATTACTCCTAAGATAGAGGTCTACCAGTCTCTCGAGTGTCTTCAATAAGAATGAAGACAGACTAATAGGCCTGAAATCTCCCGGCTTCGAGTGGCCTGCCCTACCAGCCTTGGGTATAAAAATTACCCTGACCTCTCTCCACCCCCTAGGTAGATACCTCTCACTGAGGCATTTTCTAAATATATTCACTAGCAGAAATAATGCGTCCTCCGGGATATTGCAGAGCATGGCCGGAAAAATACCTTCCGGACCCGGTGATTTATATGGGTCGAAGGTATTGACAGCCCACTCAAGCTTCTCCCTTGTGACTATTTCCTCGACGCAGGCGGACTCCTGACTCGATATCACAGACATTCCGTCCCCTTGACTATCGATCATACCTCCGTCTTCCGTGCAAAGTGCGTCTCCAAGAGCAAGGTTAGGGTCTCAGAGCTAGACTCAGTCCATGAGCCGTCATTCCTTTAGACATACCCCAGGGTCCTAGGATCCTTGGCTAAAATCCGTCGGAATCTAGACAACTCGTTGACATTATCAATGGATTCACAGAACTGCCTCCATAAGAGCCGCTTTGCCGTTTTAAGATCCGCCTTACACTTATTGAAATGCACCTTATGGGTGTTCCAATCACTCAATGCTCCCGTGAGCTTGGCCCTGTTAAACAGCCTTCTTACCGTTGACCTTTGAACCTTAAGTTCCCTGGTCCACCATTTGGGCTGTTCACGCCTACCCGGAAAAGTTACCGGGCAAGACAGCTCATAGCTCTCTTTAGCAGATGAGTGAATCTGTTCACATCACCTTCCACATCAGTTGGCAGCAAGTCGCACATTGCGCCAACCCATAGCGGACCCTTTCTTTAAAGAAGTCCCAATTCGTCCTCCTCGGGTTCCTAAACGGATTAACCCTAGACAGGTCAAAATTCAGTGTAAAGGTTATACGGCTATGGTCTGAGAAAGTACAGTCCGTTGCCACCCTCCAATCCGCAACAAGTTGCTCGTCGCGGTTTACTAATGTCAGATCTATAACTGCCTGACTATCCTTATTTCTGAACGTCGGAGTGTTACCCGTATTACAGTTAATAAGATTGTTAGTAGTTATAACATCAAACATTAACTCACCCCTTTTGTTAATATCAGCGCTCCAACATTGGTTATGATGTGCATCTGCATCACATCCCAAAACCAGGATGGCACCACTCCTTCTTGCATACGCCACCAGCTCTTCCACCTTTGCGCCAGGTGGATATACTGCCTCGTACGGCATATACACCGAAGCCAGTGTAAGGGAACGCTTACCTTTGGCTTCTCTATTAACGACGGTCAAGTCACCGCACCTAAAAGAATGAGATATTAGAAAATTCAATTTATTCCTCGCCAGTATACACGTTCTTACCTTGTCCTCTGTGGACGGGACAAAAAGAGTGTATCCCGTAACCTTTAACCCGCAAACCTTATTCTTGTTTATCCAAGGCTCTTGGATTAGGGCTACGTCCGTCCGAGTGTTGTTGAGGAAAGTTGCTAGTTCGGCTGAAGCTGCTTCACAATGGTGCAGGTTTATTTGCACCACTAGCAGCTTCTTTGGTCCTGTCATGTTTCGGATACCAGAACCTGACACAACCAAGACCGAACTTAACAACCCCCCAACGTCATCTAAGAATTTCATGGACTCCCGATCCACGGCTAACCGGAAGTCCTTCCCGGTGTTCTCCTTACAAGCCAGTGAGGTCACAAGCCTCCATTTTGTTGGTAAGGAGCCTACCGTTCTGTTTGCCCATTACTGCCAGTATGGTTTCCACCGGGCGTACGGGTGGTGGAATCCATACAGTCACTATGGACCTGAGTGGCAGTTCGGAAGCTTGTATAACTTCAAGCTTTGCCTCTGGGTTAAAGTCACTACACTTGTCAATCGTGGTTCTTAAGAATTCCAAGGAATTCTTGTTACCACAGTTGACAGTCTTCACTCCCTTAACCCAGTCTGCCCAATTGAGGGATACATCCTCCTCTTTGCCACTAAATACGGCCAATTCGTCGATGAGCCTACCTTCAACCAACTGCCATAGATCGGTGCTGATCCTCCCATCTGGATCATTCCGATCGCTGACGGCTACCTGAAGATGGTTATCCAGGCTCGTCGACTTTTTCGTTCTCTTGTTCGATGAAGAAGGCTGATCATCTCCAGATCTGACACTCTTAACGGTCTCCTTCTAGTGGGGACCCTTAGGAGCTTCAGCCGATGATGCACCAGACATCTTCATAGATTTCCCTACTACCTTGGGTGTCGCTCCTTTGCCCTCCGCAGCTCGTTCCGAAGACATGAGCGCCTTGGTCATTGGGGCAGCACCCTCTGTGTTGCCTACCCTGCGGCAGGTTGATGAAGCCACCAGCCCTTTACTCTTCTGAGCAGTGTCAGGGTTGGAAGCTGAATCCACCTGCTTCTTCCAGGGAGAGGACCAACCCAGAACGGTACTGACAGGGCCGTAAATTCTATCGAAATTAGCGACGCTTTGTCGGTGCCGTCTCAGAAGGTACCTGTCCCTCGCGGAGAACGTTGAAGGATCTCTCTTCGCCATCTTATCCAGATACACCAGAGAATTCCTTGCCCGCTCTGCGCCTTCTCCTCCTTCAATCGGCCGGTGTTGTTAATACCACGTGGAGGGGCACTTGGCATCTCCTCCACGGCGCCCTGCCGAACAAGTTGTGGACATTCTTCTCCCGAGTGTCCCCTTTGATGTCCCCTGGCCTCACCGGTGGAAGGGACAGGCTCTGTAGTCTGACTGTGAGCAGATATACTTGCAGTATCCTGCTCCTCGTCAGAGAGCAGAGTCAGCCGCTTCAACCCCTGAGTAGCCCCAGTTTCACCACAGGAGTCACTCGACAGTTCCAGAAGACTGTCCGCCTGTAGGTCGGTCAGCACTTGTCTCTCGTGCCCAATGATGCTGTCATGAACAGCCGATAGGGTCAGATCCCCCATACAAGCACTGACCGACTCCCCGACCGTGACGTCCGATCGACCCTCGACTCTACCCTGGTCGATCACCTCGTCCGTCGCGTCCTCTTTTCGTCCTTTTAAATAAAGTCTTTTATTTTTATATTTTAGTTCATTCATTTTTGTTCCCACGAGTAGGCCGTAAAGTCGGACCATCCGCACAGTAACGGCGTGCGCAGACTAGGCAACTGACATACAACAGCGCTTTGCCATGACGCTGAGGGCAGCTGTTAACGACTAGTTTCTTTTTGCACTAACTAGCCACCCAGGCCCTCGGCACTGCTACCTTCACGTTGACCTTAAAAGTGCATATGTCGCGCACCAACCACTAGTAAAGCCCCCACCTTACAAGGGGCGAACCCGCGGGCTGGCATGACGTGATATATGTACTGATAATGGAACGGATAGTGTATAGTTACCACCACCGCCTCATTATCCTGACAAGATGAGTAACCTTAAGTCGTCCACTCCTTCAGTATTCATGACCTCCTGCGAAGACGTATCCAGATACATCACCTCAGTATATCAGAACCGTAGAGTGCACTTAAGCCCTCGCATCTCGACAAGATTGTTACCCAGGCGAGGGAAAAATTAAATTGCCCCAATAAAATATTCTGAAATCACACGATTGCCCTGTTTTATACAAATTTAATTGCTGCTAGTTGGTACAAAGTGAAATGAGTACAATAATTGCTGCAGCACAGTCAGACGATGGTTCGTACTTGTGTCAACTGCGAAAACAGCTGTTGTAGTAGCTTTTTTATTTGTTTTAAAGTTCTAGTTGCCTTGTTCATTAAAACAAAAAGAAAATTGTATCATACATATATTCAAACAATGTTTTGTTGAATAGTTTTATTTTAAATTTATTAAGTAAAATATATATTTTTTTTTTTTTTTTTTATTAATTAATTCTTTATTTACAATCTGTCCAAGGACAATAAGCAAATCTGTTAAATTTTGATACATCACAGGGCTCAATAGCTCCAATAAGATATTAAGCATAAAATTAACATTAAAAATTATGTATCATACATAACGTTAAATTAAATTTAACGAGGATTTGTAGTTTGATTTGACAATAATTTATAATTTTATTAAACAATGTTTAATTATTTAGATTTAACTTCTGAATTGAACATCCAAAACGTGAAATCGTTTAAGTCGTCTGATTTCATCAGTAGAATCTAATAATGAAATGGCGACAGGATTGACATGATTACTTAACCGTTGAAGATATTTCTCGCTAAAAGATTTTATTTAATTTTTAACTGGTGTCAAGGAAAGATAATTTCTAATAGCTTTGTTTGTTATAAACCACGGTGCATTTGTTATCATTCTGAGAGTTTTGGACTGATATCTTTCGAGAATTTCAATATTAGAATTACTGGCAGTACCCCAGAGTTGCAAGCCATAAGACCAAACAGGTTTAAGAATTGTTTTATAAATTCTAAATTTGTTATTGAGATTCAATTGCAAATGCGGACCAATTAACCAATACAGTCTCTTTGTTTTGATTTTAAGTTGATCCGATTTACTTTTTATGTGGGGTTTCCAGGTCAGACGTCTGTCGAGTATCATCCCAAGATACTTAACTCTGTCGCCACAAGGAATAATATTTCCATTGAGAACAGCTGGTGGACAATTTCCTTTTCTGAGTCCAAATGTTACGTGTTGAGATTTTTCGCAATTAACTTTGATGTTCCATTTCTTCAGCCACAGCCATAATTCATTGAGCATATGTTATATATATATAGACGCTTGAATAGGTGATTCACTGGTTGCCAAAATTGCGGTGTCATCTGCGTAAGTCGCCACAAGAACATTATCAAGGGTAGGCATGTCTGACGTGAAAATTGTGTATAAAACGGGACCCAAAAAACTACCTTGTGGGACTCCAGCCTGTATTTTATGAAGTTCTGAAGTCGAGTCATTGACCTTAACGTAAAAATATCTTTCAGATAAATAGCTTTTGAAGAGTAGATAAAATTGAGCTGGCAAGAATTTTTTAATCTTATAAAGTAAGCCGGTGTGACACACTCTGTCAAATGCCTGTTGAATATCAATAAATACCGCAGAACAATATTGTTTCTTTTCGAACGCACTTGTAATAACATTTACAATTCTGTGAATTTGCTCCGGAGTACCGTGTTTCTGTCTAAAACCAAACTGATGTTCGGGGATGATATTACTTTTGTCCATAGCAGGCAATAGCCTTCGTAAAAGAATTTTTTCGAATATTTTATAAATTACAACCAGAAGACTTATTGGTTTAAATAAAGTTGCCAGATTTTTTGGTTTGTTTGGTTTTTTGATCATAATAATCTCTGCGTACTTCCATTGAGATGGGAAGTGGTTAAGTCTTAAAATAGAATTGTAAATTAACGTTAAAAATACCACGCATTTATGTGTGAATTTGCTGACAACATTCGCGCCTATAAGGTCATATCCAGGGCTTTTCTTTTTATTAAGAATTTTAATTTAATTCTTCACTTCGCTAGGGGTACAAAAATTGATCCATTTGTAGCGGGCAGTTTAAAAAATCTGCTATTTCTTCCTAATGTGTATTAGAGCTAAACAAAAATGGCACAAAAGTGTTTTTTAAATATCAGCAAACGTATATGCAGTATCTTTATCTGTTCTGCACCACATACCATCCGGTTTTTTCAGTATAATTGATTTTTTTATTGGCCGTTTTAGAAATTTGGTCGCTTTCCAAAGAAGATGCTCATCGTATCTTGAGTTGTTGATTTTGCCAATAAATTTTGAAGTTTGTTAATTTTTACGATTTGAAAGTATTATTTTAAGTTCTTTACAAGCCTTGTTAAAAATTTGTTTATCATATAAATTCCTACTAATTTGCCATCTTTTCCTCAAATTTCGTTTTTCTCTAATTTTCTGTCGGATTTCAAAGGAAATATCCATATTAGAGTTTTGGTGAGGGTAAGATTCTTCATTTGGTGTTGCTAAATGAGCGGCATTATAAATGTGAGTCGTAAAATTTTCAACCCTGGTCAAGCTCAAATTTATTTTTTAGACTTACATTTAATCTTATATTTTCATCTAGATATTGCTGAAATTGTTGAACATTTGTATATGGGGACAAAATTTGTTGTTGGAGTTTTAACGACGTTTAGACATTAACATTAAGAAACAAAGGAGTGTGATCCGAACTCAATTCATTGCTACCTTTAATTTCTAGTTTATATGATGGTTTACCCGAGTAAACAACAAAATCTAGTACGTCGGGATTTTTCCGATGATCGCTTGGCCAGTGAGTGGGCGAGCCAGTTGACAAAACTGATAATTTTTTACGAGATATGCATTTATAAAGCTCAGTACCTTTTGGATTAATTAGTCTACTACCCCACCAAGGGTGCTTAGCGTTAAAATCTCCGCCAGCAATGAAACGCGGTCCAAGCATGTTAAAAAAATTTTCATAATATTGACATTTTACTGAGTATCGAGGAGGAAAATATATTGCAGACACAATTATGTCACCATCATTACATTTGATTTTAATACATGTAGCCTGAAGAAAATTTGTTTGGACTCCATTCAGATCTTCATATTCTATTGTAGATTTTATTAGTATTCCAGAACCAGCATGTGCTTTATTATCAGGATGGTTGACATATATAAACTTATATCCGTTTATGTTATAGTAAATTTTATATGTTAAATGTGTTTCAGAAATTAAAATTAAGTCAATAAAGTGGGCTTTTAAAAATATTTCAAGTTCTCTTGTGTGATTGGTAATACCATTGGCATTCCATATTGCAATACGTAGATTTAAACGCATAATTTTTGTATAATTAATTGCAAAATATTCATTAGTTGATTCATTAAATCATTTCGTTTTTGCATAAATGTCTCAAGCGTTTTAAGAAGATTTTGTTCTTGTAAGTTGTAACTATTATTTTTAACTGCTTGGGCATATGAGAATGGAGTATTTTCGGGTTCAGTGTTATTATCCCTATTAAAAAAATTGTTATTATAGCTAACATTAGTATTATCAAAACGACTACGGGATTCATTTTTTCTTTTAAGAATATCTCTATATATTTTGCAACCTTTATAATTTGCAGTGTTCTAAACAGTTGGCACATTGAAGTGGTATATCCTCTGACTTAGGACAATTGTCGGTGGGGTGATTCAATCCACATTTTACGCATGTGAATGCCTTTCTGCAGTATGATTTAGAGTGTCCAAACTGTTGGCACCTATGACACTGTAAGATTTCATTTGTTTTCAATGGGGGCTCAATTTTTACCACAGCATTAACAAGATACTTCACGTCATAAATTTTCTTGTTATTTTGATTTGGTTTTAGATCTACAAAAAAAACATTGACAAGGGTTGCTTTGTAATTCTACTTTTAATATTCATAATGTTGCGTACTTGATGACCTAGACTTTGTATTTCATCTTTAATAAGAGGTATTGGTGTAGAAAAATGAATATTTTTAACAACAACTCTATATGCCCGCTCATCTTTGAGTTGATATGTATGGAAGTTTATCTTTTTGTCTTCAAGATGTTTAACAACTAATCTATAAGATTGTACATTTTTGATCATCAACCTTATCTGACCATCTTTTACGGATTTATAGGAGAAATCATCAGACTTAGTTAATTTAGAGAGGTTGTTAACTATCGCTCTAATATCAACAACATTAGGAATTATTATTGGAGGTGGCTTAATTTGCGATATTTCTTCATTTCCATTATTGTTTTCTTGGTTTTCTTCAGTTTCGTTGTCATCATCCAGATCCATATCAAGTGCAGCATATTTGTTATTGCTTTTGGTGGATTCATTAATAATGTTGCTAGAAGTAGAAATATTTCTACTAGTTGTTGGTAAATCAGAGTGTTTTGCAGATTAGTAAAGCAGAATGCTAATCCCTTTGTTTTTACATTGTAAAGATTTTTTTTTTTTTTATTAATTTTTTTTCTTCTTATTTTTAAAATTGTAAATGTATTAACAATTGTTGTTGCAAGATGATTTCAAAAAGAATTTAAAATAAAAGAGCACTGACTACGTCTTCACTTAATCACTGTCAAGAATGAACGAGTAAAATATATGAAATTCCAAAAATTAAACAAAGTAAAATGCTATTTTATATATATAAAGAATGAGAATATTTATATTCAAAAATAAATTCGCTTTAAAGAATTTCAATATATTTGGCTCCGTTTTCCTCTATATATTATTTTATATTGTCCTGAACAGCTATTGCACTAATGTAAAAAAAAAATTTCGGGAATACAAAATTTATTTATTAATGACTTGCTAAATTCCTATTAAAGAAACACGCGTATTGCGTTGTTTTATTGCCGCACAAGAAGCCAATAAATATTGGTACATTTTTGTCATTTGCATTTCAAGTAGTCACACGATTGCCGCACCAGGGTTGCATTTTATTGGTTAAAGTAAGCACATGAGTCATTTGACTGTGCAGTCACACGATTGGGGTATTAAAAAGTGTGAAAATTGCTGAATTGCGACAATCGTGTGATCCCAGCTTAGTGTCGTTTTTCCCCTTCTATCTCTTGACATTTGCATAACAGTGATGCCAACACCTCCCCTCTTCAAAAAACAAAGTCCTTGAACCTAGGAGTGGGTCTCCGATTTCTGGCCGGTCTCCGACTCGTGGTTGGTGTATTTTCTTCGCTCCCTTGATCGTTATTAACTGGTAGAAGTATTGGCAGTTGCTGAGGCACTGGTATTGATTCGTCACATAAAATGTCTAAAGGTAGCTCTACATCTGTTTCTTCAACATTCGATTGCTTAGGGCGCAATCGCATTTGGTTTATATGGGATCTGATATTCCTGTTAGAATCATATAGTTGAACACGGTACATTACCTTACCTATTCGCTCCTTGACTGACCCAGTTGACCATTTATACTTGTTGTAATTATAGACTTAAACATCAACGGTATCTCCGACTAAGATTTGACGAAATTTTGCCTTGTGATAATCGTTAAATTGGTTATTTTGGTTTTGCTGACGTTCATTGCATACTATGTTATCTTGATGAGCGTTGTTAGGTTTTAGTTAGTCTAGTGGCGTTCTTATTTTATATCCTAGCATGAGGTCTGCTGGAGACGTGTATGCGATCCGAAGGAGCATCTGGTGTTTTCCATGACTCAAATAGCGTTTTAGAAGGTGATTTAGCGACACTGGCGCATTTATCGCAATTTTTACTAGATCTTCGATCTGCGTATCCATACCAAAAAACATAGCTTCTTGCGATTGTCTTCATTCGTTGCATCCCCTGATGCGCTTTGTGAAGCTGTTGCAATATACGGGTTCTGTACTTACGTGGTATTACTAAACGTTCTCCATACATTAGGCAGTCGTTCAGAACGTAAAGACCGTCTTTATGTTTATAAAACCTGCGGACGTCAGAGCCAATGATTTGTGCGGCTGCGGGCCAGCCGTCTTGAACATGTTTTATAATTCGCTGCAGCAACCCTGATTGTTGTGTGGCTCTTTGATGCATGTTGTGCGTTACTGGTAATTTACGCAGGATGTCGTCTTGAACTCGACCGATATCGTCTTCTGCATGAATTGAAGCGATTTGGTTTGGTGTGATTGTTAATCAGACGGGAAAGTACATCTGCATAGCCAAAATTGGTGGTTGATACGTGTTAACGCCACTACCAAAAACCCTAACTTCAGATGATCCATCTGGCAGCACCTAATTTTAAACATAGAATTTTTCGTATTTTTTTTATTGTCATTATTTTGTTTTTAACGAAAGTAAATATGTTGTTCTAAAATAGCCATATTTAGGAGCCGAATTGAACTGCCATTTTATTCTCTAAGTAAATTCCAAAACATAAAGTTGGCAGTGGCCAGATAAAATTTTGAATTTATAAATTTGTTAAATTTTCCTAGTGGTTTTCAAACCAAAAAGTATGTATAAATTTAATATAATTTTGTAATTATACAATTCCTAATTATTCTTATTTATTTAGGAATTTTAATATAAATACATTTGTTGAATAAATTAAGTTTTTTTATGAATCACTTGTATTTTATTAAAAATCCCCTTGGAAATCACTAGAAGTCACCCTAGGCTGGCGTGCCTCCAACAATTTTAAAACTATTTTTGATCGCATCAATTTTCTGGACCACATCTGCCCTAACAACTTGCCAATCTCGCAGTAAGTAAAAATGCCTTTACCACACTATGAAAGTCAAGCGCTAAATCAACAGCCCAATCACGAATGTTCATTTTGCCACAAACCCCCTGACAAAACATAACTAGCTGCGTCGGTTGCCATAAAATATTTCATAAAAATTGTGTTAATGTCACTGATAATGACATAACCTTCAAGTGCCCTGAATGTTCTGCCGTAAGGCCAAATTCACCTGCACCAAGTGCTTCAAGTCGATGCTCAAATCGTTCTCATGCTTCGCAGTCTCGAAAAATTTAACTAAAACTTCAGAGGTTAGAAGAAGAACGCAAATTAAACAAAGAGTAACTAAACAAAAAATATCAACTTCTTGAGGAAGCTGAAGCCCTCACTGATATCTCAGACGATACTTCCCAGTCTGTCCATGACTGGTTGGCTTCAACTGAACCCCCCAATAATAACACCGAACAACATACTGTTCCGAACGCAAAAAACACTACAGATTCGCAGACACCTAATTTGCCGAACCAAACTTACAATAAAAATGCATCCTATATGCCAAATAATATTTTGCCAAACACAAATCAATCAACATTTATTTGTAATGGCTTAAATACAATGCCACAAAACTCCGTTGGATTTGTTCCGCCCACAGTTACCTCGGCTGCCATTAATTCATTTTCAACCATGTCCGCAGTGCCAAATTGTACTACGGCCATTTCCACCCATAGTGGCTATCAACAACGAATGCAGCCTACAGTACCTTCAGTGTATACTTACCCTACCTGCAGCGCATTTACGCCTTATTCGACAAATAAAAACACAACCAATTTATTTCATTCGGTTCCACAACAATTTATTGAACCGCAACCAATATCTTCAACAATGAATTTTCCTAAACACGCACTAATAAACGAGGCCTCTTGCCCACAACCACACGTAGCATCACCACCAACAGTGCTGCAGAACAACCTTAGTTCTCGCCAATCTCTCCCCAAAGAGTTACCTGAATTATCTGGCCATCCAGAAGATTGGCCAGCATTTATCTCGACCTAAGAAATGTCCACCACGGCCTGCGCATTTACCGATGCCGAAAACCTTATTCGCCTTCAAAAGGCCTTAAAGGGAGATGCACTTCATAGCGTCCAGCAAGTGTTGATCCATCCTTCAAATGTAAGCAGCGTCCTCCAAGTACTCCGTATGTTGTATGGCCAACCTGAAAAGATAATAAATTCAATAAAAAATAGGATTAATTCTTCCCCTAAAGTAGAAGAAAATAATCTCAAAACACTTACCTCCTTATCGATTGAAGTTCGCAGTTTGATATCCACAATTACTGCTAGCGATATGCTTGATGAACTAAATAATTGATCACTTCTGTTTGACATACTGCAAAAACTTCCACCCTCATATCAAATGCAGTGGGTATCACAAAAAATTCAGCTGATGAACCAAAATAAAAAAAACAAATTTGTTCGAATTTGACAAATGGTTTCTTAATGTTGGTATAACAGCTAGCAGTATAACAATTGATCAACATGCGAAAAGGTGGAACAAAGAAAAGTCGATGACTAAATCAAATGCAACAATAACAACAAACAGGAGAGCTTTTATTCATTCCCATAGTGAGCGCAAATGCATTGTGTGTAACAACACCAATAGTTGCAGCGCAGTCGCTAACTGCCCAACATATTTATCTATGGATCGTGGTGAGAAATGGAATGCAGTAAGAAAATACAAACTGTGTAAATTCTGCTTGAACAATAATACACACAGTGAAAAAGTGAAAAATATTTTATTTAAAATAATTCCAATTAAAATATTTGGAAATAATAATAAAATAATCGATACATTTGCCTTTATTGACGAGGGGTCATCTATAAGTTTGATGGACGAGTCATTGGCAAATCAATTGGAGAACCAAACCCCTTATGTTTGCGGTGGTGAGGAGGTATGGAAAGAAGTGAAGAAAACTCCAGAAAACTCAAAATAAACATTTCAGGTGGTAATAAAAAACGCGTGGCCATTGATGTTTCTACTGTGAAATCTTTAAATTTGCCTGTTCAATCGCTGGATTATAAAACATTATCGGAACGCTATCCCCACTGGCGAAATCTTCCTATACAAAGTTACAGTGATGCTGTGCCGCAAATATTAATTGGATTAAACCATTTCAATCTTGGAGTTTCAAGCAAAATCCGTGAGGGATCATCCCATGAACCTGTTGCTGTTTGTACAAAACTTGGATGGTTTGTTTACGGCGCTGTTGCAGAAAACAAAACGGCAAGTACCAACTACAATTTTCATATATGTGTTTGCTCTACTAGAGTAAATAAATTAGATGAGTTAGTTAGAAGTTTTTATTCATTAGATAGTGTGGGGGTAAGTGTTAAAAATCCAATCGTAGCAGAAAGTGAAATGCGTGCGTTAAATTTATTAGAAAAGTATACAAAATATAAGCCGTGTGGGCATTACGAGGTCCCCCTTTTGTGGAAGTTTGATTTAGTGGAAATGCCTGATAGCTATCAGATGGCGCTTAAACGATTAGTTTGTCTTGAAAGAAAATTGCGTCAGAATTCAGAACTTCTTAATGTTTTTAGAGAAACTGTTTCTAAATATTTGGCTAAAGGTTATATTCGTAAATTAGATTCACATGAAATTGGGATGCTGCTTCCACTTCGAATGGTATTTCCTTGAATTCTTATTTATTGAAAGGACCTGATTATTTGGCCTCTTTGCCTTCAATACTTTTTAAATTTTGCCAAAAATCGGTGGCTGTTTCTGGTGACATTGAGGAAATGTTCCACCAGGTGCATATACGGCCGGAAGATCGTGATGTCCAACGTTTTCTTTGGCGTGATTGTGTGGAAGAAAAAACTCCCGATATATTCGTGATGAATGTTATGATTTTCGGAGCTACATGTGCCCCTAGCATTAGCCAATTCATAAAAAATCTCAACGCGAGTAAATTTGAAAATGAATTTCGGCTGGCTGCAAAAGGAATTAAGGAAAACCATTACGTTGACGATCTCCTTATGTCCGTAGATGACTCGGAGGAGGCTATACAAATTATAACTGATATTGCCCATGTTCATCGCCAAGCTGGGTTTAATATTAGAAATTGGATTTCAAACAGCAAGCTAGTGTTAAAATCTATTCCCTCAGAAACTAGTTCTGATTTTAAATGCTTAAACCTAAAAGATGAGAAGCAAGTGGAAAAGGTTTTAGGTGTTTTTTGGGAACATCAAGAGGATGTCATAACGTTTAAAATCTCACCTTGGTTAAGAGAGAGTGACATTTTTCTGGTCAAAAGATACCAACAAAAAGAGAGATGTTACGATTAGTGATGTCAATCTACGACCCCCTTAATCTGATAGGACATATTGTCATGTATGTCAAAGTACTTATGCAAGATGTTTGGCGATCAAAAATAGAATGGGATGAAAAGATTTCATCTGAACCAACAACTAAATGGACAAAGTGGTTTAATATTTTACCCGAAATAGAAACAATAAAAATTCCTCGTTGTTATTTAAAACATTTTGAAAGTTACAACAACAGCGAAGTTCAACTGCATACCTTCGTAGATGCAAGGACAGTTACGCAGCAGTATGCTATTTTCGGTTACGAAGAGGTGATGATATTATCTGCTCAATTATTGGAGCTAAAACTAGAGTTTCTCCTATGAAAATAACATCCGTCCCGCGCCTTGAACTAATGGCTGCCCTTATAGGGTCTCGTTTTGCTAAATATATATCAGAAAATCATGATATAAAAATTAATAAAAAATATTATTGGACCGACTCAAAAACGGTGTTAAGTTGGCTGAATTCCGAACACCGTAAGTATTTACAATCAATTTGTTGCCTTTCGCATTACAGAGATTTTGGAGCTATCATCAATCAAAGACTGGAGGTGGATCTCAAGCAAGCAAAATGTGGCTGATGAAGTTACGAAATGGTCAAAAATTCCAAAGGTGTCGAATTCCTCCAGATGGTTTGGGGGACCTGAATTTTTACGTCTTCCAGAAAATGAATGGCCGCAAGCCGTTCCAATATCTGAGTCTACCGAAGAAGAGCGTGTGCACCATGCATTTAAAATAACGAAATTTGAAATAGTTTTCAATGTCTGCAGATTTTCAAAGTGGAATCGACTCGTTCGAACTGCCGGCTACGTTCTTCGTTTCGTACGCAATTGTCGGTTAATTACAAAACAAAAGGTGAATTAACCCAAGATGAATTACAAAGCGCTGAAAATACTTTATATAAGCAGGCACAGCGGGAAAAATTTTCCTATGAAATATCTTTATTAGGTTCTTACATGGTCATACATAAATCTAGTGATATTTATAACAAAACCCCATACTTGCAAGATGGTGCATTACGTGTGCACGGCAGAATCAACAAAGCGGATATTCCACTAGAACAAAAACGTCCGATAATTCTGCCTAGAAAAAGTCAAATCACAAAACTTACTTTGATGCATTACCATTGCAATTATCATCATATGAATCATGAGACTGTTATCAACGAAGTTAGGCAAAAACTTTGTATTTCAAGACTTCGTGCAACATACAAAGCTGTAGTTCGTTCCTGCCAAATGTGCAAAATAAAGAAGGCAGTAAATCATAACCCTCAAATGGCCGAATTACCGCGTGCTCGTGTAGCTTCTTATGTTGCGCCATTTACATATACTGGGATCGATTTTTTCGGCCCAATTACGGTCGTTGTAAATAGGCATAAGGAAAAACGATATGGATGTTTGTTCACTTGCCTGACGATCAGAGCAGTCCACATTGAGGTGGCACATTCATTAACAACCATCTCTTGTATCTTAGCCATTCGTAACTTTATGGCGCGCCGCGGAATTCCACATGAATTTTACAGCGATAATGGCACAAATTTTGTCGGTGCCGAACGAGAACAGTATATGTATATAGCGGGTACTACTTCACTTGGATTTTAAGTCGTTAAAAGGTCAACTTCCTATAGGTTTAGTATGGGCGGAAGTAATAAAAGCCATTAAAAGGTCATCGTTGTTTTTTTTAGCCATTAAAATTTTTTTTAGCCATTAAAAATTTTTTTTAGCCATTAAAATGTCATAAAATTTTTAAAAATGTCATAAAATTTTTAAAAAAGCCATAAAAATGTCATAAATTTTTAAAAAAGCCATAAAAATGTCATAAAATTTTAAAAAAGGTAAAATTAGGGGGGAAATCCTGAACACGTGTTAAAGTAGGTGAAATAAAAGGTCATCGTTGTTTTTTTTAGCCATTAAAATTTTTTTTAGCCATTAAAATTTTTAAAAAAGCCATAAAAATGTCATAAAATTTTAAAAAAGGTAAAATTAGGGAGGAAATTCCTGAACACGTGTTAAAGTATGTCAAATGAACACGTGTTAAATTTTATAGGAAAGCAATGCACAAGTGGTGGGTGCATTGTTGAAGCCTTTCTTTTGTTGTGATCGATAGACAGACATAGAGATATGTAGATAGATACACAGACAGACCTTGAGGAAGAAATTGGAAAAATATTTTTGTGTGTGTTTTGTGGATTGTTGAAGCCTTTCTTTTGTTGTGATCGATAGACGGACTTACTGTGTAGATGCACTTGATTTTGAAAAAAATTTTTGTGGACAATTTTTTCAAAGCGCTGATATTAAAATTAATAATTTATGGGGTGTGAGATGATAAGGGTATTATATTGGAGTGTGTCTTGAATATGGATAGATTTACAGACAGACCTTGAGGAAGAAATTGGAAAAATATTTTTTTTTTTTATTTTTTGTGTGTGTTTTGTGGATTGTTGGGAGAAAATACACATTTTAAATTTTTTTTATTTTTTGTGTGTGTTTTGTGGATTGTTGGGAGAAATATAGATGCAATTGATATTTTAAAATTTGGTTTTTTCTGAAAACTAGGTTTAGTTAAATTTTAACACTAAAGAAAACAACATGATTTCCAGCCAGAATATATTTGGATTGGTGGACGAAAATTCTGTAGAGGAAAATACACAGGCACGCATAAATGCTTTCATCGACGCAGCTTTAGAGGATTTCCATTTCCTATCAAATGCAACTCCAAATATTGTAATCCCCAACAACCAGATGGCATATTTTGACTTCTTGTGGGAAATTGAAAATTTCCTAGATGATGAAGAGGGAGATGCCATCATCTTAAATGTAAATGATGGGTTTTATATAGATGAAGAAGGAGATCGTTATATTAAGGAATTAGATTTTTAGTTTTAATGAAAATATATAAAATTATTTTATAATAAAATTATTAAAATTTAAATTAAACCATTTTATTTTGTTTTACAATGGGTGTGGTGGGTAAAAATTTAATTTTGTTTTACAATGGGTGTGATGGGTAAAAATTTAATTTTGTTTTACAATGGGTGTGGTGGGTAAAAAATTGAAAAAAACATTATCGATAACTTTAATGAATTATAGCAAATAACATATGTTTAGACTATGTGTAACCAAAAAATTTTTTTTTCTATAAATTGTGAATTTATTGAGTTATTTATTACATTTCATTATAAATTATCAAACGATGAATATTAACGCGGAATTAATTGCTTCATTCAATAAATTAAATATGAAACATATTTTAAGTGTAAAAAATATGGTAGATGGAAAGGACTATCCTATTACAGGAGCTGAACGAGTAACTACAAAATATGGAGATGTTATAGTCTTAGAATTGGATGGAGCTATGCTTTATCTTCCTAAAAGATTTAATGCCTTAACTGAAAACGATGTTGGGTACCTATCAACTGGCTCATATATCATTTCAAAGATTCCTTTAGATGACGAAAAGGATACCATTAATTATAAGCTGGAAATTAAGACGGCTCCTCCTACGAAAGGATATTATCCTTATACTCATTTTAATACATTTAAATAAAATAATTTTTTTTTTTCAATAAAAATGATTAAACAATAAAAATAAATTATTATAAATTCTTGTGTTGTTTTCTTTTATTAGTAAACAGATAAATATATATAATGTAGAATTATTAATATTTTCATAAGTTGTAAATGAAATCTTAATGTGGAAAGATGGAGGTTATTGAAGCTTTTCTACAAGAATTTGGAAGTGTAATCTTTGAAGAACATTTGGAATTATTATGTACATTCAAAAGAGAATATACAAATTTTAATGTATATAATATGCCTTGCTCTCACGAAAGTACAAGTGGAGATGTCGTGGGTTTTTGTGGATGCTATTTTTTCTATAAGAGGAAAAAGGAGGTTATAAGAATTATAGAAAATTATAAAAAGATATTAAAATATTTTAGAAGTCTAAATTTATGTACAAGAAAACAAAAATAATTAAATAAAAATAAAAAAAAAAAAAAAAAAAAAAAATATAAAAGCATTTTTTTCTTTAAATAGAGAGTTTCAAAGCAAAAATATTATTAGTTTACATTTAAAATTCATCGAGAATGTTCAATCTTGTAAGAAGCCCGAAAATATACGACTGTGTATTTGAGTTGGAATATTTTATAAATTTAAAATTAAAGATATCCTGCGGATTTTCCACAGCTCTTGGTTTTAAGCCTATTGTCTGGTTGCATTATAAGGATAGGAACTTCATTGCATTTGACCGGGATGAATGGATAAACCTTATGAGCTATAAGGAATATATTAAGGCAACACTTAATCAGTATGAATTCCAAGATTGTATGAATCTAATTAATAAGGATGAAAAGAAGGATGTTCAATATACATTTCAGTATAGGAATAATATTTGCTATCTCATCCTACAACAGGGAAACCATAAAATAAAAATTGATCCTGAAACTTGGAAATCTCTGACTCAAATTGGAATATTCTTGACGACATTTTTAAGCTGGAATACAATTCTTCGCAAGCAAATCTTATATTTTTATTATGAACATTATATTCCTAATTGCTCTATTTTAAATAAAACAAATGTACAATATTATGAAATTAAAAATATAAATGAAAGAGATATAGAAATTGATTTAACCAGACTTTTTTATGAGTTTGGAAAAAAAATGCAAAATAAAATTAAAACAGATGTTAAAATCTATAGATTATTATTAAGAATGGATAATAAATAAAAAACAAACAAACAAAAAAAATAATAAAAAAAAAACAAAATATTTGAGTTTTTTATTAATTCTTTATTTTGAAATTTATTAAAAATTTTAAACATAAATGACCACAAATAAAAGTATTAAATTTTTGATATCTTAAATAGTTATATTTAATGTTTTTACCCAAGTATCTTAAAACTTCTATAGGTGGTTGGAGATTACCAAAACTATCAAAGTATTCTACATTGTCATTATTTTTATAAAATGCTACCCAATGCGTTCCATATCCTCTATTTGAATCCAAGTTTATAATTCCATTCTCTATTCGGTGTGGAGTTTTAGGAAGTTTATCCCTCATATATACTCCTCTAAAATAAGGAATATACTTCTTCCCAAATGTTCTCAAGTCCACATCTGTTAGCGGTCTATTAGGTAGCTGCTTTAATAGTTTTTTGATGAGGTATAAAATATTCCATAGCCTTTTTATAGGGTTTAAGATATAGACCTTTACCCATAGCTATTGCCTCTAATGTTTTGTTATGACGCTTACTTTCTTCGAGCTGTTGTCTACCATTTTTAGCTAAAGTAATAGTTTTAGCGATTGCTGACCCACCAGAAGCTATTGCTCCCAATGCTCCAAGTGCTGTTAGAATAGGGACAAGTGGAAGAAAACCGCCAAGTTTAGGTATGTTGATAATTCTAGGAATTTTTACTATAGATTTTTTTCCAAGAAATGAATGTTGGATAGCTTTTCGTGCAGCTTTAATAGCGGTTTTGATGTCATTTGGTTTTTCTTTTTTTAAAATATCGGTTGCTGATTTAACAGCATTCTTAAAAATATTTCGTCTACACTTTTTCTTTTGGTTACCAGTTTTTACTCCCAAGCCCAATTTAACTTTTGACTTCATTGTGTTAGTGACAAGGTATGCGTTGAGTTTTTCTCCAAATGTACTATCTTTAGCTTTAACTCTACTCCAAGCTTTTTCTGCTAGTTCTTTATCTGCGTAATGTCGTTTATGAATATCAGTGTTCTGGGCATAAGCAATATCATGAATTTTACAAGCTGCATCTAACGGATTGATACCTTTATCACCCCTTTGTAATCGTTTTTCCAATTTAGTGCCTGGTCCACAAAATTGATAACCCGGTAAATGAAGTTCAAGTGGTAGTGAATTAATTAAGCTATTTACAAGTCCTTTTCCAAGGACGAAATGTTTTCTACTAAATTCTTTATTTTTATACACAATCATTTATATATAAAATTGCTTTTCTGAAAATAAAAAATAAATAAAAAATTCGAAAGTAAATAAAACGTTACATTAAACAAACGTATGCTTTCAGTTATTAAGATGCGTTTGGTAAAACAACAATCGAATATTTCAGTAAGAAACTTGGATTTAACGGAAAACAGAAATGGTTTTAAACATAGCTGCCTTTTACCAAATTCTATTAGAGCACTAATAGTTGGTCCCTAAAACTGTGGCAAAACAAATATAATGCTAAGTTTAATTGAAAGTCCGAATGGTTTAAAATTTAAAAATATTTATATATACTCAAAATCATTAAATCAACCGAAATATAAATATCTATCAAGATTAATTTCATCAGTAAAGGGTATGGGACTTTACACATTTTCAGATAATGAACATGTCATACCACCCGAAAAAGCTAAAGTAAATTCTATTATGATATTTGACGATGTTGCTTGTGAAAAGCAAAATAATATAAGATCATATTTCTGTATGGGGAGACATAAGGATATTGATTCTTTTTATTTATGTCAGACTTATACACATATTCCAAAACATTTAGTACGTGATAATGCAAATATGATTATCTTATTCAAGCAAGATGAATTAAATTTAAAGCACATCTACAATGATCATGTTGGCAGTGACATGAGTTTTAATATGTTTCGTTACATTTGCGGAGAATGTTGGAAGGATAAATATGGATTTCTTATAATAAGTAAAGATGATGAAATGAAGCAAGGACGTTATAGAAAAGGCTTTGATCTATTTATTCAGATTTAGTCATATATATACTATTAACTACATCAGACGTATACCTATTAATATTAAATACGTTTTTTTTTTTCCACTTGGAAACTGTTAAAATTATTCCACGAAGCTGTTTATCTGTTTTAAGAAGCTGTTTAGCTGTTTTCAAAAGCTGTTTAGCTGTTTTCAAAAGCTGTTTAACTGGTTTCAAAAGCTGTTTATCTGTTTTAAGAAGCTGTTTAGCTGTTTTCAAAAGCTGTTTAGCTGTTTTCAAAAGCTGTTTAGCTGTTTTCAAAAGCAGTTTAGCTGTTTAAAGAAGCTGTTTAGCTTTTTTTTTTTTTTTCATCAAAGTTATAATCATGGAAGAAAATATTTTAAAAGAGTTGGTGAAATCCAAAAAAATTTTAAAGAAGAAATTTCAAAGCATACGACTTGGAGAATTGGAAAAATTCAATAATTTAGAAAGAACATTTAAACCTTTAACAGAACCTCTAAAGAAACTAGTCAAATTGTCAGATTCGTCAAATTTAACAATACCCACAGAAGAAAAATATAAATGTAAGCATAATACTAAAATAAAAACGGAAAATAAAACTATATTCACCAGCACCCCTAAGAAAACCTTAATGAAAGAGAAAAACATTAATTCAGCACCTAATAGAATTAAAATAGATAAAGAAGAAGAAGAAGAAGAAGAAGACTATAACAGTAATAGTGAAGATGAAGTAAACGATAAATCGAAAAATGAACAATTTTATTCTCAATCATCCGATTGGGAGTTTGATTTATCAACCCTAAAAGGAAATAAAAAGCTTGACACTATATTTGGACCTCATAAAATGGAAAATGGAGACTGGAAATTTGGAAATTCTATTTTAAAGCTAACCGATGATAAAATAATAATAGGTCAAAAGTCTTGGGCACTAACCCCAGGGTTATACTCATTACTTTTTCATAAAAATCCAAAACAATTCGATTCGTCAGAGCTAGCAATATATAAAAATATTTTACTTGATACAAATGCACATCGAAGAAACTATGATCCTAATAATCAAATCAATGGAAACAGAGGTTATAAATATAAAAAAATAATAAATAAATTGTTTACTACAACTACTCACGTTGGTAAGGGTTTAATGGAGGTAAATCTTAATAAACCGAACTATATATACTGGGATAATCCTAATGAAATTGTAGACCGATTGAGGCTGTTAATAGCATCACAACATGCTGGTAACAATAATCATTCTAATGAAATAATATCTATAGTCGAAGAACTAAGGGAAGCAAATATAATTGAATAACTTTTAAATAAATAAATAAATAAAAAAAATTATGACTGTTGACAAATTTGGTCATTACTATAATCAAAAATATATAGGAGATATAACAAGAAACAACCTTTCAAAAAATTTCGGTATCACACTCAACGGAAATAATATTGATATAGAGAATAAAAGAATTTTAAATTTATCACCTCCAATTAATGGGGTAGATGCTGTTAATAAAAATTATGTGAATACACAAATTACCCATATGCAAGAACATTTAAAAAGGGGTATAAACAAAGAAGTTTTAATTGTTCGAAATGAAATTAAAGATTTAAATAAAATAATTTCTGACATATATAGTGCAATGATTCATCACAACAAACTTTCATCACAACAACAACAACAACAACATAATGGAAAAAAGAACGATAATAAATGAACTACATTCTAGAGCACGCAAAAATTTCTTACGACGCAAAGTAATTACAAAGGGAATTGATGATCTTTGGCAAGCAGACTTAGTAGAGATGGGCAACTATTCGACTATAAACAACGGCTATAAATATATGATAACAGTCATTGATACATTCTCCAAATACGCTTGGGCTGCAGCAATTAAAGCAAAAACCGCATCTGAAGTATCCAAAGCTTTTCAGAAAATACTAAGTAAGGGGCGAATACCTAAAAATTTACAAACAGATGACGGTAAAGAATTTTTTAATAAGGAGTTTGGTTTGCTAATGCGCAAATATTCAATTAATCATTACTCTACTTATAGTGTAATGAAAGCTTCAATTGTTGAACGCTTTAATCGAACACTAAAAGGTATGATGTGGAGAGAATTTAGTTATAATGGAACATTTCACTGGATTGATATTTATAAAAAACTAGTTGATCAATATAACAGAAAAACTCATAGTAAAATTAAAATGGCGCCTATTGATGTAAAACGTGAACATGAACAACATCTACTGAAAACTGCATTTAGCAGCTTAAAAATGTTTAAATCATCAAGGTTTAAGGTTGGGGACTATGTTCGCATAAGTAAATATAAACATATATTTGAAAAAGGTTATACACCAAATTGGACTACAGAAATATTTAAAATAAAATCGATACAGAACACCTACCCAATAACATTTTTACTTGAAGACTATCAAGGAAATCCTATAAAAGGCGCATTTTACAAGGAAGAAATACGTCGTACACGTTATCCTAATACATTTCTGGTGGAAAAAATTTTAAAAGAAAAAGGTGATAAAGCGTATGTTAAATGGTTAGGTTTTCCAAACCAACATAATTCTTGGATAAGTAAAAATGAAATATTATAAGAAAACAAATACAAAAAAAAGTTTTTCTAATAAATGTATAAATTTAATAAAACAAAAAAACTCAAGCATTTTCATTTCATTTACAATTTACCATTCAGGATGTCAATTACTTTAGCTTTAAGTGGAAATTCATCAATCCTAACGGCAAATTATTTCCCACCAATAGATCTAAAAGATGACTATGAATGTTCTCTAGTTGATTTTCATTCATATAACTCTATTCCTAATGTAGATTATGATAATAATTTATTTCATATAGGAGATAAAATAATTGAAATTCCTATTGGATCATACGAGTTACAAGATATTGTTGATTATATAGTTGGCCAGTATAAAGCAGAAAATTATAATAAATCTATTCTCATTAAAGCTAATAATAATACTTTACAAATTGAAATAACTTCATCCCACGATGCAATTTTATTTAATCGAAAACGATCCATTGGTACGCTGTTAGGTTTTAGTGAAGAAATTTTAAAGGCTGGTATGAAACATATATCAAATCAACCTGTAAATATATTAAGAGTTAATGCTATACAAATTCAGTGCAATATTATAACGGGAGCTTATATGAATAACTCTCCCGCACATATACTACACGAGTTCGCATTAGACGTACCACCAGGCTATAAATTAGATGTTATTGCTAATAACCTAATTTATTTACCAGTAAACGTCAAAGAAATAACATATCTCAAGATTTGGATTGTTGATCAAGAAAATCGTGCAGTAAATTTCAGAGGTGAAGAAATAACACTAAGATTACACCTAAGACCACGGAAAAAATGATAATTTACAATAAAACTAAGCACATTAAAGTTAATAGGGTCATTCCTACTAATCATATTAAAGCTATAAGACCATCATTATCGAAAGAAAACACCACCTTTTTAAAATTGCTTAAGTTAAAAATAAAGAAAAATGTCTGATATACTCAATGTCATTGAAAAACCATATTCTGATGAAAATATAATAAAAAAAGATTATCATAGCTATGTGCCCTATATTCAATCATTTAAAAACAATGATGAAATTCGAATTACACTACAAAATCAAGACTTATATGTTCTTCCGTCTGAAAGCTACTTATATATAGAAGGAAACATACAAAACTCTAAAGGTGAAGAAGCATCACAAAATACTAGATTAAGGAATAATTGTGTTGCATACTTATTTGATGAAATACGGTATGAGATTAATGGTGTGGAAATTGATCGCACTCGATACTTGGGAATATCTAGTACAATTAAGAATTATGTCTCACTAAATGAATTTGAAAGTAATATGATGAGAAATGCAGGGTGGAATATTTCTGAAGACCTATCAATGCGAAAATTTAATTTTTATATTCCCCTAAAACTACTGTTGGGATTTGCTGAGGATTTTAATAAAATAATTTTAAATAGCAAACATGAACTAATTCTTCTACGAAGTTCAAATGATGATAAGGCGTATTACTCAACAGATGCTAATGAAAAATTAAGTTTATCGATTAAAAACATAACATGGAGAATACCACATATTCACCTATCAGATGCACGAAAAATACAAATAATGAAGATTATAAAGGAGGGTGTTTCATTACCCATAGCATTTCGCAGTTGGGATTGTTATTTTAATCCAACATTTTCCGGAGGCAGAAATCACAACTGGAATATTAAACTATCAGTGAATAGAGAAAGGCCAAGATTTCTTTTATTCGTATTAGAAAACGATAATAAATATATACATTCAGATTTGAAAAATGTTAAAGTGCATTTAAATTCAGAATCGTATCCATATGATGATTTAAATTTAAAATTTGAGGAGAATCGATACGCTATTTTGTATGATATGTATGCTAAGTTTCAACAAAATTACTATATGAGAGAAGCACAACCTCTTCTTTCATGTGAGAAATTTAAAAATATTCCAATTGCAGTAGTTGATGTTAGTTATCAAAATGAAATTGTTAAAAATGGGCCTATCGATGTGAAAATTGAGTTCGAGACAAGTAGTCCAGTATCAAAAAATACAAATGCTTATTGTTTAATCCTACACGATCGTATGATGGAGTACACACCTTTAACTGGAATTGTTCGAAAAATTATATAATCTTAAATACATTCTAATACTTACTTTTTTTTTTCATTTAATTTCTATTAAATAAAGAATAAAACTGTTGGTTTGTTTTTTAAATAAATTTTGTTTTTTTTTTTATTTTATGTATATATTTATATTGACATGTAGATATATAAAAGGTAATGTATAAATATTTTATTAAGAGTAATTATTTTCTAACTCTATTTCTTTAATTAACATTTCTAATTCATATTCACCATTACAACTATCTGATTGATAATGATGCCATGCATATGTGTTAATATTATCATTTTTAATATATCGCTTAGTATCATTAAAACTTAGTGCTATTTTATTTACTTCATTTGTTAATATAATATGCAATTTAGATGTAAACGTTTGCATAGAAGCATACACTACTTCCTTATTAAATAAAACATTTTTATACATTTCAATGCTAAAGTTTTCTACAACACACTTTTTAACCCCCTTAGCTTTTTTAACATCCTTCTCACAATCTTGAACCGCGAATGAGTATACTTTAGGTGCTAAGCCTACAAACTCTGTAATAAACCTACCCTCAGTCTCATCTTTCATCATTCCCAATACTTTTTTATTAACTAGTGGAAAGTTAAATGGATTATTTAATGAATATGAAGATGTGTCGAATAGTGTATTTAAATCATTTTTAATGTCAGCGTAAAAATCTTCCGTCTTTATTGAATATATGAAAGAATCTGTATCCATATAATTGAGGCTTATATTTGTATCAAATTTTGGTTTCATATATTCATAATGGAAGTCATACATTTTCCATTTTGACAATTCTAGCACACAAAAACCTAAGTAAATTGGTTTATTATAATACGTCTGAGTTTTATTCATTTGCACAGCCCAAAGTGTATCAGTAAATTGAGATATGCTATGAAAATTTGGTTTTGCAATTAGGTCACCAACACCCAATTTATTGCGATTAGTTCGACCCCATTCACTAACCAATCGCACGTCTTTTCTTTTATCGACATTTTCCATAGTTTTACCATATACAGCATTGTTAAGCAATTTAAAGAAATCTTTTTCAAATTCATTCTTTGCTGCTGTTCTATATTGTGTATTTAGGTCTATGTATGTCTTTAACCACGGTTTTTGTTTAAATTTAAGAATTCGGTGAACTTTTTGCAAAACCAATCCATTATTTAAACATTGTTCTAATGTTTTATAATGGATAACATAACTCTTTTTATCTGCTAAATCAGCTACTAGTTTCTCGTGTTTACTCCCACCAATTATTTTGTTTTCCGAGCAAAACGGCAAGTCATTGTGATAGTCATGACAGCTAAAAGGGTAAGCCAAATCGACTTCATAAATATACCCAACTTCTGAATCATGGGAAATATTTTTGGGGTGAACAAAATCATTTGTCCAAGTAAAGCCTCCATACGGAAGTGCTTCTGACATTGCCCAACCATAAAGATTATTTACATCGAAATATAGTATATACTCTGAAGGCTTTGTGGAATCATAATCATTAAGATATTTATGATTAGCCTTACTATACCTTTTACTACATTGTGTAAGTCCACCACGAATTCCTCGTTTAACGAAATTATACATTTCTAGATCTGTAAACAGTTCGAGTTCAATTTTTGTATATTTCAACATTGCATCCCATGAAAGGCCTGGTATGGTATAGTAATGTGAAGGATCTAGCTGATAAATATTATTACAGAGTTTCCTAAAGTTTTCAAATACATCTGTTAGTAGAAGCACATCAGTTTTTAAATATAGTTTCATGTAATCCATAATTGATTTACAATCAAACTTTTTCCAAATTTTTCCTGCAAGTAAATAATCTTCCTCGGAACAGTGTTTATCAGTTAAACTGCTGTAAAATGATTCAATTGGTGGGAGTTTATTTTCTTTTAATTTTTCAAATGAATCTAAATATTCATATGGAAAAACACCCTTTCGTTTCATTAGAGAAAACTCTTCCTCATCTATAAAATTTTCTTTAATTGAATTTAAATCTCCATCACTTAAATTGCTAGCTAATGAATCTAATCCCGCTGCCATAAATCTAAAAGAGTCTAAAAACCTTAGTTCAATTTTTTTTCCGGTTTTATACTTTCGTACTTTTTCAAGTTGTTCTTCAATAGTATGCTGAGGAATATTTTGCTTACGTTTTTTTAAATATAACCGATTTATATGATCATCGATTTCTTTATCAGTATATACCCGAACAGTATGAGATAAAGAAATGTATAGCTCCTTATTTATTGGAATTACATTTGTATCGCCTTTAATACTAAGTAATTCCTTAATAAATAAGTGACAATCATACTTTGAAAAATTGTGGAAAAAAATTGGAATGAAGTTTGGAATTTTATAATTTAAATTGCATGAATTATGTGCAGATCCTCTATATTTTCCTGATAAATGGCAGTGGTCTCTAACGACTAGTTCATCGCCTAGTTCTTTGTCGCAAATATGACAGATTTTGGAGTTTAAAAAATGTTCTTCTTCTAAGGGGGTTAATGGTATCATAGGTATAACCTTTTCAAAAAATTTCTTATATATATCCCTACACTCGTTAATTAAACTATCTATAAAATGTTGCCCTACATTAATGGTACTATCATTATTAGCAAACATTTGAAACTTATCTAAATCCTTATTAAAATTACACTTAATATTAAATCCATATGCACATGGCACATGTTTTCTTAAGAATCTAGAGTTAACACTATTACTACTTACATCTACTTCCTCTAGAACACATTCGAAATCTGCATACACTAAGAATGGAACTTCCATCTGCCTTTCATAATGCTGATATTTAATTATAGATTTTTCTCCCTCCGGCATCTTGGGAATGCATTCTCCACACTCTCTCTCCTTATGAATTACCATTCTCTCTGGTATATTTGTATGGTAGAGACAACTATTGCAAAAAATTAAAGCACCTTTATGTTTTGAAATTTGGGAACTTAGTAGTCTAAGAGAAAAAGAATTTTTGTTAATAAGATGTTTTGCACGATATATTTAAATATTTTGATAACTACCTTGAAATATTGTTTATTAGAATGTAGTGCATTTTATCACCACATTCGTCTTCCAGCAGCATAAGGTTTATATGCATATTTTTTTCCTTTTTGGTAATGTAGTATGGTCCAATAACAGCCTTGGATTTCCTATCAAACCCGAACACATTTACACTTATATCAGTATTATTTCTTTCAAATACTTTAATATCTTTCACATCAGTAGGAAATTGCATTGATGTGAAATTAAGTGTTCTACCGCAATCAAGCTTAATATTATTGTCAGCAATATTTGGTATATTGTAAATTGTCTGCCTATGTGTATTAATATTATCACCATTATAAAATGCTGCTATTACACTCCATTTAAAGCAAAATACATCATTGTTTTGAATGTTGACACAAGCTTTCTTCCTCGCCAGCTCTACGGGTGTAGGCATATATTGGGATCCTGATAATGTTGATGCTTTATTTATGTTTATTTCCAGCCATTTAATTTGGATAAGAGTCCAACCAGAATCTCTTTCTTGGAACTCTGACATTTTAGCTTTAATTTTTTCAATTTGTGTTGTCAAAGCTAAGTCTACGTCATCCGCTCTCGATATACGCATCATTTCCGTACAATGATACATATTTGTTTCTGGCTTATCAGGATGTGCTGGTAACTTGTATCGAGCAGTAAGTTCCAAATTGAATTTCACCATTATGTGTTCGGCTAGACACATATTCAAAAGTTTTTGAATAAGTCTTTGACCCTCTTCCAAATACTTATTTAAATTAAGGTCTAGGTCTTCTTTTGGGAAACGGTATGTCTGAAGCCGTGACTTGAATGAATTTTTTATGCTATACATTTTGTTTCCAATTTCCTTTTGTATATTAATCCTGTGTGTGGGTTGTGAGCAATGTATAAAACATTGCTGGGATTGTATTAGAGTGTTACAATCCTTGCACATAATAACAGCTTCTGAACACGGTTCTAACTTTTGTTGTTTCGATGGTGTTATGAATGTGTCGGGTTCTACTAGTGATTGACGCTTCCTAGATGCAGCTGATGTTGATGGATGTTCATCCATTTCTTCTACTTGATGTTGTTGCTGTTGTTGTTGCGGTTGTTGTTGTTGCTGTTGTTGTTGCCGTTGTTGTTGTTGTTGTTGTTGTTGTTGTTGCTGTTGAAGGAAATCTATATGGATTTCAACATGTTTTTTTTTTCCATAGATGTCATGGATATATGATTACATATATCACATGGCATATGAATTGTGCTATGTTTTTTTAAAATGTTTTTATTTTTGTATAGATTTTGGCAAATTTCACAAATTATTCCAGTTGCCATTATTAATTTTAAAATTTTTATTTCTTTTTATATTTTTAAAATCACAAACTTTCTTAAGCAAGTATACTTTAGAAACTAAATGAAAAGAATATATTTAAACCTTATATATACTTCAAATATCTATACAGTCGATCACCCAAACAAACAAAAAAACAACATTCCTCCATCTGACTACTCATAAACACACAACAAAAAGGGCTTATCACAAACACACACAAAAAAATAAAAAAAAATATTTTTCCAATTTCTTTTACATCTATCCATCTACACACACACACACACACACACACACACACACACACACACACACACACACACACACACACAAAAGGGCTTATCATAAATGTGTATTTTCTCCCAACAATCCACAAAACACACACAAAAATAAAAAAAATTTAAAATGTGTATTTTCTCCCAACAATCCACAAAACACACACAAAAAATAAAAAAAAAAAATATTTTTCCAATTTCTTCCTCAAGGTCTGTCTGTAAATCTATCCATATTCAAGACACACTCCAATATAATACCCTTATCATCTCACACCCCATAAATTATTAATTTTAATATCAGCGCTTTGAAAAAATTGTCCACAAAAATTTTTTTCAAAATCAATTGCATCGACAAGTACACAGTATGTCTGTCTTCCACAAAACACACACAAAAATAAAAAAAAAAATATTTTTCCAATTTCTTCCTCAAGGTCTGTCTGTAAATCTATCCATATTCAAGACACACTCCAATATAATACCCTTATCATCTCACACCCCATAAATTATTAATTTTAATATCAGCGCTTTGAAAAAATTGTCCACAAAAATTTTTTTCAAAATCAAGTGCATCTACACAGTAAGTCCGTCTATCGATCACAACAAAAGAAAGGCTTCAACAATCCACAAAACACACACAAAAATATTTTTCCAATTTCTTCCTCAAGGTCTGTCTGTGTATCTATCTACATATCTCTATGTCTGTCTATCGATCACAACAAAAGAAAGGCTTCAACAATGCACCCACCACTTGTGCATTGCTTTCCTATAAAATTTAACACGTGTTCATTTGACATACTTTAACACGTGTTCAGGAATTTCCTCCCTAATTTTACCTTTTTTAAAATTTTATGACATTTTTATGGCTTTTTTAAAAATTTTAATGGCTAAAAAAAATTTTAATGGCTAAAAAAAACAACGATGACCTTTTATTTCACCTACTTTAACACGTGTTCAGGAATTTCCCCCCTAATTTTACCTTTTTTAAAATTTTATGACATTTTTATGGCTTTTTTAAAAATTTATGACATTTTTATGGCTTTTTTAAAAATTTTATGACATTTTTATGGCTTTTTTAAAAATTTTATGACATTTTAATGGCTAAAAAAAATTTTTAATGGCTAAAAAAAATTTTAATGGCTAAAAAAAACAACGATGACCTTTTAATGGCTTTTATTACTTCCGCCCATACTAAACCTATAGGAAGTTGACCTTTTAACGACTTAAAATCCAAGTGAAGTAGTACCCGCTATATACATATACTGAGAACTTCGTGAAGCTTTGTCCGAGGTCGATAAAGATGAGTTGGTTAAATCATTTACTACCACCACAACAACATGGAAATTTAATCCTCCTGCATCACCCCACATGGGTGGGGCTTGGGAACGACTTGTATGTTTAGTCAAAACAATATTATATCAAATAATGCCTTCAAGGTCACCAAGCGATGAACTTTTGCGAAGTATGCTGCTAGAAGTAGAGAACATTATAAATTCAAGGCCCCTAGCCTATGTTCCTGTGGATGCGGAATCTGATGAGGCATTAACTCCAAACCACTTCCTAGTGTGTTCTTCTTCAGGACTAAAGCCTATATCGATTTCTGACGATAGTGGCATATTACTTAAACAAAGTTGGCTTACTTCACAACAGTACGCCAATATATTTTGGAAAAAGTGTCTGAGTCAATATTTGCCATCCTTAACTTGTAGGTCAAAATGGCATGACCGACCAAAACCTTTATGTCAGGGGGACTTAGTGGTCATTGTGGATCCATCCCTTCCTCGAAATGTGTGGCTACGTGGTAGTCTTAGAAGTTAGATTGGCAAGCGACGGTCAAGTACGTAGTGCAAAGGTACTTACTCAACATGGCGTACTTGAAAGGCCTGCGGCTAAGCTGGCTATTTTGGAAGTTGCTCATCAGCAGGAGTCTGGCGGCGAAGAAGCTTCTTGCCATACTGCTGGGGAAATGCTAACGCCACTACCAAAAACCCTAACTTCAGATGATCCATTTGGCAGCACCTAATTTTAAACATAGAATTTTTCGTATATTTTTTTATTGTCATTATTTTGTTTTTAACGAAAGTAAAAATGTTGTTCTAAAATAGCCATATTTAGGAGCCAAATTGAACTGCCATTTTATTCTCTAAGTAAATTCCAGAACATAAAGTTGGCAGTGGCCAGATAAAATTTTGAATTTATAAATTTGTTAAATTTTCCTAGTGGTTTTCAAACCAAAAAGTATGTATAAATTTAATATAATTTTGTAATTATACAATTCCTAATTATTGTTATTTATTTAGGAATTTTAATATAAATACATTTGTTGAATAAGATAAGTTTTTTTATGAATCAGTTGTATTTTATTCAAAATCCCCTTGGAAATCACTAGAAGTCACCCTAGGCGTGCCTCCAACAATACGTATTCAATACTAAATTCATACATTTTAAGCGTGAGTGCCCATCTCTGCTGGCGATTCGCTGTATACACTGGAATACCTTTCTTAGAACCGAAAATCGACAACAGGGGCTTGTGATCGGTTTGTAGAGTGAATCTGCGGCCAAAAATGTACTTGTGGAATTTGGTGACGGCAAAAACTAAAGCAATCGCTTCCTTTTCTATTTGGCTATAGCCCTGCTCGGCTTTTGTCAATGACCTTGAAGCATGACTGAATGCCTTCATAGAACTGTCGTCAAACCTGTGATACAGGCATGCCCCGATGCCTGCATTTGAATCATCAGCGGCTACGACAATGTCTACATTGGGGTCAAAATGCGTGAAAAGTAGATCGGATTTGAGGATCTCCTTGAATTTGTTGAAAGATTGCTGACACTCTTCCGTCCAGTCCCATGTAGCATCCTTGCGGAGAAGTGCATCCAATGGTCGGCGTTACTCCTGCATTTTCCTGAGATATTTGCCGTAATAATTTATAGCTCCCAGATATGACTGTAGGGTCGCCAAATTAGAAGGTGGAGGCATGTTCGTTATGGCCTCAATTTTTCCAGGGTCAGGGCGAAGACCATCTTTGTCGATAATTTGTCCAAGATATCGCACAGAACGCATACCAAAATTTACATTTTCCGATTTTGAGTGTATAACTGAAATTTTTGATTTTCTCGAGAACACGTGCTAGATTTCATCGTGGTTTTCCTCAGTAGTGCCTGAGACGATGATATCATCCATGTATGCGGCAACGCCATCTTAATCATCGACCATAGTTGACATAATTTTTTGAAATGCCCCTGGGGCTGACTTTATGTCTGGTGGCAGGCGATTGAACGTAAAAAGTCCACGGTGCGTATTGATAGTGAGTATCTTACGTGAGTCTTCTTCGATTTCGACTTGCAGGAAGGCATCGGAGACGTCAATTTGGCTAAAACGTTTACCATTTCCGATTTTTGCAAAAATAGATTCTGGCAGAGGCAGCAGGAACTGATTTGGTTGAAGCGCTTCATTTAACCCTGTCGAGTAATGTGCACAGATCCCAACGTTACCCTCATTTTTTTTAATAACGACGATGGGTGCTGCCCAGTCTGAGTATTCGACAGGAGAAATTATTCCTAAATTTTGCAGTCTCTGCAATTCTTCATCCACTAGCGGTAAAACTGCATATTCGACTGGTCGCTTCGACTGGGTGCTTTAGATGAATCTTAACCTTCGTCTTAGTACATAGCCCCAATCTGCCATCGAACAATTTATGGGACCGCGATACGACTGGATGGATCTTCTGCGATGTGATTACAAACTACCCGTAGAGGTACGTCCCATAGATTAAATTTTTCTATGAAGTCTATGCCCATAAGATTTATTTCATCGGCCACATAGCAAATTCAGCTTTTAATAACGTCCCTCACCTTGATATCACAATAAAATTCTCCGTTTATGATAAGACGATGCTTGTCTGCATTACATGCTGTGGATGTTGGCTTTGATAGCTCCGGCTTCCCAATGTGTTCCCACAATGACTTTGAAATGATTGTGATGTCCGACCCACTGTCGATCTGTAGAGTAGCATCTACGCCATTTATATGCACTTTAATGAATTTGCACTTTGCTTGCATACCGCCTACGCTATTTACAGAAATTTCTTTAACAGTAGCTTTATCTTTATTGGACTTATGAGAAGTACTTATCTTGCTTAGTTGTTTGTTATGGAAACAACCACAATAACCTTCCTTGTGCCCAATCCGTGGCTCTTGTATTGACAGTCCTTCATGTAATGCATTCCGCCGCATGCCCAACACGGTGTGCATGGGGTGCTAGACAAACTGTCGGCTAATTTGCTGTTTACTGCTTGACCTTGATGTGAATTGGTTGACATATTTTTGACTCGTTTCTGTTTTACAGAATTTACAGCTATCTTTGACCCGCTGGGCTTCTCTATTAAATTTGCATCCGACTTTAAATTTATGACCATTTGACATTCAGCTATAAGCTTATCGATTCCCTTTAACGTGCCATCATTTAATTTTGATAAAAGACGCGTGCGGATTTCTTTATTACGCGATGATCTTAACCCAAGTATAAAAATCAAGCTTTTGAACTCGTCTGCTGATATTTTTGACAGTTCAAAACATTCGCAAAATTTGTTGACTTTGCTACCGAGTCCTTCGAGTACTTCTCGTAATTGGATGTATGAATTTTACGTAGAAGAAGTCTTACTTTAGCGGAGTCGTCAAGATTTTTGCCATCTTCCTTAAAAAGCTGTTCATACCTGTTGTACCATGATTCAAAGAATACATCTGCCTCTGCGTCGCACACTGGGGATTTTTGTATGGAGGTGAGGAAAAAAATATATTTGTCAAAAAATGTAATGATTTCATCACAAATTTAGTTTTATTTATATAGTAATATAAAAAAGTAATTAAAATAAAGAAAGGTAGAGAAATGTATATCGTTACCTACAATGTAAAAAGACCTAACTAAAAAAAAAATTTAAATGATTTTTTTAATTTTTAATTCATTATTTATTTTAAATCTATTTTTAATTTCGTCACGAATTTAGTTTTATTTATATAGTAATACACAAAAGTAATCAAAATACAGAAAGCTAGAAAAATGTATATCGTTACCTACAATGTAAAAAGCCCTAACTAACAAAAAAAAATTAAATGAATTTTTAATTTTTAATTTATTATTTATTTTAAATCTATTTTTAATTTATTATTCTAAAAGAGCCTTAACTTCGTCGCTTATATCACTATGCTTTTTCTGTTTAAATGAAGGAGTCAAGTGCGAGATCATGGGATCTGATGTTACCATCATTCGGTGCATAATATCTTCGTTTGTGGCAATTCGACTGCATTTTCTGGAGTGTCTAAGGTGATATTTTTTAAAGTCTTTGTTACGACTTTCCTGAGCCTCTTCGGATAGTAAGCCTACAGGAAAAATACACTTTTCAATTACATATTTTTCATGAATCAGACTTTTGTGGAGTGAAGGTGGCATATTGTACCACTCGTACAGTGCAACAAACTCTTTTGCCGTCTCCAGACAAAAATCACTAAATTTTTTCGCATCTACTGCCTCGGTAATTGTTATAGCTTCGAGAATTATTGATAACCTCTTGATTATATCTTCATCTAGACCCGTGATTTCGGAAATGTGCCTTCAAGCCAATTTGCATTCTTTTTCCAAATTGCGACATCGTACGCTTAGAATCCTGCCATCTTTGTTTGAAGTTAGTTATATATTATATCCAAAATTTCACATGCTCTAGTATCGTTTAAGCCAACGTGTTCTGTCTTTGTCAAACTCCAGAAGCTTCGAGCATAAAACCCCTTGAGAAATAGAAAAACGTTCCATTGCGGTTAAACTCTTGGGCCATAGTTTCAGTTATAATTAAAAAACCGGATAAAAATCGGTTGTACTTTTCGCATTCGTCAGCACTTGTTGAATGACAAAAATCGATCAATGAACACCTATAAATACTATGTATTTTTCAATATTTTACTGACAGGTACGTTCCAAAACATGAGCACTAATAGATGTGGGTGGAATTTCTGTAAAAAAAATCATACAGGTAGCCAACGGAAAAACCCAAATCACTTTCCTTTTTTCCTTTCAATTGTCCACGCATTTATTATCGCTTATTACTCTGCTACCGCAATCATAAAAATCAAATGACCTTTAGTTTATTACTTTTTTTTTAATTTTAAGAATCATAAAAAAGTCATAAATGTTTTTTCCAAAGAATTTTGTGCATATCTTGAGCAAATTTTTTGAAATGCATACCTTCACTTAAATGTGAATAAAAGCGAAACGTGTTCATTGATTTTCATGATTTATGTCTCGTTTTGTTCATAGGTTATGCGAATTTACGTGAAAGTAATAGGACTTGAATTAAAAAAAAAAAATTTTAATTTTTAAGGCAAAAAATATTTTTTTTTTTCTTCATACATTTATTTATAACTACGAAACTGCTGCTTATGTAGCAAAACGTTATATAAACAGATGAAAGTAATTGTAGATCTTGATTTTTCTAAATTTGTTTCAGCAAAATCCGACAAGTGGTTCTCCAGTTATGTTAAACAAAACAGCCTTATCAGAATTGAGTCCCGAATCAATCAGCTGAAAAATGTTGTACTGTGTAATGCAACAAATTGAAAGGTGGCACCTGGTGGCACTTGAAATTGATTAAAAATGTAAAAACAGATATGAGACAATGTATTAGTAGTGATTTCCAACTGTGGGAAAGTAAGGCTAAAATTGCAGGTCCAAATGTTTGGAGAAAAAAGGGATTTTTGTTATATGTTCATAAAAATACACAAAAATAAAATTAAGTCTCTGCAGATTTTTTTTTTTCAATTTTAGCATACTGAAATATCCTACTTTAAATAAAAAATAAAAAGAAAAACGTTAGCTCACATAATAAAATAATATTCGTTTTTTAATTCTTAGGTTTAAATTAAGTTGGTTCGGTAAAACATACAAGTTCTGAGTTTGAGACGGATATAAAAAAACTGGCAGTCAGATCGGAATAATTCTTTTTGATTTGATTGTACCATTTAGTCTAAAATTTTAAAATATCAATGCATATTGCATGAAGAGTATGTTGACAATTTGACTTTTTTCCGCGAAATCCCCAGTGTGCGTCGCACAGTGGCGCCCGTAGAGCAAACGAGGTTGCAAAAATCAAAATTTTCATGAGCGCCGACGAAGTTTTGAATAAACCCATGTTATAGGAAACTTTTCAACGATTTCAAATATGCCACTCTTAATAATATCACATATTTAGTTTAGAAGATATAACCGTTCAAAGTTGACCGACTTTCGGTTTTCAAAAAAAACACACAATTTTTAGTCAATTTGTTGCGATTTCAGGTGTAATATCACGAAAAATAGGTAACGAATCGCCTTATTTTTTGTTTGTATTGATTGATGAATTTATTAAATGTATAATGATAAAAAAAAATTAACTGTTTGCTTTGTGTTTCTCCTGGTAAATCACTATTTAAAAACTATTCGTTTTTTTCACTATTTTTCAACTTTGACGGAAAATAAAAAAATCTATATTTTTCTATATTTGCCATATTTGCAAAACCTGTTCTTTGATTATTTCTTTACATAATTCAAAAGGTTTTATCTGCCCGTACGTGCCCGTTTGGCTTCTAGAGGTAAAAAAGGTTAAAAAGACATGGTTGCAGAAATTGTATGGCGTCCATCCCTTATATGTTTTGACTGACAGTAGTTTGATCTAATAGTTTGAAAAAAAACAGGTACGTACCTCACTTAAACAATACTTTGGCGTACAAATGGTCAAGATTAATATTGACTTATGGTCCCTACAGGTAGGCACAAATCTTATTTGGACACGTGCATAATATCAAAATTGCATTATTCAGCCTAAATCCATATGTATGCAGGGAACAGGTAAATTTTTAGGCATGGTAGCATAAACCTATATATTGCAAAATAAGCATAATGCCTGGATAAGTCTACGACTGAAATTTAAGTACTGAAAACATGGCGTTGAACAATTTAAAATTATTTGAAGTCTTTAGAAAGTCAATCACACCAAAGTTTTTCACGGAAGCTGCTTTAGAAGAACTTGATAGCTTATACGGAAATATTGAGACAAGCGAAATCATAAAAAATAATTTTATCTGATATATGCAAATATTAAGGCAAAATGGGTGAAATCTAATCGAACCATTCAGAACTTCAACTCCAAATACGAGGACTGGCTTAATGAAGACACCATCCTGGATATATTGGCAGTAGATAAACCCACCACATCAAGAAAGAGGAAACTTGCCGATGCCACCAATGACTTGACCACGAAGCATTTATCGGACGCGCTGTCTATTAAATATACAAAGAATAGTGAAAGAGTTAGATCGCAGATAACCAAATCTGTTGCTGATGCAAGCCCACTGCGACTAAAAAGGATTAAGGAAAGCATTCCCACGCCCACAAACGCACACATTAAAAAGTATGGTTCCGAAGAAGCCTTGGCCTTGTTTATGGACTTAGAACTTTCCAAAGAGAAATATGAGAAACTGCGGGCATCTTTAACGCGACACGGCGCTGACGTTTTACCCGGATACAAGCATATTACGCAAGACAAAATAAATTCACGACCACTGCATACGGAGTTTACGGAAGTCTCTGCGAAAGCCAATCTGCAGGATCTCATGGGCCATACAGCAAAACGGTTGTTGAAGAGTCTTCCTGAAAATGAGGTGAAAATTCTTCCTGAGAAGTTGACATTGATCAGCAAATGGGGCTGCGATGGATCATCCGGACAAAGCGTTTATAAGCAAAGGATATCTTCCGATGACGCTACAATATCGGACGGAAATATGTTTATAGCATCTGTTGTTCCTTTGCGGCAAAAACCTGATGTTTCCCTTCACTGGAAAAATCCACGTCCGTCATCAGTGCATTATTGCCGACCAATAATGTTTCAGTTTGCAAGGGAAACGGCAGAACTCATAAGGACCACGGTGAAGGACATTGAAGAACAAATAAGCAAGATTAAGCCTACAAAGCTGCAAATTGGAGAAGGAAAATATATTGAATGCAATTACGAGTTCCACCTGACCATGGTTGACGGAAAAGTCGTAAACGAACTGACAGGAACAACCTCAACAATGTCATGCCCGATTTGCAAAAAGAGTCAGAAGAACTTTGGTAATTTAAACGATTTTACAAATGAGGAGAATTACGAATATGGAATCTCACCATTGCACGCAGGGATAAGGTGTATGAAATTCTTGCTAAAACTGGCGTATACCCTACCACAAGGGGAGGAAAACTTCGATGAAAATACATCAATAAAGGATAAGGAAAAGATCAGAAAGAAGCAAATACAGGATGTTTTTTTTAAACAAGTTGGACTAAAAGTAGACTGTCCCAAGCACGGGTACGGTAACTCAAATGATGGAAACACTTCTAGGAGATTTTTTGAAAATGATGAGGCAGTAACTAGAATCACTGAAATTGACAATCAAATCGTGAAAAGATTGGGAACGATCTTGGATGTTTTAAACTGCAAAGAAAATGTAAATTCTACAAAATATGGAGAATATGCGTCGAAAACTGCATCTCTTTTAGCAGAAATGTATCCACAGAAAAAGTTTACCCCGACCGTCCATAAAATATTGGCGCATGGCAAAGATATAATTGAGTACCAGTCTTTGCCAATTGGAGAGATTTCTGAAGAAGCACAGGAGTCTCTTAACAAATTTTATAAAAAATATAGCTTGCAGAACACATTCAAAGCATCAAGGGTAAGGCAAAATGAGGACCTCTTCAACATGTTGGCAGCATCTTCCGATCCACTTATTTCTTCCTTGCGGCATGTGAAGTCACGAATAGAGTTACAAAATAATTATAGTTTAGAAATGGTTAGTCTTTTAGATATACCTTTTCTAACGAATTGTGATGAATATTTTACAGAAAATTGAAAAAATAAATTTTTTTAATTTGTTGGGTAATAATTTAAAACATAAAACCCTATAGAAAAAAAAGAAAAACAATCTTAAAATGTAAAAATAATTTTTTTTAGTTACCATAAAATTGATTTTTCTACTAATTTTAACTTTGATAACCCATAAGTAGGCCCCTACAAAGCGTAGCACCCTTTCCAAACGCTCATTTCATAGGCTGAACAGTTATCTATCATAAACTGTTCAATTATCTTATTCGGTTCAAAAGATATGATTTTTGCAACGAAAAAACTCAAATGGCGCCACTGTGCGTCGTAGCAAAATTCAGCGATCTGAGTTGAGGGATCGAATGCTATGTTTGAGGTTATGTTCTTTTCATCCCTTTTTGTAAAAGTTGCTGAAGAATTGCGTCATGATTTTGAAGGAGCCTGGTTAGCGTTTCGAGACATTTGTCGGTCATGTTGAATATTTTTGTCACGGAATTTTCTCGTAAAAATTTCCTCTTTTTTTTTTGAAAAGAGACGGTGGAAGTACTTGAATTAACACGTGGGGAAAAAGTTTACAATGGTGTTTGTGCAATTTTTTATTTGCGTATACAAATTTTTTAAATTTGTAATATTTCCAAAAATCCTCGTCGCCACAAATATGTTGTGTTTAATGAAACAACAAATAAGCTTTAATGTACATAATTCATTTATTTAATTCTTAAATACTTCACTAATATAATTCAATTATAATTATTAAATACACTTGTTGCTTTTTCCACCGCTAAACTCTAATGTCGTTTTTTCCCTTCCATCTCTTGACATTTGCATAACAGTGATGCCAACCACTCTACAGAAAGACCAATTCCAGCTGAACTACCGCAAGGATCCATACTAACTTCTACCCTTTACTCAATGTACACCTCGGACATTACTATCCGTAGTAACCCTGATGACAGCGCTTTCTCGCGGCAAAATCTCGAATGCAATAGTTAAGAGAATGCACGATAACCTTATCGTAAACCAAAAATTTTTCGATGACTGGAAAATCAAAGTTAATAATAGTAAATCTCAAGCTATTATCTTTCCGTATAAAAAAATCTCCAAAGCGTGTGCCTTCAATAAATTTAAGTTCTAGAGGGATAGACATTCCCTTAAAAATTGAGTACCTATGAGTGCTACTAGATAAAAAGCTAACGCTTAAACAGCACATAAATTACATTTGTAAGAAAGCAATAAATTGCGGTTGCGCTCTTTACCCCTTATTTAATAAGAGATCGAAACTTAACCTGAAGAACAAGATACTTATCTACAAAATGTGTATTCGACCGATAATGACATATGCTTTTCCGATCTGGTTCCTCAAAGCGGCTAAAACCTTTAAGAAGAAGCTACAGATTATTCAAAATAAAAGTTTGAAAATATTTCATAACCTACCCCCAAGACTTCCCACCAACCAGCTACATACGAATTTCAGACATAAATTGCTCAGTACAGTCATTAAGGACTCTGTCATTTAACGAAAAATGCATAAGAATTTTTTTGAATCCATAAGAATTTTTTTTTTTTTTAACTAATCTTTCATAAAGAAATATTTTGATAGAGCTTGTTATTAAAGATTCTTATAACTGCTAAAGATTGTTAAAGGGTTTTTTGAACTACTTTCTCTAAATACTGTGATATTTACTATTAGTATCTTAATTCAATTATATAGAGTTTTAATTGTTGTATTACTCTTAAGTAAAATCTCATAATTATGTACATAATTACCTAAATAGAAATAGCATAATACTAATATAAAAAAAATTAAAAAAAAAATAACATTTACACGGTAATACAATGTATTAACACAGTAATACAATGTTGCAACAGGTTTTTATTTTTTTTTTTTTTTATTTTAAACATGGAGAGAATTTTGTACCAAATGGTATTTTGGCATAGTATTTAGTACCAAAATGAAGTATAAGCAATCATATGTACTCAAAAGATTTCAGGCCTCTTAGTCTCACATCACTCCTACTGAAAACTTTAGAGAGAATTTTGACCAATGACATTATGAATCAACACGCATATACAAAGGGTAAATCAACTGAGACGGCACTCCATTCAGTTGTCTCACTGATGGAGAAGACCCTGATATATAAAGACTTCGCTAGTAAGACTTCGTGGAGTAACTCCAAGATAACAAAAAATGCACACCAGGGAACTCTCCAAGGAGGAAAGCTCTCACCACTGCTTTGGACGCTCGTCGGCAACGAACTTCTCAATCGGCTTCAGGACGGGGCAGCATCGCAGATGACTTAGCAGTGTGTGTTACTGGTTAAGATCTGGGTACTACTAGTTCTGTGATGGAGGCTATACTGGGGATAATCAACCAGTGGGAAACTGGAGTAGGACTGGAAGTAAATTCTGAGAGGACGGATCAATACTCTTCCTTGGAGAAAACCTAAACTAGGGGGAACGAGCCTAGAACCTAAACAGCACACAAAGTACCTGGGAATAATATTGGATAGCAAACCGTCGTGGAAACTAAATGTGGATGAAAGGGCACATCGACTGCGCCACTAGATGTTATCCTAAACCTACAACCGATTCATCTAATAGCGGAAGGGACTGCAAGGAAATCTGCGATGCTCTTAAAAGCGATGGGACAACTTGTATTTAGACCTAACGGTCACGGTAGTATTATAAGGGGTATTGACTGTAGCAGCGACTACAGTCAATACTCCTGTACGTATTACTCTAGAAGAGGACGGCTGGTTAGCGGGAACCCGATCTTACCATAGGACTTTCAGTTTTTATACGGATGGTTCCAAATGGAAGAGGGAGATGGAGCTGCAGTTTACTGTCAGGGAATGGGTATTCTTGAAGCGGCTACCAGAGCATAGAAGTTATAGAGATGGTAGACAAATTAGCGAAACTGGGAGCTCCATTACCGTACAACAGATTAATTGATATTCCAATTCATAATAAAAAGAGAGATACATACTCTATTATACAGAGGAAATCCGAGGCGGTTTGGAGAAACACCGAAGCGTCCAAGGTATCAAAATTTATGTGGGGATCCTATGCTCCAAAGTCGACTAAACTTCTTTAGTCACTACCGAGGAGTGACTGTAGGCCTCTGGTAGGTTTTATAACGGGTCACTGGTGGACGGCAATATACGCCAAAAGGGAGGAGCAACTGTCTAGTGACAATTGTAGATTCGGTGGGTACCAGGAGAAAAAGAGATGGTGGAGCATATACTCTGCTACTGTCCGGCACTCACGCTCCAGAGCGAAATGTCTGGGAGACAATTACTTCCAAGATCTAGGGGAAAATACTGGAATTGGACTATTGAGACTCCTAGCATTCGCCAAGAGGGTGTGGAGTACTCTGGGTAAAATCACTTCGAACTAACCTTTTCAATTGACGGTTATCGTTTATCGTTGTAACGCTTGGGATCAACTCGGTCTATGCGGGGTATTAATGACCGGCCACCTAACCTGACCTAACCAAATGACAAAGCGAATGGAACTCAAGAAGCTTGTAGTTTGAAAATTCAATCTTCCATGTTTATGATCATTTTTAAACAAAGTATTATTATATAAGTGCTTAAGAATATCTTTTACCAACAATATTTTAATAACTTACCCATTAGGAACTTATTTAGGAAAATCCATATTTATTAATGAGTTTTTTTTTTAATGCAATTTTTTCAAAATGCCTTCGATATAACAACATTACCAAAAATATTTAGTACAATATTTAGTTAAGAACGCATAAGATTTCATATGACGTATGCATGTAATTTAATAGAAAAAGTTTATATAATAAGAAATATGTTTTTATAAAAAATAATAATAATTTTTATATTTGTGTATATTTAGCTGGTTAGGCCTTACTCTGTTTATGTAACTAAACATGCAAGTGTTTTATTTCATTTTTTTTCGTGACGTTTCGTGAATCTTATGTTCACTTCTTCAGGGAATTCGTCTTTTAATAGAAAATCAAAACATCAACATTAAATAATATAATTAATATGAATTTAACAAACTTACAGAAAAAAAATTTGTTTTACGTTAATTTGTTTTAAATACTAAGAATCAAAGCTAGTGACGTCATCTACTGTTTTTAATAACAACTCTATAACAAGCGCTTAAATTGTCAGTATCCTCCTTAATGTTCATTGTTCTGTTAGTTTAATGTTACATTTTTAAGGTTTCTGTTGTATATCTTTTCCTCTCATTGGTCCCAATTTACATTACACGATTTTTGTCGTTGCGTTTATTGTCGTTTCTTCTTTAACGACGGTCTTATGTTTACATTGCAGGATTTTTGTCGTTACAACTTCTTGTGTATACCTATATGCACTCTGACACTACGATAGAATGAACGAAACGAATCGAAGAGTACACTCCCTTGTGTACCCCTTTTAATTCATCTCTCCTCTCTCGACTATAAGGTAACAGCCGTACCTAAACAAGAGCGGAAGGCGGAACGTTTTCTTCTAAATAAGAGCGTCAGCGTTGTGCCATAAACAGTAGTGTTAACTTTCGTGCCGACTAAAACCCTTCTAAAAGACATAAGAAATTGAATTAAAACCGCTAGTTTGACCTAAAAATAGCTAATTTGCCATTATTTATTATCAAACAATAAAAACAAGGTTGTCAAAACAACATATATAGCAGCCCGGCTTATTTTAACGCGCTGTCAAAATCGGATTTTCCAATTGCAAAACGCTACCGTTGCGTTGCCGTCGCGATGTTTCGGCATGCTACATACAAATTGTATGGGCATGAGGATTTTTGACAGCTAGAAAACGCGTTCCGCTCTTGTTTAGGTATGGCTGTAAGAATCGCAAAGACAAAAATCGTAAAATGTAAATTGGGTCTTATTTACCTGGTATCAAGGCGAATTTAAATTCGCCTTGCCTTGTATAATATTATTAAGGTACCCTACAGACGATGCAACATTTGTCGAAACACGTGTTACTACTTATGTTTCAGTTTTTACCACAGACAACGACACTAAAAACGAAACATTAATATTGCGTGTTTTGTAAATATGCTACTACAAAACAAAACAAAGTTGTTTTTATTTTGTTTTACTACCTATCATATTTTACGCCCATAAATTTGAAAAAAAATTTGTATTCAATTATAATTGTTTTCCAATTCTCACAATTTGAAATTGTTGCCATTTTTCGATTTCTTTCTTCATATTTCTCCGAGAGTTGCAAAAGCACCTCACTCAACAACTGCTCTCAACAAAATGAGAATGAAAAAACAGTCAACATCGCCACACACGATGAAACATTGTGCTTGGAAACATAAAATATCAAAAAGTTTGATATTTGAGAAACCAAAAAGGTAACAAAAAGGTGGTGGACTAAGGTATCAATTTGCTACTTATTCGACTTCTAGGATACTTTTTTGATGCGTGTGAACAAATCAATACAGAAAGAAATCAACCACAAACAAAAACATTTTATTTCGTTTTGACCACGTGCTATTATTATTGTTTTGAAAACAACAGCACGTGCGTGACAAGCAATTAAAAACATGCAAAATTATATCAGAAAACATTACGAACACCTTATTATTCATAAAATATTAATTAAAATATGAAAAACTCTTTAAATTTAGCAGTTGAAAATGTTTGAAAAATTTAGCAAAAATGTTGTTATATGAATAAAATCTACAAATTTGCCGGCTTATAAAATCTGATAACTGATTTTGATAGCACGTAACTAGGGATATTAAGCCCGCCAGTTGTCACTTTCGACAAATCAAAACTTTAGGGGGTATACCATATTAAAGAAATAAAAAATTTACCCAAATGTTGTTACATGAATAAAATCTACAAACTTGCTGGTTTATAAATTCCGATAACTGATTTTGATAGCCCGTTACTAGGGTTATTAAGGCCGCCAGTTTTCACTTCAAAACTTTAGGGGTATTCTATATTAAAGAAAAAAATTTACCGTGTGGCAGAGTTGTAAATGAATCATTCTTTTTTTATTTCAATTCATTACGAATTAGCTAAATTTTGAATTAATTCTTTTCACCAAAAAAAAAAAGAATTGAATGAAATTTGAATCAATTCAAATAAATTTGCAAAATTAATAGCAATTCATTTCCAATTCAAAAGAATTGGGCAAAATGAATTGTAATTCATTTCCAATTCATTTGAATTGAATTGACTTTGAATTAATTCAAATGATTTAGAAAAAATGAATTGCAATTCATTTCCAATTGATTTTGAATTAATTCAAATGAGTTAGAAAAATGAATTGCAATTTATTTCCAGAATTAATTCAAATGAACTCGAAAAATTCATATGTTATTAATTTCTAATTTATTTCAATTGAATTCATTTTGAAAAAAGACTACTGTAAGTAAATGGAACTGAGGGTGTGACTTGCTGCGATTTCAAGCACATGGTTTTGATTAATGTTTATTGTATTCGATTATTTGATTTGTTTATTTGTATTTGCATACTTAGCAGATTCTTCAAAATTTTTATGTATGCTGCATAATTATCCGACCGTTAAGAAGGCTTTCTTAAAGTTTAATGTGCCGTTACCATCGTCAGCTGCTGTTGAAAGATTATTTTCGTACGCGTCTATTCTAAATATGCCTAAACGTGGAAATCTATTAGATGATAATTTTGAAAAATTATTATTGCTGAAAGTGAACAATGCATTCCAATTCAATCTAATTAACATTTATTTTATAATTTAAATAATATCGAAATTAGTTGATGCCTATATATGCTACTATATTGTCCATACATTGTAATCTTTCGTAATTTCATGTTTATTTGTAAAATATAATTACATTTTGTTAAATAAATATTACATAAATATTAAATAAATATTAGATAAGTATTACTAAAGTGTTTGTCATTGAATGTTCGTGGGTCACAAAATTTCATAAATTATTAATAGATTTTAAATATTAAATGTCTTGTTATTCAACGTATGTCAAAAGCGAAATAAGTAGTACTTGAAGAACCAAACTCCAAACACCTAGTTTACTTCAATTGAATGCAATTCATTTTTGATTTGATAAATATGAATTACAAGTTACTTTTGTAATCCATTTGAATTAATTTTTCTAACTTTTTACATTTACTTACAGTAGTCTTTTTTCAAAATCAATTCAATTCAAATAAATTGGAAATGAACAACAAATTCATTTAACCAATTCATTTGAATTGCAATTCATGTTTGCGAAATTCAAATGAATTGATTCAAATTTCATTCAATTCGTTTTTTGGCGGAAAGTATTAATTAAAAATTTTGCCGATTCAGTGCATGAATGATTCCCGAATTAATTCAAAAATGAATGATTCGATTACAACTCTGCCGTGTGATACAATATAAAAGAGGGCCGGACCATAGAGAACTTAATGGCAAAACTTCAACTAGAAGAAGATCAACTGAAAAAGAACAACGATGTAGAGATAGGTGAAGCAGCTTTTAATGTGAAGACGGAAAAGCATAAGAGGTCTTCGTCCGAGAGATAGAAAACGTCAAAATGCCACTTTTGTCATAAACTTGATCACTGGGAAAAAGAATATCGTGCGAAGAAAAAACAAATCAAACAAAGACAAGACTTGAAACGGTCTTCAAGAGACAAAAGCTACGATGAGGTTGCATTTATTGCATCAAACGACAGATGTCATATCCGCCCCAGGTTTTCCGAATTACAGCCTACGCACTCAAATAGATTTGTTTATATTGCTAATAATGAAAAATTACACCATCAAAGCCCTAGTAAACCAAAGGTGGCTACCTCGGGTTCTGACAAACGTCCAATACGTCCCACAACTGAAACAAAATCTTTTCTCTACTGGATCGGCAACCAACAAAGGTTTCTCAATGTTAATTTAATCATCCCGTTGTGTTTTAACAAAAATGTTTTGGCAGAAGGAGTGCGAGATTCTTCAAATCAATTTAGAATGATATTTCAATTAAGAAATAATTGTGAGGCGAACACAGCAAAACAAGATTCTCTTCAGCAATGGCATTGCAGACTTGGGCACATAAGCTCAACAGCAATAAAAAATTTGTGTGCTAAAAATTTGGCTAATGATATGTAGGATTGTGTACTGAAACACCAAAGCCAAACGCCTGATTTATACAAAATAATCAAATTTATTATTTAAAATACTAAAATATTACAACTGAATTTAATGAAAACTCAAAACTGAATGCTTTTTTCATTCTATGATAAAATAAAAATTAACAATTACTGAAAATATAATAAAAGGAAACTTTATTAAAACTATTGTTACAAAGTAAAAAGTAGTACAGTAGCACTACCACAATCGACCATCCTACTCGTCATCCGACTCGGATATTAAGTCTATCATACCACTGTAGCCCAAGGTTTCATGTTGTCTGCGCTTGTAGATGTACATCCTGGACCCTCGGGATCAGCAATTTTTTTGACGTGATATCGGTCCCTTCCTTTATATTTAATTACCTCATAAGGTACATGATTTTTTGGTCGAAGTTTCATACCACCACCAAACTGTGTACGAGCAATTGACACCATATCACCTACTTTGTATTGCGCCGCAGCTTTTCTTTTCCTATCGTAATTTGCTTTATTTTCCCTTTGGATTATTGATATCTGTTGTTTTGCATTATTCCTAATTTTGTCTCGTTCATGATGAAATTCAGCTGCAACTTCGATTTCAATGATTTCTGAAATATTCATATCCTCTTTTGTATTCATTGGAATTCCAATCAACAACTCGAAGGGTGATGTATTTATCGAGCGATGAGTTGTCTTATTCAAATACTGCTGAACTGCATTAACATGTTGATACCACTTATCCGGATTGTCTACCGATAGCTTGGAGAGAACAGAAATAATTATTCTATGAACTCGCTCCACCTGGCCATTGCCCCTTGTGACGCCAGTTGTAGTGAAAAACAAATCGATATTTTCGGTTCTGCAATGTTCCTGAAATATTTCTGCAGTAAATGCTGTGCCTTTGTCTGTAATAATACGTCTAGGATTTCCAAAAATGTTGGTTACCATCTTTAATTTAGATAAGGTTTCCAAGGCTGAAGTAGATCTTGTAGGAAAAATCCACACAAATTTCGTAAATGAATCTACAATCGTCAACAAGTGCTTGTAATTCTTGTTCGTTGATGGCATTGGCCCAACGTGATCCATATGCCAAGTATCTAAAGGTATACTTTCTTTTGGTATTGGATGTAGAAATCCCTCTTTCTTGCCTTCTTTCTTTTGAGACAAGATGCACGGAACACAATTTCTTATTACATTGTCTACTATCGTCTCCAATTTTGATATATAAAATTCTTTCTTAATGACATCCTTCATTTTTATCTGTTTGAAGTGCCCTTGCTCGTGAGCTCTCCTTACAATACCATATTTCATTTCCTCTGGTACAACGATCACGATATTGCCATCAAAATTCCTGCACAACAGACCGTTTTGTACCACGTAATTTTCATAATCTCGTAACTTCAGTACTGCCGTAATGGCCTTTATATGTTCGTCGTTAGCTTGCGCTATTTTGATACTGCAGACCAAACTTGAATCTTGAATCAAATACATTCTACTTAAAGCGTCTACATGCTTCATCTTGTCCCCTGCACGATGCACCACTTCACAATCGTATTCTTGTAACATCAATGCCCAGCGAAATATTTTTGGTATATCCTTCTTTTTCATTGTTGCCTCGAATGCTTTACAGTCTGTTATAATTCTAAATCGATTTCCTAGAAGATACACACGAAATTTCTGCACTGCTTTTATAACTGCTAATACCTCTAGTTCATAGCTGTGGTATTTCTGCTCTGTTTCGGATGTTTTAATGCTTAGATAACGAACCGGATGCATCTTTCCATCATCATAGTCACGTTGCATGAGTATTGCTGCAAATGTCCACTTAGATGCATCAGTAAATAGTTCAGTTTCTGCGCCTTGCCGAAATATTGTCAACACTGGCCTCTCTGATATAAGCATTTTCAACAGATTAAATGAATGATGCTGTTCTTCGTTAAATTTAAATTTTACATTTTGACGTAATAAGTCACTTAATGGTTTTGCGATTAGAGCGAAATCTTGGATAAACTTACGAAAATAACCAGCCAAGCTCAGGAAACGTTGCACCTGCTTCTCCGTTTTTGGTTCTGGGTAATTCCGGACGACTCTTGTTTTCAATAATGATGGCCTGATATGACCACCCTCAATTTCGTACCCCAAAAAATCAATCCTCGTTTGTATCAAATAACACTTTTTCCACTTAATTTTCAAGTTATAATCTTCCGCAATAGATAAAACAAGTTTCAATCGCTGAACTGCTTCCTCTTCGTTTTCTGCTAGAATAATCAAATCATCCATATAAATTAAGACAATGCCCTTGAGCAAGAGCGGATTGAATATAGTATTGATGAATCGTTGAAAAATTGCTGGGCTGGTACATAATCCAAACGGAACCTTCATAAATTCATATTGACCCGATGGCGTGACAAAAGATGTATACTTACGACTTTCTTCATCTACTGAAACATGAAAAAATCCGTTTTCCAAATCAAGTATGCTAAAAACCTTATTATTCTGCAACAAATCTATTTGGTCCTCTATTACTGGCATCGGATATTTATCCTTAATAATTTTTTGATTAAGTCGCGGATAGTCGACGCATAATCGTTTTGTTCCATCTTTCTTGCTTGCGAGCACTATTGGACTTGCATAATCAGATATACTAGGTCGAATAATTCCGTCTGCCAGCCAAGAATTTATTTGTTTTTCCACTTTTCAACTTGTGGTAAACGACGCGGTCGCTGAGCCACTGGAACGTCATCAGAAAGAACTATCTTCATACTTACAGGAGAACTCTTAGCTGGTCTAGGCTTGTACCCGGTTATTATCTTCGTCACCTCAGATCGTATGAATTCGCTTTGAATATGTTTAATATCTGGTAGAAGACGCTCCTCGTTGGAAATAAACAAGCAGTTTGATTGATTTGATATTTCAATGGACATTTCGTCATTAATTGATATTGCTTTTCCACTCATTTTTACGCCATCTTGTGCAAAGCTTACAACTGCCTGATTCGTCAAATTTGTGCCTATAATTACATCAATACTCACACATTCATTTGGTAAAACATGACACTGTCCCACTAGTTTGCAATCGTCCGCCACTACTTCGACATCAAATACACCAATTGCCTTTGTATATGCTGACCCGACCCCACATACTGTCATATCTGTTTTTGAATATTTGCCAAAACCCTTTTTAAAAAAAACGTCTTTCCGAATTGTAGTTATTTGACTTCCGCTGTCTATTAATGCTTCCATTTCAATACCGTTTATGTCGACTACTTTAAACGATGTTCTGTTTTCCACTACGTGAACATTGGTCTTTGGCATACGCTTTTCAGTTTTACCACAGCTGTTAGATTTATGACCAAACTCGTTACATCGGAAACATTTAGGTCCCTTATTTTTGTTGGGGCATCTGTCTGATACATGAGATTTTTCGCCACAGTTAAAGCAATATTTCTCAGACTTATCATTTTGTGGTTTTAATACAATTCTGCAACCTTTCCTTCAATTCGCCAATTGATTTCGATTCATATAAAAACGCTTTGTTATATGGTAAGCCTTTTATACCATCGACAATATAACTGATGATAGAGCTTGTGTCCATTCTTGCCTGAGAAGCAATGTCAACCATCGTATATACATATTGGCGATACGATTCGTTGGTTCTCTTTAACCGCTCACCCAACATTCGGTGTACAGTAGCACTGTTAACCATTAATTTAAATTCTTCTTTAAGCCCAGTCACAAGCGCATCATATGATTTCGCCTTGCATTCGTGCTCCATAAAGAGCTTTGCTGTACCTGTTAGCAGCCTTTTTGCGTAGATGAGTTTCTGAAAATCCGTCCATCCTAGCAAACAAGCGTTCTGCTCAAAGTCATTAAGCCATTCATCTATGCCACGGCCACCTTCGCCAGAAAACTTTTGCATTGATTCATCCACATCTCGAAATGTAATTCCTGGCTGATTTCCCTTTACAGTTTCATCAACAATTTTATAACAATTGCCGCGTGGTTGGAGTGCTGCTTCTGATCGTAGTTCCATATCTCTTAGCCGTCGTAATTCCATTGTGACCATCTCTTCAAATCGTTGTTCATCTTCTTCATCTTTCCTTCTTTCAGCTTCTTGTCTTACTTTTTCATCAAATGTTCTTGATTCATCTTTTCTTCTTTCGTCTTGAGTTATCGATTCATTAATTTGTTTATTGTTTTCCTCTTCCTTTCTTATTTCATCTTCAGCTTCTTCTTCTCTCTTTCTTCTTATAGCTTCAATTTGAATTCTTTCTTCCTCTTCAGACTTCCGTTTTTCTGCTCGGTTTTTCTCAAATAGTTTGATGCGTCTTATCAATGTACTTCTGTCACCATCATCCGATAATTTGTATTCCTGGCATCCTTCAAGTCTTGATCTGATGCGCTGGCCCACTCCATTTTCTTTCAATAAATATTTCGATTTATGTTAAGGTTGAGCCCCCAAATGTAGGATTGTGTACTGAAACACCAAAGCCAAACGCCTGATTTATACAAAATAATCAAATTTATTATTTAAAATACTAAAATATTACAACTGAATTTAATGACAACTCATAACTGAATGCTTTTTTCATTCTATGATAAAATAAAAATTAACAATTACTGAAAATATAATAAAAGGAAACTTGATTAAAACTATTGTTACAAAGTAAAAAGTAGTACAGTTAAATTAGCACTACCACAGATATGCAGGTGGCAGATAAAAGTGATTTCTTTTGTGAAGCGTGCAAGCGCGGTAAAATGCACTGTTTATCACACAAAATATCAGAAAAACGATAAGCAGCAAAATGTGAATATTTCCACATGGACTTGTGCAGCCCTATGAGTGAGACTGGAGTTGGACGTGTTCGATACTTCATGTTGCTTAAAGACGAAAGCACATGCTTTAGGTATGTGTATTTTTGATCAAATAAATCTGAAGTACTTGTAAAACTAAAAAATTTCCTTTGAATGGTTCACAACATGACCGGAGAACGAGTTAAATATTTAAGGTGTGACAATGGCACAGAGTTTTTAAACAAAAATGTATTAGAAATGCTGTCAAACAATGGCATTATTTTGGAAAAGATAGCACCGTATACCCCGGAGCAAAATGGTTTTATTGAAAGAGATAACAGAACGGTTCAAGAAGCAGCACGCACTATGCTTTTAGGAAGTGGTTTACCTAAATTTTTATGGCCTGAAGCAGTCAGAACAGCAGTTTATGTATTAAACAGATAAGTAAATGCAAATCACTCAAACACACCTTTCGAAAGTTGGTTTGGCAAAAAACCAGACTTCAGCCATGTAAAGATTTTCGGCACTGAGTGCATGGTGTATCAGCCTAAGCAACTTTGATGTAAGAAATGGGGGAAAAAATGTGTTTAGTAGGATATCAACCTACGACCAAGATATAAAAAAGGTTGTTACTAGCTGTGACGTAGTTTTTAATGAAATAACAATAACTGTTAGATCACTTATTGATGAAGGAGAAGAAGACATAAATAACACTTGCCATGAACATCATAATGAGAATGATAATTTAGAATTTCAAAAACAGTCACCCCGTTCCCCAAATACTTCAGTGAAAAATGAAATGTCACCAATCAATATAGTGTCAACACCAAATAGTTCGAACAATTCAGATGAAACAAGACGTGAAGAAAAACGGTATGCCCTTCGAAACAAAATTGTTCCCCCGCAAAGATTTGGAATTGACCATATGAGCTGCAAAGCAACCATTTTGGAACCAGAAACGTACGAAGAAGCGATGGCCTCGGAATATGCTAAAAATTGGAAACTGGCAATAAATGATAAAATAGATTCGCTTGAACTAAACCGAACATGGGAGGTAGTGAAGAAACCGGATGAAAAGAACGTTGTTGGTAGTATACAGGTTAGGTTAGGTTCCATGGGCAACCATCGAAAGACAGCTCACTTGGGTCCTTCTGCGGTTTGTGATGGCGTCACTGCAGAGTTGAGCCAATTCGTCTTCCTAATGAAGAGAAGAAGCAATCTTAGTTCTATTTAAGATAGATTCTCCAAGCAGAAAAACACCGGCTCTCCCAGGTATTTTTTCCCTAATGCCCCGTAGGCCAGGGCATTGACAGAGAAAGTGAAGCACAGTCTCCTCTTCCTCCTCATCATGACAACTTCTGCAGTAGTCAATGAATTCCAGACCCATTCTTCTAGCATGAGTCCCAACAGGCCAGTGTCCAATCATGACCGACACCACAGTCCTAATTTGATCCCTATTGAACCTAAGTAGAGATTTGGTTCTCCGTTCATCATAGCCAGGCCATAGTGTGTAAGGTTACGGGGGCTTAATTGTTTCTGTTATTTCTGTTTTGAAGGTTTACCGGCGCTAATCAACGCCACTGGTACTAAGTTGTATGGGGCAGTTTGATATGCCCTTATTTTCTTTGTGTCTTTTTACTGGCAGTTCAATAAGCCATAAATAAAATTGCCAGGATTAAAGGCAGATCTTTTATGATCCTTTATTGAAATTCATTTCTCTTTTTATACAAGAATAACGGTATCTTAAAACTACATTTGATACAGAAATAGTTGTTGCATGCAAACTACACTTCCATTACATTTCCAATATTCAATAATACATTAGGGTGTGTAGATTTGCATGAGTAAAATATATATATATATATATAAAAATAAAGTAAATAATTACATTGCTTATTCATTATATTACACTACACCCTAACCCGTAAGAAAAAATTTTACATTTTAGAAAATAATTTTATAAAATTAAAATTTTTTTTTTTTTTTTTTATAAATACACATTTTAATCTTGTGATAAATATTTTTTTAAATTGTTATTATGAAATTCTTTACTTGTATACCCTAAATCTAGGACAGAGTTTACTCCTTTCGTTTCAATTACTTTATACGGTCCATGGTATGGTGGTTGGTTTTTCTTTCGATTAAAATTTCGGACAAGAACCATATCATCTTTCTCTAATTTTAGAGGATTAATATCTGTACATTGATCTACCCTTTTTTTTTTTTTTTTTGAATTTTCTAAATATTCTTTTGCTTTATCTAAAGAGTATCGCAATCGCTCCTTTAGTTCTTGAGCATAATTGTCAGTATTGTAAAAAGGCTTTGAATCGAATTGTCATTGAATTGTCATCGGGAAAGCTTGGCAATCTTCCAAACAACAGTTCGTACGGCGTATAAGTTGTATCTATATGAGGTGTGGTGTTATAAGCAAAACAGAAGTATGGTACCCATTGGTCCCATTCATCGTTCTTGCAAAAATTCAACATAAATTCGTTTAACACCCTGTGGTTTCTCTTTATCGAGCCGAGCGTTTCATGGTGATAGGACGTGCTAAAAACCTGGTCAATCTTCAGTAAAATGCATATTTCAGACATTAAAGCGTTCAAAAACTCCGTAACCCTATCTGATTTGAATATTTTAAAGTGGCCGTATACCAAAATTAGATTATTTACTTTAGCCTTTGCAACCGTTTTGGCATCTTTGGACTCCAGAGGACATGCCACAATGTATTTTGTAAGGTCATCCTGCATAGTTAGGATGTATCTGAATTGGTTTGAATATCTAAGTGGGCCTACTGTGTCTATTGAAATCACTTCAAAACTATTTCCCGGTGTATCAGTGATAACTAACTTTTCCTTCGTGTGTTTGGTTTGCTTGATGACTTTGCATTCTCCGCACCTTGATACGTGCGCCTAAATCATTCTACTCATATTCTTCCATATATATCTCTGCTTCAGTTTCAGAGTGGTCTTTCTCACATCTAAGTGACCGCATATAGCTGAATCATGCTACACAGTTATTAACTCGTTCTGAAAATTCTTGTCAGCTATGCGTATTGGTGCTCTGTATATCAAGATTTTTAAATTCTCACTTTCCTTTCTATATATCTTATTAAAAATGTTTTTAAATTCTTCAACACTTATTGTTTTAAAAATAGCATCAGTCGTGCTCAGAGCAAGTTCCTGTACATCTTGGGACAGCGTTATCGGTATCGATATCTATTATCTATTTCAAATCTTAGCTTCATCATATTTTTTATATCCGAAATTGACGTGCATTCCCATACGAAAAGCTCACGAAGATCGCCAGAAATACATCCGCCATCTTTGTTAACTTGTTGGTTTAACTTACTTTTCATACCACGGGTTATAGACAATATATTCTGTTTGCTGGGTTCTGTCCAAGTGGGGATCATAGTCTTTAATTCGTTGGTGTCTATAACAATCCTTGACAATGCATCAGCATTGGTGTTCATTTTGCCCTTTTTGTACGTTATCTCGAAATCATAATCACATAGATCAAGCATAATCCTAGTCATCTTGGACGATGGATTCCTATGCGTAAACAATGACACCAACGGTCTGTGATCTGTAATCACGTAAAATTTTCTACCGTAAAGATATGGACGAAAGAAGTTAATCGACCAATGTATGGCCAGAAGCTTCTTCTCAATGACTGATTTATTCAAATCATGTTTCGACAACGACTTGCTTGCATATGATATGGGTAAATCTGTGCCAATCTCTCCCTGTGAGAGGACTGCCCCCAGTGCAAAATTGCGTCCGTGGTTAAAATAAAGGGCTTTTCAAAGTCTGGGTATTGTAGAATCGGAGGGTTCAACAGTTTTGATTTAAGCGTCTCAAATGATCTATTGCAATCTTCATCCTAAACAAAAAGGTTTATCCTTCTTAAATAATTGATTTATATTTCTCGCTATCCGCGCAAAGTCCTTAACCCTAGAAGGCTAACCCACGTTAATTTTACGTGTAGTTTTTTTATTATTGTTGATCAGATAAAAATATGCATAGACTGTATTAACCAGGACTGATGATATATACTTACATATAAGCATTTATTTTACTGCACCTATGTATGATTTGATCTCAAACAGTTATTTGCCTATAAGTTTTAGTTTTTGTTAATAAGTATGTTTTTGTTTACCTTTACATGAATTTATTTTTATTATTAATAAACAAAAAGTAAAAGAATACAGATGTTACCACATTAATTGAAGCACTTTTACAAAAATTCCATAGTACGTAAAATTTACGTGGCGTTAGTCTTAACGTATAATTAAAAGACGTTAGCTTTCTGGGGTTAACAAAACGTCTGTAGTAATTACAGAATGCAATGAACCGCCTGACCTCATCCGCATTCTTTAGTACTTTATAATTCCTTATCACACTGTCCCTGTTTGGATCAGTACGTATTCCCTTATCGGTTATAAGGTAACCTAAATAAACTACCTCGGTTTTTAAAAAACAACACTTGCTAGTGTTCAGCTTCAGGTTATACTGTTTCACGCTGAAAGACTTTTAATTAGTTATCATGGTGATGTTGCACACTACATCCGAACACGATTATGTCGTCGACATATATGAATGCCTCCGCGCTTAAGCCGCTCAACGCTATTATCAGCATGCACTGGAAACTGTTAGACGATATTTTAAGGCCAAAGGGTAATCGTGTGAACTGAAAGTGACCATTTCTTGTAGAGAAGGATGTTAAAGGTCTAGAATCTTCGTCCAGATTGATCTGGTGGAACGAACTGCTCATATCTAGCGTAGAGAAATATTTCGCTCTCCCTAATTTATCAAGTACATCCTCAATCCTCGTCAATTCTCGTTTAGCTTACGAAAATCTATAACCAGACGCCATTTGCGCCCACCATCAGCTGATTTATTCGGCACTACTAACAGTGGTGAATTATGGGGGCTTACCGATTGTTCAACGATCCCATCTTCCAATATGTTGTCCACCTGATCATTTACCTCTTTCATCTGTGATTCTGGTAATCTGTATGGTTTAATATAAACCGGCGTATCATCTGTTGTCTGTAAATGTTGTGTATAAAAATTATTAACAGTGAGTTTCTTACCCTCTATATGAAAAATTTCATTATATTCAGCGATTATACTCAATAATGACTGTTCCGCCACGGGTTCTATCGATTGAATATTCAGCTCTTCCGAGACCCTCTTTATTCTATCCATATTCTTCGTGGTATCACACCCTCCATAGCCATATACTTGGTAATCATCTAAGTCCCTTCTATCCAAATCTATATTGCTTACGTAGGCATCTTTATTAGTGGTGTTCAAATCTTTTATATGCTGCGCCCCTACTGCCGGTATAATGCAACTTGCAACAAAAACCCTTGGAGTTATTTCCTTATTCAGAATTATGCTCTCCTTGTTCGTACGTATAATTGATTCGTGGGTATAATTGATTCTGAACGTGCCGGTATACAAATGTTAGTATGGTAGACGCACTTGGGTGTAATTGGTATTACTAACTCCTCATCTGACAAATTGAAGGTTGTTTTATAAGTTTTAAAGTCTATCTTGCATTTGAACTTTTCCAAAATATCCCTACCAACGATTCCATCAGTTGGTATTGGTAAGTCATCAGGGACCATATGAAATCTATGCCTAATATGACGATTCTCATAGTCTAGATCTAAATCTGTAGTGCCAATGCTTTCGATTGTATTCAAAGTAATACCACAACGTTGAAATGTTCGATCTATCTGTTATGCTAATTTCCCCTTTTTTGCAGATGGATATGTCTGCCCCTGTATCTATCAAAAAGCTTAGTTTCCCTTTATACCCTTACACATTATGGTAAGCAGGTTGTTATTACTAGCGCAAAAAGTGTACAATTTAGGCCTCGGATAACAGTTTCTGTTATCCAGCCCTATTAGTTTCCCTGTCTACATCTACTAGCATCTACATCCGTGTTATTAGCGACATCATTTCTATTGCGGTTGAAATTATCTCCACCTTCTCTATAACTTTCATTCCGGTAACTGCTACTATTACTGTTGGTATTGTTGTTATTACTGCTGTTGTGGAACCTATTACCATTTTGGTTATAGTTACGCTGGTTGTTTTCTCGACTATCATGCGTGTGGCCTCGATAGCCGCGGTTATTGTTATCATAGTGACTCCGATAATCACGGTTACTGTTACGATTGTTGCGTGGGTTGTAGTCTCTACTCTTATTATTGTAATTTCGATAATTGTTGTCTCTATCATCAATATTGTAACCTCGACAATTGCGGTAACTATGTGGGTTATTACCACGGCTATTGCTCCTAACGTTCGGATTTCCAATCCTAAAAATACTATCGGTAACCTTGTTCCTTTCGGAAGTTATGCATTTTCCACCGCTTCATTTAATGTTTTAGGGCTGCTTGCTACTAAAAGGTCCTGAAACTCTCGATTCACCCCTTTCATAAAAGCGTTAAGGGCCATGCTCTCACTCATCTTATATACAACATCATTTTCCCTTTATGTAGGGTTTTCAAGTGATTGTATTTCAAATGTACTCAATTGGTCTGATAAAAGAGATATTATCTCCCTAAATGTAGATATGTCGGCGTCGCCCTGCCGCAAAGTACCAAATTCTGACAAAACCTGTTGCAAAGTATTAGGGTTCGGATACGCTGTATTCAACACATCTTTCAAATCAGAAAAAGTTACAGGGCTGTTAGCACGTCCTACAACGCTCCTAACCTGTGCAGTCAACTTAAAATTAAACACATATTTAATGTACGTTTCTCTATCCTCAGTTCTTAAAAGATCGTGTAAAAGCTCCGTTTGAACCCAAAAATCTTCTAGCGCCTCATACGACCCCTTAAAAGTCTGTAGATTCTTGCCTACCACCGTTATGTCGAAATGCGCCATATTGCCTTCTACCAGGCAAGCTTCTGTATCCTTGACCTGTTCCTTACTATCCTTTATATTTAAATTGTGCACCAATACAATGGCGTTATCATATAGTTTTCGTAACTCAATAACTAACGACTCGCCTTCCTCGTTTTCTAAAGCTTCAAAATATTTTACTAATTCCTCTTTTATTAATTCCAACCTAACCAACTTATCCGTCTTATACTGTGAAGTGCGAACTCTGTTTTTCGGTTTCTTTACATTTACATCGAATTTCCGTAATTCTTCAATAAATTCTACAATTTTTTCCATAAATGCAAAATTCAATCTAAAAATATATATATACAAATTCTTTCTGTTAGTGTACTATAATACAATTCAGTAACTTTATAATAAAATTAGTTAACAAGCTCATCTGTTTTCAAATGCAAAATTTAAATTAAACAAAAAAAATTTGTTGTGTATAAAATGTCACGATCTGGCAACCCTAAACAGGTACTACCTTTTCTTTTATAAATAACAGCTGTGTGTTGCAGCACTAATAATACGCATACTTGGCAGCACTAATTAAATTTTGACATTTTATTTTCTTATTCACTTTCGTTAAACAAAATAAAATCTTCTTGTTCTTCAAATTTTTAATAAATGTTTGATCGCGTACTTATTTCTTTTACTAAAATAAATTCATTCTCTTGTGTTTATTAATTTTAAAATTAATTAAAAAAAATATATACAATAGGTATTTACTTTAAATTTTTGGGCTTATTTTTAAATTGCTCCATTTGAGCTAAAAGAGCTCCAATCTACTGCCAAACCTCGGACGCTGTTTGCCAAGATGGTGGTGGATCAGCGTTTACCACTCCTCTTAGTGCGGCCAACTTGCGACGCAGCTTTACCAATTTTCCGCCCCTTCGATGCCGCGGTAAGTGTACCTTGGGAATTTCGGTATGTTTTTCTTCTTTACCCTTGGACAGCTTCTGCCGATACTCTTCAACAGTAATTGGCTGTGGTCCTTTTTCAATATGCGCTGGCACGCTATGCACCTTAGGTACCTCTTTTTCTACCTCTGGTTTAGAAATATAAGGCAGGATCGCCACGTAAGGTTACGGGGGTGTAATTGTTTCTGTTATTTCTGCTTTGAAGGTTTACCGGCGCTAATCAACGCCACTGGTACTAAGTTGTATGGGGCAGTTTGATATGCCCTTATTTTCTTTGTGTCTTTTTACTGGCAGTTCAATATGCCATAAATAAAATTGCCAGGATTAAAGGCAGATCTTTTATGATCCTTTATTGAAATTCATTTCTCTTTTTATACAAGAATAACGGTATCTTAAAACTACATTTGATACAGAAATAGTTGTTGCATGCAAACTACACTTCCATTACATTTCCAATATTCAATAATACATTAGGGAAGTGTAGATTTACATGAGTAAAAAAAATATATATATATATAAAAATAAAGTAAAAAATTACATTGTTTATTCATTAAAAATAATAGAAATTATATTACACTACAAGTGCCCTGGATATGGAGCAGGTGGACTCACAGGTCCATCCCTCTTGCGCAATTCTATAATGCTTGCGCAGAATGAGTGACTTACAGAGAGCCATTGAAAGGCCAATGAATTGATCAATGAATGTGTCATCCATGCGACCACCTTCCTTGGCCAGCTCATCTGCTATCTGGTTTCCCGGACAGTCTGAGTGCCCTGGTATCAATATAAGCGTTAACTCTGAATATTCAGCAATCTCATTCAAAGACATCGGCATTCCACAGTTAACCTAGATGTCGTGTAGACACCCGCAAGAGAAGCAATGACAGCCTTGCTATCAGTAAATATACTTATATCTCCCGATATGCGATAATACATTGGCTGCCCGCTTTATAGCCGAGATTTCTGCCTGCAGGATGTAGTCATCCGGCAGATAAAAGGAAACTTACGCCCAGCTCCTCTGTACAGAAACCTCCGCCAACTCCTTCCCCCTTCCTTGAACCATCAGGGTATACCCCCAGGGCTGGTTCATGGAAGGTGCCCATGACCGACAGCGCATTTCCGCGTACTATATGTGTCGCGTAACTCGCACCAAAGAAAGGCTCCGGGGTACAGTAGTCCACTCCTTCAGGGACAATCGAGAACCATAGTCACGGTTCGACCAGGCGTGTGCCGCGTTCAACTGTGTCGCCGAGCATAGAGCCATCTGTCTGGCCGCGATGTCCACCGGGAGCCAGTTTAGCATTGTCAACAGCGCCCTGGTGGGAGTGGAGCGCATTGATCCTGTGATCATTAATGCCACCAGTCTGTACCCTCTCAAGCATCGCACGGTACCTGCCCTTGTCCAGCGCAGTCCACCAGACAACAACACCGTGATACAGAGTCGGCTTTTCTACAGCCTCAAAGATCCAATTGACACACCTCGGGCCTATGCCCCAGTTCCTGCCGATTGCACCTCTGCACGCATATATAGCAACAATTGCCTTTTCCATTCTCGTCCGGAAGTTCAGCTCCCACGACAGTTTGCTGTTCAAGATTATGCCCAAATACTTAGTGCTATGAGAGAACTTAAGTTCAGTCCCATTTAGCTTTGGAAGTCTCATGACCTCGGTCCTATACTTCCTCGTGAAGAGTACCAGTTCCGTATTAGACGGACTAACACCCAATCCACATGATACGCCACAGGTGCTAAGTACCTTTAATGCAGCCTCCATACACTGAGACATTATATTCAAATGCTTCCCCGTAATGGCTACTGCAACATCGTCAGCATACGCCACAGTTTTAATCCTCATGTCGTCCATCTTCATCAACATGGTGTTCAAAGTCAGGTTCCACAATAGTGGGAATAATACTCCTCCTTGGGGAGTACCCCTGTTACCAGTGTCTGAACGCTGCACGGTGGCGCCATTTGAGTTTTTTCGTTGCAAAAATCATATCTTTTGAACAGAATAAGATAATTGAACAGTTTAAACAGCATATGATAGATAACTGTTCAGCCTATGAAATGAGCGTTTGGAAAGGGTGCTACGCTTTGTAGGGGTCTACTTATGGGTTATCAAAGTTAAAATTAGTAGAAAAATCAATTTTATGGTAACTAAAAAAAATTATTTTTACATTTTTAGATTGTTTTTATTTTTTTTCTTAAGGGTTTTATGTTTTAAATTATTACCCAACAAATTAAAAAAAAAATTATTTTTTTTTTAAATTTATTTTTTAAATTTTCTGTAAAATATTCATCACAATTCGTAAGAGAAGGTATATCTAAAAGACTAACCATTTCTAAACTATAATTATTTTGTAACTCTATTTGTGACTTCACATGCCGCAGGGAAGAAATAAGTGGATCGGAAGATGCTGCCAACATGTTGAAGAGGTCCTTATTTTGCCTTACCCTTGATGCTTTGAATGTGTTGTGCAATATATATATTTTATAAAATTTGTTAAGAGACTCCTGTGCTTCTTCAGAAAGCTCTCCAATTGGCAAAGACTGGTACTCAATTATATCTTTGCCATGCGCCAATATTTTATGGACGGTCGGGGTCAACTTCTTCTGTGGATACATTTCTGCTAAAAGAGATGCAGTTTTCGACGCATATTCTCCATATTTTGTAGAATTGACATTTTCTTTGCAGTTTAAAACATCCAAGATCGTTCCCAATCTTTTCACGATTTGATTGTCAATTCCAATGATTCTAGTTACTGCCTCATCATTTTCAAAAAATCTCCTAGAAGTGTTTCCATCGTTTGAGTTACCGTATCCGTGCTTGGGACAGTCTACTTTTAGTCCAACTTGTTTAAAAAAAGCCTCCTGTATTTGCTTCTTTCTGATCTTCTCCTTATCCTTTATTGATGTATTTTCATCGAAGTTTTCCTCCTCTTGTGGTAGGGTATATGCCAGTTTTAGCAAGAATTCCATACACCTTATCCTTGCGTGCATTGGTGACATTCCATATTCGTAATTCTCCTCATTTGTAGAATCGTTTAAATTACCAAAGTTCTTCTGACAAATAATAGTAAAAAATCGATAAAAAAAAATATAAAAATAAAACGAAAAAAGGGGTTTAAATAGGTTTTTGCTAAATTTTTAGCTCCAAAATAATTCTGTCTATATATATGTATATGATAACTAATTGAAATATGTTATAATTAAGCAGAAAAAGATACTTATCTTAAATTCTTTACAACTAATTATATAAAATTGAGATGTAACATATTATATATGAAATAAATTGAATTGAATTGAAAAAAGTTCTTCTGACTCTTTTTGCAAATCGGGCATGACATTGTTGAGGTTGTTCCTGTCAGTTCGTTTACGACTTTTTCGTCAACCATGGTCAGGTGGAACTCGTAATTGCATTCAATATATTTTCCTTCTCCAATTTGCAGCTTTGTAGGCTTAATCTTGCTTATTTGTTCTTCAATGTCCTTCACCGTAGTCCTTATGAGTTCTGTCGATTCCCTTGCAAACTGAAACATTATTGGTCGGCAATAATGCACTGATGACGGTCGTGGATTTTTCCAGTGTAGGGAATCATCCGATTTTAGCCGCAAAGGAACAACAGATGCCATAAACATATTTCCATCCGATATTGTAGCGTCATCGGAAGATATCCTTTGCTTATAAACGCTTTGTCCGGATGATCCATCGCAGCCCCATTTGCTGATCAATGTCAACTTCTCAGGAAGAATTTTCACTTCCGTGAAAAACTTTGGTGTGGTTGACTTTCTAAACAGTTCAAATAATTTTAAATTGTTCAACGCCATGTTTTCAGTACTTAAATTGTTTAATGGTTTCAGTAATTGTTGCGCCAACTTTCAGGCGTAGACTAATCCAGGCATTATGCTTATTTTGCAATATATAGGCTTATGCTACCATGCCTAAAAATTTATCTGTTCCCTGCATACATATGGATTTAGGCTGAATAATGCAATTTTGATATTATGCACGTGTCCAAATAAGATTTGTGCCTACCTGTAGGGACCATAAGTCAATATTGTTCCTGACCATTTGTACGCCAAAGTATTGTTTATGTGAGGTACGTACCTGCTAATTTCAATGAGTAGTTTTTTTCAAACTATTAGATCAAACTACTGTCAGTCAAAACATATAAGGGATGGACGCCATACAATTTCTGCAACCATGTCTTTTTAAACTTTTTTACCTCTAGAAGCCAAACGGGCACGTACGGGCAGATAAAACCTTTTGAATTATGTAAAGAAATAATCAAAGAACAGGTTTTGCAAATATGGCAAATATAGAAAAATATAGATTTTTTTATTTTCCGTCAAAGTTGAAAAATAGTGAAAAAAACGAATAGTTTTTAAATAGTGATTTACCAGGAGAAACACAAAGCAAACAGTTAATTTTTTTTTATCATTATACATTTAATAAATTCATCAATCAATACAAACAAAAAATAAGGCGATTCGTTACCTATTTTTCGTGATATTACACCTGAAATCGCAACAAATTGACTAAAAATTGTGTGTTTTTTTGAAAACCGAAAGTCGGTCAACTTTGAACGGTTATATCTTCTAAACTAAAAATGTGATATTATTAAGAGTGGCATATTTGAAATCGTTGAAAAGTTTCCTATAACATGGGTTTATTCAAAACTTCGTCGGCACTCATGAAAATTTTGATTTTTGCAACCTCGCTTGCTCTACGGGCGCCACTGTGCGCTGGTTTCACCTATCGTGGAACAAATGACCCTATTCCTGAGTAGATTATCTACAAATCTACATATGCCATCATCAACCTCCAGACTCCTCATGGATGCCACAATAGAGTCCGGATCGACGTTGTTGAATGCCCCTTCAATGTCGAGAAAGGCCACCAGAGCACACTCCTTAAATTCGAGTGATCTCTTCAGTGTGAGAAGTCTTTCCTCCCTTGGGGATAAAGACCACTCTACACAAGGTCTAACTGACAGTTTCATACGAAAATCTAACGCATCCCCTGTATATAGCCATCAGCTAGGGTCAATCAATATGGTCCATTGTGACGCCTTAATTAGTGAAAGAAAGAAGGTAAGAAGAGAAAGAAATATAGTGTGACAGAGTAGGAGAAGTAAATGGTGAAAGCACAAGTGGAAGATAAGAAATCGGACAGAACAAGCAAAAACAACCCTTTCAAACAGGAAAACTGCCCTACATGTTTCCAGCCCCCAGCCTTCTGCCGCGCAACCAGGTCATTCCCATTACGAATCCCTTCAGATTCTCGAGCCCGCAGCCCGAGACATCTCTCAATTCTTGCAGGAAACTGCAACCATGCCACCTCAGCCTGCTGTTCTGTAGACTGGGACAGTGGCACAGAAAGTGCTCAACATTCTCCAACTCCTCTGGGTCCTCACACAGCCTACATATATCCGATAAGCCAGACCCCATTCTTATCGCCATTCTGCCTATCATACAGTGGCCCGTGATAATACCTATCATGGTCCTGACGAAGGCCCTACTCTTACCCAGCAGCGCATCCGAATTTAACTACTAAGCATTGGCCACAGCGTGCGCGATACTCTGCAGTCCGTTCGGCACCGCCAAGCCCGATTAGTCCCGCTCAGAATCCATTCCCTAGTTCTCCCAAAGTAGAAGCCCATTGGAGGTCTGACCAATTGCAAACTGTCTGGTTCCTCCATTACCGAGCCCAGTCTTGCCAACTCATCAGCTGTCTCGTTGCCGGTGAAGTTGCAGTGAAGTTCACAACATAATTCCCTAAGATTGCTCCTAGAGCCCTCCTGCAATCGTCCACTAGCCTGGAGTTCACATAACAGCCCATCAAGGGCCTAAGAGCCGCCTGGCTGACCACATATATAGTGACCTCCCAGCGCTTGGCAATGTTAGCCCCTACCAATATCACGGCCCTGAGAACCCCCAGAACCTCCGCCTGAAATACACTCCAGGGAAGTCTATATGACCTTCTGATATCCAGATCCTCAATGTAGACCCCCGCACCCGTGCCCTTCTTCCTCGAGCCATCAGTGAAAATAGCAAATCCCCTATACAATCTGCTCTGCCCTGACCAGCTCTCCCTAGAAGGCAATATCACCTCTGGCAAACGCCCAAAATCGACCCTAGTGACCAAATAATCCGTAGAGCCGGGCGAGCCTAAGTGATAACCACTATTACTAATTTCACTCAAGATCTGCGAGTGACCCTCTGTGAAATTTCCCAACAGTCCTAGCTCCATCAGTCTAAGAATGCTCGTTGCTGTCATTCCCATCACAAACTGCTCTATAGGCAGAAGATAAAGAATAACATCCAGAGCCACCTGAGGGATACTTCTTAAGGTACCTGTGATGCCGATCGAAGCACACCTCTGAGTCTTAGACAAAAGGTCCCTCCGACTAGCTAGTTTCAACGCCTCCCACCAAACACAGCATCCATACGTTAGAATGGTTCTAACCACCGAAGTGTACAGCCATCCCATAACTCACGGCCGGAGTCCTCAACTCCTACCTATCGACGATCTGCAAGCATAAAAGCCATTGAGACCCTGAGTATTCCTTCTCCAGGACATCTTACTGTCCAGAAAAACTCCTAGATACTGAGCACTATCAGATAGCCTAAGCTCTACTCCCCCTAGTACCGGAAGCCTAAAATTCTCCACCTTGTACCTCCTAAAGAAAAGAACTAATTCTGTCTTCTCTGGATTAACTCCCAAATCCTTATCAGTCGCCCATGCTGACATTGCTAATTGTCGGCAGAAACTTGCCCGATACCAATATAACTACATCATCCGCGTAGGCAACGACCTTCCTGTCAAAACGTCCCAGAACGACATTGACAACCAAGAGCCATAATAAGGGGGGAGAGAACTCTCCCCTGTGGGATCCCCCTAGTCACGAGTTTCCTTAAGCGCTCGTTTCCCCAGTCCGAGTGAATAAATCTGCTGCTATGCATCAGAGTTATCTGCTGCTAAGCATCATAGTTATCCATTCGACCAAGAATAACGAAACCCCTAAATTACTCAGTGCCTGCATTATGGCCTCTATTCTCACATTGTTAAAGGCCCCCTCTATATCCAGGAATGCCGCCAAGGTGTATTCCTTCTCTCGCAGTCCCCGTTCTATATAACCCACCACATCATGAAGCGCACTCTCAACAGACCTACCCTTAAGATAGGCATGCTGAGCGCCGCTGATGATGCCGCGTCAATCTTCGTCCTCAGATGTAGATCAATCAGTCTTTCTAATGTTTTCAAAAGAAAAGACGATAGGCTGATAGGTCTAAAATCCTTGGGTTTAGAGTGACCGGTTTTACCTGCCTTAGGAATGAAAATAACCCTGACCTCTCTCAACCCTCTAGGAATGTAGCCATTTAACAGACATACCCTAAATAGCTCCACGAGCAATAGGAGTGATGACTAGGGGCGGCTACTTTTAGGGCAAGAGGCCTAGGGTCAATCGTGGACCTTACATTTGTAAGTGGCTCACTGGTCCAAAAAATTGACTGGAGGGTAAGTGAGCATTACACACATAGTGACCACCAGGCCATAATCTTTTCTAAAAACGAACCAAGAAGAGGGCAAGACCGGGTGAAGGACGCACACCCCACTTATAGGGGGTGGGCAGCTGGCAAACTGGACGGGGAAACCTTTAGGGAGACAATTACTAATGTCCGATCTTTTGATGGCACAGCCTCGGAAATGGTTAAACATCTAATGTCGAAACATAAAGAGGCGTGTGACACCTCCATGCCGAGACGAAGGGATTCGGAAAACAGGCGACCAATATACTGGTGGAATCCAGAAATAAATAGCCTACGCAAACAATGCCTCAGTGCTAGAAGGAAGAGCCAACGCCAAAGAAACCGACCCGATTTTACTGAACGACAAAACGAATATAAGCAACTAAGAAGAGAACTCCAACGCGCTATAACAAGGAGTAAAATTAATTGCTTTAGGCAGATATGCCTGAATGCGGAAGTAGACCATGGGGAAAGGCATATAAATCCGTTACTTCCCGCCTCAAGGCAGAAAGATCACCACAACCCACATGCCCCCTATTAGTGAGACAAATCGTTGAAACTCTGTTTCCGAGACACACCGAAGCCCTGCGCACTAACAATACCACTATAAACCCGGGTACAGTAACGGCAGTAACGGAAGAGGAACTGATCCAGATAGCGACGAAGCTATCAGACAAAAAAGCACCAGGCCCAGATAGTATCCCTAACAAGGCATTAAAAAAGGCAATGCAAATCAATCCAAGACTATTTGTTGAAGTATTCAACCGTTGCTTGGAGGAGGGAAAATTTCCTGACTGCTGGAAGAAACAGATATTGGTTCTCATTCCAAAACCGAACAAAACCTTAGGAGACCCTTCATCATACAGGCCAATATGTCTGCTTGATTCTATTGGGAAAACGTTGAAGAGGGTAATCTACAATAGATTGGTCCCAATTGTGGAGGTAAGGGGTGGACTCTCAGACAACCAGTACGGATTCAGGAAGTCTAGATCGACTATGGATGCTATTAAGATAGAAGTCGACACAGCGAAAAGTGCTATAGAAGGTCAGGGTGCAGGAAAGAAATACTGCGCAGTGATAACCCTAGAAATACCGAAAATAGAGTCTTGGCTAAAGAGGAAGCACGGCGAGGTGAACTACCACCTAACGCAATTCCTCACGGGGCATGGAGGGTACAGAAAATATCTGCAGAAGTTTGGACTCGACACGTCACCCAACTGTCCCTCTTGCGCAAACCAAGTAGAGGATGCAGAACACGCAATATTTCGATGTCCAAGATTTGAAAACGAGCGTAGGCACGCAGAGGATCTAATGGGACAGAGTATAAATCCTGAAAACATAATAGAAGTGATGACTAGAAAGAAAGATAACTGGGATGCGACCTGCTCTCTAGTCAAGGAAGTTCACAGAAAGCTGAGGGAGGAAGAGAAGCACAGAAAGATGCTGTTGCAGGTATAAGCAGAGACTAATTAAGTCTAACCGACCCTGCGAATGAATATCATAACAGACAGTTCCGCAGGGCTGAGGGAAGAGAAAGGTGGTGTTTTTAGTCGGTAGGAATCCGACATAACTCAGGGGGAACAGTACCTGGGTATCTGATGGAAGATTTTCACCTACCTACACGCAAAAAAAAAAATAAAATCTCTGAATGTTGGCGTATTCCCCCTTTTACAGATGTAAAGATTGCTAGCAATAATAAAATCAAACATAGACTCACCCGTTTTGTTGATGTCGGTACTTCCACATTGGGTATGGTGTGCATTAGCGTCACAACCCAGTACCAGTCTCGAACCCCTTCTGCTCGAGTGCTCCACCAACTCACGTACTTTCTCACCAGGTGGATCGGTAGCCTCATATGGTAAGTGTACCGATGATTGATCCCGGGCTCTTGGACTAAGGCCACATCCACGTTGTTATCGATGAGGTGGGTTACTTATTCCGTTGAGGCTGCTTCACAGTGATGCAGGTTTATCTGCACCACACTCAGCTTCTTAGGGTCCATCACTTTTGGGAAACCTAAATCTGATAGACCCCAACCCAAATATTGCAACCCCACTCATCGACTTCAACTTCCTGAGAGACTCCTGGTCTACTGTGGGTAATTCGTCCCCAGGCCTAGCTCTCTCAACCGTGACCAAACTGTCACCATTAAGAGGGCTAGGTGGTGAACATTTACCCTCCTTCCTTCTACCTTCCTTGTAAGAGGATACGCCAGCAGAGTCTGGTGAGGATCCTTTATTTTTACTGACAACATTTGATTCCTCAGCATCCTCTGCTGTATACCCCGCAGGATAGTGAAGCTCTACGATGACACCGACAGAACCGTGGATTCTTTCGAATCTAGCAGCGTTCTTCCGGTGTATCCTCAGCAAATTCCTATCCCACCCATCGTGCAGTGAAGAGTCTTTCTTAGCTATATTTTCTAGAAAGGCTAAAGGGACTCCCACACCCCTCTTGGCTTTTTCGAGATTCGATCGGCTCTCCGATGTGACCTGTTCTGTCGCATCCTGCCGAACAATGGATTTCGATGTACTCGCCAATTTGCTCTCTGTCTCGAATGTGACCACAGAAGTGGATTGTTCAACCCTCTGGTCCTGACCATGAGCCGAAATCAGAGCTATCTCGTGCTGATCATCAGAGTCCAAGTTCAGATCACCGAGTCTTTCCGAGGACCCAGAACGTGTCAGTGAGTCCATTGGCGAGCCCATCCAGTTGGTCTCTGTCAGTTCTGTCACTAGCTGACTTTCTTGCAGCAGAATATCCTTGTGAACATCCAGTAGATCCGAGTCTGAATCTGACATTGGACCTGTTGAGTTGTCAGTGGTACTCCCTGCACCAACTTCTGTCACTATGTCCGTTTTTTGTTTTATTTTGAAATTGTCCAGTTTCCAATCCCACCAGTATGCACGTATACAAAGGACCATCTCGCGCAGTGACGGCTTGCACGGACTAGGCTAGAATTACAACTGACCTTTGCCATCAGCGTCAGAGGGAAGCTGTTCGCGACTAGTTTCTTTAACCACTAACTAGTCATCCATGCCCGCGGCACTGCTATCAACCACCTTGACCTTAAAAGTGGGGGAAGTTGGTTTAAAAGGGGGGGGGGGGGGAAGGGTTGTATGTGAAGGGAATAGGATGAGGAATGGATAACCCTTGGTGATGCTGACCTTCAAGCGTCTGCCTTTAAACTTGTTGCGACTCAGCTGTCCGAATTCAAGTTCCAAGACAGATACTACAGCGCGGCAAGATAGTTATCCAGGTGGTGGAAATTCCACGTATATATGATCAGAAAGTGAACAATCATTAGAAACCATCCAGTTTTCGATCATATCAATGTATAAAGAACTTCACACCTATTTGCAACAACAAACGTAGGCTCACGGCGCCAATTTTATATTCCTAAATTATAATTAATAATAAAGGAGAATAGTGACTCACCACATACATTCGTATTCGTGCTACCCCAGATAGTGTGGTGCGCATTGGCATCGGCACATATTATTATTGGAGTTTCAGTGCCTGCTGGCCTCATTACTGCATCACGGATGAGCCGAATGGGTGGTTCCTGCCCGTGGTCATGCGCCATATATCCCGAGACCATCTAGACTATACCGTCCCGTGGCTCGAGATCAACGGTTGTGGGGTCTTCATCACTGTAATCAGAAAGAATGGAGATATTCAACGAGTTTTTAGCTTAGACACAAGATCTTATGTTACCTGTACCTTTCGCAAACAGAACCTTGTAGCCTTTGAGATTAAGTCCGCAAACCCGATCCCTATGAATCCAGGGTTCTTGGACCATCACGAGCTCCTCCCCTCTTTCTACCACCCGGAGGAGCAATGCAGCATATTCTGCTTTAGAGTGGTGGAGGTTAATTTGTAGAACCTTCACCATGATCCATTTTGGCGACCACTGTGATGTTGACGCTCTCCTGGTCAGATTTCAGAAGCACGTTATCAAAGAAGTCACCCACCAATCCGGTGACAGACTGGGTATCCTCTTTGTCACTTGAGCCTACGGCATCGTCACCAGCCATGCCTTCTTCAGGCTGCTTGGCCTCACTTACCGAAGGAGCCGGATTGCCCTTGTTATCTTTTCGGTGACACGGAGTAAGACTAAAACTTGCCCTGCCTCTCCCTCAGTGGTTCCAAGGATTGCTGGTTAATCACTACAATCGCCATCCTTGAGGACCCTTCAGCTGCCGAAACATTCACAACTTTTCAATCCCGTGTGGGCAGTTGAGGGTTGCATCACTGAATGATCTTCAAGATCTCCTCAGGTTCCGATGGTTCGGCAGGGATGGTGGCAATCGATCTAGGCATCCGTGGTATCTCACCAACTAACACCACATCGAGCCTAGCACCTTCCCAGACCTCTCCTAACAATTGGATGGCCCGCTTCAGAAGCAGCGCTGAGCACTCATCTGCGCAAACCATCAGCTTCACGTGACCCTGGAACCAGCCAGCATCATCGCATTGAGAAGGTGGCCCTGCATTCTCCCTGAAGATCGTCCAGAACACTCCCATTAATTTTTGTTTTACCAGGTACCACTTGGTATGGGAGATGCCACCATTATCAACACCTCTGTCGATGATAGCCCGCACAAGGTGACCTTTGGCCACCTCGCTGAAGGACTTATTCATTGATTTCGATGCAATTTTGGGACGTTTCGTCCCTGGTTGCTGCTTCACGGCTGCAGCTTCCTCCTCCGAACGTTGCCATTTAGGCATTGACACCTTCGCAGGGACTGAAGGGGTAGCACTGGCAGCCCAGCTATGTGGGCTCTTGTCCATGCCAGTGAAGCTTTTTGTTCACTGGTAAGCTCTTCAGCTTTTTTTGGAGCCTAGAAGCTTAATGAAACGCTTGTGTTGGATGCCCTCTTTGTAGAGTTTTTGTGCCTTGGAGACTTTTTACGGTTGCCGTATTTGGCGTGGGGTGGTGCAACCTTGGGATTGGCTGTTTTCATCGCCATCCCTCCTTGCACAATGGGCACATGGGAAGCTGCATTGTTGGACGACTTTGTTATTCCCAACTAAGCAGCACCCGAAGCAGGGGTTTTACCCGTTCCAATGACGGAAAGTGTTGATGCGGCTTTGGAGGTACTTGGATTGAAGTACAGAGGCACCCCGTCGCAGTTTTTAGAGCAGCCGCCTTCTGGTCGAGCTGCCTTAGAACTTCCGATCAGCCTAGGCCGATCTTCTTTGGTTGCTGTCCATCGTTGTCCTTGTTCTCGCCTGTCCGTTATCAGTTTCCGTTCCTTGTTTTTGTTCTTGTTTTTCGTCTTTCGAGTTGTTCATTGTAATTTTGTAATTTTGGTCCCACGAGTGTAGGGGAGTTGAAAGGTCCGTCACGTCATAGCCCCCATTAACGTGGTAAGGGCGTGGTCTATTTGCTGAAGTGCGCAGGTATCAGCAAAGCTCCGTGATTAAACAGTCGGTAACCATTGACTGCAAGCCAGACCTATGGGCACGGGTCGCATGACACCTCGGTTTAGGGGTGGATTACCTTTCGTCGTCAAGGCTTTTAAGTTCATTATCTCCATCCCAGGCGCCGCTTGTGACGTTACCTGTAATCGAGATACAAACCACAGCCTAGACTCACCCACCACATCGCTGCAAGATCGTTATGCAAGGTGGTGGTTGGTAGTAGATGGGTGTTCAAGATTGAGTCGAACCCTTCTCAAGAACCGATTTTTAAAGCACGACTAGTAGCCAAAGGCTACTCCCAACAGGCGGGAGTTAACTACAAAGAAACATATTCTCCAGTCGTGAGATACGACTCAGTGAGAGGTGCTATGGCGTTAGCAGCTTTTGAAGACATGGAAATTATGCAATTTGACATATATACATGAAATATTTTCCTTTTCTTTGTTACTTTCATAAAGTTCTTAAAGTTGCAAAATGCAAGAGTAGTAAGTGAGTTTGTAATTGTAGAAAGAGCTGTTTGTAGATTTAAGCTCATTGGAACGTTGGTTTGGCATGTTATTTCAGAAAGTTCTGGCATTGTCGTTAGGTTATGTCGCTTTTCATCGATGAAACGTTTTTAAGCTCGTTTACATGGCTTTTTAACATACATATGGGGGATTTCATGCCAAGTAACCTAACTTTTGAAATCGCTGTCTTCAGATTTGGATGAAATTTGCACCAAATTAAACAAGATCGGTAAAAAAGTTTCTGAGTTAGAGGGAGTAAAAATTTGACATTTTGGCCCAACAGATATTATTATTCTAATAATTATATATTAATTTAATTATTATTACAAATAAATAAAAAAAATTTGTTTTGTCAACATTTCTATAAAAAAAAGTGATTCATCCAAATCGGAAGTTATCGATTTCAAAAGTTAGGTCAGTTTATATGAAATTCCCCATATATAAATTGCTATTTGCATCCGGGGTTGCCGAATTTGCAACTTTATGCAATAGGTGATATCTTCATTTAAAAAAAATTTTTAAGGAGAGATAAAACACTTAATAAAAACGCAACTTTTGTGATTATAACAACGAATTTTGGTTAATATCGTTATAAAATTATGAATTAACGTTACTATCTGTTATCAGAATATTTTGCTTTTTATTAAGTTTCTTATCAAAAATGATGATTTTTTTGTGAAATAGAGTTAATGATGCAGAAGTGTCCCAAAAGTCATTTTCTATGTGCTGTACAAAATCCCATGTATTTTTAGAATATTTTTGTAGCTATTGTATTAAAACAAATTATTCTATGTCCAAAACACCCAAACATGTAGAGCAAAAAAGTCCAAAAAAGTGGACTTGGGACTTTTTTGCACAATTTGTTTTCTATACTTTTTTTATATTATTGCTGAAAAAAACGCTCAAGTCTGAAATTTAAGGAAAAAAAAAACATCAGAAAAGAATACAATATAAGAAAAACAACAACAAGCATTTTGCTTATGTAAAACTTCGCATTGTTTGTGAAAAACATAAAAATTATATTCTGTTTATTAATCTTCTCACATCACTTCTATTAAAAAAAAAGAACAATTTCAACAAATGTACAAATACTTATAAATAAATTTGACAACTTCGGCGGCGAAACAAAAATGCTTAGCTGACGATTGTGTGCATACAATTACAAACTCACTTACTACTCTTGCATCTAACTTTAAGAACTTTATGAAAGTAACAAAGAAAAGGAAAATCAAATACATGAGATGAATAAGATAATCAGTTATTTAGAGCAAGAGGTGATAATCAAGCACATTGTGCAAATTAACGATAGCGATAAAGGCATAGAATCTACATTGTTATTTTGCTTCAAAACATCATCAATTTTTACTAAATATTATTATGCAATAGGTAATATTGCCCAATAAAATTGTTTGTGATTATATTTCACTAATAGGTTGCACAATGTATTGGATAACATCAAATGTCTTTTGATTTATAAATAATATAAAAATATAAAAAAATGTTGCGCAACTAATTCAATAGTGTGGAACAAAACGTAAATAATAACAGCAATAAAGTATTCAATAATATTGTGTATTTATAGGTACCTTAATACATACCTCGACTTTTATACAATTTTAATTTAGCACTTTTGGGAAAAGCGCGTTTTTGTTATAAATATTTGACTACGTTGCTCATTGGGACCAAGGCGCTTATTTTACGGATTAATTAAAAAAAAATGTCAAGTATCATTCAAAATAAAAGTACTCGCATCACTAGCCAAAAATAAAATAAATGTCAAATATGTAACGGTGATTTTGTAGTGATACGTTGTAATTAAACAGTGTAAGAAAACAGAATATATAACCATGCAACCATGAAGCTCAGGTATTTATTCAAATGTTTTGCTTAAATTGGTAAAAAAAAAAATGTGTGGAAGTGTCTTTATTTTTTAAGTTTATATGGGAAATGCACAAAAAAATGGATTTTTCTCAGTTTAAGTGGACATAAAGTTCTTAATTGGGCTCAATTAAGCAGAGATTTTACCTTTTTTAAAAGGTTGAACAAATCAGTTATTTTAGAAAAACATTTGCTGGTATCCGTGCGCCTTGCAGCCGTATACATGAAAATTGTATGGTGGACTCGTTAGCGCATGCAGGCACCACTTTCAATCAAAACGATTCAACATATGATATAGGTGTTTCAATCCCAAAAGTTTCATCTTATTCCCATTCAAAGATGGCTTGATGAAACCACCTGTGGGGAAACCAGAAAAATTTGGCAAATCATGAAAAAAGAATAGGCGGACATTACAGCTGTCCAGACATCACCTCGGGAACCTTATTGCGGTTATAAGGGGCCACTTGCCCATTGGGAGGCACGCCCAAAGGCTAGGGCTCTCTTACAATAACGTATGTAGGAGTTTCGGTGGCGAGGAGGAGAAAGAGGCAACGGAGCATCTTCTGTATCATTGTCCGGCCTTCGGAGATCTGAGACTTAAACTGTTTGGTCGCAGAACCCTTGGAGACAAAACGTGTCTCTCTAATATTGATTTAAGCAGGATCCACTCCTTTAATGAATCGACTGGGTAGCTGAGTGAGAATATTAGCAGCCAGGTAACATAGGACCCTTGGGAGAAGGGGTGACATGGTTACACAACGGGAACTAATCAATGGACCCAAGCGAGCCGTGCTTGACTACGGCTACCAATGGAACCTAACCTAGTAGCAACCCGCGTTGAGTTTCCCAACAAAAAGCGCTTCACGACTTCCGCTTTAACTCTTATTTCTGTTGTTGTTGTCATTGTTTTATGTGTTTTATTAGAAATGTGCAAATGTTATTTGTGACAGTGGTTAAATTTATATATCATAATCATTAAAAAAATTAAGTGCGTGAACTAAAATTTAATTCTCATACATATACTCACGTATCCGAACTCAATCAATGGCAGGCAATTTGAAAATTTGTTGTGCGTAAGCGTGCGCGGTAAAAAATTATATTACAGTGAGCCAACTATTACTCACGTGTACATCTCTAGATTTGCATGCTGTCCCATTTTAAATGTTGTTTTGTATTTGTCAATGCAATATATTTTGCAGGACGAGCTCAAGCTTTGTTTTTTCTCGTTGCCAAAGCTTGTGTTATATTTCAAAAGGACTTTTTACTACTTGTTTTGATTAATAATAAAATTATTTAAGTAAAAGTATGTATTTAGAGTCAAACTACCTTCTAAGTCATGGTTCAGACTTGCAATTTTTGTTGCAGCAATTCTTGATTTTATTAGGATGAGTACCCCTCCCAAATTTTCTCACCTCTCTCACTAGTAAGCTCAAGAATTGCTGCAACAAAAATTGCAAGTCTGAGCCATGACTAAGCGACCACCAGTATGGCTTTCGTAGAGGTTGATCTACAGGAGACCTACTGGTCCTGTTATCGGAAAAATGGTGCTCTTCTATTCACCATTTTGGCGAAAGTAAGGTAATTGCTTTAGATATTTCCAATGCGTTTGACAGAGTCTGGCATGGTGCACTCTTGTCAAAACTTGTTGCATTTGGTGTCGGTGATAATTTTTCTCGATTTATGTATATTGAACTTTCTCAGAGATCGCAATATACGAGTTGTTATAGATAGTGTTTCGTCAAACGATTTCAAGATTCATTTAGGGGTGCCGCAAGGCTCCGTTCTTCCTCCTACTCTATTTCTAATTTTTTAAATGACCTCCTATGCCAAACTTCCAACACTATCTACTCTTTTGCAGATGACAACAACCTTTGCCATTCGTATTTATTTGATTATAGACCAAGCGTATCTGATGTTGGTGATATGAGGCAGAACATGAATGAAACGTTTCGCTGATACCTACCATCTCGGAATGGGGTCGTGCGAATATGGTCGAATTTTATGCCCAGTGTTGCATGCCGACGCATAAACGCGCGACGGATCAGGGTGCCTCATACGTATATATGGGTGGTATAATTATTGAAGAACTAAAATCGCTTGATCGTCAAAATATATATTTAAGGTGCCGAAAGAAGCATTCAAGTGGCTCGGTTTTTTAAAACGGTGTATATACTTCACTCCAAATTATCTGATTACTATTTATACCACCTCTACCCGACCGCGAATGGAATGCAAAGCACATGTGTGGGCCGGCGCGTCAAAGTCAATTTTGGAACTCTCGACCGCGTGCAGCAGAACGAAGGTTCTCATTGGTAACAGTATGGCATCCAATTTTATTGACTCCCTAGAGCACCATCGCAATGTGGGTTGTATTCGCCTGTTTTATCGTTACTACAATGGGATGTGCTCTGATGAAATTAGGGATCTGGTTCCAGAAACCCTTACGTTTGTTCGTAATACACGTTTTTCATCAAGAGCCCATCCTTTTGCGGTCGATTGGCCGGTGAATCGTACAATGCATTACAGGGGAAATTTGATTTTTGGGCGGACTGTTCGTATGTGGAATAACCTTCCTGCGAGATCTTCCCTCACAATTTTAACTTGAATAAGTTCAAGTCGAATATTCAAGCACTATACAAGCGCTACACCCTCTTTCCTCCTTCCCATTACCTATTTTTCTAGTTCCAACACAATGCAATGCATTAGTAGGGGCCATCTCCTGAGTGCTGGAAAAAAAGAACTGAACTGATAAAACATAATTTTTACATAATACTTATCTGAGGACATTCAATAACAGGCAATTTATCAGGAGCGTGAGCGAAATTAATAATTAAAATCAAAAAAATTATATAAAAGAAAAATAATATTTTTTTTGTCTCCCCCCTCTTATACCACCAAGATTTTGTTGGAGCATGAAGTTTATTCTATCAGTTTCCCACATCAAATCTAGTGCGCCTTAGTTCTTCCGATACAAAAAAATAATAATAATTTTAAGCCCCAGTTAGCTGACAGTAACAGTAACGTTGCAAGTCAGCTGCTTAATTTTGTTGTATGTAAAGCAATTAGAATGATTATAGTTAAGCTTCGCATAGACGGTGGTCAGATCTTCCAATATAAGTAAGACGCTTTGCTTAAATTCCATTAAAATTTACTAAAAAAATGTCTTGATACTGTGTGAACATTGTACGCTCATTTGTATTTGGCAGACGTGTAAAATTAATGCATCTGACAGTGGCACCATTGTCAGAAAAATATTTCTATTGGCAACGGCAGCTTACAATATTGTAACATCTGAGCACCATCTATACGAAGCTTTAGCCAGAGTTCGAAAATAAATTGTAAAGTACAGCAAGTTAAAGTACCACACAGTTTTTTTAATTTTTGTTTGTGCATTTGTACACAAACAAAATATGGTACATAACTATTGTGAGCTGACGAACAGAAACACTTAGATAACTTACCGAACTTATTTTAGAGTCCGTGTTAAGTTCTTTTGAGGTACTTATTCTGTACTTTTTAGTGAACACGTAGTTAACTTTTAGCTAACATGATATGTTTTTTTTAGTGTCTGCGTAGTTTATTTATTGAGAAAAGAACCCAAAATATAATTTGAAGTTGAGTTTTATAACAGGAGTGCAGAAATATAAGAAACAAATAGTGCAAAAATATATGAAAAATTTGAAAAAATTCACGTTAAAATTCCTCACAAGGAAAAATGCGATTTGTCCAACTATTTCCAGCGGGAAAATCAAGTAGTAAAGAGGCCTAATAGAAGGCCTTTTTGCAGACTAAAGATCTCCCAGCCGAATGCTAACTTTATTACCAATTAACAAGGTGTGTCATTGGAGACCAACACCTTGCACTTTTGCATAAATTTTAAGCACTTCTGGAAGGGTTTCTAAAAAGATTTAAGAATAAAGCTTTATCCAAATTTTATTGTTGTGGCAAATAATACGAAGTAAGTCAATTAATAACTAAACTTGCTACACGTTCTAACATAACTACTAATAAAACGATTGCGACAGGCCTTATCTGAGAAAAGGAAAATTTGAATTTGTAAAATATTTAATAAAAACTTTTCTAAAAGACCTTTTCAAAGAAGGCAGAGTGGAGTAAGTAAAAGTTTACTTACAATTTAATTGTGAACATTCTTAAAGGCCTAAAAAGTGAATCGCCTGCACTTTTCCTCGCCGGGCAGCACGTTTAGTCTGTGCGTATTTTTTTTTTGTTTGTAAAATTATTTCTTGACTGATGAACCAAAATGTGTGTGTTGTTTTTTTTAGGCAAATATTATTGAAATAAAAAAAACTAAAAGAACTGCACATATCGTCATCTTAAATGCAGAATATTGTAACATCAAATTTCATAAGTTTTCATGAGAAGCAAAAAACGTTCTAAAATGGAAATTATATGAGATATTAGAGTATTAAATATTTAGAATAAAAATGCGAGAACCGATATATTTTGCTGGCCCCGAAATTTACGGCCCTTAAATAAAAATCCATAAAACCGCATTCTCTGGCAAAATTTCATGTCAAACTGCATGTAAAACATCGTTCATCCCCAGTTCTGTTTCACCATTATTATATTATAAATTAAAATGTTCATATACATATGTTTGATTTACATTTGATTTGAAAATACATATGGTTGTATGTATGTATATATATGCTGTGAATCTTACGAAAAAAGTGAGCGTAAAAGTGGGCGGGGCAACATTTTCTTTCCGCAAAACCTAAGTTAGACCATGGCGATCACTTTAAAGAAAAAATCGTCCAAATCGGTCAAGCCGTTCTCCAGCTATGCGCTTAATAGAAAAAGTGGGCGTAAAAGTAGGCGTGGTAAATTTTTCTTTCGATGAAAACTTAAAGTTGATTAAATCGAACATTTGAAAGAAAAATTAGTCAACTCGATGGAGCCGTTTTCTGATTTTAGGTAAATCGAAAAAAGTGGGCGTAAAAGTGGGCGGGGCAAAATTTTCTTTCCGTAAAAACCTAAGTTGGACCATGGCGATAATTTCAAAGAAAAAATCGTTCAAATCGGTCAAGCCGTTCTCAAGTTATGGATTTTGCTACGCCCCTCCGCCCCCAGGCCATTAATTTAAATAATAACTATCCTATCATCTAAGTTGGACCAAATTACATATACAGTCGAACTTCCCTATAATGAATCTCCACGGGGACAGACAATTATTTCACTATATAGAAACTTCATTATAAAGAATTTTTTTTTTGTTTTTTATGTGCGTCATTTTCGTTCACTGAACTCGGTCAACTGGTGTTAAAAGTCAAATCATTAACTTTTTTGTTTTCATTTACGGTACATTTCTCATTTTCTTAATAAATAGTGTTGCTAACAAGTGTAAAATAAAGCTGCAAAAAATAGTTCACTATATAGAGACAAAAACACACGTAAAATGTATTTTTGGTTATAAAATTTTGTTCATTGTAAAAAAAATTCACTGTATGGAAATTCATTATACGAACTCGGTCAACTGATGTTAAAAGTCAAATCATTAACTTTTTTGTTTTCATTTACGGTACATTTCTTATTTTCTTAATAAATAGTGTTGCTAACAAGTGTAAAATAAAGCTGCAAAAAATGGTTCACTATATGGAGACAAAAATACACGTAAAATGTATTTTTGGTTCCAAACTTTTGTTCATTGTAAAGAAAAATTCACTGTATGGAAATTCATTATACGGAGATCAAAATACATTGAAAGTGAAAAGAAAAAGTTGTGTTCTTGATTTAAGTTCGTTATAAGGAGAACTTCATTGTATAGAAGTTCACTATAAGGAAGTTCCACTGTATATGCCAATTTTCATGAATATCAGTTGACTCGTTTTTGAGTTTATTCGAAACATACACAGTGACACGGATTTTTTATATATTAAGATATTATTTTTATTATATTCAACATTTTTGATTTTTCGAATTTATTCTATGATAGTGTATAAAGTAATTCCTAAAAAATTTAAGGAATAGAACTATTACAAAAAAGCTTTATAAAATACATAACTGAAATTTAACTCATAGAATAAATTCGAAAAATAAAAAATGTTGAATATAATAAAGTTGCTTATGAAAAGAAATAATTCCCAATATCTATTTATTATTTTTATTGTTATTTATTTAGTTATGTGTGTTGCGTTATTTTAAATTGAATGTGTGTTGCGTTATTTTAAATTTTCTGAAACAAAACGACGTATCATCAACGAAAGTATGATAGTATTAAGTTAAACAATCATTTAAAATATTAAAAATTTAAATATATTGTTAAAAATTACAGGAATAATTGAATATTAAGATACTATAATAGAATATTAAGACAATAATCGTATAATTAATATGTAGCAAGAAGTAAATTTTAATTAGTTAATTTCTGAAAAATTTAAATATGTAAGAAGAATGAAAGTTTTTCAATTAAGAGTAGTATTGATAGCAGCCCCCGTATTCAGTGAACGAAAATGTTGTACAAAGAAGCACTTATCCTAAAAAAAATACTATTAGTATTTAATAAAGCCGTAAAAGAATTAACAGAAAATATAGCTAAACAATTTATATTCCAGCACTTTATAAAAAATGCTATTATGTATGTGATGTAAAAGACAAGTAATTTATTATTTAACACAAAAATCTTTATAATAGTCTTTTTGAGGATATTGATGAAGGACGATTTGGAAGAATGCAATCCTAAAAAAAATAACAGATTATTTTAAATAAACGTGGAAAAAATATTTCTATTGTTTTATAAACATTCTATATCAATAATGAAAAAATATTCTGGTCCAATAGTAACAGATACATTATATTAAACTCGTCTGTATTAAAGTTTATTAAAAAGTATATATGTACATACGAGTATATTAACTCATAACATTAGAAACGAAACAAATAATGAAAAAATCCTATCATAAAAATAATGGCATCCTGCTGGAAGCAAAAATCTAAGGATCTGCAGATGTTACTATTTATTCTTGGAAATTCTTAGCGTATGGGAGTGCAATGGGTTAAGCTGTGAAATTTCTAACAGTTCAATGTAGAAGAAGCTGATAGTCATACTTAATAAAGGTTTTGCAATACATATATATATATATATATATATATGGATTCGGTTTATATTAATTTTACAGCACTGTTTTCCTGTTTGCGTATGCAACAATTTGCAATTTGATCACTTATTCCACTAACACGTTCAGAGTGTGACCCAGAATATCCATTTTTGACTTAAAAAAATTAATGTGTTTGTAAAAATATATCAAATACTCTGCTAATTTTTTTTTAAATTAAGATTATTCATTATGTTGTTTAAGGAAATTATATACTTAATGATAAGCCATTTTTGATTTTGTTAATAGCTTGGATATTTTTTAAGGTGGAAGTTTAAAATTTTTTTTAAATATTTAACGTAAATCGTAATCAATAATAAAGTCTATTTCAAAATATTCAATGATACATTGCTTTGCATTTTAGCAAACGATATGTATACTGTTGTAAAAAATTCTTTGATACTTTTAAAAGGGACCGTTTTTTTCTGAAGCAGACATAAAGGCAAAGCTCATTCAAAAAAACTCCAAGTACTCAATACGTGTTGTTGTTGTAATACAGTTTTGGTTTTACCAACTAAAAAAGTGCACTGCACTCACAATATTCTGTACGTAAAATTAACTGAAATTGTAATATAAAATAAATGAATATCCAGTTAAAAACCGGTCTACTTATTTTTCATTTATTTTTAACGAAGCGTTCATTTAATTTTTACTGTCAAAAATTCAACTGCGAATTCCGTAAAAACCAATGAATTTTCAGTTATTTTATTAAAATTAACTATCAAAAAATAACTGACAAATTCCGTAAAAACAAATGAATTTTCAGTAATTTTATGTAATATAGTCATTTTATATAATACAGGTTTTACTCGAATTTCTAAAAAATACCAGACTCCTGTCCGCTTGTTATTCTAATGAGAGAGAGAGAATATTTATTTCTATTTACTTACCCCGTTATACATACATGTTTGTTTTAGTTTTGTTGTACTGACCACTTTGTTTACAGAAGAAGTTTCAATTATAAGACACCAGCAGCATGCCCGATATGGTATTCGCAATTATTTTACCATAAAAATTTCATGTTTTTAACTAAATAATTTTAACAAATAGAATATGGAAATTTTCTACACAAAACAAGCAAATCGTTTTTTACTTTTACTTTTTGCCACAGATTTATAAATAGATTTATTTTTTGGTAGTTAAATTATATAAAATAACTGAAAGTTCATTTGTTTTTACGGAATTTGTGGTTAATTTTTTATGGAATTCGCGGTTGAACTTTTGACAGTAGAAATTAAATTAACTTTTCGTTAAAATAAAATGCAAAATAAGTAGATCGGTTTTTAAGTAAATTTACAGTTGTTTTAAATTTCATTTTCATTTAATTTTACATACAGAATACTTTTACTTAATCAACTGACAATATTAAATGCAACCGAAAATCCGTATTAATTAATGTGCTCTTAGTTTTTATAATAAATGTTAGAATCAGTTAAAAATTAATTTGCTTGGAATTTTAAATGTTTATTTATTTAAAAATGACTGAACGGAATACTTCTTGAATAACCTACAGTCCGTTAAAAAAAGGTTTTATACGTAAAAGCAAATATGACAACAGGTACAATCGAACTTCCCTATAATAAAACTGCATGGGCCCATTAAATCACTTCATTAACGTTAAAAAAGCAACAATTTTACAACTTTGGTTTTTGTTCAAATGTATTTTACATGTAGATTTGTAATTTGTAGTTTTGAGAAACAGCGCCCAGGTTTTTATACTTGTTCATGGAGTTTTTTTCAATAAGTTTTGCCTTTATGTCTGCTTAAGAAAAAAACGGTCCCTTTTAAAAGCATCAAAGAATTTTTTACAACAGTATACATATCGTTTGCTAAAATGCAAAGCAATGTATCATTGATCATTTTGAAATAGACTTTATTATTGATTAAGATTTACGTTAAATATTTAATAAAAAATTTAAACTTTCACCTTAAAAAATATCCAAGCTATTAACAAAATCAAAAATGGCTTATCATTAAGTATATAATTTACTTAAGCTACATAATGAATAATCTTAATTAAAAAAAAATTAGCAGAGAATTTGATATATTTTTACGAACACATAATTTTTTTACGTCAAAAATGGGTATTCTGTTTCATACTCTGAACGTGTTAGTGGAATAAGTGATCAAACTGCAAATTATTGCGTAAGCAAAAAGAAAAACAGTGCTGTAAAATTAATATTAACCGAATCCATATATATATATATATATATATATATATATATATATATATATATATAACCGAATCCATATATATATATATATATATATATATATATATATGTATTGCAAAACCTTTATTAAGTATGACTATCAGCTTCTTCTACATTGGACTGTTAGAAATTTCACAGCTTAACCCATTGCACTCACAAACGCTAAGAACTTCCAAGAATATATATAATACCATCTGCAGGTCGTTAGTTTTTTGCTTCCAGCAGACTGTCATTATGTGTATGATATGATTTTTCCATCATTTATTTAGTTTCCAACCTTTTGAGTTAATGGGGGGATTCACAGGTGTGCTATCAAGTGATATCGTCATAATGTCCTAAATAATATGTTACAATTGTTTAAAAAAAAAATATTGTTGTGTTTCAAACAATTGAAAAATATTATTTACGACATTATGACGATATGACTTGATAGCACACCTTGTGAATCCCCCCAATATATGTATTTCAAAATCTGAATTTGTAGTGCTATAAATAAAAAACCATCGGTCAAAATGGCAACGTTGCTTTAAGAAACATTTAGGAAATTTAATAAGCTTTCTAATCCATGTAATAATGTTCAAATCCATTCAGAACTGCTTGAGTTTGAGGCAAATTACTAAATCAAGATTTTTTAATTTTTGTGAAAAAAAGGGATTTTGCCTAAAAAATGAAAAATCGATTTGAGAGACCACTTCCCATTCATTATTATATTATTCATTAAAATTCGAAAAAAGTATAAAAACTGAGACGGTCTAATGTACATATATACTTTTTAATCTATTTTAATCCAGTCGAATTTCCCTATAATGAATCTGTTGCTATTGGATCAGAATATATCTTCATTATTAATATAGAAAGTTTATAATACAATAGAAATATATTTTTGACATTTATTTAAAATAATCTGGTGTTTTTGTTAGGATTGCATTCTTCCAAGTCGTCCTTCATCAATATCCTCAAAAAGACTGTTATAAAGCCTTTTGTGTTAAATAATAAATTACTTGTCTTCTACGCCTTTAGAATAATAGCATTTCTAATCAAGTGCTGGAATATAAATTGTTTAGCTAAATTTTGTGTTAATCCTTTTACAGCTTTATTAAATACTTATAGTATTTTTTTTAGGATAAGTGCTTCTTTGTACAACATTTTCGTTCACTCAATACTACTTTTAATTGAAAAACTCTTTCATTCTTCTTATTTAAATTTTTCCAGAAATTAACTAATTAAACTTTACTTCTTGCAGAAGTTTTTTGAAATAATTCCTTATATGGATACAAATATGCATATATGTATATGAGTCAAATTTTTTACTAAACTTGTTTATTGTAAAGAAAAATTCATTATAAGGAGATCAAAATACACGTTAGTTATAATGGAAAAGTTGGATATTTAAAATCAATTTATATTTAAATTTAATGAAGTACATTTTTTAGTTTAATCTACTTCTAATTAGAAATATAAAACTATAAATAATATGTCATAATAATATATCTAATAATATAACATCTCTACGTTCTCAAATGCAGTACTGCCTGCACTGCATCAGAAAAGCAAACTTATTTCACCATGTCAACGCAGTCCTAATGATGCTATATATTAATTGTGTGATTATCATTTTTATATGTGCAATTAACCATATTTAAATTTATTGTTTAAACGCAGTATTGCATTTATAACCATTTACATTATCTTAATATTCTATTATACCTGTAATTTAACAGAAATATTTAATTATTTAATGTTTTAAATGATTGTTTAACTTAATACTATCATACTTTCGTTGATGATTCGTCGTTTTGCTTCAGAAAATTACAAATTAAAATAACGTTACACAAATAACTAAATAAATAACAGTAAAAATAATATTTTTTTATCAAAAAAAAATCGGTAGAGCAGGGATTTCCAAAAATTTTTTGGTTGTGTAGTAGTGAGTACCAGAGAGTAAAAAAAATTGAGAGAATGCATTCATTTACAGCCGAAATAAAATGTTAGTAATATATTTTATAAGTTGTATAACACAAAGGTACAAAATTATAAATAAAAAATTTGTAGCAATTCTTTACCAATTCAATGTCGCTGATTTTAAAACTGCCCTTGCTTTTTGACTCTAAATAAGTTTCAAATATCTTATCAAACAATTGTAAAAAAATTAAAGATTTTTATGTTTTAAGAATTCATAAAAAAAAAATATTGCACGCAAATCACAGCTGAAAGAAAAAAAGTGCAGTTTTAAAATCAGCGACATTGAATTTTTAAAGAACTGCTACAAATTTTCTATCAACACAAAAAATGTTTAATTTTGTTCCCTTGTGTTATACAACTTATAAAATAAAATCTTCTAAATTTATACTTTTATGGCAGTTTCGTAATAGTAGAATGCTTTTCAAATGGGATGAACTTAATTTATTTCATTGCTTGGAACAAATAAATTTTAAATCCGAAAAAATTTGTTCGCATAGGTAAGAAGTGCCGAATAAAGAGAGGCACTTAAATTAATTTTTTTTAGTTCAGGATAGAACTCGCCATCCAAATCTTTCCAGAACTCTACAATATTATTTTCGTCTGTAGCATTTACTTCGCTTCGTAGTATGATTAGTTCTGATTGAATATCAAATTCGTAGTTGCTTACATCGCAACGGAAAGGGTTTTCGAAAAGATCTAATAACGGTTGTAAAATTACAAAATCTTGAAACCTGTCTTGAAAATTATTGAAAAGTGTTTCAAATATTTCGGCATATTCATATCTTTTGTCGATTTCGAGATTTCTATAAGCAGGTGAAGTTTTTGGAAAATTGGAAAAATCACCAGTTTTAATTTGGGAAAAAATTAGAAAAAGTTTTGTTTTAAAATTGTGAATGATTTTTGACAAGTCGAATATATTGCGTTCCTGTCCTTGCAATTCCAAATTAAGTTCATTTAACATACTTGTCGTATCTTCCAAAAAAACACTTGACTAAAACTTTTTCTATTTTCTCAGTTTCTAGGAACTGAAGAACTTCTCTTAAATCATAAAGTCTATTCAGGCAATCACCGCGACTTAGCCGCCGAACTTCTGTAAACATTTTCAGGTCACAATTCACAGCATTTTTGTTTTTTAAAAAGGTTACAAATTTTCGGTGGGTAAGCGCTTGATGTCCACCTCGAATTTTATTTATTATATCCTCTGCTGTCTTCATAGCTGGGGTATCATTTATGAATTTCGATGCAAGAGCGGTCTGATGAATTATGCAGTGAAAGTTATGAACTGCAAATTCGTGTTTTTTTAATCGGCCTATAAGCCCCTTATATTTGCCCAACATTACATTGGCTCCATCTGTGCAGACTCATACTTCAAACATCTGTGCATACATTTTAATTCTAGCTAATGGTATATCATAACTTTTTACAAAATACCAAATGTGCACCTGAGTTTGCCTGCAAAAATTTATAAAGTCATTATAACAGGTCAAAGTAACGTTAAATAAATACCATAAATTAGTAAGGTTAACTCTTTGGACTCGGTCATATAATTGTAGCATAAAAAAGTAAGCAATAAAAATAGTGGCAAACAAAAAAGTTTCATTAATACGTCAATAAAACACATCTTCTTACCCAAAAATTTTACCTGCTGTCACATTTGCTTTTATGTGTATAGGTTTACACATAAATTGTAGGAAAACAAGACTTTTTTAACTTGTTTTTTAAATATTTTTACATACTTAAGAAAAGTGTTTTCAAAGAAAAAAAAAACCCACCGACGCGATTGGTACAGAAACAAAAATATTTTTACAAGCACAAAATACCAACAAATTCTTGTGGCTATTTTTTTTTTCTTAATAATTTCTGCATTTAGGTACGTCTTTTTAACGAAAGAAAAAGGGACCCTTTTACAGGCATCAAAGAATTTTTTTCACAAACAAAACACATATCGTTAGCTTAAACGCAAAACAATGTAGATATTATTTGAAAATTTGAAATTTTTGTTGATTAGGATTCACGTTACATATGTATTTTTATATAATTTTAAGTTATTTACAAAATTAAAAATGACGTATCATCAAATACATATATAATTTTTTTTAACAGCATAATGTATAATCACACTCAAGAAAAAAATTAGCAGAGTTTTTAATTCTTTTTATAAGAACACATTAATAGTTTTAAACACCAAAACTGGGTAATCTGTTTAATAACTATTTCCACGGTGTTAGTGGAATTAGTGATCAGATAATAACACTGCTTTACAAATTATTAATTTGGAAAAATACCAAGAACGCCACATGCCTAGATAAGTTAATTGGGACCTCCTGAACACGAAAAACGCTGTAATTTTTTCTAAGTACCGTTTTTTAGATAACGATACTTTTGTGTTTTTCGGTGTATGGTCCCACTCAAACCCTTTTTTGTCGATATACCGCAAATTTCTATCTGATAAGAACTGGCTGAGTTATGGTACCTCAAAGTTCAAAATTTGCCAAATTTTTACGTTTTTTTCAAAATTTTTCATTTTTATTTCGTTTTTTTTTCTACGTTTTAGTAAAGATCTGGAATGTTTTATTTTTTTATCTAATAGTTTATTTAATTTCCAACATCGAATGAAAAATAAAGTTTTCATTAAAGATTTTCTGGAACGACAATATTTTCATCTTAATTGCTCACACACTATATTCGGCGTAAATTCAAAAAATTTAAATTAAAATGACGAGCGACTTGAACTGTTGCATTTTTTTCGGATGGATCTTCGCGAATGAGGAACCAACAATAGTTCGACATCATTTCTTCGTCCCACCAGCCTTTGTAACGTCTCTCGATTTATTCCATTTCTTGGTGAAATCTTTCACCTTGTTCATCACTTTCGGAGCCCAAGTTCGTGGGGAAAATATCCAAATGACTGGATTAGAAGTGTAATTTAGGTGTCATATTTGAACCTAAAGGTTAAAAAGAATAAATTTTAAAATGATAACGGCCTTTTTAATATACATATTTTCACTCAACGCTTACCAATGGCATTGAATTTTTGCAGTAATGTATCGATCTTCTCTGCGTAATCAGGACTTCTGTAGTTTCCCAAAAAGTTGTGAACGATGTCCTGGAATGCTTCCCATGCCTCCAAATGAGCTGGACCTAAACACTCATTAAATGCTTGGTCACCGTACAGAGCCCGAATTTGAGGTCCATCAAATATACCAGCTTCAATTTTGCTCGCTGTGGCTCTCGGAAATTTTTGTTTAAGGTAAATCATGGCAAGACTGTCTTTTGGCAACTTTTTTATAATATTTGTAAATAACCCAAGCTTAATATGTAATGGAGGAAGTATTATCTTCTCCAGAGGAATGAGTGGGTCATTTTTGATATTGTACACTCCTTGCGTACGTCCACTTCGCTCGGGCCAAACTTTTCGGGTGTAGTGATTCTGACGGTTACGGCTGTCCCATAGACATAGAAAACAGGGAAACTTCGTATTGCCCCCTCGCAATCCAGATAGTATGGCAACTAATTGTAAATCAGAGCAAACTTTCCATTGATGTTGGTCATAATGTATGAGATCGAGAAGTTCTTTTATTGCTTCATATGTTTCCTTTATGTATTTTCCATATCCGATTGGAATTGATATTTTGTATATTTTTGTATGAAGCAAGACTGCTTTCAAACTATCCTTGCCTTCATCCATAAAAAGACGCCATTCCTCTGGGTTATAATTTTGTTGGAGAGCATTGAAAAGACCACATATGTTGGCACACAAACAAAAGTTTGCCGTTTTTGCGAAGAAAAGTGCAAGTTGTTTGCTGCGATCACGGTAATAGGTAACACGTGTCTCAGGAGCACAATATCCCCACTCTTGTAATCGTGATGAAAGTAATTCAGATTACGATTTCGGCAAATACAAATCTCGGCACAAATCATTGAGCTCTGCCTGAGTAAGTAAATGGGGTTTCTTATTTGATTGCATTTCTGCTTCACTGCACTCATCTGATGAATCATTTTTTATTGTTCTTTTTCGTATTTCTGTGGGGCCCGCTACAATCAGCTGCGGTTTGGGGCACGATAATGAGTGCGGCACTGGTAGCGTCACCGAGCTAACAACTGGATAAACTGGTTCAATTCTACGTCCGATAGCCTTTTCCGTTAAACAGAAATAACAATTCTCCATTGCATTGGCTTTCCAAAACTCTTGACCCTTACCAATTTTATTTAATATTGTTCGGCAGTTGTTACATGCACTATTCGGTGTCCACGGTTTGTCGAGAGACGCAGGTCGAAAGCCGAAATACTTCTTATACGCTTCAGATAAATTTTTCGCATCAAATGTTGTGATTTCTTTTTCACAAGAACACTACAAACATAACAAAATTCGTTGGGATCGATTGAACACATCTTATTTTTTGTACGTACAAAGCCAAACTGACATGTTTTTACAAAATGTGTTTCTTTTATATGCCTGTTAGAATTCTTTAAAAAATTTATTTGCATGGAAAATTGTTAAAAAAAACACATCTTTATGATGGTGTTTCGCGCGTTTTGTTACCTGTAAGAAACACGCACGCTTATGAGAAAGTAAAGGACCATAAAATTTTGGAAAAACCTTAATTGCTTAAAAATCCGATGCACAATAATACACCTGCCTGTTTTTTAAAATTAAAATGTAAATCCGGGAACTTGTATTGAAAACAAAAATAAATTTAATTTATTTTTATTGTCGTTTCAATGTAAATTCCCAAACGTCCAAAACTGATTGACGCCGAATATAGTGTGGGAGCAATGAAGATGAAAATATTGTCGTTCCACAAAATCTTTAATAAGAACTTTATTTTTCATCCGATTTTTTCAAATTACACTTAAAATATTGGTAATTAAATAAACTATTAGGTAAAAATAAAACATTCCAGATCTTTACTATAACGTAGAAAAAAAAACGAAATAAAAATGAAAAATTTTGAAAAAAACGTAAAAAAATTGGCAAATTTTGAACTTTGAGGTACCATAACTCAGCCAGTTCTTATCAGATAGAAATGCGGTATATCGACAAAAAAGGTATTCAATTACCTTTGCAACGATATGCCATTTATCTCGATCGGACTTCTCGGCTGGGCTCCACAAGGGTTTGAGTGGGACCATACACCGAAAAACACAAAAGTACCGTTATCTAAAAAACGGTACTTAGAAAAAAAAATTACAGCGTTTTTCGTGTTCAGGAGGTCCCAATTAACTTATCTAGGCATGTGGCGTTCTTGGTATTTTTTGGCTGTAAACCAGTGTAATTTATAATAATAATTTTTAATATTGCATAAGAATAAATAAAAAAGTGCTGTAAAATTATAAGAACCGAATCCATATACGTATGTAAAATAAAACCTATAATAAATGTGACTATCAGTTTCTTCCACATAGGACTGTTAGACATTTTGAAATTTTTTATCTGAAATATTAAAAATTGCTTTTAAATCTCAAATAATTACCATTTTACAAAGTTCTTTGCTTTGCATGTAAACTTATAAAATGTTACATTTTTCTACATTTAAGTCTTAAAACTTAAACTCTTAATAAAAATTGCACGCAAGGCATTGGATGTTACCAAAAGCATTTTTGCCCGCACAATATTTTTTGAGTGTAAGCTGAAACAAAATAATATAGCATCCGCCAGCCATGCACACTTGTCGAAGTCACATCGACGACTGAATTGAAGAGTATAAAAATATGTGTTAGTAGTGGTGTGCACAATTGTGCAAAGAAATGGAAACCCCTGATTTAGAGTTTGTGTGGTAAGACAAGTACACTGCGTTAGTGTACAGTTTTTTTCGAACTCTGGTTTTAGCAGTAAGACCGTAACGTCTAAATCTGTAGAAAATATATATTCTTACTTTTTTACTGTACGGTAACATTACTGTTACTGTCAGCTAACTGGAGCTTTACCCACGCCATATGTATGCGATATAAACCAGTTGTTTCGCTCTCTGAAACTAGATCATTATATAAATTTTGGGAATTGAGTCCAGCTCACTCAAGAATGAAAAATTATCAATAAATTTTAATTCATTTTCATGTTGTAAAATTCCTTTCTTCATAAAAATAATTAAAAGAAAATTAAATTCAATGAACTTAAGCCTGATTAAAACATCGAAATTTTGATTAAAGCCCATTAACAGATCAATAAAATAACTACAATACTAATTATTGTTAACAGCTAGGGCACGGGCTATATGTTTCGTTTCTCCTTCAAAATGTACTTTGGATTTCAAGATGAATTCTTGACAAAAAGTACGAAAAATAGAAGTAAGGAAGAACATGTAAATCAATTAAAATAGGTAATCATTCATTCAAAGCAAATTTCGATCTACCAAGGTTATATAACATTTGGTTTAAATATTGATGTTTGACTATTGACGTCATCCGTCGTCAATGGCTGTGTGTTAAATGGCAAACAACTCTGAAGAGATTGTGTGGTTACAATCTGAACTAATCAGGGCAACCTGTCCGTGAAAACCTGTGTTCAATTCCCAGCTCAGTCAAGAATGCAAATTTATCAATAAATTTTAATTCATTTTCGAGTTGTAAAATTCCATTCTTCATAAAAATAATTTAATGAAAATTAAGTTGAATGAACTTAAGTCTGATTAAAGATTGTGTGGTTACAATCGAAACTAGTCAGGCCGACCTGTCTGTCAAAATCTGGGTTCAATTCCCAGCTCAGTCAAGAATGAAAAATTTTAATTCATTTTCAGGTTGTAAAATTCCTTTCTTCATAAAAAAAAATTAAATGAAAATTAAATTCAATGAACTTAAGCCTGATTAAAACATCGAAATTTAATACTTTTATTTATATTATTATTTAATAATTATCACTTTATTTTATTTAACATGAAGTTTTATTTTGTTTTTTCTTTGTTTTGATTTTTTTAAGAGCTAATTCAGATAAACTAACGATAATTGTTAACAAAATTAGAGATGATTTTTCCTGTTTCGAAGCATAATTCAAAATGAAACGACCTGTTTCACTCCCAAAATGTATGGCAAAACAAGCAGTTTCAATCATGTTTCTGGTGCGAAACAGGAATGGGAGAACGAAACACGAATATTGCTGTCCGTGTGAACTCACAATTGTGCTAAGGAGATATTAACTGATCGTCGTAAAAGGGCTTTTGACCCCAGTGTGCGATGTGAGAAGAAGAGAATAGTGCGTTTTTATTGTAAAATGTTAAATCTTGCATCACTGATTCAGACGGCGCTTATTAGCCGTTAAGTACTTTCGAGCTATACGCCGCCTGTGAAAGTTCTATATCGCCAATGTTTTCTGCTTGGTATTTTGTTCTAAAAATTTAATACAAATAATAGTTGTACAAAATGATGTTTACAATTGCAAACAGTTGTTAGTTAAATAGAATTATTAAAAAAAGTCTTAGCAAGTAAAGCAAATTTGTGACCATTGGTGTTTAAGATGCTAATTATGGATAGTTCCTGTATTTTTTGAACAAATCGATTCGTACTCCTTTGTTCCCAATACGCAAAACTAACAGGTAAATTATACATATATTTAAAATACATTGTGTTGGTCAATACATACCTACTTATGGAGGTACATTTATTTATGTATTTATTTATATCAAATACACCATTTATGTGCGGTGTATCACAAAAATAATTACCTTTCTATCTACACATTTCAAAAATACAAGTAAGTCTGTGACAAACAAATATAATTTATTTCAGTTTTGTAGGGTTAAAGGTAATCTGAAATACTAGAGTAACTTCGGGTATTGTGGAATATGCGGGTATTGTGGACCCCCTTTATTTCTCAAACTAAATTTTATTTGGAAACGCTCCCTTTAAATTAACATAAATTACAGCAAAATGTTGAATTTATGACGGTGTCTATGCAAATTTTCGCACTGTTAGTTTTCGGTCGATCTGTAAGTGAAAACAGGTGTTATCGACTTTTGTGCGCATATATGCTCAAACCTATTTTGCTCCAAATATTGGTATTTTATTTGTGGTTTTAAACAAAGTTTACAAATTGTTAACTAAATAATACTTTTAATTGGTAAATGTGGAAATTTAATAAGTTTTGTAATATATATAAGAATTGTTTTAAAAGTTTTTTGCATATCGGCTAATGTAGAATAACTGTAGGCCGGTATTATGGAACCTTTTATTATTATTTTTTTTATTATTATTATTTATAGTAGTATTTAATACTTTTTCATTACATTTCACTTAAATACATTTCATCATATTTTTCTTTTTAAGCTCTAATTTTCATTAACATTTTTAATAAAATCAACAACTTTTTTTCTAAAAATAGTATTGCTTGTTTCGTTTTTTATGTTGTTTGGCATCATATTGTAAGTTCTCAGTCCTTTGTAAAATAATGATCGTTGTGTATCACTAGTATTTGATCGTTGCAATCTGAAATTCTGATTATTTCGTAGATTATACGGCTGAACATCTCCAACATATCTAAGTTGCTCTACCAAGTAATCTGGTGCTTCTCCCATCTTCATTTTTTTTATAAAAATTAATGTGTTAAATTCCAGTCTTTGGTGTATGTTCATCCATCTTAGGGTATCTAACATATATCTTATTGATGTAAAACGATTGAATTTTAATATAGACCGCATTGCTTTATTTAGCAATTTTTGTAATCTATTTATTTGATTATCCGTGCAACATGTATACAGAATTGTTGACCCGTATTCAAAATGTGGTTTTATAATAGTATTATAAATGTTTATTGCCGTAATAATAGACACTTTGTTTCTTACACGCTTAAAAAATCCGATCTTTTTTCCAATTTTTTTGCAAATATATTCTAAATGTTCTTTAAAATTTAATTCTTTATCTATAAAAAACCCCAGATATTTTATTTTATCTACTTTTTCAATTACTACATCATTAATCTTGAATTCTTTATCACTGTTCATGTTTATTTCCATTAGCTTGGATTTATTTTCATTTAATTTTAATTTGTTCATTTTTAGCCAGTTATTAATTTTATGCATATCTGTTTTTAATTTTTCATAACACATATCCTCTGTTTGGGCTTCTGTGAAAATCAGGGTATCGTCGACATAAAGAACTATTTCACAATTTTCTAAAACTTTTTCCATGTCATTAATATATATAATAAATAACAGAGCACCTAGAATGGAGCCCTGAGGTACACCAAAATCATTTTCTTTCTCCACTGATTTTACATTGTTAACTTTTGTCATTTGTCTTCTATTAGTTAAGTAGGATTGAAACCATTTTAATTCATTATCCTGTATCCCATATTTTTTTAGTTTTTCTAACATAATATCTCGGTCAATAGTTTCGAATGCCCTTTTGAAATCTAGAAATATTGCCACAATTTTATTATTTTGCTTCATGTATTTCCATCTATTTATGACATAATTCACAGCAGTCTCACATGAGTGTTTTCTTCTGAATCCTGACTGATATTTTGAAAGAATTTTATTTTGTTCAATATATTCTTCCAGCTGATTTTTAACAATTTTTTCCAAAAATTTTTCACATGTTTTTAGGCTGTTTATAGGCCGATACTCTTCGCACTTCACCGTATTTTTTACTTTTTCTATTGGAGTAATAACTGATTCTTTCCAATTGTTTGGAAATATTCCGGTTTCAAGAGATTTGTTTACTATATTAAGTATTTTATTGCCAACTATGTCCCAATTATCTAATATTAATTTATTACTTATTTTATTATAGTCTAGTTTGTTGTTTATATCCTTACATATAACTTTTAACTCTGTTAAACTTATTGCACGAAACTTATATTTGCTTTCTATCACAGCCATGAAGGCTGAGGAATAATTTTTAAGGGATTTTTATTTTTAATTAACAATTTATGCCAAGAAGGATGTTTTATGTTTTTAATTAATTAAAATAAAAAAATTATAGGTACCTATGCTAAATTATATTTACATTTATATTACTATTTCTTCTGGTAATATGTAATAGTATTCCATATTACCCAACAGGGCGGTTCCACATTACCCTACAATTTTTCAAATCACTGTTTTTGAGGTACCTTAGATTTTTCATTTACATATCACTTTTTTTAGTATTAAGAAAATATAATTTTTGTGATGAATTTAGTTAGGCAATCCATTTGGAAACATATTCCAACTAGATCGATGAAGAGTTTGCTTATACTTTTTGAAAGATTGCCAAAACAAAAATAGGGTTTCCATAATACCCGAAGTTACTCTAATAAACAAAATGAATGCCCACGCTGGGATATTATTGAAATACGCCTTAAACTGTAGCATATAAAGTTATTGTAGTAAAATTTGTTCCCATTTAGCTGAAAGATAATCGGTCCATAATTTACCTTAAGTCTCATAATTTGTTCTAATTTTGGTTTTATTTTAGCAAAAATCACTCCACAATTTGCCATGGGTCTAATATAAATTCCCCTCAAAAAAAATTTTCATGATATTTTACTCAAATTTGTTCAAATTAAGTTTTATATGTCCGAAGTAAAAGAATAAAACTTTCTGATTTTCGGTCAATTATGTTACTTACATAAGTCTAAACCGCAACCAATTTTAAGACTGACGCCCTGTTTAAGTTAACTTTTAATAATAGTTGGTCGCTCGGTTAAGGGTTAAGGTTTGCTACTATTTTTTAGCAACTTTATTCTTTCGGAGTAACTTTTTATAGTAAAAATACCGTCGTTAACGGTTAATAAAACATTGTTTTCGCCATCTTCAAGTTTTTTCTGTATATCAAGTTAGTTACTGACATAACTACCAAAGTGTTCACTACCGAATTTTTAAGGTAAATAAAGCAACTTTTTTTTGAAAATAAAACAAAATAGTAAATTTTCTTTTTATTTCATTTTTTCCCGCCTTGCACGCAAACATTTGGTCCTTCGAGCCGGATCTATGGAAGCTTTTGTCCGGAAGTTAACAAATTTTATTATTTTTCTTTACAAGATCGACGTCTTTGTGTTTTTCAACCACCTTTGTACATCGTACATACATACATACTACATTGTGATTGATCGTTTTACAACACTTGTTAAGTCTATAGTACACGGAATGTAAAAACCCACATGCGCATGTAGTTCTGACGTCATCACACAACACGCAATATTCATTGTGGCTTTGTAGTGACGTCAAAATTACGTCAGAACCACATGCGCATGTGGCTTTTTTACATTCGTGTACTATAGGCTTTAGTTTGACGTTTGTTTTAATTCATTTTCTTGTGGTTACTTTTTTAGCCGACCGTGTGTTTGTTTACGTGGACGGACATATATCATTTTATAAAATTAAATTTGGAAATAATTTATAAATTGCAGTCGATTAATTTATAAATTAAAGTTAGAAATAATTTATAAATTAAATTTGAAAATAATACCTATATAAATTAAGGAAAATATTTACATACATATATAAACGTGCTCGTAATAGGGATCGAGAAGAAAAGTGTTATTGTTTGATTTTTTTTCTTTTTCTTGTTGTCCTTATTAGAACAATTAGTACCCTACGGTCGGTCAAGTTGGCATACATATTGTTTGTTATAAATTTTTATTTGTTTTAATTGAAAAAAATTTGTTTTCAATTACGTATTGTTTGTTATAAATTTTTGATTTGTTTCAAATAAATAAAATTTTCTTAATTTTATTGGAAATAGAACAGTAAGTATGCCAATATTACCACTTGCTAAATTTATTAGAGCTGCGGATGCTCTGATTAGATTTGAGTCAAATTTTTCTCAGCTTCGCGAGGAAATGTATACGGTGTTTACGTTAGAGATTCAGGGCGATGAATTGAAAAATATGAGAGAAAGTTAAATTGTCTCATGAGCATTGTTTAGATTATTTGGAGGGTTCCGAGAAAAGTGAACCTGAGGATGTTGAGGTGGTGTCAAAGATTTTTATACCTTTTTTAACGGAAAGAGTGCAAATTCTGGAATGCGTTCGTGATCTTAAAGATTCGCAGCCTTCTGCAAAATCTTCTTCTACTCAGAAGACTAAAGGCCCAACCATAATATGCATTAGGCCGCTTAAGTCAACTTAAGCAACTGTGCGAATACATATAAAACATATATGGCCAACTATAAAGTACTTAATGAAACTTTTCGTTAAGTTTCGTCAAATGTCATTTGCTTAAGCAAAGTGCCAAACTGAACGCACATTCCGTACGGAATCAGCTGTGTGTGCGTTGTTACAAAAAATAAAATAAATTGAAATGGATAAAGAAAAACAAGAATATAGAACAAGAGGAATTTTACATATTTTAATTTTTTATCCATTTTTTATTAATAAGTACAACAATCACCAATTTTTTTTCTTTTTATAACGTTGCTGGCAAATTAAATTAAACATAAAATAAGCAAATACAGGGCTATAATTTTTGGTACTTCTTTATTTGAAGTACTCGCAAGAAATCAAAATATTGCACAAATATGCAACATGGATCTTAAATTGATGTAAGTACATTATGGCCAGCTTTAAGTCTCTTTTAATTTTCGTATGCATTTGACAGACTTTTCGTTAATTTTTGACAGTACTTTAAGGTAATTTATGCTTATTATGGTTGGGCCTTAAGGCTTATGTAGTGAACTCTAATTCTTCTTCTACTTCTTGCGTTTCTTGTCGTCTATCGGGAAATTTTTTACGAAATTGTAAGAAGTTTAAAAATCTTTCGATATCGGAAAGATTTTCGACAGTGAAAAAATTTCATTGTTGTATTAATTGTTTATCGCGGGAACATGAGGTCAGAAATTGTAAGAGTACCTTCAATTGCACCACGTGTAACAAAAGACATCATACTTTATAACATCGTGATGGGTCTACTTCTGAAGGTATTTCAGGAAATAATACCGCTTCATTTTCGGGCAATGTGGCACATAACAATATGAATTCGTCCTTTCCTTCTTCGTCAAATGGGACAAATTCTTCGGTTAATTCGAACCGTCAAGTTGTTCATGTCGCACATAGGGGCTTTTTGCCAATCTAGCCGGACATTACTTTTTTTTCTAGCTTATATTGCTTCTTAAAAGTTATTGAGTGACCCTAGATTGATGAAACTTGGCAGAAATATGTTATTGTCATAGGCAGGTAAAGATCAAAAATACTTAAAATCGGACCAAGGGGGAAAAAGTTCCCCATAGAAAAACTAGTCCTACCTCTGAAAAATTCAATTTTTTTAAAGTTTTCCTATACTTTTGTTTGGCAAATACAACTTTTAACATCGGCAAAAATTAAAAACCCTAAAATTGGACCCATGAGATCGTAAAATTTCACTTTTCTCCCCGCCCTTTTTGTGGGCGGTTACATAAAATAATATTTAAAAAAAAATGTAAATATTAAAAGAAAAAGGTTACTAACGCCTTAATTCTATAAAAATTAAATTTTTGAACTTTTATGGGCAGGGGGAGGTATCCCTCCTAACCCACCCCCCGGAACGACCCTGTCAAAAAAAATTTTTTTTTTGCTAATTTCCAAAAAATATTCATTTTTAAGATTTTATGTGACTTTTATGTATTTTATAGTATTTAATTTATATGAAAAGAATTTATTTATTCGTAATTATAACTAATTTATAATAGTGACAACTAATTTTATTTAAAATAATAACTTATTTATTTACAAGGCGCCCTATGCTCCAGTGGGAGTTAAAGGAACATATACATATATATATATATTTACAATAACTTCTCTTTTGCACTAAGATGATGATGAGTGCCATGGTTCTTCTTCGTCTGTTTCTTCAAAATCCTCTTCCGAATCGGAATTCTATTCAGAGCCAAGTACAGGTGGAAGCATAAAAGAAATTGCTTCTTTCGTAAAGGGTAATGACTTTTTTTTTGGAGTTGGTATATAGTAAAAAAACTAAGTACCTGGACCCCAGATTTGATTTTTTAAATATTATTTTTGTGGTTAATAATTTTAAAAGTTATGCAAAACAGGTACATTTATTTTGCTCCATAAAATAACGTCATTTAGCTGCCGCACAGGTGGTTAAAAACCGTTACGTACTGTTCGCACATTCCTTTTTTTACACAGGTAATATTATTCTAAGATGTAATAATTTAAATAAAAAACATCTACGTACAACCAAAACATTTTATGACTGACGAGAGGGTTTATATCATATGTACCTATGCAAGATGAGCAAAAACAGAAAAAAGGTGAAATTTTCAAAAAATCATTAAAAAAAATGGCGCAACAACGCGCAAGGTTTTTTTCTTGAATTTAAAAGTAGAGATCTCAAATTTTAACGTGATGTTTAACATTTTTATGGACTCTAAGGGTTGCACCTTCAAAAACCTTTAAATTTTTTTTTTTTTTACAAAAAAGTGAACAAAAAAATCGTTTTTTTAATTACGAACGATTTTTTTTTACCATAAAAATTGCTAATAAAATTTTTCTAAAAATTTTTATAAGTAGCTGTTAATAAAAAATCAATGTAAAATCTTTATTCGTTTACCCACAAAAAAATATATTGTAAACCTCCCAAAACCGTAAAAAGTCAATAAACACGCATCCAATTTACTCAACTTTCTTGACTTTAACAGTGTCCCAAAACCACAAGTCTCAAGCAAATGACTTGAAAATTCACTATACGATGCAGAATTTTGTTGTCTGTCGAGCTGCGTACTTACATTTTTACATTTCTTAAATTTAATTTTTCGCCTAATGTCCGGCTAGATTGGCAAAAAGCCCCTATGTGTGTCGCTCAGAATCGCAGGGTGCTTTTAGGAACTTCTATGGTGAATATCGTTCACCAGGGAATGACATACCCAGCACGGGGTCTTATTGATCCTGCTTCAGAGTCATCGTTTATCTCTGAACATTTTCGAAACCGCTTGAAGCTACTCGCACATTCGACGAATGTCAAAGTTTCAGGCATTAATCGGACGTTGTCCTTAGTGCTGCCCAATATCTCTGGTAATTTACCCTTGTTCGTAATGTGCCCAGGCCTACGTGATCATTTTTCGGACCTTCAGTTAGCTGATCCTCGATTTTATCAATCAAGATCTTCTCCGACCGAGAAGGTCTAAACATATGAGTTACAGACTGTAACTTTCGGTGTGAATTGTGCTCCTTACCTGGCGCTACGGACATTGCTACAATTAGCTGAGCATTCCGAGGATAAATATCCTCTTGTGGCTAAAATTTTGCGCAAGTGTATGTACGTTGACGACGTACTATCGGGCGCTCATGATGTTTCATCTGCTTTGAAGGCAACTGAGGAAAGTTTTATCTTTGGCAAAATTTGAGCTGAGGAAATAGACCTCAAATGAAATAAAAATTTTGAGGGATCTTCCTCTAGACCATCTTGTCGATTCAAAGCTACTTACGTTTGTTGAATCTAGTAGTTCGAAAACTCTGGGAATTTTATGGAATGCCCAGTTGGATTCATTTTATTTTAGAACTGAGCCTATTGTGAATAAGTTGAATTATACGAAGCGGGAAGTTTTATCTACGATAGCTAGATTATTTGACCCTGTAGGCTGGTTAGGCCCGGTTATTATTACTGCGAAAATTATTATGCAACGGATTTGGCAGGACAATATTGGTTGGGATAAATTTCTCCTCCCCTCTACGGGGAGTGAATGGCGGAAGTTCGTAAAATATGCGCCGGCTGCGTCGGCCAAACTCCATGCGTTTTCTGATGCTTCCGAGAAAGCATACGCGGGGGTGATTTATATTCGTATTGAGGCATCCGGGCAAAATAATACATACTTGCTTTCATGTAAGACTAGGGTTGCCCATATTAAGACCGTTTCTTTGCCTCGATTAGAACTTTGTGGCGCAGTTTTGGCTTCAGAATTGATAAAGACTATAGTTAGTGAAATTGATATTCCGCTTCGGGGAATTTATTGTTGGACGGACTCTACAATTGTTCTGTGCTGGCTAAAGAAAACTCCGAGTAGTTGGACCACGTTTGAGCCTAATCGAGTTTGTCGAATTCAGGAAAAGGTCGGTATCACGTTAGATCTGAAGATAACCCGGCAGATTAAGGTAGTAGAGGCCTTTCTATATCGGATTTGGAGCAGAGTTATCTTTGGTGGAATGGACCTACATGGCTTCGCGCGGATAAATCCAGTTGGAACATGGAGAATTTTTCCTCCCTATACACGGATGTTGAAGCCAAGGCTGTAAAGTCACATGCGACAACTTTCACTAATTATGAGGATATTCTGGAGAGATTTTCAAAACTAGATCGTGCGCTTAGGGTCATAGCTTATCTTCTTCGATATTTCTATAGGGCTCATTCATCGCATAGGGGCAAGTACAAGTTTACTTCTGCTCAGGTTTTTAGTGAGGAGTTAATTAACGTTAGGCAACGCCTGGCAATTTTGGGGAAGAATATCAGGCTCTATTAGTAAGGAGGCCAATTTCACCGAAAAGTTCATTGCGATTTCTTAACCCCTTTTTGGATGACAATGGGGTAATGAGGCTCAATGGTAGGCTTGAAAAATCTCCGTCTTTGTCGTATACGGAGAAGTACCCGATAATTTTACCATATTCTTGACGGTTTACCGTTTTATTGGCTGAATTTGTGCATGTTATTTCTATTCATGGTGGGAATCAATTGATGCTGCGCATTATTCGCATTGAATATTGGGTACCTCGACTTAAAATCTTGGTACGGAAGATAACTAACTGTTGCAAACGCTGCTTATTGGATAGAAAGCGGTCTTGCAATCAAATATTGGCAGCTTTACCTCCCGAGCGAACTACGTTGGATCGACCGTTTACCAACACGGATGTGGATTTTGCAGGTCCTTTGGTATATGAAGAGTTTTAATGGTAGGTCTTGTCGGGTCACGAAGGGATATGTGTGCATATTTGTCTGTTTTTCTACAAAGTCAGTTCATTTAGAGGCAACTTCTGATTTGACATCAGACGCGTTTTTGGCTTCTTTTCATCGGTTTATTGCCAGACGCGGATGCCCTTCAACAATTTTTTCGGACAATGGCACTAATTTCGTAGGAGCTTCTAATGAGCTTGAAAGGGACTTTCGTACGTTTATTGCAGAGAGTAAGGCCCAAATGTGTTCTACCTTTGGTATTCAGGGTCTTTCGTGGCGGTTTATCCCGGCTGGTGCCCCTCACATTAGCGGTTTGTGGGAGGCGGCGGTTAAGAGTTTTAAGTCACATTTTCGTAGGGAAGTTCAAAACGTCAAATATACATTTGAGGAGTTTTCCACTATACTGGCGAGAATAGAGGCTTGTTTGAATTCTCGTCCATTGCGCCCTATGTCGGACAACCCTGATGATCCTGTAGCTTTCACTCCGCCATTTTTTGATAGGGTGTCCTCTATTGGCTCCGCCGGAGCCCTCTATTATTGATACACATGTGAGTATATTAAATCGGTATCGTAAGATCAAGGCATTTTCTCATGATTTCTGTCGACGATGGAAAGAAGAGTATTTGCAGAATTTGCATAAGAGATACAAGTGGAAATTTCCAGAGCGAGGCATACCCGTGGACGATTTAGTTGCGATTCGTCACGAACAACTTTCGCCGAATTCCTGGAAAATAGGGCGAGTAGTTAAGACTTATCCCGGGAGTGACAATTATGTTCGCGTTGTTGACATACGAACAGCAAACGGGGTTGTAAAACGACCAATTACAAAACTGGTTGTACTGACCAGTTAATTTATTTTGTTATTGTCATATGTTTATTTACCTTTGTTGTTTCCTACTAACATGGACGCATTAGCTACAGTCTTTGAGGATGCCTTGCTTGAGGATTATGACGAAGCAATGGAGGTAACTGGGCCCACCCTAGCATCACCGTTACCTAAACTATCACCTGGGCCCTTGGTGGTTTCAGAGAGAGTCCACGCGTCGTCTTCTGAGCCGGCCTCAATAGTTGATGTGCCTAGTGTGGCGGTGGTAAACCCGAAGAATGACTCGGTAGCCCCAGTGGCCAACTCTAGTTCAACAACAGAGTCTGCACCTGTCCAACCTTCAGGACCAAGGCCCAAACCACTTCAGTGCAGCCTGTGTAAGAAACCTCATCCGTTGAGAGGTTGTTTCCGTTTTCGTCAATTGCCACATGTCAAGAAATTACGTCATATCCTTACGTTTGGACACTGTTGCCTCTCTACTAACCATTCCGTGCGTGAGTGCGCGAGCGATAAAAATTGTGGCAGGTGTCAGGGTAGGCATAATACTCTTTTATGCTCCCCTACACGTAGCGCTCCAAAGCCCACCGAGACTACGAAACCCAAAGGAAAACGGTCCAAACCCACTTAGCCGCGCCCGCTTATTTCATCGTCATTACCACTTCGTCATGCACTCACTCTATCTCCCACTTTGCAGGCTAAGCTGTTGTAAAAACCATTCAAATATCAGTTGATGGATCTGTCGTAAAAACCATTCAAGTATCAGTTGATGGATCTGTCGTAAAAACCACTCAAATATCAGTTATTGAATCTGTTGTAAAAACCATTTAAATACTACTCAGTTCATGGATCATGTTCGTCGTTTTTATTAAATTATTTACATATATAAATACATATCGCACTTAATCAACAAGAGGGTATTAATTCAAAATTTAAAAATGTTCAGTAAAAGCAAAACCATTTTCAATTTAATATTGAAGGCAAATGAAAAACAATTTTAAAACCAACCGTTTTATTACGAAAAAGTAGACAAAATAGCACTATATTTTTATATCGGGTAGATATGAATATAACGTGCCGATTTTTTCGAAAAAGTACAAAAATAAAAATTTTGAGTTAATACCCTCTTGTTGATTAAGTGCGATACATAGAATTAACTCATGTTGTATTTCTTTTAATTTATTTATGTAAATATATAACTTATTTATTGAATTATTGTTTTTCAATTTTAAATTTATCAGCCATGTCACAGAGTACAATTCCGTTCGAAAACGGAATTCATTCCGTATTTCGGTGCTTCAGAAAATTACGAAAAAACTTTGCGGAATGAACCCATTTTAGTTCTCATGAACGGAATGGGTTCATGAGAACCCAGAACGTCTGATGTATCTTAAAGGCCAAAAAAACTATCAAAATATAGTTTCTATCTAAAAACGGTTCCGAACGGAATTGTACTCTGTGACATGGCCGTATATTTATAAATTTGTTTACATTGATTTTTTTGCAATAACCTGTATTCTTGCAAGGTGGGCGGCAATGTTTAAGTTAACTTTTAATAATAGTTGGTCGCTCGGTTAAGGGTTAAGGTTTGCTACTCTTTTTTAGCAACTTTATTCATTCGGAGTAACTTTTTATAGTAAAAATACAGCTAACGGTTAATAAAACATTGTTTTCGCCATCTTCAAGTTTTTTCTGTATATCAAGTTAGTTATTGACATAACTACCAAAGTGTTCACTACCGAATTTTTAAGGTAAATAAAGCAACTTTTTTTTGAAAATAAAACAAAATACCAAATACCTTGCACGCAAACACGCCCGTTTTTATAAAGATTAAAAAATAATTTTAGATCCCATATAGGACCCACGCCTGAAATATTCTAAATGTCGGTGGAAGGTATCAAAGATTCGTCACAGCCGAATATAGCACTCTTAGGCTGGGTTTTTGAGATCTTAGTTAAACTATGTTTAGTTAATCTGAAAACCGATTTGTGTCGCCATTACCAAGTTTTTACACAAAATTTCGAAGAAACAGCTTAGTTTTGCTTAAAATGTTGGTCTCAATAATTTCTAATTTTAATTTCCTTTAAAAAAATAATGCTTCTGTTTTAATAGGATCTCATTGCATTAAGCTTTAATGCACAAAAGTTTGACATATAAAACTTATTATTTTAATTTCCTTTAAAAAAATAATGCTTCTGTTTTAATAGGATCTTATTGCATTAAGCTTTAATGCACAAAAGTTTGACATATAAAACTTTAATATGTAGGGCAACTTTGTGTTTTCGAACATAAACAAAATTGTTAAAAAAAATAATGCTTATTATTTTAATTAATATTTGTGTAAAGGAATATATATTTTTTTTTATTAAATTGAATAAAAAACATTTCAAACTAAAAACCTAAATTTTGTTTTTGTTAAAAATGTTATCACATATAAGAATAAAAGTCGATTCGTTTTACTTTCACCAACCCTTAACTGCTCTAATTGAAAACGAATAAAAACATGCGGATTTGAAATGCAGAACACCAAGAGGCTGAAGTAATTCACTTTCGAGTGGATTCGGATTCTAGAAAACACCTGAATAATACAAAAATCACATTTCGCCGGAAAAATCCGAGCTTCGGAGTACGTTAAACTATGTTTAAACTTAAACCCGGCATTACTTGTTATTTTTTTAATTTATTATACTTGTGAAGAATTATTTTAATTATAAAAACAGGACCTTTCTTCTTTAATGGTAAATAAAAACTGCATACTCTTTTATTGCATGTATTACAGTATGTATGTATGTACATACATATGTATTACATAATTTTTTTGTGACATAACATTGAAATCATACAAGTAACTAAAAAAAGCAATGGGATCACGGTTAACAGTTGAAGTGTTTTGTTTTTGTAATTAACATATGGACAAAATATACATACATACAAAGATAACAGTACATAATGAAAATTGAATATAAAAAGAGGCAGCGGTGATGAAAAACAGAGCGCATCTTTTTTTGTGATACACTGTACATAAATGCATTCATTTCTTTTTGGAATAAATTATAGTTATTTTCATATTATGTATTTAGTAAAATGTAAGATTAAATAGAAAGGTATAGGCTGCTTTCCTAAACGTCTGTGTGCATTGAAGGTACTATGTATTATTTAAACAAATTCGAAAAAGTTGATCATCATTTAATGTATTGTTTATTTTTTTAAATCTTGACCTGTTTCACATTAAAAAAGTGATGTTTTTGTTAATTGTTGATGCATATACACACATATGCACTTTCGTACAAGCAATTGGATGTACATACATACATACATATGTACATATTTTTGTAGGTAGATTTACAAAAAAGTTAGTTAAACTGCTGTATTCATAAAACAACTAAATGCCTGTTAATCGATTTCGAACGTTAACGTAACGACGAACAGGCAGTAAATTGGTTTTAAAATCTATTTTAGGAACAATTTTTATGGAAATTGAATTATTTGATACGTTTAAAATCTAAATTATTTTTAACTAACTTTTACAGTAGGTTACGGATATCAAAAATGAGTTTTTATAATCGTTTTTTTATTTTTGTTGGCAATTATTTAGAAATTTCTTTCTTATAAATTTTTTTTTATTTCTTTTGAAAGTTTATATCATAAGAAAACAAAAACTTGTGATTTTAAAAGTGCATTTAAATGTACACACTAAATCCCTGCACAAATGCATTTGAATACAGTTTCAAAACATTCGTTTGTTTCCTAAATAAAAATTGTCGATTACTCTTTGCTAACGAATCAAATGCTTTTTTGTGCAAAACACATACATATATCATTAAAAATATATGTATAAGCACACAAATGCAAATGAAAGGAGTAATGAATATACTCTTCACAACAACGAAGCAAAACAAATCACACCAACTACGCAAAATCTCATCAAACACACCAAGCAAAAGTAGCAAAATAGGTGGTATTAATATTGTATTTTATTTTGTATATATTTAGTATGAGTTTACCCAGCAACCACAAAGTCAATACATAATTTGAAATATGACGATGCATTAAACATACATATTGGGTGTGTTCATTTACTTTACTTGCAGAAACTTGCAAAGAGAGAGTAAGAAGGAATTTAAAGAAATTGCTCTCAAAAATACTAAAAAGTAAATGAACACTTTGCCAGCCAAAATTTGCATGTAAAAGTAGTGACGAATATACATGAATATTTGAGTACCCATTAATTATTCTAAGACTTGGGAAAATTTTATACATTCTGAAACTCACTTTTATTCAAATCACGTGATTTAAATCACATGCGCCTTTTAAAATCACACGTGTGATAGTTTTTTGTTCCAGTTTTGAGTGTTTCGGTGTGATTTTCAATTGCCGAAAGCACACCGAAAAACACAAAAGCGGAATGATTTTTAGAACGCCACAAAATCACACGTGTGATTTTAAAAGCACGTGATTTGAAATCACGTGAATTTCAGAACAGGCCCGTATATTTGGTAATTCTGAATAAAATGAAACATGAATTGGATTTTTTTTTATTTAGGAGGTGAAAGAAGAATTCGGGTTTTCTTCAATAATAAATGATAATAAAAAACCTTTGTTAACAATAAAAGTATTTATAAGGCAAAACAAAAATATTTAATTTAACAATCTATGTATAATCTATGTATATACATAGGTATGTATATAAAATTTCAACGTTACGGACTGACTGACAGATTCATCTTCGCACAGCCTTAACGCCGTGAGATATAAGGTTTAAATTTGAACCGGAGAAATGGCATAATAGTACGAAAATTGTGTGTGTGTGTTAGTGAACAAATTTAGTGCATTGCGACTCGCAAGAAACTACTTTCATGTGTAAATGCTAGGTAAGATGGAATTTTTGGAAATTCGAATGTTAAGGTAATAAATAGCATAAAAACGAGTTAATTCGCTAAACTCATAACTCCTAAACTAACCGTGGATTCATCCATGTGTTCCGATCAATATGTTTGTCCGAAGAATAATATTTTTATTGAGAGTGCTCTTCAGAATGATTCACCTATTTTGGAAAATGTGCGCAGAAAAACCCAGCTACCATATGATTTACAGATGTAAACAATTATTCTAACTGGCAGCACAACTAGCAAACTACTTATATTGAAGAAATTGACGAAAAAAGGAAAGTGATATTATTATTTTTAATTATATATATTTTTTTATTTAATTATTCAGCAAAAAAAAAAAAAAACAATTGTTGCACTATAGCACTATATTATGTGGCAGCTCAATTCAACTTTAATTTACAAATAGAAAAAAAGTGGCATCGCAATTCATTTTGTTCTGAACAAGAATAAAAATTAAACCATTAATTTTTCAATTAAAGCCAATAAACATAGAAATAAAAACTGTTTTAGATTCGGAACTTATCCAAAAAATACAAATTTGTTTAAGGGGTGAAAATTTTACCTATTATTGGTACTTTCTTAACAAAACATTTTTCTCCAGTCTTTGCAATAAACGTTCTCAATAATTGGCTTCCACTACAATAATAATTTTTTTTATATTTAAATGGGGAGAAAAAAATATATAAAATGATGAAATGCGCGAAATTAAATGTCTTTGTTTTACTTTTTCGTTCTACAAGTGGTACCTTTTTAATTTGCTATAATAGATATTATAAACATAAAATTATAGGTGCAGGGTCCTGAGCGAATGAGCAGAACCTATAACGTTGGTATTTTTTTCTAAAACTTAGAAACATAAACTTTGGCATTTAAATATGACCACGAAAGAAAAGTAAAGAGGTAGCGGGTTAAATTATAAAATAATTTTATATATTCTCATTACCTTTTTGATGGCCGTTTTATTTGGTCCAAATGCATTTCTTTGGTGTTAGGTTAGGTTAGGTTCCATGGGCAGCTCACTTGGGTCCTTTAGCGGTCCCTTTGTGATACCCAGCGTCAATGCCCATCCCGAAGAGCAGTTATTCAGATGGCGTCACTGCAAGGTTAAGCCAATTCGTCTTCCTAATGAAGAGAAGAAGCAATCTTAGTTCTATTTTTGATAGATCCTCCAAACAGGAAAACACCGGTTCTCCCAGGTATTTTTCCCTAATGCCCCGTAGCCCAGGGCATTGACAGAGAAAGAGAATCACAGTTTCATCTTCCTCCTCATCATGACAACTTCTACAGTAGTCATTGAATCCAGACCCATTCTTCTAGCATGAGTCCCAACAGGCCAGTGTCCAGTTATGACCGACACCACGGTCCTGATTTGGTTCCTATTGAACCTAAGTAGATATTTGGTTCTCCGTTCATCATATCCAGGCCAAAGTGCCCTGGATGTGGAGCAGGTGGCCTCACGGGTCCATCCCTCTTGCGCAATTCTATAGTTCTCGCGCCGCATGAGTGACTTACAGTGAGCCATTGGAAGGCCAATGAATTGATCAATGAATGTTTCATCCATACGACCACCTTCCTTGGCCAGCTCATCTGCTACCTGGTTTCCCGGGCAGTTTGAGTGCCCTGGTATCCATATAAGCGTTAACTCTGAATATTCAGCAATCTCATTCAAAGACATCCGACATTCCACAGTCAACCTAGATGTCGTATAGACACCCGCAAGAGAGGCAATGGCAGCCTTGCTATCAGTAAATATACGTATATCTCCCGATACGCGATAATACTTTAGCCAGTTGGCTACCCGCTTTATAGCCGAGATTTCCGCCTGCAGGACACTACATCCATCCGGCAGACGAAAGGAAACTTTAACGCCCAGTTTCTCTATGTAGAAACCTCCGCCAACTCTTTCCCCCTTCCTTGAACCATCAGTGTATACCCCCAGGGCTGGTTCATGGAAGGTGCCCATAACCGACAGCGCACTTGTGTGCACTTGTTGACAGCGCTATATGTGTCGCATACCTCGCGCCAAAGAAAGGCTCCGGGGTGCAGTAGTCCACTCCTTCAGGGACAATCGAGTATCCCATTATACTGGAGTGTCCATAGTCACGGTTCGACAAGCTGTGTGTCGCGTTCAACCGTATCGCCGAACAAAGAGCCATATGTCTGGCCGTGATGTCCACCGGCAGCCAGTTTAGCATAGTAAACAGCGCCCTGGTGGGAGTGGAGCGCATTGATCCAGTGATCATCAATGCGACCAGTCTGTGAACCATCTCAAGCATCGCACGGTACCTGCCCTTGTCCAGCGCAGTCCACCATACGAAACACCGTAATACAGAGTCGGCTTTACTACAGCCTCAAAGATCCAATTGACACACCTCGGGCCCATGCCCCAGTTCTTGCCGATTGCACCTCTGCACGCATATATAGCAACAATTGCCTTTTCCATCCTCGTCCGGATGTTCAGCCCCCACGACAGTTTACTGTCCAGGATTACGCCCAGATACTTGGCGCTGTAAGAGAACCTAAGTTCAGTCCCAGTTAGCCTCGGAAGTCTCATGACCTCAGTCCTATACTTCCTCGTGAAGAGTACCAGTTCCGTCTTAGACGGATTAACACCCAAGCCGCATGATACGCTCCAGGTGCTAAGTACCCTTAATGCAGCCTCCATACACTGAGTTGGTGTTTGTTTGAGAATATCTCAAATTATTTTATAATTAATAAGAATCTTTAATTTTGTAAATAATTTAAAATGAGCGATGCGTGCAAAAAATATATAGTTTATACCGTGCAAAAGCCTGTGGTTCATTGCATAAATCAGTAAAGATTTTTACTGACCATTTTGGATGAACCCAGATTTCTCGGAAACTGTCCGAACGATTTTTTGCACGCATCGCTCATTTTGTCCAGAAAACTATTTACTTTCAGAAAATATATAGTTTATACCCTGCAAAAGCCTGTGGTAAATATTTTTTGTATTTTTATTAAAAATATAAATATATTTGGGCTTAAATCTAGCTTACCGACGCAGTTCCAAAAAAAAAAGTACCTATGGTGATAGAAAATGAAAAAATAAGAAGAAAAAATAAAATAAGAAAGTTGGCGCAAACGCTTAGTTTTCGAGTTATGGGCGTTTTAAGTTTTTATATAAATATGTGATTTTGCAGTACATTTTCAAATGTATATGGCTAATATTGGTATCATTGCAAAGCGTTTCACTAGATCTTTCTGGACATACAGAATTTATTTTAATATTTTTAGTTTATTAAGAAGTGGGACGAGTTTGCAAAATACAAAAGTTTTTTAGTATGCATAAAAACAAATTTATTAATTTTTTCTAATTCTTTAATGTATGTATATATACTAATATTATTTAAGAATTTTAATTAAAATACAAGTAAAACCTTCTTTATGTTTATGTTATACTAATGAGGAGAGAATCCTTGCCCATGGGCAAAGGCCGTCTGTGCAGAGAATCTTTAGTTAGCGAAGCCGGTATTAGTTATACCATAGGGGAGAAAATAATTGCGCCCGGCCGAAGGCCGGCTATGCAAGGAAGCTTTAGTAAGCGAAACCGGTGTTTATTATACCATAGAGAAGAACATCCTTGCGTCCGGCCAAAGGCTGGCTATGCAAAGAATTTTTTTTTGCGATGCTCGTGTTTGTTATTTTATAAAATTTGTATTACACTTTTATTTAAATAAACTACATTCTTTCCTAGTGCACTTCCGTAACATTTCGACGTAAAATGAAAAAAACTGTAATGTGATCTAAAGAGTTTAATATTTTGAAATAAATTATGTATATCCAGAAAAATCTGTTCAAGAGCTTTAAAATGATACCATTATTGGCCATATATATTTAGAATTGTAGTGGAAAATCACATATTTATATGAAAACTTTAAACATCCATCTTATTTTTCCATTTTCCATCACCTTGGGTACTTTTTTTAATTTGGAGCTGCGTCGGTAAACTAGATTTGTACTTCCCTATTTTAAATTCCTAAATTCGACGCTAACTTTTTGTTTATACTCCAACTACCCATTATTTGGGTATTTTGGTTTCCCGGTTTTTAAATTCCCAAACTGGACGCTATTTCTTCAACGCTATCTTGGCTCACGTTTGTTATTTTAATTGTTTACACACCGATCAGCTGTTTTCTTGCAAGATTTCACTGGATACTGTCTGCGTACTTTTTGAGATAATCTCAGCCGAAAGAGTAAAATTTGCCTTACTCTCCCAAAAAAATTTACTGAGTATTTGCTACTGGAAAAGTACCCAGACAGACCTATTATAAAACCAAAATATTTGCATCATTGTCATTTTTTATATTTTGTTTTCTTTTATGTTAAAAATTAAGGGAAATATGTATGCAATAATGTATTTACAACTTTAATTTTTTCATTAAAATTTTACATTTTGCTTCCTTATATATTTTTTTAATAAAACCTAAACTTTTTCTTTTGCTTGTAAATTTCCTGATTAATTTTTCAGTTTCATATGTAAACAAACCAGCTGGTTGTTTATTCTTGTCCGAACTTACCCAAAGAAAAAGTTCGTGCAAATTTGTACAGGAAATGAAAAAAAAAAATACTATCAATTACTCTCTTAAATGCACAAAAATTGTTATGTGGAACGCTTTTGGGTAACTTTGTGCAAGTTTGGACTGTTTCGTTATGCATCTGGAACAGAGCTAGTGTTAAGTATCGGATATCTAGGTAACCATTATACTCATAGTACTAATAACAACACCTGATCGATTAAAAGCAAAACAAAATACATAAGGAATTTTTTAACAAGTTCGTTATTTTATTTAGCAACAAAAATATCGAAATATCTGTCATAAGCAGAGCTGCCGTTTTTGGTTATTTCGAACCAAAATTGGTAATATTTTTTCTCAATGTGGAGATGTGAATATTTTTTTCATTTTGGTTACTTTTTTATAAAATATAAAATACGTATGAATAGTTTGAATATGTTTTTCTTAATAGACTTGCATTGCGTATTTCAATTCGAATGGATTAACGTCTTCGAATAATGTGTACTTTGCAATACGATTTTCTCATTATTTGTTTCAAATGAACGTGGTAGCTTTCAAAAGAGCTACCAGTTTTTTAATTTTTTTAAGGAAAAAAATTAGATTTTTATATTTGAAACAGCCATGTTCTGAAATTGAAATCAAATGAAGTTTTAACCGATGGAGATTTTTCAGTAATTTTTGTTAAAACAGCGTAGTTTTTAATGATTTTAAGAGTAGTAAAGATAAGTGGTACTTAAAGTAGAAAGTGCATAATATCACGCTGAATCGATTTCAGAATATTACTGAAAAAAGTACTCAAAAGTAGTTTAAGTGTTTCTAACAACTTGAATAAAAGTAAAATGTTCTAAATTTACATTATTTCCAGTACTATATTTTAATATATTGAAATACACATAGGAATTTGAAAGATTTTTCAAAAATAAATTGATATAGAATCTACAATTTTAGAACTTATAGAAATTACTGTAAGAAAATGGCGTGCATTTAAGAAATTTAAAATTTTACTTTTTATAACCTGTTGGTATGTATATTTATTTAATGGTTTTTAGATAATGATTTTTAATTTATAAAAAAAACCTTTGACTGTCAGTCATATACTTTTTGCCCATTGAATGTACGTTTTGAAATACGAATTTGTTTATATTCGCTATAATATTATACAATAATTCAGAAAATATTTTAAATAGAACAATTTTTAAAGCAGTAATAATAGCAATTATAAATTTAAAATACAATTTACAACAATATAAAGAAGTTATACCCATTTTTATAATATTTTAGACATATGTATGTAAATTTGAAAATATTCACTTTTCGCATATCGCCAACAGTTTACAATTTCGCCACACGTATTTCCGTCGCCAAAGGGATTATAAAATTGGCACTTCTTACAGCCCTGCCACTGACTGTTGTTGTTATTTGTAACTGTGAAGTACAAATTTCGGTTATTGTAAGGGACATATCAAAAAAATTTTATTTATTAACTTTAAATATACTGAATTTTGTATGGAAATTTGACGGGTTTAACTCTTATAAAATAAAAATATTTTTTAGGAAAAAATTCTCAAATAAATAAAAAATTTTTATTTAACTTTCTCGTTATTTTTTTAATATGTAAAAGAATTACATTTCAAGTTTTGTTTTCTTAATGTGTCATTAATATTTAAGTGCAAATAACCTTCTTTTAACAATGAAACAATAAATTTTAATGTTTTTCTTAATTAACAAAAGGCTTTCTAATTTGGTTATATTTTTTCACATTTGGTTACTTTTTAAAAAATTTTGGTTGTAAAAATTTCATTAGTCGTGGCAGCACTGGTCATAAGTTAAACAAAAGTATGATTTCTTATCGCATAAATATTTTTAATAATTTTAAAAATCAACATAGCTTATAAATTTTGCAAAATATCCTTATTTAAAAACTTCTTTGGAAAAGTTTGTTTTGTAAACAAAAACATGAAACAGCTGTTTCAAAAATTCTTGCAAATTTTTACTGGTAAAAATTTTACTCGATTTTTTTCTCTTTTGACGCTCTCAACTTGCAAATTTTTTGGGTTAATGAACACTTTCCAGTAACAATTGTTACAAATTCGTAACAATTTTTAGTAAATAAACACAGCTATTTTCTTAGATAATATTTAAAGCCTTCAAAATAAACACATTTTTAAATCAGGAACCGTCACGATTGTGAGCAATATCATAAAAATTACAATTTTTTAGTTTTCAAATTTTTAATTTTTTCTTGCCGAATAAGATTCATTTTTGAGTTTTATTTGTTTGCTCAAAAATAAGATAAATTCAAAATTTGTTATAAATGTAAGTTAAACGAAAGAATTTAGCGTTCGACATCTGAAAACAAGCAGTAAACTGTTTGTTATTAAATAGTCACAAAAACTTTTGTTTGGAAATTAGCATTGAAATAACAATAAAAATATCAAATATGTTTTGGGTTTCAATATTAATTCTCAAACGAAAATTTTTAATTGTATTTAAAAATCATGCAGTTAATCGTTCTTTTCGAGACAACTAACAAGCATTACCTAACGACCAAAAAATTTAACTTAAAAATAATTCTTATTTTTCAAGCAAAAAAGAAAAATTTGAACACTATATATTGCAGGATCGTATTTTAAACGCTTGACTTTGTTTTTGCTGGGTAAGTGTTCTTGGAAAAATACATGACATGTAAAAAAAAATATAAAAACAACATAAAAAAATACGTAATCATCCACTGAATGTACACTCGTCGCTGAATCATCGAAGGCTAACTTTCTCTTTTAAGAAAATAAAAACAAAATTTCGTGTGAAAAATATATTGAAAGCAACAATAAAATACCAAAATTTGTTTTTGTTTTCAATATAATTTATCTGCTGTGTTTTCGTACACACCAAATGCATTAGTTTGATTTCGTTAAATCAAACTACTGCATAACGTGGCTTTGTTTGAAACCAACTACTGTTTTAACATTGATTTGGTTTTTTATAATGTATCATTCAAACTGATTAAAAAAAAAATAAAGTTTTTGACACAACGTTAGCTGTGTTAATTTACTAAAAATTGTTACGAGATTGTTACAATTGTAACTGGAAAGTGTTCATTAACCCAAAAAATTTGCAAGTTGAGAGCGTCAAAAGAGAGAAAATATTGAGAGACAAAAAAATTCTTGCAAATTTTAACTGGTAAAAATTTTAAATTGCAAGAATTTTGAAAACAGCGGTTTCATGTTTTGGTTTACAAAAAAAAACTTTTCCAAAAGAAGTTTTAAATAAGGATATTTTGCAAAATTTATAAGCTAATGTTGATTCTTAAAATTTTTAAAAATATTTATGCGATAAGAAATCATACTTTTGTTTAACTTAGGACAGATATTTCGATATTTTTATTGCTAAATAAAATAACGAACTTGTTAAAAAATCCCTTAAGTATTTTGTTTTGCTTTTAACCGATCAGGTGTTGTTATTAGTACTGTGAGTATAATTGTTACCTAGATATCCGATACTTAGCACTATTGCAGTATAATACCCCATTAGTTAAAAAATTTGTTTGCAAATTAAATGAATTACAAAATTAAAGATTCTTATTAATTATAAAATAATTTGAGATATTCTCGTTGTTTACTTTATGACCGTCTTGTTTATTATGAAACAAACACCAAAGAAATGAATTTGGACCAAATAAAACGACCATAACGTTGGCTTTACATATGCAAGTAATGGCATGCCACTGTTCTATACATATTATCAACGAAAAAGTGTTCGAAATAGTCGAATCTCATGCCATTTACTTTTCTGTTTACACATGCCACCTCCAGTTCATTTTAAAAATGTCGTCGAAGCGTCAACTTGAAATAATTTGTTTACTTCTTTGTTTACTTCATCACATAGCTGTAGTTTTAGGGAAATAGTTTACATTTATTTATATTAGCATTATTTTAGCAAAATTAATGCTATAATCAACAAACTTACTTAATTTAAGGCCCGTTTCTACAAATTAATCATAAAAATGCATTTAACAGTTAAAACTTTAATTACAGTTCGACAACAATCCAGTCGATTTGCATTAAATTTTGAACAGGGTAACATTGCTAATCGTTTTGACATCTAGTGGCATGCAAGTGCCAGTTTTCCACTCGCATACAATTTTTGTTGCCACTGGAGCTTCCATTACGAAAAATGTGGGTGTATTAATAAAAAATTGTGATTGTGTTGAGTTTTTCGAACTGGCAGTGGTATGTGTAAATGCTAGGTAAAGTAGATAATAAGAAAATATCTAAAATTTTTTTATAATTAACAATAATTTAACACGCTACCTCGTTACATTTCTTTCGTGGTCATATTTAAATGTCAAAGTTTATGTTTCTAAGTTTTAAAAAAATTGCCAACGTTATCGGTACCACTTGTAGAACGAAAATATAAAACAAAGACATTTAATTTCCCTCATTTCACCATTTTTTATATTTTTTCTTCCCATTGAAATATAAAAAAATTCATTATTGGAGTGGAAGCCCACAATTGAGAACGTATATTGCAAAGAATGGAGAAAAATGTTTTTAATAGGTACAATTATCATCCCTTAAATGTTTGAATTTCGAAAAAGAAACAAATTTGTAATTTTTGATAAGTTACGAATGTAAAACTGTTATTATTTCTATGTTTATTGGCTTTTATTGAAAAATTAATGGTTTAATTTTAATTCTTGTTCAGAACAAAATGAACTGCGATGCCACTTTGTTATTATTTGTACACTTTTAGAAAACAATTCAATATAAGTAGTTTGCTAGTTGTGCTGCCAGTTTGTATAATTGTTTACATCTGAAGATTATTCTCAGCAGTGATGCCGTTATACGATACGAAAGATACATTTTTCGTATTTTTTGATGACTTCGGGTACCATGTAATTTTTCGTATCTTTTGAATATGTACGCAAAATGTACAGAAATAAAATATTAAACTTTCCGTCTCTGACAAAGTTTTTAAAACGCCTTAACTTCTTTATTAATTTTTACAGAAATGAGTTTGTTTTGATAACATCCAAAGATAGTTACATATAATTAATTTTATAGTTTGCTTACTGTAGCTTTAAAAATTACATACCGAATATTTATGACTTAAATAAATATAAAAATGAATTTATATATCATTTTCTTTACAATATTCATTAAATATGAAATAAAAATGTTATGTTAATAAATGTTAAACGTTAACAATAAATAGATATTGGGAATTATTTCTTTTTTATAAGCAACTTTATTATATTCAAAATTTTTTATTTTTCGAATTTATTCTATGAGTTTAATTTCAGTTTTGTATTTTATAAAGCTTTTTGTAAAAGTTCTATTCCTTAAATTTTTACACAATGAATGCTGACGAAGGCCGTAGCGGGCCAGAAAATGCATTACATTCTGCTGGTGTCTAATAATTTTAAATTTTTCTGTACATACAATATACTTCATTGCTATCCAACGGAAAGCGAAGGTAAAATGTAACAAGAAGATAAAAGATAATAGTCTGGTAGTGTATAAAGTCATTCCTAAAAATTTAAGGAATAGAACTATTACAAAAAGCTTTATGAAATACATAACTGAAATTGAACTCATAGAATAAATTCGAAAAATAAAAAATTTTTGAATTAAAAAAGGGTTTTTTTATCTTTAACTATTAATGAAAACCCGAATTCTTCTTTCACCTCTTAAATAAAAAAAAAATCCAATTCATGATTAATTTTTTTCAACATAAACAAATATAAATTAATAAAATCACATTATTTTTACCGTAATGTATAAAATTTTCCCAAGTCTTAGAATAATTAATGGGTACTCAAATATTCCTGTATATACATACGTCACTACTTTAACTTGCAAATTTTGGCTGGCAAAGTGTTCATTTACTTTTTAGTATTTTTTAGAGCAATTTCTTTAAATTCCTACTTACTCTCTCTTTACAAGTTTCTGCTAGTAAAGTAAATGAACACACCTAATAATTTGGTGTGGAAAACTGTGTACAACAAACAAATACATTCGTGCAGGGGTTTAGGTAACACTAACTGCCTGTTTTTAGAAAATGAAAATATTTGTTCGTTCGTAAAAAAAAACGAACGAAAACTTTTTTAGGTTTTCATAAAATTAAAACACATTTTAGGTGAGTGACTGAAAAAGCTTTCATTTTTTCAAGATACGTTTGGTTCTTATAAAATGAACATCTTCGTAATAAATGAACATAAATGCGTAGATAAGACGATAAGTAAAAGGCATTCGTTTAAAAAAATAAATAAAATAAATAGAAAATAAAAAGGTTATTTTACTGAAAGAACCCTAAATTATTTACAATATTATTAAAGGTTCGTGTATCTATATATATGTATATGTATATAGAACTGTAACATTATTGACTCATTGATTTATGATCGCACAGCCTAAACGCCTGAAGTTAAAAACTTGAAATTTGTACCGGTGGCTGGAATCTTCCCAAATATATCCACTAAAGCGAGATTTTTGGAAAGTCGAATGTTTATGTGGTAAAAAGGGTAAATTCGGTAACCTTATATTTCCAAAACTTAGAAAGATACAATGAAATGTAATACTTATCGTTGTCTTGAAAAAAAATTAGTGGACGAGTTTCTGGTACTTTTTTGAAATTCTATTTCAGGGAGTATTTTGGTACTTTTTTTGTCATCCCACCTATCTTTTAAGCCAATAAACATAGAAATAAAAGTTATATCACATTCGAAACTTATCTTAAAATGCAAATTCAAATTTGGCACTTTTTCGAAATTCAAATCGCAATTTCTTTATTAGTACTTTTTTTAAAAAAACATTTTTCTCCATTCCCACTACAATATTGAAATTGTTAAAAGTTCAACGGGGAGAAAAAAGTATCAAAAAGGATAAATACGAGAAATTAAATGTCTTTTTTTTTACTTTTGTGTTCTGCGTATGGTACTTTTTGAATTTGCGATAATATTGAAGAGACTCAAAATTAAGCTGCAAGGTCCTGAGTAATTATCATCCCATAAGATAAAAAATGTTAGTAGCAGAACTATAACCTTTGGCACACAAATATGATCATAAAAAAAGGATCCGACAAAGTAGCGAATGTAATGCTAGCATTTAAACAAGTTAAAACCTAGAAAAATAAACTTTGGCATAAAAATATGCTTACGAAAGAAAAGGAGACGTTAATAATGTAGCGGGTTAAATGTTACTAATTATGTTTAAGTTAACTTTTAATAATAGTTGGTATCTCGGTTAAGGGTTAAGGTTTGCTACTCTTTTTTTTAGCAACTTTATTCTTTCGGAGTAACTTTTTATAATAAAAATACCGTTAACGGTTAATAAAACATTGTTTTCGCCATCTTCAAGTTTTTCTGTATATCAAGTTAGTTATTGACATAACTACCAAAGTGTTCACTACCGAATTTTTAAGGTAAATAAAGAAAATATTTTTAAAATAAAACAAAATACCAAATTTTCTTTTTATTTCATTTTTTTCCGCCTTGCATGCAAACAAATTACATAAATATGTATTTACAGGTTCAAAAAATTCTAGAAACAAGTATGTACATAAGTATGTATGTGTGTATGTAAGTTCTTCCGTATGTTTTCAAAAATTTGTGCTATCAAGCAAATACCTTCACCATTTCTATATGTTAATATGTAGTAAAAAATCGTCTTCATATATTGCGTTTATTTATTGCCTTGAATACTACCCACAAGAATGGAAAGTATCCTTAGTTACAATGATACCTAAACCAGGAAAGGATCCTACAAAAGTTGAGTCATATAGACCGATAAGCTTATTGTCTAATATATCAAAGCTGTTTGAGAAGCTGTTAGTGTCAAAATTAGCCCCAATTTTAAATGTAAATAGATGTATTCCTAACCATCAATTCGGCTTTAGAAGAGAACATAGCACTATTGAACAAACCCATCGTATAGTAAACGCCATAAGAAAAGCCTTTGAAGAAAAAAAAATATTGTTCTGCCCTCTTCATCGATGTTTCTCAAGCTTTTGATAAAGTCTGGCACGAAGGCTTATTACATAAATTGAAGCTAAACTTACCAGTCAACACACACAAGCTGTTAGAAAGCTACTTAGTCGGTCGAAGGTTTATTATTAATAAGCCAATTGACGCTGGAGTCCCTCAGGGAAGCATCATGGGCCACTGTTATACCTTATATATACCTCAGACATGCCAACAAACAACCACACCCTTACTTCAACATTTGCTGATGATACAGCTTTTTTAAGCGTACACGAAACCTGTCATGAAGCATCCCGTTACTTGCAGGATCATATATTTGAACTGGAAAAGTGGTTAAAACAATTGAGGATAAAGGTCAATGAGCAAAAATGCGTACATATAACATTCACCTTGCGTCGGGAGTCATGTCCCCCTATTAAAATCAATAATCAATTAGTGCCCCGGCAATCGCATGTAAAATATCTCGGTATTCATCTAGATCGGCGTTTGACATGGAAATGCCATATAGAAGCAAAACTAACACAAATGAAACTAAAAGCAATTCAAATTTATTGGCTTATTGGAAGAAATTCTGTTCTTAGCCTCGACTGCAAACTTCTACTTTACAACTCTATATTAAAGCCAATCTGGTGCTACGGTATTGAGCTATGGGTCACTACCTCGGCCTCAAATATCGAAAAAATTCAAAGGAGCCAAAATAAACTTCTTCGAATAATCACAGTCGCTCCCTGGTATGTTAAAAACTCTAATATTCACAAGGATCTCAATGTGCCATTAGTAAAAACTATTATTACAAAGTACGCAGCAAAATATTTAAAAAGGCTTGAGTCGCACCCAAATCCACTAGCTCGAAATATTTTAAATGACAGTGGACACTCTAGATTAAGGAGAAGAGATACTGCAGGACTCATCCGACAAGAAGACCGCTAAACATCTACATATGTGAACAGAAACCGTGAGGAGTAAAATTTTCGTCTAGCATTGGCAGGACAAAAATAAAGTATTAGTATAAGATTTGATTAATTATTGTTAGTTCATATTTAATATATGAAGATTCAATAAATAAATAATGAAAAAAAAAAATTTATTGCAATTTTTGTGAACATTTTATTTCAACATTTTTAGTTTTTACCAATTTGCTAACATTTTTTTATAGTAGTTTTTGTTTTTTAAATTAATAATTTATTTTTGTAAACAAAAGCCAGGGTTAACCTTGAACACAAAATCCTTATATGCAAAAAGCATGAAAAGGTACGAAAATAAACGCATTGGCAATAAAGTTATTTAACGATAGAAAAAAGCTCTGTTTATGTCAAACATGAATAGACGAAAGCTTCTAAATGTTTTTTAAAAACCATATTTAAAACGTTTTCGTTTTAATACGAAAACTTCAATTGAGAACACTTGTATTTTACAAAAACAGGCTGTAAGTTCAATATTTTATGCACGAAAGTTTGCGGGCAGGGCACTTGGTGGGATATTTTGCGTAATCAAATACATTATTGCCGTTTAAAAAAACAGAGTTCAGAAAAATGTATGATCGCTCATAATTAACTATTCACGAATGAGATAAAAATGTGTTACTTTGTTCACAGTGAATTGGCGAAAAATTAACAATTCATTCATGAGGGTGAGAAAAAAATTTTTTTTTTTTTGCCTTTCTTCAGTCATGAAGAATGAGGAAACAAAACTTTTTTGTAACGCTCCTCACTAGTAATCAGGGCTGTGGAGTCGCAGTCGGAGTTGAAGAGTTGGAGTTGAGAGTGCGCTTTATATGGGCCTATGGTAAATTATGATTTTTTGCGAGCTTTAACTTTCTGACCTTAGGGTGGTAGAAACAGAGATCTGGTTAATAAATACTAGAATGGGATGCTTGAGGTTAATGGCTTTATGAGAATTGGTATTTTCGAGACAAAAACTTTGATATATCATACTTTTAAATCCGACTGTAAATGCGAAAGATATAAAGCAAAACTTAAAAAGCGACCTCTACGTTCGGCAAAAATTTTTTTTTTCGAAACCGCCTTGCAAAAATACTTTATTTTATGGGGAGTACGGGGATTTTTTTTGAGGTACGGTCTAGTGTATATACTTACATACATACAAACATATATTCTTATACTTTATCATATCCGCTAATAATATTCAGGATTTTGTTTTTGTAATATACATATACTTTTTTTTGGCCTTGGAAACCTTTTGTATATTACTTATTTTTTTAAAATAATAATTAAATTTGTTACAAATTAAATACAACCAGTTGTTATAAAAAACCTTTACAAAATGATTTTATTGCATACAACCATTTAGTTGATCTGTACTAGTTACTTAATTTTGTAAGTTTAATATTTTGGAATTATTTTTATGTTGCAAAATAAGAAAAATCATAATTTTTTAAGCAAAAAGCTTGCCCTTGTAATAATGTTTATTTCATTCTATTTTCAGACGAAACCAGATATAAAGTATTAAACTTAATGAGTAATTGTGAAGATATTTCTAATGAATCAAAAATAACCAACCATATTTATTTTAATTCAACCACTACTGAGTAAATCACCACAATGATAAGCGCGTTGTTTTCTCGTCTCATAATGTAAGTACATTTTATTCTTAGAAATTTAAAATAATCCTTGTGTTGCTAAATAACTTAATTTAGAGTTATTTCCTTGTGTTTTAGAAAATTTTAAGATGGAAATACACAAGTGCAATTGAACAAAGCAATAGTAATTTCTGGAAAAAACTCTGTATGAACAAGTGTTATCAATTATTCGATGTATTTAAACGTTCGAATAAAAGTTCATAATTTTTTTCGTGTTCGATCAGCCGAATGATTTACAATTTTGTACGGTCAAAGAATAAAAAATTTCATTTGAATAACTATTAGAAAAATGAAATAAATAACGACATTAGTTAAATTTTTTTATTGAACAATAAAAAATCATTCGTTAAAAATATACCATACTCGATCATAAAGAGGGTATTAACTAAAAATTATTCATATGTGCAATTCCAGCGAAAAGTCTACTTTCTGTAACATAACGGTAGCATGTAATCAAAATAGATTCTCAAAAAAATATTATACGTATAATTTACTTTTTTATATTTAGGTGTAAAGTGCAACTACCTCTTCATTTAGTAACAAAAGGGATAACATTTGAACAACATGGGCTTGTTTGACTGCTGCCATTACGTTACAAAAAAAAAAAAACTTTTCGCTGGAAATGCGCATATCTACCCGCTGTAAAAATATTGATCTATTTTGTCTCCTTTTTGTAATGAAACGGGTTGCTTAAAAACTTTATTTCATATGCCTTAAATATTACATTAAATTTTTTTTTGCTTCTACTGAACATTTTTAAATTGTCGAGTTAATACCCACTATATGATTAATAAATTTTCAAATATTTCAATTTTTTTTTTCTTTTAAAATAACCATGTAAAAATAACAGAAATTGTAGTATTTAAGCTTGTAGACGATTCGTTAATTTTAATGTTAAAAAAGCCTCAAAAAGCATATTAGGTTTTTCTCTTTTTTTCCTTATTTTTCCGAATAATTTAAATCATCGTCGATATTGTTAATGTTCTTATATTTAAAGTATTTTTTTCATTATTGGTAGATTTTTTTTAGATCAGTTAATAATATCGTCAGCTCAGTATTGGTTTGGGGCATTTACTAAAAAGTCGTAATGGAGAAAAACGATAATAAAGGATAACATGAAGTTTTCTGAAAATATACCCCATAGATTCTGGCAAATGTTTGGGAACTAAGAAGTTAAATGTATTTTATTGATAGTGAAAATTATTGTTTTGTCCCGCATACGCCACTTTTAAAAATTTATTTCTAAAACGTAACTTTTTGTGCTGCATACGTATACTTACTGCTGTGTTGTTGACATTTAATTTTGCTTTTACTACCTTTTTCACACGGCAAAGCGAAGCAAGAGTAAAATTTATTTTCTTGTCATTTTATTTTGCTTTCGCTTTAACTACTATTGGTTTTTCTTACGGCAATGAAGGAAAGCAAGAGCGAAATTTATTTTGTACTTTTTTGTATGAGATATTTGCAGCATTCGCTAAACAGTGGGGTGTAGAGCAAAATAATACCACTGTGCAAGAAATTGCCACTTTTTTTCGTGACAAGCTGAGCACCTGGCGTTTTAACATAATTCGGGTACGCTGAATCCAGTGGTGCCCGCGGTTTTTTAAGATTTGCTCTGGTTTTCGAGATATATCGTTATTTCGAAAATGGAGGAGGCTGCACAACATATGTTCGCATAACTCAAAAAGGCTTTAGCTTATTGAAAAAACTTAAAAAACCGAAATTCCGCAATAAAATTTCCTTTAAGAAAAGTAAAACCTCTTTCTAATATCCGCAGTCGTTTTAGAAACATAATGTTTTTAATTAATAAAAGTCCCATAAATTCCCAGAAGTCGCCCCTAGTACGCTGAATACACGGGCACCACTGGATTCAGCGTACCCGAATTATGTTAAAACGCTATGTGCCTGGCTTGTCTGTTTTTTCAACTAGCATAGTGTACTTAATAAACTTTAAAATTGTTGATATGGAGCAAAATAAATGTTTAATATCTCAGAAACCATAAAAAATTTCGTGAAACAGGTTTTGGATGCAGAAAGGGGGTATTTAAAATATACATACCTAACTCTTCCATCAGTTTTTTGTACTTACCATTTTTTCAAAACAAACTTGCTCCTTACCACCACCCATTAGGGAGGCTCCCATACAAATACTGCGGTTTAATTAAATTTTTAAATGTGGCCCCTGCTGCGCCTAGGATGCCCCTAGACGGATCAAATGTATGATCAACTCCACTTTATTTTTCAATCAATTGAAAAAATGTCCCGTAATTCATGTCACCCCTAAGGGGATAAAGTGTATAACCAACCTCCATTTGTCTTTCGTCCTAAATATTTTCTCAAAACATACTTGCCATGTATCTCCAATTATTTATGGCTTGTTTTGTTTGGAACTTTTCTTTCTATACGTTGAGAAAATTAGAAGCATATCTGTATTTTTCAATTTTTTATGAATTTTTAGAAAACAAAAATTCTAAATTTTGGTAAAAAATTATTTTTGTTTGCCAAAAAAATTGTTTCAAAAACGACTGCGCATATAAGAAAAAAGTTAAACCTTAACTCAAGCCCCCTAATATTTTTTTTTATACATAAACACAAATAATTAGTTGAAACGACTAACGTGTGTATATAACAGATTTTTCCGTATCCATAAACAACCTGTTAGTTGGTTTGGTAAAACTATATTTTTGGCTTTGTTTTAAATCGAAATCAAACAAGATTTTTTTTTTTATTATTTTGTAAAATATAATTTATTCAAATATTTATTAGCAACAATTTTATAGAATAGAATATACATATAAGGTTAGTTGATTGTCATATTAGTGACAAATAAAATATGTTCATTTATTAGGAAAAATATTAAATGACCATATTTAATTAATTCTATTTTCATTAATTTCCCTATTTATTATTTATTTGCAGCCGTATTTATAACGAAAATTTGGCATGAAGTTAGCACAAAGTTTATTCATAATACTCTTACCAAACTCTGGCTAACGATTTGCTAAACTCTTGTTAACAAGCTGCCAAACGTTTGCCAACTTGTGATAATTTTGTTTGTTTTTTTAATACACTGTTTTTTTTTAGTATAGAGTGCTTTTTTAAATATATTTTAATTTAAAAACATTTCAAATTTTTAGAAGTGGGAAAAAAATGAAATGAAATGACAAATCCAGCGATGATTAATGCAAAACGTGTTGCATTTTTGAGTATTATAATGTGGCATCATTAATATTCAGAGTTGATTTAATAAAAGTTAGCAGACGGATAAAATTTGTTATTAATAAACTCTGTGCTAACAAGCTGCTAAGCTTAATCGGCATTCTAGTTAGCAGCTCGTTGTACGTAGTGTACAAACTGTGGCTAACTTTTTGTTATGAATAAGGCTGTTGGTATGTAAGCCCTGTCGGCCAAATTAATCCAGCTAAATCCTATGGTAAATATTACATTTGTTTTCTTATATAGTTATAATAGTTATTAATGTATAACTATTTGTAACACACCCCTATTGCACAAATGTTTAAAACGATATAATGACAAAGCACTCGTGGCAAATTTATACAGTCATCTTCTAATTTTCTACCGATATTCTAGAAACATTTTCTTAAACATTGATTTAGAATTAGAGAATGTGCGGTCTCTACAATGTATGAAGGAATTCCACAAACTTGAGACTCTGACAGTAACTGACCTACTCATAATTTGAGTAAAATGTCTAGGTATGATCAATAAACTAGTTCTAGTGGAGTGTCAGTAACAAAATATTTCCTTAAGGTACGAAGGATTCCCGAATTTAAAAATCTTATAAAATTGTAATAGTGTTCTCATATTAATTAAACTTTCAAAATCACATTTGAATAGATTTATAGTATAAGGAGTCATATGAGTGGGTGATCTATATTTAAGCTTAAAAATATATCGTGCAGCTCTATTAAATCACTGTTTAAGTCTATTTATACTGGTTTGCGATACCCCCGAATAGACTTTTAGTCCATATAATGATATATTTTTTTTATTTATTTATGTTTATGGATACAACCCTCACAGACTAAATATTAAATTAAGCATTTTTCTTAATAAAAAGACAATTACTTGTTCAAACTTAAAATAATATTACGTTTTATAATATCAACAGATGAAGAGAAATCTTTTAAGTTAAATATTTCATTAAAACTACAACATAATTTCCTAAATGGATCGGCCATTTCGTAGTTTGTTCGAAAATGTTTAACACAAAGTGGGTTATTGAATCGTAATGTGCGTTGATGAACATTTAATAATATCTTACTTAAAAGAAATTCAGATAAATTATTCCCATTTAAAAGATTTACAAGAAATGAAACGTTAAGCATAATTCTTCGGATTTTTCATGTTGGCAGCCGAATCAAAGCAAGTCGTGATTAATATGATTGAAGTGCAGAATATCCTCGATATACATATCTTAAACAAAAAAGTAAAAATTTCTGGACAGATTCGATAAGATTAATGTGAACGTTATAGTAGTTGTCCCATACAATTGAGCCGAACTCTAAAATCGGAAGAGATAATGCCATAGCACCATCCCTCTTAAGATGCCTAGATACAGCTGGAAAAATTGGTTTAAAAAATTTCAAGGGGTTCCATCCGGCCCAATAGCATTAGACGTAATACACATCATAGCTTTTATAATTTCATCATCACTGACATTACGAAAACCAAGACCAAAGTTATTGTTCAAATTTAGACGTTGGATCTTCCCATCAAAAAACTATGTTTCGCAAAAAAAAAAAAAATAGGCTGTTCACATATCGGGAAGGCGTGGCGCATCGCCTCTCAAGTTTGAAGGAGGAAAATAAGTGGAAAATAAATTAAATTATTGCTTTTTTAATTAAATGTAAAAAAATCAAAATGTGTACGAAATGATCGTTATAATCTATATATGGGGCATTATTTGTGAAGCGGACAAGCTAATAAATATTTTTTGTTGGAATTCCTCTATATTTGGCATAACTATAGTTCTAGTAGATATGAATAAGTGTGCGAAATGTTTTTTTTTCTATGATGTTTATTTGTCGAGTTACGGGGTGGTCAAAATGTTTTTTTTTTAATTATTTTTTCGCACCAAAAATTAATAAAACAAAAAAAAAAATTTTTAAGTGATTCTTATAGAAAATCGATTGATCTTTAAATAAAAAAAATTCATTTAAAAAAGAAATTTTTTTTCATCTGCAAAACCAAAAATGACCAATTTAAATCAAAATTTTTCTAACTTAGTCCTAATTTTTTTACGCCGAAATTAGCCTATATTGTTCTCATTATATTGTAAAAGTTTTATTGTGGGACATCCATTCCCAGCAAAAAAATTTTGAGGTTGTTTAAGAAGAAGTGATATTTAATATTGCGAACGCGATAAGTCGTTTAAAGCTGATATTAGAGATGCTTTGAAATTAGCGAATAATCACTACTGCAAAGAAAAGAAAAAAGTTCCTCTAAAGAAAATACATCTTCTGCTACTAAGGAAAACGATTTTTTCCAAAAACACTATAATATGTTAATAAATATATAAATAAGAAAATTTGTAAATGCGAGAATTTCTGATTATAAGTTATTTCTTAATTTAATTTTGTTAATGAACTAGAAAAAACTGTATGTATATACACAAATGCATATATACTTATGTACCTTACTGTTTATTATTTTTTTTAATAATTTAAAGCACCGACTGAAATATACATTTATTAATTAAAAAAAATTCAAATGATTAAAAATGCCTTGTTTTAATAATATTTTCATGTTATTTTTAATTAATTTATAATACATTCCATAATGCACATTACAATTAATATTGAGCACCAATGAAAATACGCATAAGAATCATTGAACATTTTTTGGTTTTCATTCGAGCTCATTTCAATTTGTATTCCATATCAGTGAAAACCCTAATCTAATCATTGAACTTTCATTGGTTTTTAGCAGTCTTTTTAATGACGAGCCGTTTACTTTAATGCCCGCTAATGACACGCTAATGTTAAAATCATGAATGTTTCACCTAAAAAGAACCAGTGCGTTATCCTTAGAACCCATTCATTTACTACTTCTTTTGTATGTCTTTTTGCTGGGTTAGTTTAAAAGTTATGCCAATTTCTTTACACTCGTACATGTGCTTATTGTTTCAATTTGAATATTTTTGGGAATACAAAATTTATTATTAATAAGATTGGATGTCCCACAATAAAACTTTTACAATATAATGAGAACACTATAGGCTAATTTCGGTTAAAAAAAAAAAAATTAGGACTAAGGTCTAACCACCGAAGTGTACAGCCATCCCACAACTGACGGCCGGAGTCTCCAACTCCTACCTATCGACGATCTGCAAGCATAGAAGGCACTGAGACCCCTCCTTTGTCTCTCCTGAGTATTCCTCCTCCAGGACAGCTTACTGTCCAGAAAAATTCCTAGATACTTAGCACTATCAGATAGCCTAAGCTCTACTCTCCCTATTACCGGCAGCCTAAAATTCTCCACCTTGTACCTCCTAGTGAAAAGAACTAATTCTGTCTTCTTCAGATTAACTCCCAAACCCTTATCAGTCGCCCACGCTGACAGTTCGGCCAGCGCCCTGTGCATGACATCGCTAATTGTCGGCAGAATACTGCCCGATACCAATATAACTACATCATCCACGTAGGCGACGACCTTCTGACCTATCCTGTCAAAAGGTCCCAGAACGACATTGACAACCAAGAGCCACAATAAGGGAGAGAAAATCCCCCCTTTGGGTCCCCCTAGTCACGAGTTTCCTTAAGCGCTCGTTTCCCCAATCCGAGTGAATAACTCTGGTGCTAAGCATCAGAGTTATCCATTCGACCAAGAATAACGAAACCCCTAAATCACTCAGTGCCTGCCTTATGACCTCTATTCTGACATTAATAAAGGCCCCCTCTATATCCAGGAATGCCGTCAAGGTGTATTCCTTGTCTCGCAATCCCCGTTCTATATAACACACCACATCATGAAGCGCACTCTCAACAGACCTACCCTTAAGATAGGCATGCTGAGCGCCGCTGATGATGCCGGCGTCAATCTTCATCCTCAGATGTAGATCAATCAGTCTTTCTAATGTCTTCAAAAGAAAAGACGATAGGCTGATAGGTCTAAAATCCTTGGGTTTGGACTGACCGGTTCTACCTGCCTTAGGTATGAAAATAACCTTGACCTCTCTCCAACCTCTAGGAATGTAGCCATTTAGCAGACATTCCCTAAATAGTTCCACAGCCGGAAATATACTATCGGGTACTGCCGATTTGCAAGACCCAAAAGTATTAACCGCCAATGTAACCTTGTCCAAGGTGATGATATCCCCCACCGCCTCCCTTATCTCACCTCCCGTCCCAGGATCCACACAACCCGGGAAGCGATTCCATAAGCAAACAGAGATTCGGAACTAGATTCCGTCCATGAGTCGTCCGGTCCCTGAATAAATCCCGGGACCACAGGATCCTTGGATAAAATCCTTCTGAACCTGGACATCTCATTTACAGATTCCACTGACTCGCTTAATTTGATTCACGAATCCGTTTTAGCCCTTCTAATATCTCCCTTATACCTATTATAACTTATCCTAAAGTTACTCCAATCCTCATCCCTACGCGGCATGCTTCGCTCTATTGAATAACCTTCTGACAGTGGTCCTTTGAGTCAACAACTCACCTGTCCACCATCTCGGTTGCGAGCACCGACCCGGAAAATTCAGCGGACAAGATCGCTCATAGCTACTGGTCAACACCTCCGTAAAGGTACCCCCCATGTGCTCCACAACGGCCGAAGTCGACCCCTAATCGTGTGTAACTCTAAGGTTACTATTCACCAATCTCGAAAAGGAATCTCAGTTCGTCCTCCTTGGATTCCTATAAGGACGCCTTTTTGACTTTTCGAAGTTTAGATTGAAGGATATACGACCATGGTCAGAGAAAGAAAATCCCAATGCCACCCTCCAATCATCTACTAAGTCTCTATATTTCGTCAATGTTACATCTATTACTGCGTCCCTATCACTAGCTCTGAATATTGGCGTATTCCCCCTATTACAGATGTAAATTAAATTAAACAGACTCACCCCTTTTGTTGATGTCGGTACTTCCCCATTGGGTATGGTGTGCATTAGCGTCACAACCCAGTACCAGTCTCGAGCCCCTTCTGCTCGAGTGCTCCACCAACTCTCGTACTTTCACACCAGGTGGATCGGTAGCCTCATATGGTAAGCATACCGATGCTAGTGCTAGGACCGTTTTGTCCCTAGCTTCACCTGTCACAACCGTGAGGTCTCCATTGCTGAAAGAATGCGACAACATAAATTTGAGCTCATTTCTTGCCATTATACAAGTTCGAACCTTCTCATCCGTGTGGGGTACGAACAGTGTATATCCTGTGACCTTTAATCCAACTTCCCGATTGTTGATACAGGCTCTTGGATTAAGGCCACGTCCACGTTGTTATCGATGAGGTGGGTTACTACATTGGTTGAGGCTGCTTCACAGTGATGCAGGTTTATCTGCACCACATTCAGCCTCTTAGCGTCCATAATTTTTGGGAAACCCAAATCTGATTGACCCCAACCCAAATATCGCAACCCCACTCATTGACTTCAAATTCCTGAGAGACTCCTGGTCTACTGTGGGTAATTCGTCCCCAGGCCTAGCTCCCTTAACCGTGACCAAACTGTCACCATTAAGAGGGCTGGGTGGTGAACTCTTACCCTCCTTCCTTACCCAAAGGATCCTCTGGTGAGGATCAGCCCGCAGGATAGAGAAGCCCTAGGATGACACCGACAGAACCGCGGATTCTTTCGAATCCAGCAGCGTTCTTCCGGTGCATCCTCAGCAAATTCCTATCCCGCCCATCGTGTAGTGAAGAGTCTTTCTTAGCTATGTTTTCTAGAAAAGCAAAAGAGACTCTCCCACCACTCTTGGCTTTTTCGAGATTCGATCGGCTCTCCAATGTGACCTGTTCTGTCGCATCCTGCCGAACAATGGATTTCGATGTACTCGCCAATTTGCTCTCTGTCTCGAATGTGACCTCAGAAGTCGATGGTTCAACCCTTTGGTCCTGACCATGAGCCGAAAACATAGCTATTTCGTGCTCATCATCAGAGTCCAAGGTCAGATCACCGAGTCTTTCCGAAGCCCCAGAACGTTGAGCCTGTTGAGTTGCTAGTGATACTCCCTGCACCAACTTCGGTCACTATGTCCGTTTTTTGTTTTGTTTTGAAATTGTCCAGTTTCCAATCCCACGAGTATGCACGTATACAAAGGACAATCTCGCGTAGTGACGGCTTGCAAGGACTAGGCTAGAATTACAACTGACCTTTGCCATTGTTGTATAAGTAAACTTTATAAATACTTATGTTATGTGTAAGCATTATATATATATTTGAAATACCCTGTTAACAATTATCTGACATTGTAAAAAGTCAAAAAATCATCATTAATAAAGAGAACTTCATAACATGGTGTCAGGTTAAAATTAAAGTTAAAAAAAAAAAAAGATTGATTATATGATTATATAATGGAAAAAACAACAGAGGTAATGGGGGCCTATTTGTAAACTAAATACAAAGTCATCAAATTTGGCAATGGAGTGGCAAAACTGGCTTGCGCAATTTGAAATATATTTGACGGCCTCAAATCTAAATGGAGAGAGCAGTGGCCGGAAGGTTGCTTTATTGCTTCACCACATGGGACCGGATTCTTTTATTATATTTAAATCGTTTAACAAAAAAGTTAATGAAATCGAGTTTGCGGAATGGATAAAATTGTTTAACGCATACTTTATACCCAAAGTTAATATTGCAATGGAGCGTCATGCTTTTTTTTTTTGTCGCAAACAAAATGGCGGTGAAAGCATTGACATGTTTGTAACAGCTTTAAAAACACTAAGTCTAACATGCGAATTTGGTACTTTAAGGGAAGAGCTGATAAAAGATATTTTTATCTGTGGTTTGGCACCAAGTCACCAACATATTAAAGAACGTCTTTTGAGCGAAGGTGGCATAAATTTAGATAAAGCTGTGGAGATTGCAAAAAATATTGAGACTGCTAGAGAAAATGCCAGCCAATTGGATGAACTTGGTCTAAATTTATTACAAAATGGTCGAAACTCAGTGCAGGCAGGTTTTAAAAACAAGTGCGGTAAATGTGGTCAAATGCACATAAATAGATGTCCGGCTGAAAATGCTAATTGTCATTACTGTGGGAAAAGAGGCCATTTTGAAAAAATGTGTTTTCGCAAAAAACAACAAAATCAACCGCATGAATTTAGTGGCGGAAAAAAATATGTTCACTCTAAGCAACAACACAACCAACAGCAACAATACAACCAACAGCAACCAAATGTTAGATACGTAAAAAATCTAGAACATTCGAATTATGAGAGTGATAAATTATTTATTGGGACATTGTCGCGTGAAACTGATCAGTTCTATATTAAAACGTTACCGCATGAAAAACATAGGAAAGCATCAACAAATAAGGGTTGGATTGTCTCAGTGCGTGTGAAGAATGAGCCATTAGATTTTCAAATTGATACGAGAGCGGACGCCAACGTGATTTCGCGAAGGGTGGCAAAATATTTGGGCCTTGAAGACTGTTTAAAACCAACAAATACTAAAATAAATACATTCAGTGGTGAGAAATTACCAATATTAGGTAAAGTAAATTTAAAATTTGTTTATAATGGTAATACATTTGATGATAGTTTTTTTGTGGTAAATATGGAATGTAGAAACATAATAGGTTTAAATTTAGCTATGAATATGAATTTGATAAAGAACATTAATGTTATTTCAAGTGAAAGAATAATTAAGGAGAATATTGATAATTTTTGAGGTACTAGGCCTGATAGAAAAAAAATGTAAATTAGTTCTTAAGCCTAATGTTATTCCAGTGGCTGACCCCCCTAGAGGAATTCCATTTTCCTTGTACACAGATCTACAATTAGAGCTTGATCGGATGGTTAAATTAAATGTTATAAAATATGTTGAAGAACCTACAGAATGGGTAAGTTCAATTGTCCTTGTTTCTAAGCCAGATGGAAAACTAAGGGTTTGCCTGGATCCTAAGAATTTAAACAAGGCAATTCTACGACCCCAATTTCAATTTCCTAATATTGATGATTGCAAGGCAAAATTATGCGGATCAAGTTTTTTCAGTACATTGGATGCTAATAGCGGTTTCTGGATGATACCACTTGAGGAAAATTCATCCAAACTATGTACCTTTAATACACCTTTTGGACGCTACAGATTTTTACGCTTGCCATTTGGAATCAACGCGGCGCCAGAGATTTTTCATTCTGAAATGTTAAAATTGTTCGGGGACATTGACGGTCTTCTTATATATATTGACGATTTTTTGATTTTTGCTAAATCAGAGGAGGAACATAACGCGATTCTGGAAAGGGTAATTAATAGGGCGAGACAAGTTGGTCTGAGATTCAATAAAAATAAATCTAGATTTTTGCTTAATGAGATAAAATTTATTGGCCATGTTTTCAGTAGGGATGGTGTGAAACCTGATGTTGATAAGATTAGGGCGATTTTAGATATGCCGACACCGAAGAATGTTGCTGAACTGCAAAGATTTTTAGGCATATAGATAACTTGGCAGCTAAAAATAGGAACTTGAGAGGGCTTTTGAAGAAGGAAGTTGACTGGCACTGGAATGAGGGATTGGAAAAAGAATTTAGTAACTTGAAACTAGAAATAACAAAAACACCTGTTTTAACGTTTTTTGATCCTAATAAGCCTTTAACCCTAACGGTTGATGCCTCTAAAGATGCAGTTGGTGGTGCAATTTTACATGAAAAGAACCCTATTGCCTATGCTTCTGCATCATTGACACAATCGCAATCAAATTATGCTCAAATTGAGAAGGAACTCTTTTTCATTTTGTTTGGCTGTGTCAGGTTTCTCCAATATACGTATGGTACACAAGTATTTGTGGAAACTGATCATAAACCTTTGGTCACATTATTTGACAGGCCATTGTATAATTTACCAGCACGTTTACAACGTTTTATGATGCGTTTGCAATGTTATAATTTGCAAGTTGTGTACAAACCAGGCAAATTATTATATATTGGAGATACATTATCAAGAAGTCCGCAGAGGAAGAAATCCCTTATTGAATTTGACAATGAAGTATTACTTCATTGTAATTTTTTAATATCTCAGTTGGGGTTACCGTTTTCCAATGTGGCAAACATAAGAGAACAAGCTAAAATTGATGACGTATTTTGCAAAATCGCGAATTATATTTTAAACGGCTGGCCAAAGCACAAGAAATTGGTTGACAATGAAGTCATGCCATATTACAGCGTAAAAGATGATTTAACCATGGTAGATGAACTAATTCTCAAGGGAAATCAAATTTGTATTCCACGTAGTTTACGGCGCGAGATACTTAATGAACTCCATCAGGGTCACATGGGCATACAACGTTGTCAGAGTTTAGCTCGCCAGACTGTTTATTGGCCTAATATCTATAATGATATTTTTAATTTTATAACTAATTGTGAGATATGCTTAAAATTTAGGAATTCAAATGCGAAGCAGGATATGATGTCGCATGAGATTTATGATATACCATGGTTTAAGGTTGGTAGTGATGTCTTTGAGTATAATGGGAGGAAATATATAATTGTAGTAGACTATTATTCTAAATTTATTGAGATTGAGATGTTGGGCAGTGGTTATTCGGCGGGAAACGTAATTGTTAAACTTAAATCAATTTTCGCTAGGCACGGGATACCACAGATTTTAATCTCGGACAATGGTCCACCTTATAGTTCAAGGGAGTTTAGCCAATTTTGTAGTAAATGGGCAATAGAACATAAGACCTCAAGCCCGTATCTGCCTAGATCCAATGGTTTAGCCGAAAGGTCTATACAGTATGTAAAGAAAATGTTGGACAAGTGCAGAGAAAGTGGTACAGACCCATATTTAGGGCTTTTATATTATAGAACAACACCAAAGGGAACAATGCCAAGTCCGTCTGAGATATTGATGTCTAGAAATCTAAGGACTATTTTACCTACATGCACTGAAAAATTTTGCCCTAAATTAGTAGATAGAAAACAGTATGCGGATCAATTGAAAATTAAGGAAGAAAAGACTGAAAATTATTTTAACAGAAATACTAAAAATCGGAAGCCGATTGAACCTGGTGCTAGCGTAATGTATAGGAAGGATAGTAATTCTAATTGGTTTCATGGTCAGGTGGTAGAAAAATGTAGCGAGCCTAGATCTTTTGTCATAAAGCATAATAAAGGTTCATTATTAAGGAGAAATGAGGACCACATAGTGAAAAATAATGGTCCCTTATTAGCCACAAATATCACCAATAAATAAGAAGAAGAAACTATAAATGCGAATTCTGATCAAGTTTTGATTGATAATATCTATACCACAAGATCTGGTAGAAGAATTGTACAACCTTCAAGATTTTATTCTTATCTTGAATTTGACTAATTATCAGCTCCAATAAAAAATTGAAACTTTAACCAAATATATGAATAAATGAAAAAAAAAAAAAATTATCTAATAAGTACATACATATGTATGTAGTATATTTAGTGTAAGTTATGAAAACCTTAAACTTTGTTATTTAAAAAAAAAAAAAAAAAAAAATTATACTATATATATATAATTAATTAAAGTATTATACATATGTATGTATAAACATTTTATCTTAACAAAAAGGAAAGATGTTGTATAAGTAAACTTTATAAATACTTTTGTTATGTGTAAGCATTATATATATATTTGAAATACCCTGTTAACAATTATCTGACATTGTAAAAAGTCAAAAAATCATCATTAATAAAGAGAACTTCATAACAGCCATCAGCGTCATCAGTTTCTTTAACCACTAACTAGTCATCCAGGTCCTCGGCATCCAGGGAAAAGGATGAGGAATGGATAACCCTTGGTCATGCTGGCCTTAAAGCGTCTGCCTTTAAACTTGTTCCGATTCAGCTGTCTGGATTCAAGTTCCAAGACAGACACTACAGCCGACACTTAAGCCACCACATCGCGGTAAGATAGTTATTCAGGTGGTGGACTATGGTCAAAATACTCTCCAAAAATTTTTCTGGACTTCAAATCTGTCATTTAAATGCCCAGAGTTTAAACAACAAAATTGATGAGTTTCGAGAACTTTTTGAAAACAGTAAAATAAATATATGTGTCTCAGAGACATGGTTTTACCCGAATGGTCGTAGTAATATGTACAATTTAAATGGTTATAATCTTTTTCGTGCCGATAGATAAACAAATGCTGGTTGTGCTGCAACATATATAAAAACAAATATAACATGTAAAGAAAAGTGTAAAAATCGAAAAAGTCGAAATCTCTAACAACGCCGAAAAGCTGCTGGTTGGGACCATGTACAGACCTAATAGTAAAATCAACATGGATCATATACTAAAAACGCTGAGCACGTGTACTCTCCGGTATGATCATGTAGTGTTAATTGGTGACTTTAACTCCAATATATTGTTAGACAATAGCCTTGTTGAAGATATGTGCTGAATTGGACTTCACATAGTTAATAATAGAATCCCAACTCATTTTACGACAACATCAAGTACATTGCTGGATCTCTGCTTTACTAGTAACAACTCATTTCGGCTTCTATTCAACCAGTTATCAGCATCCATGTTCTCCAAACATGATTTGTTGTTTCTATGTTATGACTTTAATAATAATATTGTATATAACACTACACCACAATTACTGGAATATAGAGATTACAAGAATATTGACTTTCAGTCTCTCGATACTGAGTTATCATCATTAAATTGGAATGATATTTTCTATATGGCTACTGTTGATGAACAATTAAATTTTCTTCAACAATCGGCCTTATTACGATTCTCGATGTCGAAAACGACTCTGTAGTAGATTAAAGTAACACACAGCCAGTGTTCTTTAATCTACTACAAAATTCGACTTACGTTATTATCGACATCGAGAACCGTAATAAGGCTGAATATTTGATCTATCTCTTTAATAAATATGTACCTTTAAAAGCAAAAGTTATACGAAATGAGAAACCTTGGTTTACATCAGAGATAAAATCTTTAATTGAGTGCAGGAATCATGCTTAAAAAAGGTGGAAACGTTTCAAAATGCCAGAATTATATAGTATCTTTAAAAATGCGAGGGCTGCCGTAAATCTAAAAATCAGAATGGCTAAGTCAATGTTCTATTACAATAAGTTTCAAACATATATTGACTCTGGAAGAAAATGGAGGGAAATTCGTAAAATGGTTTTAGTAAATTGTAGGAATGCCGCTGCACAGATCCTTGACGTGATCGAATTAAACTCTCAATTTGCTAGTACACGTATGACCCCAATAAACATAAATTATTATGATAGCTTGGGCCGTAATCAAACCAAACAACTTTCTTTAATTTTACACACGTTACTAAGGGAAATGTACTTGAATCACTTCTTCGTGTCAAATCTAATGCCGTTGGTTTTGATAGATTGCATCCAAAGATTATCAAGCTTACTCTTCCCTACACACTAACCCACTTAACTCATTTTTTCAACATGATCATCACAACATCTATGTACGTTACCGTCTGATTGGAAGCATGCTTAAATTATGCCGATCTTAAAATCTGATAAGAGCTACCGACCAATTTCAATTTTGCCTTATCTGTCAAAAGTGTGTGAGAAATTAATTCACTCGCAAATAAGCCAGTACCTATATGCAAACAACATGTTAAATCTGACAATCTGGACTTAGACCAAAGCACAGCTGTACTACTACTCTGATTGATGTCACGGAGGAAATAAGATGCCAAATTGATAAACGTCAAATGATATCATTTCTAATACTGCTTGATCACTCTAAAGCCTTTGACACAGTGCATCATTCCATTCTCTGTCTAAAATTAAAGCACATGTGCAATTTCTCATCAACAGCATTAAAACTGTTAACGTCATATCTAAGTGCCAGATATCAAAGTGTTTCCAACGAAACAAATGTCTCTGAACGTTGCTTAATGCATAGAGGCGTGCCACAGGGTTCAATATTGGGGCTGTTATAATCTTCGGTTCTTGATTTTGTTTGACGGTTAAATGCGCTTTCATTTTTGTACACAACCCAAATTTTTCGTGGAATACATCTGAAAAAGAGTTTTTTAAAAATTAGATTTTTTCAGTAAAATTATAAGAACTTCCCCGCAACTGTGCTTTCACAGTATTGCAAATGTTGTCGATGGTCATCTTATTCAGCTCTAAAGCTTCGATCCAATCAAGTCCCAATACATTCAAATCATGTAGTGGTGTTACGTAACAGGTTACAACCGCATGTTTGTCTTGGAATTTTGAATTACATACAAATGGTTTTGATAGTGGTAATTTTCCTGTTGCGCTTTTGGCAGTGTTTTTGACGTCTGTTGCATTATTTACTTGAAGTTTTTGAAACGTGCTTTCGGATATAATGGTTATGTCGGAAGCTTTGTCGAACTGTAGTTCAAGCATGGTATTATTGACTTCAACACAAATATATTTTCTTTGTGTGCCAATTTTGTTAACTGCAAAAATGCTTTTTGTTTCAAAGTTTGTACTTTTTGTTTTTTTGTTAAAACCTTTTTGCTTTGGAAAACGAGTGTTTGTATTTGGTTTTATTGTTTTCTTTTTATTTTTAGAAACGTTGCAGTACCCTTCTTTGTGACCAACTAGGCTACGCTGTTCACATGTATGCTTTTTATATGAACACTCATTTGCGTAGTGCATGCCACCACAAAACTAGCATGGATATTTAGGTGCTGTTTTTGTCTTTTTATTTGTATGGATTTGTTTCACCAGAGCCTCTGATTTAGGCTTTCCTATAAACACTGTGTCCACTTTAAGATTCATCATACGCTGACACTCTGTTGATAGCAGATCCAGTGTTACTTTATCATCTTTACTCTCTAATTTGTTTAGCATTTTAGTACGCATGTCGTATTCTGTGGTTGATTTTAACCCCATGACAAATATTAAACATTTAAACTGATCAAGTGTCAGATCATTAAGTTTAATTTGCATACAATTGTACCTTATATTGAACTGCGAAGTATGAAGACCAAACACTGTTGTAAGTTTTTCAACAGTTTTTTAAACGAAAAATCACGAGCGTGTTTTGGAAAAATATAATTTGTATATTTGCTGTGTACCATTATACTAAGCTTCCTAAGCAACAGTCGAACTTTGGCTGAATCATCGAGTTTTGCCGCATCTACGATGAACAAATCCTCATATCTCATCATGATGAAACTCGGTAATGTTCGATGCAAGTGCCTCTATTAGAAATTCTGGACTGGTTCCTTTATCGTTGTCTTGATTTTTAGCTGGAGCCAATGTCTTCATTAAATTCTGCATGGCCAAACTGTCTTGATGCTGCTGCACTTTCAGTTGTTCTATGAGTTGTGCTAAGGCTGCCTCCATTGCTTTTTGTATTCTCGTATCAGATTTTATTTTTATTTGTTTTTTTTTTATTTGGAAAAGAAAATTTAATTGTTGATTGAAATTTGAGATTCTTTTTATTACTTATTTTTATAAGTATTTTATTTTGCAATTAATAATTTTCTTTTTTTATCACCTCGTCGCCAGTTATAATCTTCAATAGCTGCGTTCGAGAACTCAAAAGTTTTTACTATTTTTTACTGAACTTTACTGCATTTTACTAAATTGCGTTCGCGTACACAAAATACAGTAAATGAGAACTCAAATTGAGAGCGTAAAGTGACAGTTCTTGACTGAGTACTTACAAACATGGTGAAATAAACAGGTGGCATTACTACGCCAGATGACTATTTTTTGCTCTGGTATTGTTTGTCTAGTCTTATGTCAAAGTTTTGTTTATGTTTACGAAAAGTCCACGTTTTGTGCTGTGATTATTGTATTGTATTAAAGTTTTTCATTATTTAAATTAAAATTAAATAAGATAGTAACCATAGTGAAATAAAAATTGGCTAAAAATGTATTTATTTCATTGTGTTCGGCGGCAAAATTTGATTTTAGTTAAATATAATTTTTGACGTATACGGAGACTTATTTTTCATTTTTGTTGTAATGTTGTATTTGTTGCCGTAGCGCTGCCACCTACTTATTCCGCCATGCTTACAAATTTTTACTGCAGAAATTTTTGCAGTAAAATTTAGTAAAACAAAAAAAAACGTATGTTTCAAAAGGTAAACAAACAAAAGAAGCAAACAAAAGGCATACAAATTGTAAAAAAATTGTTTAAAAATGAAAAGTTGAAATAAAACTAAAATAAAAACAAAAAAATAATTAATATTAATTAATTAAACTTGTTTGAGAAGAATTTATATGGCTAAATACCAACTTTTGAAACTTTGCTTTGTTATTTTAATTTTTTGGAGTTGTAAAAGTGTCAAGTACTCGGGTACTTAGAACAGCCCTTGTTTTTAAAGTTATCAATAGTAAAAAAAAGTATTCGTGACCTATTGATCAAATTTAGCCGGACACAAATTAGCAAAATCAAATAAAATAAAAAACAAACAAATATGAAAGGTTACATAAAATAATTTGTTTGTATTTTCCAAAAATATTCCGATAAAAAAAACGAGTTAAGTAGTCAAAAGTGTAAACATTTTTCAACACTTCAATTATTTGCCATCAGCTGTTGCCTTTATTTTACGAATTTTTACAAATTTTGCGTTCGCGTACTTTTTTGGACAACAGCTTTTTGTGAGAGCAAATTTTTCAGTTTACTCATTTACTGCATTTTATTGTAAAAGTACTCAAACGCACCTATTATCTTCTTTATTCAGTGGCTTAAATCTTAATACAATGAATTCTATTACTAATACATATTCACATGTGTTTTAATATATTTAGGAAGTGTGCAGGCCACACGATCAATTTTTGTCTTTCAATTCCTTTCAATTTGCTCTCACTCTCATTTTTTTCACTAATACACTCACACTTTTTAAATTGATCACGAGATTGCTCTCAATTTTAACTATCCATTTGTTTGGCAATTCGACGTTCAATTTAACAGCTGATTAGAAGTTTAGTGAGCAAATTTTTCGTTTGTCAGTATAAATTATTTTCTTGATGACATATTGAAAGTAAATTGCGTGCAGCCTACGTCACAGCTTTCAATTTATGTAAATTTTGACAAACAGTATATGTAAAAGACTATCAACAAAAAGTTGATCGTGTGGCCGCAAGGTTAGAAGTGAAACATTGTAAAATTCAAATGTATGCTGACGACGTGCAACTCTATATAAGCTGCAAAATATCAGATACCGCAAATTGCATACAACGGATTAACGAAGATCTGTATCATATTTATCTTTGGGCATCTGCAAATGGCCTAATCTTAAACCCAAAATTCAGTTGCTGTGGTAATTGGACCATCACAATGTATAACTACGTGTCTGCCACCAATAAAGATTTATGATACGACAATTAATTATGTTACTACTGCAAAAAATCTTGTAGTTATTAACAATCAACTTAATTGGTCAGATCATGTGAAAATAAGCTCTGGAAAAACATTTTCTATGCTAAGGAATCTATGGATGTCACAATATTATACACCGATTCACATCCGAATGCTACTAGCTAAAACGTATTTATTGCCTACACTCATGTATGTATGCGAGCTTTTTTCAAGTTGCGATTCTGTTAGTAGGCGAAGGCTAAACGTAACAAACAATAATATTGCAAGATATGTATGTTAATACATATTAGTTTATTATGTTCTTTTGTTTATTTGTTTATTTGTTTATTTGCAAGAATTAAATTTCATAATCAATAAATATAAGTTCATTGCATTTGCTTCTTTTTATTTATGTCGCAATCATAAAATTTTTATTTTTATCACTTTCTTAAGCCAATGACTTATGTTTAGCAAGCACTTTAATTTTTTAAGTAGGTCAAGTTTTTTATTGTACAAATAATTGCTTAAGGCTAGATTACACTATTATACTTTGTATTAATACATGTCAAAAACTCAAGTAATATGACAAAGTGTGAAAGTGTGAATGCAATGTGTCATGAAAATGGAAGTGTTCCGAAAAAAATTTGACATCCCATAGCACTATAGGAAATTTCCCCTTTTTTTTGGCCAAAAGTGCTTAATTTTTTTCATGGAGTTTTTGATTTTTTTTTTCACTATGTACTTAAAAACATACTAAAAAAAGCATCCCCGAAGAATAAAGCATCAATGATGCTTTACCGTTATTTTATAAATGCAAAAACATGAGGTTTGTTTATTAAACAAAACGAGGAAGTTACTATATTAAATTAGACGTGTATATAAGTTTAAAGTTTTTATTCAAAAAATTCATGTAAAAAAAGTGAAAAATTAACAATAATGCTAAAAGTGAGTACTTTTATAGTAGTTAAAAAGATATTCAACTTTTTTTTTTAATTTGGTTAAATCGTAGGAAAGAAAAAGACCTTGATGTTATATACTGTACTAATATATTGCAACTTCACGAAGCTCCGAAAAAAAATGATTAAAAGTGATAGATATAACACTTACGCATTTCGATAGAGCCATAAGTTGTCATCCATTCGCAATTTATTTCAGCTGCATATACTTGCATATGTCTTAAAAAAAGCGTATTTTTCCAGGTAACTTCAGCGTACCAAATGCAGACTTACGCGTGACAAACTTTTTCCCCGTGACGGTGCGTGACTAAAAATTTATTAGCTTAAGGAGGAACACTTCCAAAAAGCGAATCTAAAAAATCATTTAGGAGGAACACTTCCAAAAAGCGAATCTAAAAAATCATTTAGTATGGCCCACTCGTTTGGCTAAAAATTAGTTTTGGCCAAAAAAAAGGGAAAATTTCCTATAGTGCATAGTCCCAATTTACAATGTTGAAATTGAAAGGCAGACATTTTTCTTATTCTCTTTTGAACTTACCTAAACCTTTTACAATCGCGAAATTAATAGACAGACAGAAATTATTTGTTTCTTTTTTTCGTTCTTTTTCGCTGTTGACGGAGACGAACATTTAACAGGCAATGATATATAAAATTACATTGGTGTGAGAAAAAAGATATGAAGCAACAACATGAAAATTGCGAATAGTAAAAGAGAAACACGAAAAATGTCTAGTACAGATAGTCATGTACTACACACTCTACCTCTACAACCCCTCGCCAACAAACTTCGTCTGTCTGCCTTTCACTTGCCACTTTGTAAAAGGGGACATACGACTTCATTGTTTTTTTGAAAATTTTCTAAAAGCTAATACTTTTCATTGGATCAGGGTTGCATTTTAACAAAAGCATGTTCATGTGTGATAGTGTGACTACAAACTGTAAAGTTACATTCGATTTTTTGACAGTCGAAACAAAACTCATTTGATTTCTATCTCACAAAGTATTATGGAATACGTAAGGCTTGTGAGATAGTGTAATCTAGCCTTTATTAGGCATTTATTTATTATTGTTGTATTAAGCATTTAAGTGTATATATTTTATTATAGTTGTTGGTTACATGAAAAGAAAAAATGAACCGAAAACTTAAAATTGAATTTTTTTAATTGACAAAATTTACACTCATACGTACAAAATTATAGTAAAAAATATAAAGCTAGTTAATAATAAGTAGTTATAACATAATAAAGATTATCCTAGAACTAAATAGTAATCTTATCAACTAGCTTGATGTTGAGTTTGAGCAACAATAAATTTTCTACATGCTCAGAACTTAAATTCCCTCTATTTTTGGTCATAATAATTGGCAAAGCACTGAAGGATGTCTCCACAGATACCTGTGTTGCGGGTACAGCTAATGCAACAGCAGCTAGTTTTGATAATTAAGAATCTCTAAAGATTTTTTGTAATTGCAATTTTAAACACAATTTTATATTATAATTTTAATTAAAATTCACAATCAATCCAATTCAATATATTTATTTCTATAATATTAGCATTTCTTTACATTTGACTTAACTTAGTTAAGAGTTTAGGTACAACGTTCCTTTTCTTCTTAATAATTAATTTCAAGTAGTATTATTAACATATATACATTTGCTGTTATTGTTATGTTAAATAAAGGGAAAAATTTAACAAAAACCTATTTGAAACGTGGGGGTATATGATAAAAAGCTTAAACTAGGGTTATTTGCGTAAAATTAAGATGAAATCAGTTCATTTATATGAATATAATGGGAGTATTGACATCTTCTGTGGAAATTTAGTGTGAGCCTGTCAATTTTATCGTAAACGATAAAATTGGCGAGTGCGTGTAAACGTTGGGTGGAGTAGTGCCAAGGTAAATTATATATCAATTTAAGTAGCTTATTTTGAGCTACTTGCAGCTTTTTTAAATGGCATTTATTATTATTGGTTGGAATATTGATTTGATAATCAGTTTTTTGTTTTCGATGTTCAGTTCAGACCTACTGTTTATTATTGGGTACATCATCCTTGTAATTTTATTGATTTTGTCAACAAGATAAGGAATATGGTCGCTGAAAGAGAGTTATGTGTCAAGCATGACACCAAAATATTTGACGTTTCTTTCCCATGGGACATCATGGTTCATAAATTGAAGGGGTCTCTGTGGGATGAAACACTCCTTTCGTTTTCTCGTGTAATATATAGCTTGTGTTTTCTCGGGATTCACCAATATCTTCCATTTGGTGAAATAGTTATTCAGATTTGTTAGCGCTGATTGGAGACTGGTCATTATATTTGATGAAAGTAAATCAGAGCACAGTATTGAAGTATCATCGGCAAATATTGATGTGACGCAATTCGAAAATGGTGGAATATCTGCAGTAAAGATATTATACAAGATAGGTGAAAGGCATGACCCTTGAGGACAACCAGCAATTATGATGGTTTGTTGAGAACAAGTTGTGCCCAGGTATACATTAAACGACCTGTTGTACAAAAAACTTTGGATAATTTTTATAATTTCCATCGGGAAATTGAAGTTTTTCAATTTAAAAAGAAGTCCGTTATGCCAAACAGAATCAGAAGCAGCCTTTATGTCTAGGAGAACCATTCCCGTTGATTTGCCGTTTTGAAAATTATTTTTTACAAGTTTTCTAATTTTAAGTAAAGGTTGGGTAGTGTTATGTTCTTTTCTAAAACCAAATTGTTGTGAAGGTAGGATATTATTTTCATCAATAAAACCGTTCAATTTTTCTTTTATTATTTTTTCAAGTATTTTACTTGTGGAAGAAAGTAGACTTATCGGTCTATAAGACAATGGAGTATTTACAGGCTTGTTTGGTTTTAGTATTGGTATAGTCTTAGATATTTTCCATGAGTTTGGGAAATAGCACAGTTTTAGACATGCGTTAAATATTGTTGTAAGATAAACTATTCCTTTATTTGAAAGAGTTATTTATTTATTTTATTTATTTATTAGATATCAATACAAAGATTTTTTAAGCATTTGTTATTGATACCATCCCCTCCAGGGGATTTTTTGTTTTTAAGTTTTTTAATAATGCCAGCTGTTGTTCTTTGATTTATAAAGTACGAATTTTGTGGACTTGGATTTACATAAAGAATTTCATTCAACAGCATTATTTACTTCAGCAATAGTGGTTGTATCGCTAAGGTGAGTCGAAATACAATGATTCGATTTAAAGCATTGAGCCAAGATTTCGCACTTTTCTTGCTGGGTGTAACATACCACGTTATTGTGTTTAAGAATCGGAATAATTTTTGATTTCTTCCTGAGCATTTTTGATACTTTCCAAAAAGGGGAAGCTGATTTGTCGAGCGTGGACAACATATTATTCCATGCATGATTTCTAAATTGTTTTATTTCTTTAGTAATGCTTATGTTTAGTCTAGACATTTGTTGGTGGTCTTCAATGTCCCGAAAACGCTTCCAGTTTCGTCGATAAACATTTCTAATTTGTATCATTACAGTTGAAATTTTTATTCCTATATTTTCGATTAAATTTGTATTTAATATGGGTAGTAGCTGATGCTGGATATGTTTTTTTACTAGGATTGCTACACCCCCTCCCCTACCTTGCTGACGATCATATCTGTAGCAATAATAGTTTTGATGTTTTATTGAGTACTTATCGTTGAGCCAAGTTTCACATATAATACAAATGTCAACATTTCGATTTATCAAAAACTGGAATAATTCTTCTTTTTTGTTGTGAATGCCACGGGCGTTCCATGTTGTTATATTTATATTGGTATTCATGGATACAAAAACTTACAGGCAAGGTTTGTAATAACCTCAAATTGGTCTTCTCGAGACCTACAATTTTTTAAACTAGAGATAAGTTCAAAAGTCAAATTTTTCATTTCTTGAAAGGAAAACAGGTTGTTGTTGATATTGTTAGAATTGTATATGGTATCACCCGAATTGTTGTTGGCATTGCCAGTATTGCTGTTGGTATTTGTAATACTAGGTTGATTATAATTAATTCATTTGAATTTGGACTTTGCCTTTGGTTTAACGAATTTGGAAAATTAACATTGTAATTCATGCCATTTTTAAATGAACAGTTTCTTTGCCTAATGTTCCTTGGAAGGGCACGTTGCTTAGTTTGAATGTATGTTTCCCTACTAGGGCAGTTAGGAGACATTGCCTTGTGGGCACCACTGCAATTAGCACATTTTTCAAAGGAAGCATCGTAATCTTTAGTAGCATGCTCTCCGGCGCAACGGGCACAAAATGTTTTGACTTTACATCTACTAGAACCGTGGCCAAACATTTGGCAGTTGTAACACTGGGTCAGTCAATGTCGTTCTGGGACGTTTTGACAGGATAGGTCAGAAGGTTCTGCCGACAATTAGCGATGTCATGCAAGGGGCGCTGGGCGAACTGTCAGCATGGGCGACTGATAAGGGCTTGGGAGTTAATCCGGAGAAGACAGAATTAGTTCTTTTTACTAGGAGGTAGAAGGTGGAGAATTTTAGGCTGCCGGTACTAGGGGGAGTAGAGCTTAGGCTATCTGATAGTGCTAAGTATCTAGGAGTTTTTCTGGACAGTAAGCTGTCCTGGACGAGGAATACTCACGAGAGGCTAAAGAGGGGTCTCAATGCTTTCTATGCTTGCAGATATCGTCGATAGGTAGGAGTTGGGGACTCCGGTCGTCAGTTGTGGGATGGCTGTACACTTCGGTGGTTAGACCCATTCTTACGTATGGATGCTGTGTTTGGTGGGAGGCATTGAAACTAGCTAGTCGGAGGGACCTTCTAAGGCTCAGAGGTGTGCTTCGATCGGCATGACAGGTGCCTTGAGAAGTACCCCTCAGGCGGCTCTGGATGTTATTCTTCATCTTCTGCCTATAGAGCAGTATGTGAGGGAAATGGCAGCAAGGAGCATTCTTAGGCTGAGGGAGCTAGAACTGTTAGGAAATTTCACGGAGATGAAGGGCACGGGTGCGGGGGTCTACATTGAGGATCTGGACATCAGAAAGTGATATAGACTTCCCGACGACTGCAGTGTATTTCAGGCGGAGCTTCTGGGGGTTCTCAGGGCCGTGGAATTGGTAGGAGCTAACATTGGCAAGGGCTCGGAGGTCACTATATATGTGGACAGCCAGGCGGCTCTTAGGGCCTTGATGGGCTGTTATGTGAACTCCAGGCTAGTGGACGATTGCAGGAGGGCTCTAGGAGTAATCTTAGGGAATTATGTTGTGAGGCTCTGCTGGGTACCGGGTCACTGCAACATCACCGGCAATGAGATAGCTGATGAGTTGGCAAGACTGGGCTCGGAAATGGAAGATCCTGACAGTTTGCAAGTGGTCAGACCTCCAATGGGCTTCTTCTTTGGGAGAATTAGAGAATGGATTCTGAACAGGACTAATCGGGCTTGGCGGGGCCGAACGGAGTGCCGAGTATCGCGCACGCTGTGGCCGATGCTTAGTAGGTCAAATTCGGACGCGCTGCTGGGTAAGAGTAGGGCCTGCGTCAGGACCATGATAGGTATTATCACGGGCCACTGTATGATAGGCAGAATGGCGGTGAGAATGGGGTCTGGCTTATCGGATATATGTAGGCTGTGTGAGGACCCAGAGGAGTTGGAGACAGTTGAGCACTTTCTGTGCCACTGTCCCAGGCTACAGAACAGCAGGCTGAGGTGGCTAGGTAGCAGATTCCTGCACGAATTGGGAGATGTCTCGGAATGCCGGATCGAGAATCTGACGGGATTCGTAATGGGAATGACCTGGCTGCGCGGCAGGAGGCTGGGAAACATGTAGGGCAGTTTTTCCTGTTTGGTAGGGTTGTGTTTTGCTTGTTCTGTCCGATTTCTTATCTTCCACTATCTTCCTTCCCTGTGCTTTCACCATTTACTTCTTCAACTCTGTCACAGTAGATATCTTTCTGTTCTTTCTTCCTTTGTTTCACTAATTAAAGGCATCACAATGGACCATATTGGTCTCTGGGTGAGGGTGTGAAGTTTGCTTCACACCAGCCTTTCTAACCTTACCAAACCTAACCTAACACTGGGTCAGCTTAGCTTTATTAGGTTTCTGATATTCCCATCTTACTTTAATATATTCGATGATTGAATAGTTTTTTCTTAACTCTTTTAATGTTATAGATTTTTGTTCAAAATAGACAATGAAAATTATTTGTTCGCTATAACCTTCTCTAGCTTTAGTGATGATTTTTACATCCGTACATTTTAGACCTAGCTTTAAAAGTCTATTTTTAATAACTGCTGGGTCAGTTTTATCAAGGCCCAATAGAAAGAACAGCCTTTAGGGCTTTTCGTTTTTAGCTGCATTTGTTAGTAAGGGACTCATAAACTAATTTATAATCTTCTTTGTTGGTACAGAAAATTTTTATGCCAATAGATATTTTGCGTAAAGAATATTCTTTTATTTTTAATATTCTACATATTTCATGAATTTGTTCTATTTTACACTTAAGTATTGTTATTGGTGGTATGTTTATTTTCACGGTTTTATCGACAACAATTTCGTCATCTTAATCAACAGTTTGAAACGGAGCAAAATAATTTTGATTTTCCGTTCTCTGAGAACTGATTGTTTTTGGTTTTTTTTGTCATTTTTTGCCTTAAGGAGGCAGAAACATCGCACGTAAACGTTTAATTTTGTTTGTGTTTTTTAATAAGTTATTTTTTGTTATTATAATAATAAGAAAAAATATCTGTAAATTATTTTACAAAAATACAAAGAAACAGAGTAAATTACGACCATACGTACGTATCAAACGATAGTACAAGACTGAAAATTCACAATCATATTCTCTAGATCGAACAGAGTTTTTTATTGTTAGTTTCTAAAAACAAAAAAAAAATATTTTTCTCAAAAACGTTTTTTTTAAGAACTTTATCATTTTGAACTTAAAGAAACACCACTCAACACAAATTCGCCCTACGTGCTGCTAGCACCCAGTCTCCTGCCACGCAACCAGGCCATCCCTATTACGAATCCTATCAGACTCTCGATTCCACAGCCCGAGACATCCCCTAATTCGCCTAGGAATCTACTGCTCAGCCACATCAGCCTGCTGCCCTGTAGCCTAGGACAGTGGCACAGATTGTGTTCAAATGTCTCTAACTCCTCCGGGTCCTTGCACAACCCGCACATATTATTGCACAGTTTAAAATATTTTTCGAACACCAATGATAAATATTTTTTAAAAAACATAAAATAAAAACGTTTTCCGGTCCTTGAAATAGTCTTTATTATTTACAAATGCTTATTTGTTATTTTTATTTGTGCACAAAGCATATAGTCACTTTATTTTTCGATCTTTTTTAGTTCTTCTTTTTTCTTTTAATTGTATTTTTATTTTATTAAATATAATATTGTATATAATATGAATATTTGCTAAACTACTACCCAATACTGTAATACAAGATTTTTTCTTGTTGTCAGTGTTTAAAAAACTTAAGTCAAAAGTCGAAAAGTCGCAAAATTTTAACTTTTCAATGCTTTTACTTTTCTCTGCTTTTTAAAATCAAACATCGATTCTGTTAAAACTTATGAAAACAATCGGCAGTCGTGTGCTAAGTTTTCTTCTGCTTTTGATAAGTTAAAAAAATCAAAATCGCAAGCAGTGTCTTTGCTTTTGAAAGTTGTCAGAAGTCGCAGTCTTAAAAGCAGGCAGTCTTTTAGTTTTGTACATTTTTAACAGAAAAATATTCTCTTTTCTCTTCTGTTTTTTTTTACATTTATACTTACTCACACACAGGGGTGCCAGATGGTGTTGGTAAAAAATCGGCATATTTTCAAAAAAAAACAAATATTTTAAACACAAAAAAACATGTTTTTAATAACAAAATCGAAAAATTCAGCATTACATATAAAAAGTAAAAAAGTAAACGTTTTACAACGGCTTATGTAAATTTATATATTGTAAAGTTCAGCCCTATTTAATTACATTCAATGAAGCGGATTTTAGCGAAACGGAACAAATTGTTTTTTTGGGATTTATAACAAAATATTTTTAATTATTCTAAATATACAAATATTTTTATCAAAAACTAAAAAATAAATGCTATGGCGATTTTGGCGATTTTTGACATTGAATTTGGCGAAAAATTTCAAAATCAATCTGACAACCCTGATTGGGACTTATAATTTGCAAATACAAAGAACTTTTTGCTTCTGCGACTGTTTGCGACTTACAAAAGCAAAGAGATTGATTTTACTTTTACTTGTGAAACTGTTCAAAAGAAAAGAAAATCAAAATCACAATTTTTAAAACAACTGCTGGCAAAAGTGTCGTTCAACTGTTTGTTTTTCGTTTTGTGATTTTGCTTTGACTGAAACTGTTGTTGATTTCAGAAGCACAAGCAGAAGTAAAATCAAAAGAAATGAAAGTTATTGCAGTTTTTTAAACACTGCTTGTTGTATTGCATTGATAAGATTAATAAATAAATAAAAGTTTAAACAAATAAAATAAATTTGATTCTATTATCAAAGTTGTTTTTGGGAATACAATTATTTATTAAAAGATTTTGTTTGTTGTGCTTAATTCACTTTTTTTAATAATAGATAAAAAAAATACCAGTGTTGCCACTTTGTGGGTAATTACCCAAATTTGGTGTAATTTTTACTCTTGTGGGTAGAGCGTGGGTAATTTCTTTGAGAGATAGATCAGGTGTAATTTGAAATTCTTTCATTTTAAAACAAATAATATAAGGATTTGATTTTAATGATAAAATTTATGCCATTTGAGATATTGTTGATCTTAAAAGTTTCCAGTATATTCAACCAAAGTCACTGTTTATTAAAAAAAAAAGCTTATCAATCAAAGGATTGATAGTGATTGCCGTCTGATGGACAATTAAATTTCGATAAATGTAAGCTTTAAAGTGATTTAAAATCTGAAGTTTATTCGAAAAATAAGGAATTTATACTAAGAAAAACCTCTGGAAAAAGTAATAAATTTTGTGTTTGCTTTTACATTTAAAATGCTTTAGTTGAGAAATATTTAGCGCTTTAACATTTGTTAAACTGATTTGAGAAACACTAAATATACTAAATAAAGTCTATAAAGGGTGAACATGAACAGTATGCACCTTCCCTAGATAAGGGGATGTATAACTTATTATTTTAAGTACAGGTCGTAATCATTAAGTTATTTGGCTCATTAGTTTTTTTTCTGAAAATTTTGAGAATCGGTCCCCCATACGAACTTTTTTCCTAAAAGAGTCTTTGTGCCCATAAACCATCTTATTATGTTGCTATTTAGACAAAATTTGACCCAAATATATTTTATTTCAACATAAATTATTTTTGGAATGAGTCCATTTCACGAAAAAGCTTGCATGCCATAACTGACTTATAAATATTGGTATACATTGATAAAAAAATAACAACTATGCCATGACAACATTTTGTGATGTTAGGTTTAGAAACTTAGGTCATATATAAACCCTCTCCCTTAAATCCCTTTAAGACGAAAAAACTCAAATATATGTAGTTACCTAGATAGTTTTCGACGTTAGTCTTAACCTTATAACATAATTTTATTTTAATAGGTCCATAATTGAATATGCGACCCTACAAGGGAACACTCTTAAAAATTTATTTGTAAATACTCTCTAATTTCTTCTTTTTCGTAAGTTTTTTTATAATTAAACGTTAATTTGATATCAGGTGTTATTTCATTTAAATTGGGTAATTTTGCGTCATCTTCAGTGTAGTTTTGAATTTTGCTGATGGTAACACTAAAAAATACTGAAATTAATTGTTGGAGGATAAGCTGTTCCTATGCGCATTCCACTGGTTGCTTAGGCCAGATCATCAGGAAACGTTCTCCTAAATAATTTTAGAAAAGTCAAAGCTATCAGCAAACAAGACAACAGAGGGAATGAGAATCACATACATACATTAAAAAAGTCTGATTTGCAACGATATCAACGCTTAAACAAAATACCAACAATAAAACAGTGAGTTTATCTTTGCTTACATTCCCCACTACATTAAGTTGGAATTCTCCTAACATTAATTGTAGTTGTAAGTGGGTAAAGAAAAAACCAATTAAAAACAAATTGCTTTTATTGTTTTCACAAGAAATCAAAATAAAAACAAATTGCCAGTTCATAAACATAAACGGCAATGAGGTGGCTGATGAGTTGGCGAGACAGGGCTCAGAGATGGAGGATCCTAACTGTATGGAGGCGGTTAGGTCTCCAATAGGCTTCTATTTTGGAAGGATCAGGGAATGGATTCTGGGCGCGACCAATCGGGCCTGGGGAAACCGAACGGACTGCCGGGTATCACAGATGCTGTGGCCGGTGCTTAGGAAGTCCGATTCGGAGTCGCTGCTGGGCAGGAGTACGGTCTGCGTTAGAACCATAATAAGAATAATCACGGCCCACTGCATGATAGGCAGGATGGCGACGAGGATGGGATCCGACTTGTCGGATATGTGCGGGTTGTGTGAGGACCCGGAGGAGTTAGAGACAGTTGAACACAATCTGAGCCACTGTCCTAGGCTACAGGGCAGCAGGCTGATGTGGCTGGGCAGCAGATTCCTAGGCGAATTAGGGGATGTCTCGGGCTGTGGACTCGAGAGTCTGATAGGATTCGTAATGGGGATGGCCTGGCTGCGTGGCAGGAGACTGGGTGCTAGCCGCACGTAAGGCGAATTTGTGTTGAGTGGTGTTTCTCTCGGGTTTGGTCATTTTTATCTTTTCTTATGCTTTCGCGATTTATTTCACCTACTTTCCATCTACCTATGTCTAAACAAGGCTTCACAATGGACCATATTGGTCTCTAGGTGAAGGTGTGAAGGAGACTTCACATCAGCCATTCTACCTACCTACCTACTGTAAATCTTAGAAAAATGTTCTTTTAGTTTTTCTAATTTTAAAGAATCATTTTCTAAAATAACTCCAATTGAAATTATATCTATTTTTATGGGCTGTAGAACCAGGCTTAAGGTTTTAAAGTCTTTTATTAAAAAGAGCTGATTGTTCAAGTTTTACCTGTTTCATAATAATAATACTAAGTAATTACATTTGCTTAGATAACAATAAATAATCTGGATCATGCCGTTTTAAAGTTCTATGATAAATTATTCTTAAATTTGTTTGCCAAAGAAATTTTACTTTAAATAGCTTTCTTAAATTCAGGTGTGTCACAGAAACCAAATTCGTACGAAAGTGAAAATGAAAACGTTTTTACTTTCTCTAGAAAACGTAAAAGGAAAAAATTTTTCGTTTCAAAATAGTGAGGTGTAAGAACTTATTTGAGAGCACTAACATAAAAGAAACTTTCTAACGATAGAGAATCCTGTTGTTTCTCAAGTTGTGTCTTGAAAAATAGACAAAACCTGTTTAGATAACAAGTTTCTTATATTACTTACAGGTTACAAACTTAACAAAAAAAAATGTGAAAATAAACAGTTATTGAAGTATGCCCGGATTAATATCGGTATTAAGCAATTTTTCAAGTATAATATTTAGTTTTGAACCAGTTTTTTAATTTATTTTTGAAGAACTCACAACCATTTCTATTTGTTTTTTTAAATTTTTACAAAGAAGCTGTTTATTAATGATATATTCAATAACAAAAAAACTTCGTTTTGACTTTTTTCGGATTTATGAAAACGTACGAAAGCTGAAGAAGCAAACCAAAAAAGGTACGAATTGAAAAATCTGAAAATTTTCACTTTCGTACAAATTCTGTGACATTATTGGAAATTAAATATTTTTCACAATCTAAACAAATTTGCTTCGAATGAATATTAGTAATCCTATGTAATGTTGAAGAGAACTTAAGAATATGTTCAATAATTTCTGACTTTATAAGAGTTCTATCTGAGTCTGGAAAATGATTTAAAATATTCTGTCCAACATCAATTTTAAAATGATCCCAATTGGCATTTTTTAAAGAAACAAAATTACGAAGCGGATTTAAAACAACTTTAAAATTTCGAAGTTTAATACGACATTTTAATGGGTAATGGTCAAAAAAAGAAAGCAAACTTGTTATTTCAAAAATCTTATTTAATTCATTGATGCAGTTAGGACTTATAAGGAAATTATCAAGAAATGAGGAGTTGGATTACATTCCAAAAAGTTTTCATTAAAATTGCATATCGACGGCATTTATCCAAAATGGTTTATCTGCAAGACCCTGATTGTTCAGAAGAAGCAAAAAAAAGTATTTAAAATTCGATCTTCTACAAAATGATTGATAGGCTTCTACTAATTCCCAAAAATATAAATTATAAAATAAAACCCATTATTCGAATTTTTACGGTAGATAAACCGTTTTGCCTTAGAAAATTTTCGATGTAAACATTAAAATGAGAAGTTTTCTTGATGAAGCGATTGTGGTATATCCTGGGTATTTTTTCATTCGTATTGGAAGATCTTTGTACTCATCATTAAATCTGACTTTGCATTTTACAGTACCATTCGATAAATATAAAAGTGTTTTCAGTTTTGCAACAGTTGTGCCATTCTTAGTTCGTCCAGGACGAATACTGGCAAAGCGTGTAATATTTTCAGCGTCGAAGTTTTTGAAAAAAATGTATTATAATTATTCGGTATCAAACGGTTTGCTTATTTTTTTTGCCACCAACCCTTACACTTTTCCACGCCTGTTTCGTTATATTGATATAATCATGAAGTATATACATATGTATCAGAGAATGACAAAAGTATAATTTTAAGTACTCTTTTAGTATTAGTGAGAAATCATGTATGGGCATGTATGGGTAAAGATAAAAACCATACACATACATACCATTACCCATAACAAGTTGAAGTTAAATATGCATAGGTATACGCTGGCAATGAGTATTTGTATATTCATTCTTCTTTAAGAAAGCACATGCAGATATAAATAAAACTTGTATTGGCTATCTGCAATACCCATAAGAATAAATATGTATGTGTATTTACGTTATTTACTCTTTTTAATTAGCACAACATACAAATCAATACTTATATACATAAAAAACAATATCTTCCGTCTCGTGTTACCTCTCTATGCTATGTGCGTGTGACAGCGACAAGTGCAAAAAAATTATTTATTTTTGCATGTAAAAAACCTTTACTCATCCGCATAATTTTTTTACACTTGTCGCTGTCACACGCACATAGCATAGAGATGTGACACGAGACGGAAGATATTGTTTTTTATGTATGTAAGTATTGATTTGTATGTTGTGCTCATGGCCCAACTTGTATTTCTGCGCAAAACTACAACAATATAAAAAACAAAACACATTTTGTTTCTGTAAATTAAAAGATGTCAAAACTCAATGCATTTGTTTGTGTAAAAAATGGACAAGATGTCAAAAGCAATTGCTACAATAACAATAGCACGACAAAAACGCAACTCTACAAAATATCAGCAGGCGTTTCGAGCAGACCTACTAATTGGGCCATGGTTGTGCTAATAAGAAAGAGTGTAACCGCCACTCAATACATTTAGACGCCGTTCTGTAACGATTTATAATTCAAACGTTTCATTTTATGTTTATTTTGGCATAGTTTTTGCAGACCCCAAAGTAGTTCTCGGTTTAACAATAGCGTACTGCCGCCTCAAACATTTTTATTTGTGCCGTAAGAGTTAACCCATCCTTAATTTTTTTTCTTTAATTTCGAAGATACCAATTTAGGATATAAAAATTAAACAATTTATATATACTAGCGCTTGCCTAATGGTCAATATTCGACCATAAATTTTTATGTAAATATGAAGAAAACATAGTACATCTATGAATTTACATGTTTTGAGAATTTATTTGTTCCGTCTTAGTTGATCGATTTGGCGATGGACCAACCTCCGGTTCATATTTTATCTTCCACGTGAGTTAATCTATTTTGTAAGTTCAATATAAAAAAATATCAGAAAATATCAATTGAAAAACAAAATAGTATCCAAAAGCCTTCTCTTATAGATTCTAATCCGCTCAGGACATTGCTTGTTTATAATTTTACTTTTATGTATGTAGACATACATTGGCACTGCTGATGTTACAAAAAAAATGTATTTTATTTATCAAAAAAAAATATGTACATAGTCCCATACCTGGCTAGTGATCAAAGCACATTTTTGCTAAAACATTTCATACAAAAATTTTTTTTTCATATTTACGCAGTAGTGCCAAAAATACTGAAGGTACCCATGTATATTTTCTTACACATAGATATTTTATATGTATGGCAGATAACCAAAACGCATTCATGGGTATTGAATAATATCTGCATAACATTCATGTATTTAAGTTTACTGAATGTGGTTGCGTGAAATATTGCCGTGCATAAGTATAAGTAATACACAAATTTTTTGCAACGCACAACCATAGCTGCGGTTATTATCTGTGTTATAAGTATAGATATACACAATAACGTAAAGCGTGGGTAAATACCTCTGTATATTATTCTTATGGGTACTTGTCATTCTCTGATATGTATATGGATTAGTTCTTCAACGTTTTTTTAAATTTTTGCATGTGCACTGTCACATTCCGTTTGAGTGTGTTTCCATTTTCCAGATATCTTTGCTCAATAATTTTTTTGTTTTCTATTGAGAAATTAGACAAGGCCCTTGCGAGAAAATCGTTCCGATTTAAGTAGCCGTTACCATCGGAATAAATAATTATAGGCAAATCATCCTTTAGGCAGTGTGTCTTAAGACGGTGCAGTATTATTGAAATAAATGTGGATGCTGAAAGATCGCCGTTAGTTTCGCTCCATCAATAATTAGTGCACTGATGCGATTAAAGATTATATATCTGCAAACGTTGCTTATAATAAATGGCAGATGCGTTTATATTGGGACATTTTTTTTAAAGCTTGAGCTTCCATTGTTAAAAGATGACACAGGTTTAGGGAAGCTTTATTTTTTTATTATTTTGTTTCTCATGTCGAGCTTGTTCTTTTTTTAAAATGTATTCATTATATAATTCATAAATCTTCTTAACTTTGAAACCAATACATACATATATCACATTGATCTTTTCGAGGCATAAATAAAGATAAGTTCTTTTCTTTTAAATAATTTGAAAAAGTACACATTAAAACCGGCTGCACTTGCTTATTATTACATTTGAAGGCAAAGTCTCTGTAAATATCGGATTAGTATTAAATGCAGAAGCTACGAAAATTTTGGAACTGCTTCTTCGACAGTGGTGACTCCATGACCTTGAACAAACACCTTTTTCGCTTCTTAAATCATATTCCAAAACCTCTTAAATATACCCAGTCTTGCAGCACTATCAAAATGTTGACAATATCTATCTTTTACTTTTAGACATGTTGTTGTACAAGTTTGGCTTATACGTCTTTTTGGTCTTGGAGTTAATACCGATTTGTATTTAATATATCACAAATTAAATTTGAGGACAAAAATTTTGCCATATATATATACATACATACTATATGCACACTATGTTAACTTATAATATTTTTGTCTAAAGTAATATACTCCCATCTCACTTATCGAAGATAGAAACATTTTGAAAATTATTTCAAATCAGCGTATTAATATTCATCAGACCCACCAATTTTATTTTTGCATTAAACGCCGATATTTGTTTGTGATCGTTCGACAGACGTTTTTATGAAAAATATGTCGTTAAGTTCTTTAATATTTTTCTTTTTATATAATTGATCTATACTAATAAGATGTTAATTAATACTTAAGTTACTATTATAAATAAAGAAAAAATTCTTATTCTATTATATTCATAAGAAAAGTTGAATTCGTTTTAAAATAATTACGTTCTTACAAATTTTTAATATACGACTGGTATGAAAATTTCGCAAATGCATTGTAGATAAACCATTTTGCCTTCAAAAAAAAAAGTGTGTATGTAGATAAACCACACAAAAAATGTAAATAACTCGCACATGTTCTACAATTCTGAATGGTAGACCAAGAGGTGATGAAGAAGGACAGTTAACCTACATCAGTAATGCAGGAGAATCTGTCAATAATATCTGTGCCTCATCACAAGAATTTTTACAATATATTGATGAATTTACAATCGAAGACAAAGTATGGTCGGACCACTTTCCCATTATGTTAAAACTAAAGATTAAAAGCACAAACGAAATTGTAAGGAAGCTACATTTGCCGAAACTACGCTGGAAAAGTTGGGCGAAATACCAATATCAAACAAAGCTAAATATTAACTTAGAATCTATAACCAACACAGAAACGAATCTAAATGAACTATGTGAAGTAATAAAGAAAGCCTCATCCACAGCAGCATTAAAGAATATGTCGTTCGAACCCAAAAACAAATGGTACAATAACAGATGCAATAGCGCAAGACAAAAAAGCTTTGAATTGCTACAGCAATATAGAAGCACTAAAAGCCCAATTCTTAAAGCAAGGTATATTGAAGCACAGAAAAAATATAAAAGCGTATGTAATGTGTGTAAGACTGAGTATTATCAACAACTTACAATGAGGATCAACAGTGTTAATGATAGCAGGCAATGGTGGAAATTGGTGAACGAAATACGGAATCGTCAATATCAAATTGGTTGCAATGTCTCCGTTTCTGCTTTTAAACAGTATTTTGAAAATTTACTAAACCCCGTGCAAACAGAAGTACACATACACTATGCACCAATATTTAAAGAAGATATTTTGCTAGATAGTCCAATAACTATGAACGAAATTAAAGCCATGCCGAATAAGGTAAAACTGAACAAAGCACCAGGTGAAGACAGAGTCCCTTATGAATTTTTTATAAATGCCACAAATGAGTTCTACACAAAAATGCTATCAGTATACAATAATGCATTTACCAGTAACCAGGTAGATAACTCTTTCACAAAAACTATTGTTTTCCTATCTACAAAAAGGGAGATCCAAGCCAACCTGCAAATTATAGAGGTATCTCATTTATGAACTGTGCTGTTAAGATAATGATGGGAATTTTAAAGGATCGACTGTTAAACTGGGTAGAACATAATCAAGTGCTTAATGAGTATCAAGCAGGTTTTCGCAGAAATTATTCCACGGCTGACAACATTTATAATTAATCAGCTATTGTTAGCATAAAGTTGGCAGAAAAAAGAAAGTTTATGCTTTTTTTGTGGACTTCAAAGCTGCGTTTGATAGCGTCTCAAGAAAAGCTCCGATTTATAAGCTCTTTCAGATGGGAGTCTCATACAAATTTGTCCAGTTCATAGAAAAAATATATTCTAATACACAATTTGCTGTGTGGACTGGTAAAGACTTTTCAGAATATTTCCAAACAAAATCAGGTGTTAAACAAGGGTGTTTACTGTCACCATTACTTTTTGCCCTGTACATTAATGATCTACATGAATGTTTGGAAGGTGGTCTTATGGTAGAAAATATAAATATTCGACTTTTACTCTATGCCGATGACATCGTCATATTATCTGATGATATTACGGCAATGCAAAAAATGATACATAATCTTGAAAATTACTGCAACATGTGGAATCTGGAAGTTAATTTAAACAAATCCGAAATTTTGGTGTTCAGAAATGGCGGTCGACTAAGTCAACAAGAAAAATGGGTTTTTAAAGGAGATGAGGTAAAAATATCCCCTGAATTTAACTACCTGGGAGTCATCTTCACGCCAAAACTGAAGTTTAACAAACATGTCGAAAAAAGGAACAATCAGGCAAAAAGTGCAATAAATTCAACATGGCAAAGTTTGATAGGGAAGAAAGATATAAATCTTAGAATGAAGTGGAAAGTCTATCTTGCAGTGTGCAGAGCAATTCAATCCTATGCAGCTCAGGTTTGGGGTTTTGGACATTTTGAAGATGTTGATAAGCTTCAACGATATTTCATGAAAAGAATATTACATTTACCTACATTCACTCCAAGCTACATTCTTATGTTAGAAACCGCTGCTGAAGACATCCATCTTTATACATTGGGACTTCATCTTAAATATTTAAGCCGAATAATGTACAACTATACACCGAATAGATTATCTCACCAATTATCCTTAATTTTATTGCGTCGCAACATTTTTTGGGTAAACGAATTAAAGGCGAAAGCTACTTCCTTAAACATTCAATGGCCAGAAACACACCACACGGAACCACAATGGAATTGCTTTAGTACGGAATTGCTTAGTAACTTGAAAATCAATATCTTGAATGAAAGATTGGAGAGTAAATCAAAAACCACCACAAGGATCTACAAACATCTGGATTATGAAAGAGGATTACATTACTTTAATGATGACTTAAATACAGATAAAATCACATGGATATTTAAAGCACGCAGTGGACTAATTGCACTAAACTATAAAATATTTGGGGCAGCAAACGAAGACAAGTTTTGTAAATTGTGCAACCTACAGGCACATGAAACATTCCAACATTTTTTTGGTATCTGTCCTATACTAAAAGAATTTAGATATGCCATATTTCCATATTTTAAGACTGGGTGAATTTAGTAAAATATTTCAAATGTGCGTTAACTTATAGAAATTATTTTATAACAGAATTTAACTAAATTTTGTTGTAGTTTTAATAACCAAATTTTATTTTTGCATTGAATGCTGATATTTGTTTGTGATCGTTCGACAGACGTTTTTATGAAAAACATGTCGTTAAGTTCTTTAATATTTTTCTTTTTATATATATTTGATCTATACTAATAAGATGTTCTATTCTATAAATCAACATTTTGATCAGAAATTCATACCATAGGAAAAGTGCATCATAGGGAATAGTTTGGCATCAAAAACTCATTTTTACAAAATCTGGAGATAAACCATTTTGAATAAACACCGTCGATATATAATCTCCTCAAGAGGTAATTACATGTAAAGTTAATAGAACCAAATAAAAACTTTTCAATTGAATTATTTAATTTTTAATTCAATAGAAACAAAAATATGTAGAAATTCTATCCCAAATACATCAATTAAGGAAAACTTATAATATTTTCTTAAAACTATTGCAACGCCTTGGAAACCCGCTGATTCAAATCCGGGCTATAAGGCCCTCGACACCCTGCAATACGTTCTATCCCTCAAGGATCGGTTAACGGCATCACGGAATCTTTCCGTATCACCCCATAGTAGTGACATAATGGGGGCTTTACCCTTCTGTCCCTTACCTCTAAGTCCAGATTCGAATTCCCTCTCGCAAGTTCGTCCGCCACCTCATTGCCATCCACCTTGCAGTGTCCGGGTACTTAACACAGCCTTATTGTGAATGCCACCATGAACACCCTTAGAGCATTCCTACACCGTGCGACCAGGCTCGATCGCACGTTATAATTTGACAATGTTCTAAGCGCAGCCTGACTATCGACGTAAATTGTCACCACAGACCCCCCAATATAAACACCGGCACCAGTGCCAGTGTCCATCTTGGACCCGTCCGTAAATACTACCCACCCCTCAAACAGTCCGTTAGATCCACGCCAAACTTTACTATCCACCGATGGTGTAACACAGAAGTCCAAGGTCATAATCCTATGATCCGAGATTCCCGCCGGAATACTACCCTGATCAAGCAGACCCACTTCGTATAGAATCCTTGTGTGGTCATCCCGCCTATGTCTAATCAACGAAGACTCGTATAGTCTAAATAAGTTCCTAGCAGCCACACTCCGCACATAATGTTCAATGGGGGACAGATCTATTTAGTAGGATATCCAACGCCGCCTATGGTGTGCTTCTCCTTGCACCTGTGATGCCAAGAGACGCACTCCTCTGAGCCTTGTTGAACATCTTTCTATAGATATCCACTCTTAACGCATCCCACCAAACAGTGCATCCGTCAGTAAGAATAGGCCTTACCACCGATGTATAAATCCAGTTTACCATTTCCGGGCTTAGTCCCCAATTCTAACCGATGAAGTTTCTGCACTTTTCATCCTCTTCTGGGTGTTTCTCCTCCAAGACAGTTTACAGTCGAGGAAGTTACCCAAATACTTAGCACAATCAGATAGAGTTAACTCGACGCCATTCAGCACAGGCTCCTTAAAACCCTCTATCCTGTGCCATCTGGTAAAAAGTACCACCTCAGTCTTCGCTGGGTTTACCCCCAGCTCTCTATCCTTTGCCCATGCCGAGAGTTCCCCCAATATCACCTGCATAATTTCACCGATCGTAGACAGAAATTTTGCCCTGGTCAGCAGAACTATGTCCTCCGCATAGGCAACGACTTTTAACTTTTAATTAATACATTGAAAAGCTTTAAAATTATTTGCTTGAAAATGGCTACCAAAAGATTTTCCATGTTGAATAAAATTAGAACTAGCTAATGCATTTAAAACGTTGGCTGAAACCTGTTGCCTTCTTTCAAAGGCCTCACATGTAACTGTTTTTTTTTATATTTAATATATTTAATGAAAGATTTATATGAAATTTGATGGATGCCCAAATTGTTTACAGTTATTACAAAATGGTAAATTTTCCTTTGAAGAAAATAATTTGACAATCACCAGTTCCATGATCTTTGTCACATTTATAATGCACCTGTATTGCCTATTACAATTAATTGACATATGCCCCCATTGCTGACAATACCAACATTATATTTCTTTCGAATTCCTTTTAGGAGATTCCAATAAAAATTTTTTAATGAGAATATATTTCATATTTGTAATTTTCACAAGCCCACAATGTCTACAAAAACATTTCTTTCGCATATTTATATTGAAAACAATATTAAAAAACCAAAATTTGTGGGTCAGGCAGTTAAACTTCTACCTAATTTTAATGTCACTAAGAATAAACATTTTTAGAGTAAGGTGTTGAAAACTTCTGCATCGAAAAAACTGTATCGAATGTATCTGGAAGGTCGAAATCAATCTCATTTTTAAATGCAATTAAATCAGTTTTAAAATATAATCCACGGACATATTCGCACGTTTTCTTTTTAATCGAGTGAAATAATAAGAATCAATCTTCTTATCCCTTAATATCTGCATCATTTCCTCGTGATCTGAAACATCTTAAAAAAACAGTTTGCTTTTAAATTTAGATTTGTTTATTAAATATTTTATGTTCTACGTTTTACTATTTTAATTGTTCAACAAGATTTTCTATATTTACATTAAAAAGAAATATTGGGGACAACGGACCAAATCAAAAAGTGTTTCGTTCCTTAGGTACCGATAATAAGCCCAAGTCAATGGCTTCAAAAAATAGTTGCGTTCACTTACTCAACTTTTAAATATTTTCGAATTATCTTTTTTGACTTGGTTTGCTTCAGCTCTGAGCCCTCAAAATATGTTTTGACAACTGCAAAACGCTTAAAATTTGCGATTCTGACATAATATGCCCAGCAATAGTAACGTATACCTTTAACCTGTTGTACCAGAGTATCTGGTGGGAATCAAACCCGCACCCAAACAATGATACACTGGTTAAATACCAACTATCATACGGGACGGCCCTATAGACATTAACAAAAAATTTATTACCGTAAATAAACAAAACATTTTCCAAATAAATAAATATTTTAGTGTCAAATGCACCAAAGCTATACACAGTAAATTAGGCACATCAAACCGGAGCAGGTAATGATGGTGTACAAATCTATTTAAACTTATTTTTCCAAACTTTAATGGGTGCACAACTAAGATTTTTTATTTGCTTATTTTGTAGTGTTTATGGTAAAGTTTTTATTTTTAAACAATAATAACGGTATTCACGTTCTTGCGAAAATGCATAAGTGCAAAAACATAACAACAACCACATAGACAATTATTTCGCCCAAACGATGCAAAATGTTCAGGGTCTAAAGGCTGAGTTAGGCGAACGTTGCTGTACCCGTAACTTACTGTAACGGAATGCTAGCACATTGGTTCACTTATAGAACATCTAAAACGGATGTCAGCGTCATACACAATTGTGTAAGCAAAACTCACATGTACGCTTACGCTCTTTTATTTTGCGAGCGTAAAATATAATTTTTTACTGCAAAACACTCATTCACAGGGCTATATCACACGGCCTGTTTTGAGGCCTTTAAAAAGAAATAATATATTTATTATTTATTATCTTTGTTTATGTTTTGTTTTATTTCTGTTTTTAACATTGTACAATGATTGACAAATAATATCTACATTGTTTTGCATTTAAGCTAACGATATGTGTTTTGTTGTGAAAAAAAATTCTTTGATGCCTGTTAAAGGGTCCCTTTTTCTTTCGTTAAAAAGACGTACCTAAATGCAGAAATTATTAAGAAAAAAATAGCCACAAGAATTTGTTGGTATTTTGTGCTTGTAAAAATATTTTTCTTTCTGTACCAATCGCGTCGGTGGGTTTTTTTCTTTGAAAACACTTTTCTTAAGTAAGTAAAAATATTTAAAAAAGTCTTGTTTTCCTACAATTTATGTGTAAACCTATACACATAAAAGCAAATGTGACAGCAAAACCTAAAAAATGTTTTGTTGTTTGGAAACTGCAATTTAAATTTAGAAGATATTATTGGTAAATAAAAGTATATTTTTATAGGCTAGTAAAATCTTCTCTTTTTATAATGGCGGTTAATAATTATAGAATATTTTTAAACTTAATGGGGTTATTATTTGCATTGGTATGTGCAAATATTATTTTCATTGTTGGCATTCGCTAAGGTATGTTGAGCACAAAATTAAAAATATTGGAAAGAATTGTATAAGGTTGTAAAAAGACTTCATATATTGTCAAGTGCTCAATTTTTCCAAAAAATAAGCAAAGTTTTTGCGAAATGCAGGTTCCAAATTAAATTTATTTAAATAATAACTGATTGTGTCTGTCAATAACTCAACATTTTTCGATAAATGTGTTATTATTAATTGCTCTAAAGTCTTCATAGCAAAATATGTATGTTAATAAGGCCTCGTAATAGGCCTCGCAACCGCAGATTTCTCCCGCTGGGAATGTAAGAGACAAGAGTAATCGCACGAACACAATCATATTTGACACCACTGATCTAAAAACGTATCATATGTTTTCACATACATAAACAAAAAAGCAATAGTATACATAAAACAACACACACAGTGATGGGAAATCAAAAGGTTTAAATGGTGACCGCTGTGCAGAAAAAGTACCAAGTGATTAAAATGGTATTAAAATAGTATTTAGTTGTAAAAAAACATAAATAATTTAATATCTGATATTTATATTATAGATTTAGAATAAACAAATATGTATTTTATCATATATGTACATACACATTTACATGTATTATTTTGTAAATGTGCATACACAAAACAATGTTTTGTAACAATTTAAAGCCTTTTATATATTTCTCATTTCTATTGTATGTGCATATGCATTTTTTCATTTTCTACATCTAAGCATATGTATATTTATATATATATATATGGATATATGTTGTATTGTAAGTAGTTTTGTCGAAAGTCCATAGATATACTAAAAAAAAGTACCATAAAAAAAGAGCGAAAATACCCGCATTCAATTTAACATAGAAGCAACCCATCACTGTTTTACAAATGTCACGTAACAACGGTATGAAATTCTATTTTATAAAGAATGAAACGTTACAACTACGGTACATTACATTTCGGTAAGCTTTTGCATTGGTTTTCATATACCAAAAAGCGAAAAGCTGATTGATACAGTACAGATACGGTACAGCAACGTTCGCCTAACTGAGCCTTAAGTTAGTGCAAGATTATCAGAGTAAAAGCATAAAAATGTTGCAACGTTTTATGGCATTTCCAAGTTGAAAAAAATGTTTAAAAAGTACTCATAAAATCAACTCTACGCTAATCAACAACGCAGAAATTCCATTTTGACGTACATTTTTTTCTTTGAATTACAAAATATAAGTTGTATCGTGGGAGCAGCCTAATAACCTGGCAATTGCCTATTAAAACATCAAGATGGTAACCAACCAACGTGCGTGAGCTGCGGTCATCCCGCAAATTGGAGGGGTTGTAGCGCCTACAAAAAGTATGTTGAAACGAAATATCAGAAAATAATAAAAGTCCAAGAGGAAAAAGACATTGCTAGGCGCAATGTCAGGAGAATCTCAACCTCATATATTTCACTGGGTAAGTCGTTTCCTAACCTGTTAACCAAAAAACTAATACCAACACTGAGAAAAAATCTATTGTGGATGAGTTTCTTAAGCTTACCAGATACTTTATGCAGCCCGACGAACTAACTGTAGAACAAGAAATTGAAAAATTTCTGAAAGTGTACCGCCTAATGTCAACGTCGGACGCAAAGACAGAATTTGTGCGTCTGTACAATAAAGTCAGTAATACTCCCTCAACTGCTGAACTTCATGACATTTAATGTCCGGTCACAGAATGACAGAGGCCGGCAAATTGAACTTACTAATACCCTACACTATAATAAAATTGACGTTGCCTTTACGCAAGAATGTAACCTTAGGGGAAACATGCGTATATTTATAGACGGCTATAATTTTTTCTATGATAAATCCCCTCTTGGTGTGGCAATTTTATTGAAAAATAAAATCTCTTTTAAAAGGGTATTTATTGACGTCTCCCAATTCAACGCCACTTCTTCAAATTGAAATTAAAATCAATAGCAGTATTAAAAAAATTTTAGTTGGATCCATCTACGATCCTACAAATCTGCCTCGAGATGCTTTAGGAATTGGACTCAATTCAATTTTAGATGTTGCAAGTAGTTATGACTCCGTAATCCTAGGTGGTGATTTAAACGCCAGAAATGCGTCCTGGGGTGACCATTCTGAAAATATTAATGGAAAATCCTTATTTAACTGGCTTCAGGACCATACCCTTGATATAACTCGCATCTGTGACAGTAAGCCAACTTACCCCAATCGCAACTCCAAATTTTAAACTGACCAGTCTGGCAACGTTCTCCGATCATTTTCCTCTAAAAATGGAACTGAGTTTGAAAAACGCTGATTTCTCCCTAAAACACGAAATTGGGTAATTTCAGACGAGATATGGATATTGACTCGTCCTTTCTTTTGCCTCCTGAAAATAGAAATCCTAATAATAAAGAAATTGATGCAGCTATTAACGAATTTAATGAAATAATAAATGACGGTTTCAAATGACTCTGAAATAGGAGATTTACCGCGTTTTGTACATATTACTCGTCTGTATATAGTAAAAACTTACTTGATTGCTTAGTTGCAAATCTAAATGTAAGAGCTTCATCTTAAATCTCAGAAGTTCCTCGTCATATTTATACGTTTGATAACTCCTTTAACTCTATGCAAAACGTCGACAGCTACTATTTCGCAAACTTCTCTGAAATAAAAGATATCATAAACACAATCAACAATAAAAAATATAGCGGAGTTGATTCAACAATCGCATTAATAACTGCTACTTCCCTAAGGCTTGGAAGTCGTCTAAAATCACTTAGATTGATGATATCAGGCCCATCTCGTTATTATCTAATATTAGTAAAATTTTCGAGCACATCCTAAAAAGAAAATTGGAAAATTAATTTGTATTCTGTCCCCTTCCACCTTACCAATTTGGATTAAGGCAGCATCATTCCACTCAGCACGCATTACTGAAATTCCATGCAGATGCCACAAACAATCTAAGGGAAAAGCGTTGCACAGTAGCTGTATCCCTGTATATACAAAAAGCCTTTGATTCTGCGTGCCATAAAGGGATTTTGTACAAGCTCGTAGAACTAGGTGTTGACTCCTTCTTGGTAAAAATGTTTTCCAATTATTTTATTTGTGTGGAAATTAATAACTTACCTTCGTCTTTTGGAAGCGTCAAAAGTGGTGTACCGTTTTGGCTCCTCTATTATTCAATATATTTCTGTATGACTTTACACATGATATCGCCGCCTCAAACGCAATATTGTATGATTGTATGATTGCTTTAACTAAGGCTAATGCACATCTTAACAATTATTACAAAAATTGGGTATCCAAATTAATGCAGCCAAATCCGAAGCAATTTGTATCAGAAACGCCCTTGGTAAATGTCATCGTATCGTTGTGCCGCAAAGTAAGATTCTTTCGCTCTCTCTCTAGGAGGATCTGAGATCCCATTAAAATCATCCATAACATATCTCGGAGTAAACTTCGATAAATTAATGAAGTTTAACAATCACAGCAGAACAAACAAACAATCACAGCAGAACAAACACAGCAGGCAAAAAAATTACTGGAATGTTCGCCAGTGTAATGCATAGTAAATTTTTAACTGAAAAGACTAAAGCAGAAATAATAAAAATACTTATCTGGAATACATTTTGAGGTAGATAAGTTACAAATTCGACTTGTAAATTAATAATTTTGTGTATTTTTCAAGTAATTACGGTTAGAATTTATTAAAAAATTGATAATGTCATATGGAAGGTGCGGTGTGTTGTTAAAAAATTGTTTCGGAAAAGCTGAAAATTGAAGGTGCAAACAAAATTTGGTTGCTTACGTCAAATGAGTGCAACTATGATATTTTGCACAGTTGCAAGGGTAACACAGATTGACGTGAATACCTTTAATATTAAAAATTTGGTTAATGCTGTGCGTAAGTTTCAGTCTGTTTTGCATCGCTTTTTAGGAAAGAATAAAAATTGGGCAAAAAAAAAACAATAAATTTGTAATTGTGTATATGATGGCTATTTTAATTTACAGAATGTTTTCTGATGTGCATAGTACGAGTTTTTCATTTTCTATTTTAAGACTTGTAAAATACCTCCCCAGTATGTATGTATAAACATTTGTTCGTTTCTTTTATACATAATTAGTGTTTCTTATGTTTTTGCTGACAACAGTTCTCTGTGCTGGTGCTGTTGGAATGAAAGGGCACTGCTTCGTCGCTCCCAATTAAATTTGTTATGTATCCCATAGACCAAGAATATTGTGGTGTACGATATAAGGGTTTAAGGCTAAAACTGGTTAAGGAGCTCGAGTGCAAAACATTTAAAAAATATAATGTCGATAATGACTGTGTAATAAAGAATCATCGAAATTCCATCATTGATCAGGATGGTTTACAAGTTCGCAAAAAAATATTAAGTTCTGTAGCATGTATTCGGCCAAAGGACACATTTGATATGATGCTTTCTTCTTCGCACAAAGATAACTCCGATAGGGGATTTATCGCAGAAACCGATTTTAATGAAGGAATAGATACACAAAATATTGTCCGTAACTTGACCCTTATTGGTCGATTTTTGGAGCTATTACAGACCGTAACATTACCACGTTTATCGCTATCTACGGCTTCATTATGTTTCATTCTAGCAATATTTCTTTTACCACGCTCTTGTGCTGAAACTATTATTTTTCCTGCTTTCAGATTATCATTTGGCACTCTTTACCCAGCTTATTCTTCTTATAAAGCAGTCCGCACAAAGAATGTAAAGGAATACGTAAGTCATTCAGTCCTAAATTTGCCATTTATTTTACTTATTATTACTATTTTCAGGTGAAATGGATGATGTATTGGATTGTTTATGCATTTTTTACATGTACTGAAACGTTTACCGATATTTTTCTTTCCTGGTTTCCATTTTATTATGAAGTAAAAGTAGTTATTGTGTTGTGGTTACTATCTCCAGCTACTAAGGGAAGTTCAACATTGTACAGAAAATTTGTACACCCAATGTTGACACGTCGCGAACAGGTTTGAATGGCCATAAACGCATATATATGTATATATTTTTTTAACTTAACACACGTAAACTATTTCAGGAAATTGATGAGTACCTAAACCAAGCCAAAGAGCGTGGATATTCTGCTGTACTACAACTAGGATCGAAGGGTGTAAATTATGCTACCAATGTTATTATGCAAACAGCAATAAAGGTATTTATATTTTTTATTGCTTAATTAAAAACATCTAATTTTAATTAGCACACAAACACATTGTATATATAAACAATTACATAGTCTTTGTATTTATTGTTCTAAATTTCCAGATGAAATTTATGCATAACAATGTAATTTTGCAATTCTATTCCAAAATTATTTTGTAAAACTTCGATTTGAGAAAAATATATTTATCCTTTTTTGAATAGAGTAGAATTTAATTTAAAACGCCATGCAACAATTGCTTAGTAAATAGTGGTTATTTTTTTAGTATAGAATGTCTATGTAAGGCTAGCCTAAATCTACATTATAAAAGTTTCTGGAGGGTCCTAAAGTATTTTAAAGTCGATGAAAAAAAAAATGTTTTATAGAAGTAGTATTGTTAAACAACAGAAATTAAAGTTGTCATCTATAATATTTCTTTAAGCTAAGTGCGACGCAATTGAGGTTTGATTACTATCCATAATCGACACATAAATCGCTCGGTTAAAAATTCGGATAATCATTTTAATTTTCCAGATTCGAATACGTGTCAAAAGATATAAAAGGAAGTTAAAATTTCGTTGAAAATAATAAACTCTTCATATATTATTAAAAACAAGTTTTTTAGGTTTTACTTTCAACGTTTTCATGTACGTTAGGCTTATTCACGGAAGGTTATCATGTTATGCAGTTATTTATATTAATAACAATAAAATACATCTCTTTAGTTTTATTGTTTTAGCTGTCTTTTGATGCTGTTAATATAACTACATAAACGATAATAAACAAACTATTATTTCCTTTCCTAGAGTGTTCATGCCCATTATTTACATGCCTGCCCTTATTTAAAATTCACAACAAGAAATGATAATAAGTTTACTAGAATTTTAAACTTGCTTGTGTTTGCTTCTTTTCAGAGCTTTCCGAAGTCCACTAATGACCAATAAGCTTGAACTTCAACATACTATAAATGAGCATAATATTAACTAAACTGCATTTAAAATTTCGATCGAAATGCTTTTTTTTTGTACTAAAACAAAAAATTTGTTTTTTTTTGTTTTATTATTAGAATAACAAAAAATGTACGTACATAAATACATTAAAAGTCACTTGTACATAATATACATTTCAATTTAAAATATACCTTTTGCAATTAACAAAATGAGAAATGAAGTAAATAACATGCAATTTAGACGAAGCTTGTCTTTTTAGAGTTGATAGTATAAAACAGGGTAAAATTGCGTCTAACCGAGTAGCAAATCCAACAGATACCATTCATACCCTCAAACTCTCAAACCCTCTATTTTCAAACGCCGTTTACTTATAAATCTTTTAAATATTAAAAAAACTTCCGACTGATATCACAATACGCTGCCTCCAGCAGTTTAATATACTTTGTTTTACTTTTGCACTTATTTCTTATTCTGTAAATAAATGTTAAACCATATAATATCGGCCAAATTTGACTGAAATTATTTATTTTATGAAATGTACCGTAATTTGAGATGATAATATTCGATATCGAGTAACCAAAGACATTAAATCTCTCGAGTTGTCATTCGATACGTTAGGTTAGGTAGGTAGGTAGAGAGGCTGGTGTGAAGTCTCCTTCACACCTTCACCCAGAGACCAATATGGTCCATTGTGATGCCTTGTTTAGAAATAAATAGCTGAAAAGTAGGTGAAGTAAACAGCGAAAGCATTAGAAAATATAAGGATAGATAAGAAAAGGAAGATCTGACCAAACCCGAGATAAAAGCCTCACTCAACACAACACCGATCCGACCTATGTGGGGTGAGCTCCCAGTCTCCTGCTGCGCAGCCAGGCCATCCCAATTACGAATCCTATCAGACTCTCGAGCCCACAGCCCGGGACATCCCCTAATTCGCCTAGGAATCTGCTGCCCAGCCACCTAGCCTGCTGCACTGTAGCCTGGGACAGCGGCACAAAATGTGCTCAACCGTCTCCAACTCCTCCGGGTCCTCACACAACCCGCACATATCCGACACGTCGGATCCCAACTTCATCGCCATCCTGCCTATCATGCAATGACCCGTGATGATTCCTATTATGGTCCTCACGCAGACCCTACTTCTGCCCAGCAACAACTCCGAGTCGGACTTCCTAAGCACCGGCCACAGCGTCCGGATACCCGGCAGTCCGTTCGGTTCCCCCAGGCCCTATTGGTCGCGCCCAGAATCCATTCTCTGATCCTTCCAAAGTAGAAGCCTATTGGAGGCCTAATTGCCTCTATATAGGTAGGATCCTCCATCTCTGAGTCCTGTCTCGCCAACTCATCAGCAATCTCGTTGCCGTTTATGTTGCAGTGACCAGGCACCAAGCACAATCTCAACATATACTCTCCTAAGGCCCTTTCCAGACCCTCCTACAATCATCAACTAGCTTGGAGTTCACATAACAGCCCCTTACGGCCATAAGGGCCGCCTGGCTGTCGACATATATATTGACCTCCGAGCCCCTATCAATGTTGTCCCTCATCAGTTCCACGGCCCTCAAGACCCCCAAAACCTCCGCCTGAAAAACACCGCAGTCGTCAGAAAGCCTATATGACATTCTGATGTCCAGATCCTCAATGTAGACCCCTGCACCCGTGCCTCTCATCTTCGAGCCATCAGTGAATTTTTTTATTTTTTTTTTAAATTTATTTATTAAGTTTATTTTCAATTTAATCCACTAAATAATCTGCTCCTACCTGACCAACTCTCCCTAGAAGGCGTTACCACCTCCGGCAACGGCCCTAAATCTACCCTGGTGCCCACAAAATCCGTGGAGCCGGGTGATCCCAGGCAATAACCACCAGGTTCAATCTCACCCAGGATCCGTGAGTGACCCTGCGTGAAATTCCTAATCAATCCTAGTTCCCTCAGTCTAAGAATGCTTCTGGCTGCCATTCCCATAACATACTGCTCAATGGGCAGAAGATGTAGAATAACATCAAGTGCCGCTTGAGGAGTACTTCTCATGGCACCTGTCATGCCGATTATAGCACACATTTGAGCCTTAGACAGAAGGTTCCTTCGACTAGCCACTCTCAATGACTCCCATTAAAAACAGCATCCATACGTAAGAATGGGTCTAACCACCGAAGTGTACAGCCATCCCACTACTGACGGCCGGAGTCCCCAGCTCCTACCTATCGATGATCTGCAAACATAGTAGGCATTGAGACCTCTCCTAAGTCTCTCCTGAGTATTTCTTCCCCTAAAGCTTGCTGTCCAGAAAAACTCCTAGATACTTAGCGCTATCAGATAGTCTAAGCTCTACTCCTCCTAGTACCGGCAACCTAAAATTTTCTACCCTGTACCTCCTAGTAAAAAGAACCAACTCGGTCTTCTCCGGATTAACTCCCAATCCCTCATCACTGGCCAATGCTGACAGTTCGCCCAGTGCCCCTTGCATGACTTCGCTAATTGTCGGCAGAAACTTGCCCGATACCAATATCACTACATCATCCGCGTAGGCCACAACTTTCTGACCCATTCTGTCAAAAAGTCCCAGAACGACATTGACAGCCAAGAGCCATAATAAGGGAGAGAGAACTCCCCCCTGTGGGGTCCCCCTACTCACCGTTTCTTTAAGCGTTTGTTTCCCCAGTCCGAATGAATAACTCTGCTGCTAAGCCTCCCTACCCCTAGTTCTGAACGTAGGTGTATTCCCCCTGTTACAGATAAGTAGATTGCTGGCAATAATAGAATTAAATAGACTTACCCCTTTTGTTGATGTCGGCACTTCCCCATTGGGTATGGTGTGCATTGGCGTCAGATCCTATTACCAGCCTCGAGCCACTTCTGCCTGAGTACTCCACCAACTCTCGCACTTTCTCACCAGGTGGATCGGTAGCCTCGTATGGCAAGTATACCGATACTAGTGCCAGGACCGCCAGGTCTCCAGAATGAGAAATCAAAAATTTAAACTCAGTTCTCGCCAAAATACAAGTTCGTACCTTCTCTTCCGTGTGGTGTACGAACAATGTATACCCCGTGACCCTTAATCCAACTACCCGGTTTTTGTTAATCCAGGGCTCTTGAATTAAGGCCACGTCCCCATTATTGTCGATGAGGTGGGTTACTAACTCGGTTGAGGCACCACTGTGAAGCAGCCTCTTAGGGTCTATCATTTTTAGGACCTAAATTTGATGGACCCCAACCCGAATACCGCAACCCCTTCCATCGATTCCAGCTTTTTAAGAGACTCCCGGTCCACTGCGAACCTGAAGTCTCTTCCCTGGTTCTCTTTACAACCCAGTGAAGCTATTAACTTCCACTGGCTTGTAATGAGTCCATTGTTCTGGTTGGCCAGTACCCCCAGTATGACCTCCACCGCTTTTATAGGTGGAGGTATCCATACCGTGACTACCGGCCTTAATGGCAACTCAGACGCGAGTATAACGTCCAGACTAGCTTCAGGACAGAAGCTGAAACACTTACCAATTGCGGCCTTTAAAAACTCAAAGGTTTTTTGATTGCCGCAGCTGACAGGTTTAACACCTCTTGCCCAGTCAGCCCCTTTGGACGATACTTCGTCCGGACTTCCTTTAGCACTAAAGATTTCGTCGAGTAGTTTGTTCCCTAGCACCTGCCATCTCTCGACACTAATCCTTCCAAGGGGATCCCTACGATCAATGACAGCCGCCAGAATACTGTCCTTACTCGACGACTCCTTTAGTTTCTTCGACGTGGAGGGGCGGTCCTCTCTGGAGCCAGTCCTCTTATTGATCTCCTTATGGGGATCTTTAAGAGAACTGACCACAGCCTGACCAGTCCTCTTAGCCGCAGGGGATTTCTGGTCATCACCAGAGCTCACTCGCTTAACTACCCCTTTATTGGGGCCCTTAGCCGAGCTCTGTCGATGATCACCCGATTTCCTTGCAGATGTTGACTGGTTTGTCCCGGTAACCCTTCCTTTAGTGACTCCTTTTTGGGAGTGACTATCGGAAATTATCAAGACATTTCCAGTCCTCATCGCGCGACTAGTAGTGTGCAAATCGTTCACAGGCCTAGCTCCCTTAACTGTGACCATACTGTCAAGATTAAGAGGGCCAGGTGTTGAACATTTACCCTCCTTTTGTTTATCCGCTGTTTTATTCGAAGATTCATCAACAGGGGGTGCTGGGGATTTGCTGTCTTTACTGACAACATTTGTTTCCCCAGCAGCCCTTGCTGTGTATCCCGCAGGATAGGGAAGCCCTAGGATAACACCGACAGAGCCGTGGATTCGTTCGAATCTTGCAACGTTCTTTCGGTGCTTCCTCCGCAGATGCCTATCCCGCCCATCGTGCAGTGAGGAGTCTTTCTTAGCTATCTTTTCCAGAAAGGCTAAGGAGGCTCTCACGCCACTCTTGGCTTTTTCGTAGCTCGTTCGGCTATCTGACGTGACCTGTTATGTCGCATCTTACCGTACAACGAGTTTTGATACACTCGCCAATCCGCTCTCCATCCCGAGTGTGACTCCGGAAGTCGATGGCCCATCCCTATGGTCCTCATCATGAGCCGAAATCAGTATTATTTTGTGCGCATCATCAGAGTTAGGACAGAGTTAGGACACCGAGTCTATCCGATTCCCCTGTACGAGACGGAGAGTCGATTGGTGAGTCTATCTTGTCCGTCTCTGTCATAACTGTCAATTCTGCCATTAACTGACTCTTGCAGCAGAATATCTCTGTGAATACCCAGCAAGTCGGAGTCCGAATCTGACCCCGAACCTGCTGAGCTGACAGCGACATTCCCTGCGCCAGCTCCTTCATTTCGTCTTTTAATTAATTTATCCAGTTTTGGTCCACGAGTGCGCACGTATACAAAAGGACCATCTCGCGCAGTGACGGCTTGCGCGGACTAGGCTAGATTTACAACTGACCCTTTCCATCGGCGTCAGAGGGAAGCTGTTCACGGCCAGTTTCTTTTACCACTAACTAGCCATTCAGGTCCTCGGCACTGCTATCAACCACCTTGACCTTAAAAGTGGGGGATGTAGGGAAGCAAAGGGGGAGTAGGTAGGATTATAGGTAATGAGGATGGGATATGGGATGGATAACCCTTGGTCATGCTGGCCTTAAAGCTTATGCCTTCAAACTTGTTCCGGTTAGACTGTACCGAATCAAGTTCCAAGACATACACTACCGCCGGCATTTAAGCCACCACAACGCGGCAAGATAGTTATCCAGGTGGTGGTACGTTAGGTTAGGTACCTGTAAGGGCAGGTACCGTGCGACCGTCCACCATACAACAACACCGTAATACAGAGTCGGCTTTAATACAGCCTCAAAGATCCAATTGACACACCTCGGGTCCATAACCCAGTTCCTGCCGATTGCACATCTGCACGCATATATAGCAACAATTGCCTTTTCCATCCTCGTCCGGATGTTCAGCCCCCACGACAGCTTACTGTCCATGATTACGCCCAGATACTTGGCGCTATGAGAGAACTTAAGTTCACTCCCATTTAGCCTCGGAAGTCTCATGACCACGGTCCTATACTTTCTCGTGAAGAGAACCAGTTTCCTTAAATTCGAGTGATCTCTCAATAGTTCCAACTAATGAGTGGAGAGCCGTCTCAACAGACCTACCCTTTGAGTAGGCATGCTGAGACGTGGAGAGTAAACACCTTGGAATGGTCATCCTCAAGTGAATGTTGATAACTATTTCAAGAGCCTTAAGAAGAAAGGATGCAAGACTAATCGGTCTGTAATCCTTCGCTTCAGTGTGAGAAGTCTTTCCTACCTTGGGGATAAAGGCTACTCTACACAAGGTCCAGCTCACAGTTACATACGAAAATCTAACGCTTCCCCTGTATATAACCATCAGCCAGGGAATAATCAGAGTCGAATTCCTATGCAGGTCCGCTGGAATTGTACCATCCATACCCGGAGATTTATACGGGCCAAAGCTGTCGACAGCCCACTTAATCCTATCGTAGTCTATTGGTATGGACATAGGACCGGGCACCGATTCACAAACCTGATCCTGCAAGCTCCCTTGGGAGTTTCCAGGAAAGTGAGAGTCAATAAACACCTCGAGTGTTTCCTGACTAGTCGTAGTCCAACAACCATCCGATTTTCGGATATAGGTCGGGACAACCGGGTTTGAAGCCATTATTCTACGTAAACGGTTTGTCGATACGTCAGTGTCTATCGGATGCAGAATAAAACTCTTTAATTGAGCTCCAAAAAGTGTTTTCTATTAAAAAAGAAAAAAAAAATTAAGTTAATTTTATGTGCTGTAATAAATTATGTTTGTTGTATGTATACATCTATGCTCTGTGCAATAAAGAATTACTTGTATTGTATTGGACAAATGCAATCAAAATAAAATTAATTAATAAATTTTAAAAGTTTGGGCAAAGTTATGTTTCCATTTCCTCTATGACATGGCTAACAATTTTGGACACTGTGCTTTCTCCCAACCCGACCCTGTAGGCATATCCCATTTTGGGCTGGAAACTTCCACTCACCAAAAGCGAATGTGTGGTTAATAATTGCAGCTTTGGCGGCACTGCTGCAGACATGTGTTCAATAAAGTTTATATGACAAAAATAGAACGCAATTCTTTGTAAATCTAATGTGAGTGCTTTTCATTTAAATGTTACTTCACAATCAATCGCCTGTATTGTAATGAAAATGGATTACCTTAATTTTTGATGAGGATAAATAAAAGAATATTGACGGATTCTCTTTAAGTTTACTGAAATATTATTTAGTTTTCTTATCACAAACTGTTTACATTTATAAAAAGATCTATTACAAATTAATCCTCCTATTTAAGCTTTAGATCTTTTTCTTTTTTTTTTATAAAAAATATTAAATTTATTGAATCCAATATTTCGCCACTCCGTTGTGTGCCTTCTTCAGGTTAAATTTGTTAAATTTATTAAAAATAAATTGTTAATTTTTTGTCAAATATTCAAGAAAAAAATCTCTGAAGAAGGCACACAACAGAGTGCCAAAATATTGGATTCAATAAATTTAATATTTTTTATAAAAACAAGAAAAAGGCATAAAGCTTAAATAAGAGGATTAATTAAAAATTTTTAAAGGTCGAATAAGAGTCAATTTATATAAGATCTATTACTTTTTCTTAAAAATTACGACTCTTTACATATCGTATGCGATGATGTACTTGACACGTATCGAAATATTATTCAATACAATTGTTAACTCGATATCGAATGCGGTGATTAGACCACAGGTTATTAAAAAAATTTGTTTACCAAAAACGTAATGCTAACATGTTACTTCAAAATATAAACAGACAAAAAATCAGCTGAGTACATGAGTTTTGTTGATTTCCGGATTAACCCATTAGATTCCAAACATCTTTAAAACAGAAATACTTATGTTTTTATTTAAAAACTGTCTTATTAGATATCAATTAAAGCATTAAATTAACAACACTAAAAAAATTTATTTTTAAAAGGTGTTTTTTAGGCTGTTGTAGTGTTTTAATTCTTTGAAGAAAAACATTAGCGAGTTGATTGAGCGAGTTTTTTTTATGTTGTATGCGAAAGAATAGTAAGGTAGCGAATCATGCCAATAGTCATCCTTTACAAATGACAAGATATATTCATTTAGAACTCTGTGGTTTCTTTCAACAGTTCCTAGAGTTTCATGATGATATGGCGTTGATAATTTTTGTTTTATTTTAAGCAAACTACATATTTCTTTCATTAGCTCATTTACAAACTCTGTACCTCTATCTGATTTCAGTTTTTTAAATATGCCATATTTCAATATTAAATTTTCAGTTAAACATTTTGCTACTGAATTAGCTTCCTTCGTCTCCATCGGTGCAGCTATTATGTATTTAGTTAGTTCACATTGCATTGTTATTATATAACGATAGTTTCCTGAAGGTCTTAGCGGTCCGACCGTATCTATAACAATGGTGGAAAAAATATCTTTTGGTGTGTCTGTTATACATAATGGCTCCCTGGTATGTCTCACTTGTTTGTTCCGTTGACAAAGGTCACACGTTGATACATATTTCTTGGTCATTTTCGACATATTCTTCCATATATATTTTTGTTTTAATTTTAGTATTGTTTTTCTAAGTCCAAAATGTCCTCCTTGGGGAGTATTATGATATGATTCTATTAGTTCTATTTTTCTTTCTTCTATTATTCTTTATGGCACGAGATTTCTTCAAATTCGAAACTGATTTCGATGAATTATCATCACGTCCATTCTGCACATAACTATCATTTATCATATTATTATTACTTTTTTCTATAGGCCTTTCTTCAAATATAAATTTTAATTTGGTTGCGCGCTTTATATCATTGATCGAAATGCAGTCCCACATATGGTGTTGATCAGACTCTTTATGAGATCCGCTTATGTAATTATTATTTTCTGATGACTTTTTCCTCATACGTCTTGTTACTACTAGCGTTTTCTTTATTTTCTCATCATTTTCTGATGGTATCATGTTTTTTAATGTTTCGGAATCAATTTGTATTCTAGATAATGCATCTGCATTTGTATTATTTACCCCTTTCTTGTATATTATAGTAAAGTCGTATTCTGAGAGTTCCAATCTTATTCTTGTTAGCTTTGAACTAGTATTTTTATGTGAAAATAGCGAGACTAAAGGTCTGTGGTCAGTGACTACTGTAAATTTTCTTCCATATAAATAAGGTCTGAAAAATTGTATGCCCCAATAACATCCTAGTAATTCCTTTTCAATTACTGGTTTGTTTCTTTCATGTTTATTTAGGGATCTACTTGCATAGGATATTGGTAAATCCTCACCTATCGGACCTTGAGATAAAATTGCACCTAGTGCAAAATCCGATGCATCTGTTGTCAGTATGAAAGTTTCGTCATAATTTGGGTATTGTAAAATTGGTGGACCGATTAATTTGTTCTTTAAAATCTCGAATGCTGTCTGGCATTCTGGTAACCATTCAAATTTTGTTCCCTTTTTTAATAATTTGTTTAAACAATTTGCAATTTCTGCAAAATTTTTGATAAATCTCCTGTAATAGTTACAAAACGCTACAAATCTTCTTACGTCATCAGCATTGCTTGGAATTGGATATTTCGAAATTGCATCATATTTACTAGGGTCTGGTCTGATACCATTTGATGTTATCAAATGACCTAAATATACAACTTCTGGCTTGAGAATACAACACTTACTTGCATTCAGTTTCAGGTTATATTTAGATAATCTGTCGAAAACATTAATCAAGTTGTTGTTGTGATGTTTTAAGCTACATCCAAGAACTATTATGTCATCCACATACAAAAATGCTTCAGATTCTAAGTCCGACAATGCTATGGTTAGCATTCTTTGAAAACTATTAGAAGATATTTTTAGTCCAAAAGGTAACCTGGTGTATTGATAATGGCCATTTTGCGCTGAAAAGGCTGTGAAAGGTCTTGATTTTTCATCAAGTTCAATTTAATGGAATGAACTAGTCATGTCCAATGTGGAAAAATACTTTGCTCTACCCAGTCTGTCCAAAACATCTTCTAATCTTGTCAAAGGAAATTTGTCATTTACTATTTTGTCGTTTAATTTTCTGAAATCAACGACCAATCTCCATTTCTTGATATCGTTTTGTCCCTTTTTAGGAACTAACAAAAGTGGAGCGTTGTATGGGCTTATCGAGGGTTCTATTATATCTTGTTTTAATAACCCTTTTACCTGTTTATTGATTTCCTCTGTATGTGTTTGCGGTAAACGATAGTTTTTTATGTAAACTTGATTTGCGTCTTTCAAGTGTATGGTTTGATTATAGAAATTATTTGTTGTCAAACTCTCACCCTCTAAATGAAATATTGACTGATATTTCTCAAGTATTTTTATCAATTTATTTCTTGCTACTTCATCATTGTTGTCTACGTTTAGTTCTTTCAGTACCCTATTAAATCGATCTTTATCACATCGCTAGTTCTGTAGATTTTATAATTCTTTAGTGGAATGGTTTCTACTTTCAAATTTTCTATTATAGTAGTTTTATCTGATATATTTAATAATTTTATGTGTTTATTTCCGTTTTTTGGAATTAAGCCGTTTGCCAGAAATACGCCTTCTGCAATTTCTAGATTGCATACTACCCCATCTTCTTTAATATCTAACTGAAATGGTACAATTATTTCACTTCTTGGTGGAATTTTCACTGTAGTTATACGGAATGTGTTGTTATATATTGGTATTGTCAAAATTTGTTTTCCTATGTTCACAGTTAGTATAACCAAAGACTATAAATATATAAAGATATCCCACTGCCATACATTGTACGGCCAGTGCTAAATTTGTTGAATGGCAGTACGACTACTGCCACTTTGATTCTCAGAGAACTATTACTCTCAGAGAACTTTTATTTCTCATCTTTCAGCGTACATGTGCGTGCACGCGTGTGTGTGTGTGTGTATGTATGTACATGGCAATTAAAAAAATATAAAAAAACTAAAAGAAGTCTTGTTTTTCTCGTTGAAAACACATTTAAGTAATAAAAGAAGTTTTGTTTGCATGCCATTTATGTGCAAAAAACCTATGTAGAAGCAAATGTTGCAGATTTTTAATTGTAGGGCAATAATATGTGTTTTATTGTTGTACAGATGAAACAATATCGATTCGCACCGAAGTTCAAATGCTGTTATTGTCTAAATTTAAACAATTGTAGGAATAAAATAAATAATTTTTCTAAAAAAATTAATTGCTTTGTTTATAAAAGATATTTTATATTTACTTAAGCGACATGGCGACATAATCAAAATACTTTTGATTTTCATAAAAATTTGCAGCCAGTTTGATGTTTGTGCACGTAATTTCTTGAAATTTTATTTATTTTTTGTTTAAAAATGTATTAAAAAATTGATTTTCAATGTTTTTTATTAAAATTGTATTATTTGACAAATTAATAAATATTTTCCGACGAAAAATCCAATTTTATTTATTATAACAACAAATAATTATTACAAATTAGGAAAAATAATCAGGCTTTGGAAGTCTTACTTTTAGAGGTTTCTAAAATTCTTATAAAGGTCTGCAAACATATTTTTACAAAATAAAGCAATGAAAATAAAAAATTTATTGTTCAGAAATGCGTAAATTGAACCAAAATTTAAATTTACAGCCGGTTTTTGTAAAACACAATTGTTCTCACTTGAAGTTTTCGTATTAAAACGAAAACGTTTTAAATATGGTTTTTAAAAAACATTTAAAAGCTTTCGTCTATTCATGTTTGACATAAATAGAGCTTTTTTCTATCGTTAAATAACGTTATTGCCAATGCGTTTATTTTCGTACCTTTTTATGCTTTTTACATATAAGGATTTTGTGGTCAAGGTTAACCCTGGCTTTTGTTTACAATAATAAATTATAAATTTAAAAAACAAAAACTTCTTTAAAAAAAGGTTAGTAAATGTTAAAGCTAAAAATGTTGAATTAAAATGTTTACAAAAATTGCAATAAATAAACGCAATATATGAAGACGATTTTTTGCTACACATCAACATATAGAAACAGGGTTGTCAGATTGATTTTGATCTTTTTCGCCAAATTCAATGTCAAAAATCGCCAAAGCATTTATTTTTTTCGATTTCGACAATAATATATGTATTTTTAGAATAATTAAAAATATTTTTTCATAAATCCCAAAAAAAAATTTGTTCCGTATCCCTAAAATCCGCCAAAAATTCAAAAAAAGTCGCCATATATTTTGTTTAATTTTTATTTAACAAAAAAGGTTATAGAAGTCTACTTAAAGTAACAAAAAAAGGATTTTGCGGTAAGTATTAAACAAATATTGGATGTACAATATATTTGTATGTAGTTGCAGTTCTATTATATAACTAAAACGCTATATAGTTCACCAAGAAGACTAACTTGTTGTCTTCTTTTTTGAAATACATTGTAAAGGTAGAAAAGATATGCAACATGTACTATTTATATTCATATAACTTTTGGCTCGTAAAAACGTATCGAAAACTTCATATCGCATTCTACTTCAAAGCAGATATTTAGTGAATTTCAATATTTCAATACAGGTACCTGCCGTATCCTTGTAACTATAAATTGTTGGCCTAAACTGATCTTAATTAGATTGAATATCATCATTATAATTTTCTTTTAACAAACTGTATTTTTGTATTATTATTGTATTTCATTAACATCCAAGGGTAAGTTAGGATTCATAAAAAATCTTTAAAATATATTTAAAAACAACAAATTTTATGTGATAATTTGTCACATTTTATAATGGAAAAATGTTCATAAACTTTCATTATATTCATTTTAAAGAATTCTACTTATTACTTCCTTCAAGAGCACATTTAAATGAGAAAAAAAAATTTCTCGAAGATTATCTTCATCAGCCATTTCAACATTATTTAGTTTTAAATACTGGTCATACATATGAATGCATCAAATTTCATACATTGAAATACTAGAATAAAAAAAATATTATTTCTTCGTTTTGAATTTAACAAATTTCAAAGCAAATAGATGGCTCATCAAAAATAGCCAACAAAATCGCCAACTATTTTATAAATCGCCATGTCGCCAAATCGAAAATAAGGTCGTCAAAAGAGTTTGAAAATCGCCACGTTTGGCGAGAAATCGCCACATCTGACAGCCCTGTATAGAAATGGTGAAGGTATTTGCGTGATGGCACTAATTTTTTCAAACATATGAAAGAACTTACATACACACATACATACATACTTATGTACATACTTGTTTCTAGAATTTTTTGAACCTGAAAATACATATTTATGTAATAAGTAGCATTTAACCCGCTACTTTATTAACGTTTCCTCTTCTTTCGTAAGCATATTTTTATGCCAATGTGTATTTTTCGGCCCTTTTTTATGATCATATTTGTGTGCCTAAGGTTATAGTTCTGCTACTAACATTTTTTATGTTATGGGGTGATAATCACTCAGGACCTTAATCTTAATTTTTAGTCTCTTCAAAGTACCAAAAAAGAAATTACCAATTTCGCCCCTTAAACGTTTGAATTTCGAAAAAGTGCCAAATTTGGCTTTGCAGCTTTTAGATAAGTTTCGAATGTGATATAACTTTTATTTCTATGTTTATTGGCTTAAAAGATAGGGGGATGACAAAAAAAAGTACCAAAATACTCCCTGAAAGAGCAAAATTTCAAAAAAGTACCAGACACTCGTCCACTTAATTTTTAAAAGAAAACGATAGGTATTACATTTCATTGTATCTCTCTAAGTTTTGGAAATATAAGGTTACCGAATTTACCTTTGTTACCCCCTAAGCATTCGACTTTACAAAAATCCCGTTTTAGTGGATCTATTTGGGAAGATTCCAGCCACCGGTACAAATTTCAAGTTTTTAGCTTCAGGCGTTTAGGCTGTGCGATCATAAAGCAATCAGTCAATAATGTAACAATTCTATATAAATATACATATATATAGATACACAAACCTTTAATAATATAGTAAATAATTAAGGGTTCTTTCAGTATAATACCCTTTATATTTTCAATTTTTTTTTTTAAACGAATGCCTTTTACTTATCGTCTTCTTTTGGCATTTGTGTTCATTTATTACGAAGATGTTCATTTTATAAGAACCAAACGTGTGTGGAAAAAATGAAAGCTTTTTCAATCACTCACCTAAAATGTGTTTTAATTTTATGAAAACCTAAATAAGTTTTCGTTCATTTTTTTTAAGAACGAACAAACATTTTCTTTTTCTAAAAACAGGCTGTTATTCTTTTTAAATTGCGGAGAATAACTAATGTTATAAACACAGGATGGTGATGTTAAATTTACTAGTCCTTATATTATGACGGAAGCAATACACATGGGAAACATTTAAATACATTCAAATCATCGATTATATACTGAAAAAGTTAAAATTTGTATCCATTAAACTTGTTAAGAGCGATTAGTAAAATTATTACCTAAATACTCGTAGTAAATAGTTAGGGCGTGTGTGAAACGGTAGCAAAGTACTATGGTAACAAAGTATTTCAATGTGGGGAAAAAATTCATGTTTCTGCTGTGTGAAATGATATATTTTAACGAAATAAAGAATGCGTTTTCATCGTATACCTAGATAAATAAGGATATATTCAAAATATGGGACTACGGTAGTATACCACATTTATAGACGAGTCAACGAAATAAACTGCAATTAAATTACCTATGTTAATCCATTTAGGGATAACAACATGTTGCCAAACTTATACATATATTAAAAAAAAAATTGTGGCTATACCGATATGGTGCCTAAAACTTTTTTTTTGTTTCTAATCTATTTCCCATTTTAATTATACTAATACATAGCTATGTATGTATTGCAGTACTTACAAGTTAATTGATCAAAATTCCTAAAAAAAACACCTTAGATTTTATGATTGTAAATATACTAGTGCTCGAACACGGGACAGTGTATGTTATATTAACTACTATTTGTTTGGTTAAGCCTAGTACTCTGTTCAACATTTCACGTGAAATGCTGTCAAAACTCATATGAAAAAAACTTGTGCGGAATTTCTATGAAAAAATGTTGATAGAGTTGTACTCTGTTTAATTTGTGAAAAAGTTGCGAAATGTTTCTAGCAACATTTTTTATACAACTGCGAAATAATATAAGCTGCACTTATTTCACGTGGAATTTTAAGCAAATGAAAAAAGTTTAAACTTAATATTTAAATGAGAACTGCAAAACATAAATAACACAACCGGTAACAGGTTTTCATAAAATAAATTCTTAAAATTTAATCGCGTTTGATTGTATATTAAATGGAATTTTAAAAATTTCTTAAAATTAATATATTTGCAAAATTCAATTCACTGATCTCTGAAGTTCTAAGTTTTAAGATATTCAGCCTTGTTATGATATTCGCACGATTTAAAAAAAGCAAAACACCAGATTTATTTTACAGTGTTCGGAAACTCGTGCGTTATGCTTGCGATCTGCCATAGTTTTTTACAAAAATTCTAGTTTCCTTCAGCATACTTTTGTAATTTGAATTCGCCAAACTTCGTGCTATTGCGATTTACAGAACACATATTATACGATTTCAAGTAAGAATGTTAAGCGTTTTACGATTATCAGAGCATGCCCGATTTATTTTAAATCGTTCAAAAAACTATAATAAAAACACACTACTGGAATAATGCTAAATATTGAAAATTTTTTGCAGATGTTTGGCGAATTTAATATGAATTTGTAAAATAAAAAATCATATTAACAACACTGACAGCGGGATTATAGCTTTGCAACAGAGTTGCAAACTGTTTTAAAAAAGTTAAAACAATAATAACATATTTCATCACTGTTACCAAACACAAAAACTAATTTTTTTCGATTGGAGAGTTGATAAGAAAAAGTAAACGATTAATTTCTTGATTCTTTGATATGGTTTGAAACTTCGGAAACAAACAAAAAACTTAGGCTTATGTGACTAAAACGTTAATAATTTGCTTTACTTTTGTAAATGTGCTTATATCGCTAAATGGACTATAACGTTAATACTTTCTATTAATCTTCTGTATAGCGGCAAAAATAAAGATTAAATGGACTATTATATCGCTAATTCGACTAACAATGGAAATGACTATAAACGAAAAGTACTGTATAAAATAATGAACAAATTAGGAAAATACAATTTTTTTGCAGGTGGCTCTATGCATTTTATTTTATATTATTGTTTTTAATTCACAACATTTTTTAAACGTTTTTATTTGACTTTTTCAATTACAATTTGCGATTTGCTGCTTGTCAGAAATTTTGTTGGTTGTTTTAAAATTTCTACTAGCCCCCAGGGCTATTGAAATTTCATTAATTTCAGAAGTGTCAACATTTTACTTGCATTCGCTCTTTTCTATCGCCTCACACACGTCCTAAGAAAACACACTTGTTTTATAATAAATTCGTTTGATACATACATACACATATTATAAGAACATACATAATTGAATTGTCTAAAAATTTTAATTATAATTCGGTTCGAATCGTTATAATTTCATTTTTACAACAATAAAACACATATTCTTACCCTACCAATTAAACAATCGGTCGCATTTGTTCTTACGTAGGTTATTTGCACATAAATTGCTTGCAAACAAAACAAAATCACTTAAAAAATAAAAATACCAAAAACCTGTTTTAACGAAAAAAAACATACACACACACGTTGGTTTGCAAAAACAGAAAACATGTGTATGTATGTATGTATTGATGCATGTATGTGGTTTTTTGCTCTCTTCAGTTTTCTGAATGTGAGCATGAAAACCGGTTTTAACGAAAAAAACATACGCACACACACGTTGGTTGACAAAAACAAAAAACATGTGTATGCATGTATTAATGCATGTGGTTTTTTGCTCTCTCCAGTTTTCTAAATGTGAGCACGAAGTTTTTGCTTTCCTTGTTACTTCCCCCCCTCATCGTTAAGAAGCACAACATTTTTGTCAATTCCAAATGTACTAAGTGCAACATCTTTATAAATCTATAGTCTTTGGTATAACTGTTTCATAATCTATATTGCAATTATATTTCAACAAAAAATCTCGTCGAAGTATGCCATCAGTGTAAATGGGAAAGTCTTCTTTCACCATATGTATTTTATGTTTAAATATTGTTTCATCAATTTGTATTGATATTTCTGAGGAACCTAATGATCTTATTTCTTCCCTTGTAATTCCTGTTAAACAGCAGTAGTCATCTGGATCTTCATCGTATTTTGGTAACAAATCTTTGCACAAAGAGACATCGGCTCCCGTGTCTATTAGAAAAGTTAGTGTACGATGTGTGTTAAGCACATTTAATTTGATGAAGTTTTTAAGATCAGATGAAATGGTAAATACTTTGTTTGAATTTATTCGTTCTGCTCCGGAGATTCCTGTTGTCTTACGATCTCCGGATCTCGCGAGTTTCCCTGTTCTTGTACTTGGTTAATTCTTCTGTTATTACGATGGTTGTTGGTGTTATTGCCATAACTTCTATTGTTACGGTAGTTATTATTACTATTCCGATAATTGTTATTGTTGTTGTTATTATAACTATTTCTGTAATTCCGATAATTATTATTGTTGTTGTTATTGTAACTATTTCTGTAACCATTGTTGTTCATTCTGCCGCGGTTTGTTTTATCATTATATCCACTTATATTGTTATTATTGAGATTTACTCGGGTGTTATAGTTATTTTCGCGTCTGTTACCATTGTTATAATAATTATTGTTCCAGTTGATTATATTTCTGTTCCTATCATTTCTGAAACCATTTGATGTATGCGCAGCTTGGAACATTATTTGACTTTGTCTCATATCTTCAGAAGCTTCTAGTGCTATTTCTACAGCTTCGCTAAGTTTCTTTACTCTGCTAGCTTCAATTGTTCTTGTGATTTCCCTATTCTTTAGACCATTTTTAAAAGAATTTAAAGCGATTGTAGCATTTGTTTCGCTAATAACATCCCTATTTTCTTCTCCTAGAGTACTAATTTGTACTTCGTTTAATTCCATCGTTAAAGACTCTATCCTATCTGCAAACCTTTTCACTGTATCTACCTGTGTTATACGCGTCAATTCATTCAAAATTGTATTTGGTGATTTTTTCAACTTGTACGCCTCCTTAAGTGATTGAATCAACGTCTCTATGTTAGTTGGTATTCGTATTTGTCTTAATCTATTTTGGACTTTTGTGGTTAATTTTGTTCTCTACACAAAATTAAAAAATGAAGTATATTTATTTTCAGCAAATGTATCGCGAAGTATCTCTAGATTTGCAATGAACTGATTTAAATCATCCTTGTTTCCACTGAAAACATTTAATAATTTAGAAACTAATGCCAGTTCTGTGGTATTAAGTTTTTCCTCCGCCATATTAGTTATAATTTCTTGTCTTGTTTGTAATGTTGCAGTACTATTAGTTTGCATAGACTTATCCTCATGAAGTCTCAAAATATTTAGTGCGTCTTTCCGTAACTCGCTAAATTTGTTAAAATTTAATTGTTTCTCTTCTACTGTCCAATCACTGTTATCAAAAATACTTGTACTATCTATTTCCAGTTCATCAATTTCCTTCCTTTTTGCTTGGATTGTCTCTGTTGTGTAAGGTTTACCTAATGACTTCTTTGCATTAGTTATTAGTATATTTATTTTTTCAAATATTTTTGTCCATTAGAACAAAATTTTCACATTTATTTTCCTCCGTTCATTTTTTAACTCTAATACTTTTTGTAATATCAATGTTTTCATATATACTTTTAATAATTCAATGACTTTTATTTTTTTTTTTTTTTTTTTTTTTAATTTATACAAATCTCTTATAATTAATTTTACAAATTTTAATCATTTTAAATCCAAAACTACAACTAAGGGTGTTAGAATTATTGCTAGAACTATCCAGCCTAAGTATTTATTATATCATTCCTTTAAATTATTCATTTATTTTATACTTGAGTTTATGTACATAAAAAAATATTCCGTTTAAAAAGGTACTATATTTTTTATTGAAAACTAGCTTAACCCGGTGCGCTTCGCTACACTGGCATCCTATGGGAGGTATTTCCCCCCCTGCGCCTACCCGCTTTATTTTTATTTTCAAAAGTGTAGTATACCATAAGAGTGACTTTTAGAAAGTTTGAACATTCTCACTATTACAGTTCTTAAGATATGCGATGTTAAACATTGGCGTCCTATGGGGTATTCCTATACCCCCGCTGCTATTTTATTTCAATTCCGGGGCTCAGAAGATTCTACTACAAAAAGTTCAGCAAAATGCGTGCAGCGGCTCTTAAGATATGCGATAATTAATATTGGCATCCTATGGGGGGTACAAATTCCCCTGCCCCTATCGAAAAAATAAGTAGCCTATTTTATTTTTAGGGCTCACGTGATGTTACTGTAAAAATTTCAGGAAAATCGGTTCAGTATAATATTGGCATCCTATGGGGGGTACCAATTCCCCTGCCCCTATCGAAAAAATAAGTAGCCTATTTTATTTTTAGGGCTCACGTGATGTAACTGTAAAAATTTCAGGAAAATCGGTTCAGTATAATATTGGCATCCTATGGGGGGTACCAATTCCCCTGCCCCTATCGAAAAAATAAGTAGCCTATTTTATTTTTAGGGCTCACGTGATGCTACTGTAAAAATTTCAGGAAAATCGGTTCAGTATAATATTGGCATCCTATGGGGGGTACCAATTCCCCTGCCCCTATCGAAAAAATAAGTAGCCTATTTTATTTTTAGGGCTCACGTGATGTTACTGTAAAAATTTCAGGAAAATCGGTTCAGTAGTTTCGGAGTCTATAAAGCGACAAACATACAAACATACAAACATACAAACACACATAATTTCATTTTTATATATATAGATAGATAGATATTCTATCTATCTGCTGTGGCAAGAAATTTGTAACTTTCTGTACGTTTTCTTCTATTATATTGGTAATACTAATCTTAATCCATAAGCCTATCAATGTGAAAATTAATACTAATACTAACATCGTAATACAAAATTTTTTAATTTTTTTTTTTTAGATCTTTCAGTTCAATTTTTAAATTTGCTATTTTTAAAAGTAATTGTTGTTTATTTTTTTTTTTCATATTTGATCATGTCCAGGAATACCGTCAGTTCCTTCTTCTTTCTATTTATTAAACCTCCCCTTGATTTATTTATGTTCGGCAGCGGGAATATGGGCGCTGCTATTTCCTTCTGCTGTGGAGGTTTTATCTTCTTAGGCTTTAGTCCTGCGTAGAGGATTTCTCATTGGTACGTCATTCTTCCAATAACCGAGCCCAGCGTGCTTCGGCTTCCTTTAGATTCTCAAGGACTTCTTCCCAAGTCTCGTTCATTAAAAAAAATTATCTTTATATGGGAAGGATATTAAAAAAAATTTCTTAATAGATTCCAGCTAAGCATAAGCTATGTATGCTGGGTATATTTTCCTGGTGCTCTTATAACCAGATTATAGCAAATTTCTTTGCTGTTCTATCCGGTTTAGAGCAGGATCGCCATGTAGTGTTTTAATTCTTTGAAGAAAAATCAATTACCAATTTGTATTTCATTAATCATTGTTTAGAGCGGTGTCCAGTGTATTAAAGAATTTGTACGTATGAAGGAATTTGTTAGATCAGCATAAATGTATCAATGTACATTAAACAGCAGTTGTCGATTTTGTTGTCAACATGACTTAGCGAACGTTGACCGTTGTTTATTTAAAATATCGAATTACAAAAAAAGAATTTATAATTGTGACAACGAAAAACAATTCAGTTATGTTACTGACCTAACTTAATAATATTATTTGTTTGTCTTTGCAAGAATGTATTAACACTAAATTTTGAATGGAAAGAATGAATTGTAAATTAAACGTATGGACACACTACACTGTACTCGTGCGAGTACAATGGGACAATGGGGGTGCGTAATAAAAAGATTTAAATTATTTTATTTAAAAACTATTTTTATTCAGATTAAGAGAATTTTTTAGTTATATATAAGAATAAAAGATCAATTTAATATTATGTATTAATATTTGTATGTGATTGGGTATCGAATTTTTTTTTAAGCAGTCTTTTTCTACGCAAAGTGCAACGTTGCAAAGCTCGCAAATCCACTGAATTCTACTGTGACAAACTTTGCATATTATTTGATTAAAATTCGTTTTGGGAAGTGATTGCCCGCCGATGTTGCAATTGACGTTGTATTTGTGCGCCTTGGTTCTCCTTCAACTCTCGAACCTAATAGTAAGTATTGACATTGTTTGTCAACCACTTTGGCGTCACAATAAGTGTCAAACTGATACAGATAGCCGCAGCTACTGGTAGGCATCCAATTTTTAAAACCAAACCTAACAGGTTTTCCTCTAATAAATTGTTTGGCCGAATTTCTTCCGAAGTATTTGACCATTGACTCATCAATCAAGAGATTTTGGTGTATGTATTCAAACTCACAAAACTTTTCACATAAAATTTTTGATAATGGTCTGACTTTCGCCATTCTATTACACAAATCGAGTTCCGAGTTGTCGGCAAGATATATATAACGTTTTATTTCTTGAAAACGGTTACGTGACATATTGTTAGAATTAAGTGGAATATGCGTGTCCTCGTCCAACTGCCAATGCATACGTTCCTTCGGTAATGAATGATAACCGCTGAAGAGGATAATTCCAATAAACACCTTTAGCTCTTCAGCAGTAAAGTTTAATATGTGCATGTTGTGTTGTGAGACGCATATCACCGTTTGATCAACTATTAGCTGCACAACATCATTATCAAAATACTTCAATTGGAGATTTGCCTTCTAGTGAAGTGTTCATGTTATATTTAAAAAATTTAGTACTAGACATATCCATGTTCATGGCTCTTTTCCTCCGCTTTATTGCCGATTGCACTAATATTGATTTTCTTAAATCAGCGAGTGGAATATATTCTCCACTGTCGCTTTCTCCAAACAATTCCAATTCCCCTGGAAGGTCGTTTGGATATTCATTCCGTAATAAATTAACTTCGTCAATTTCATCCTCATCTGTTTCTTGGTCGGAATTAGGAGGAATTATTGTAAAATCAAAATTTTCACTATCATTACTACTAGCATAATCAAATGCGGCAGCAATATTTTAAAATTTTGTACCATAAAACATTTTAACATCCATCGTAAATAACTAAAAATTATTTACACATTTTACATAGAGTATCCCATTGTACTCGAACGAGTACAACAATTTTTATTCTTACCAAAAAATACTATTTTTAACTTTTTCTAATAAATTTTTTTAATACTTTTAAAATTAATTATGTTTAATTTATTTTTTACAAAAACTCGTCAGGGCTAAGCTTATTACAAAAAATATATAAGCCAAAATGTAATGATAGGTACAGAAAATTAAAAAAACGATAAACAATGTTTATGAAAAGGAGAATGATAGTTTACCGTTAGATATTTTTTGCTCACTTTTGATACATATTTATTGTTTACACTCTTAAGTAATATTTAGAAGCAAAAATTATTAAAAAGTAAAGAGATTTATTAGAGTTTTGGAGTCATAAAGTTGCTGATATTTTTGTACTCAAGCGAGTACAGTGGGATCAAATGGGTTAAGGCAAAACCAACACGGTTTCATGGCGCCAATTCATATCAGAATAAATTTTAAATTCTGATGAATGGCAATTTTTACATTGATTGCGCAACAACACTGATTGTCTATGAAAGTTAATTTGAATTTGGTATTCCGCTTTACGACCTTCAACCTCGTTTGACCATACTTACTTTAAAAATCAATCTAAAAAGTATTCCAAATTCCGTATGAAATTATATATATACTACATTGTGTACTTATAATTACATACTTTTATACATGAAAAACTAAATTAACTTACAAAAATCAGGTTTAATAAGGAACATAAAATGATTATTTTGCAAGGATATCAAAGCTCGATTGATGTAGGAAATTAGTTTAGGCTTTGTTTTTATCATATGTATTTTGGTATGAAAAAGTCCGTTCCAGATATACACAATATACCTAGGGCAATTCTACTGATATCTAAAACATCAGTTCAATAATTTCATTTTCTAAAGCTATGTTCACATTATGTGTATTTGTCATGTGGATTGTCACTTTTTCACATGTTAAGTTTGTACATATCGTCGGAACACCTCCAAACACTATCATGTGCTATTTCTCTGTGTACAGTACATATGACATTTTTGATTTAGAACGAGTTTTATTTTCAAGTGACAAAGCATCTGACATCAGCTGGTTCGTATTAACAAAATTGTTTGTGGCGACGAAAATTAATTCAAATTTTATCCAATAGAAATATTCACCCCTATCGTGAATAATATTTCCCTCGTAATTTTTTCCCTTTTCACGTATTTGCGATCATGAAGAACTCCCATGAAAAAAATTAATTCATAGGAGAATAATAACGTCAAAAAAATGTTCGCGGGAAAAAATTCCCCTTATCGTGAAAAACTTTTCCCCCCGTAATTTGTTCTTTTTTCCCTTTTAATTTCTCACTTTATTTTTGCTGGGGAACAAAACATTTATGTAAGTAATTCTTCTCATAATTCGAATATTAAAGTTTACAAAATTAATTTTAAGGTCAAGATCCGTTAAAAGAGGCAAAAACTTATATGTATGTATATTGATTGTTGAACAAACGGCAAAAAAAACAGGTCGATTGCCTGAGGAGTTATGAAGCATCTAAAAGACGTGGTGGCAGAATTTTAGAAATTATTTTACTACATAAAAGGGCAATAAGCTAATGTTGCAATCAAACTATCGCTCCAATACAATATATTTTATTTTGGTTTCTTTTTTCTTTTCTTTAAAATATACAAGTATATTTTTGAACAAAAATTTTTTTGTTTTTTAATATTTCTTCTTTTTGACATCCACTGAGAACTGATAGCGTGAAAAATTGTTCACGGGAGTTTCACGATAGCATTTTCCCTTCGAGGGGAATACAAATTTCATGGGAACAAAAAAAAAATAAAATAAAAATACACAAAGAATTATTAATTTTTGTACATATAACCACTCAGCTGTTTTAAGATTGTTTTTCTTGATAGATTATGTGAAATGTAATTTACATACCAACATTTGAACATAGAAATTAATTATGTACGAGTATAACTCAAATTTTGACATACACATGAAATTACATGTGTGTAGAAAAGTGACATTCCACATGACAAATACACATAATGTGAACATAGCTTAATTCTCAAAACCTAGACCAAAAAGCTTCAATGTTAAAGCATTTACAATTTTTAAATTATACTAAACAAGTCATTTAGGTACTTTCAGTACTTTCCCCGTGCTAATAGTACTGAAAATAATACAACTGTACTAACTTGATCATCCCTGATCTACTTTATTAGTTGACACATTAATGTGAAGTCTAAACTTATTTAAATGCCCTAATAGGGCATTTACATTACATCGAAATCTAGTAGATTTCATTTGAAATCTTCCTCCAAATCTAGTTCGATTACATTATACTTGTTTGACATTAGCGAGATTTGGTTTTCACAACAAAAACCGCCGACTGAAAGTTTTTTGTGTAACACATACTTACATATACAGAAATAGGCACTTCATTTATTTTATCAATATTATTTGTCATTTGCATTTTTTTTTACTATTTTACAAAATTTTTGAATTTTTTTTAACAATTTTAACAAGAAGCTATTGTTTTTGTTTTGATTTTTGTTAAAATGTCATTTTTTCTTGTGCAGGGAAGTATTTTTTAGTGCTATATGGGGAAAAACATAGTTGCATCAATAAGTACTACTAGATTTCGAATAGATTTCGTCAAAATCTAGTTACGGAGTAGATTTTGTTTTGTACGGGAAATCTAGCCAAAAACAACTAGATTTGGCTCGAAATCTCGTAAGTTCTAGATTTCGTTGTAGTGTATATTGGCTTTAAGCGACATTATAAGCTTTAAACTAGACTAACAATTAAAATAATGAAAAAATCGGTTCCTTTACAAACACGCCAAATCTTTTTCAATATCTTTTATTATAATAATTATTTCGTGGACTAATTCGTGATCGCATACTTTTTCGATTCGAAAACAATTTTATTATAATTCTTTCGGTCGACACTGAACGAATCGAGAGCTAAAGCAGAACATTGGAAGAGAAAACAATGGCCTTTTAGGGAAACACTGGTTCCAGGTATGCCAAATGTTATAAATGTGGATCTAGTGCCCCGAGATCCGATCATATTACCCCCTCTTCACATTAAACTTGGTCTTATGAAACAATATGTTAAAGCACTTAACAAAGATAGTGAATGTTTCCAGTATATTTCAAGGAAGTTTCCTAATTTGAGTATTGAAAAGCTGAAAGCAGGCATATTTAATGGCCCACAAATTCGCAAATTGGTCAAAGATATTGATTTTGGCAGTTCAATGTCAGAAATTGAGAAAAATGCATGGGATTCGTTTGTATGGGTTATTCAAAATTTCTTAGGAAATAACAAGGGTGATGATTACGTTACGCACGTTGAAGAGATGTTAACTCACTTCCAGAATCTTGGATGCAACATGAGCATCAAAGTACATTACCTGCACAGTCACTTAGATCGTTTTCCTGAAAATCTAGGAGACTTGAGTGAGGAACAGGGCTAACGATTCCACCAAGATATCCGGACAATGGAGGAACGATACCAGGGTCGCTGGGATGCACACATGATGGCTGATTTTTACTGGAGTATTCAGAGTAACACTTCGTTATTCAACAATAGTAGAAAATCGTATAAAAGAAAATTCCAGAGTTTGTAGTTTATAATAATTATTTATTTATTTTCTTATATTATTTCTTATTATAAATTTTAATAATAAAATATAAATTTTCTACTGTTTAATACATTTAAACTTATCCAATTCAAATGTTTTTCCGAAGAATAGAAACAGTATTGTAGGTAGGGTTTTGCCAAAAAAAAATACATGAATGTTACTATGTAATGCATTTTCGATGTGAAAATTGTACATAGCATGTTTTCAAAATTCAATAAATCGAAAGAAGAACATTAATTACTCAATTTTATTTATATCGAGAAAAAAACTAAAATTTTGTGAAAATGAGCGAATTCACTTAATTGTGAATAAATTCTAAAATTATCAATCAATTTTTATGACCGATATCTCATTTTGTTGCTTTTACATATGGCTTTGTGATAAAACAATAAATCTGCACAATTTTTGCCGTTTTCGATTTTTCATGATTTTTTTAAAACAAAAATATTTGCCATTTTTACGTAAAAAATATATTTTTGGTTTCAATTTTTTCTTATAACTCCGAAAATAGTGGGCCGATTGAAACGCGATGTATAAACGGTTTAAAGGCTATGTAAATTTAAATTTTTCTAAATTTATTTTAATAATATCGGACTAACACTTTTTGAGTTATCATTAATTATGTGAAGAAACGTCTAAAAAAAATTACAATTTTACTAAAAAAATTTTTTAAAAAAAACCTCTTCATAGAATTTTAAATTTGGACCATATTTGTACTACTGGAACCACAAAAAATCAAAATTGTATAGTGGTTTTTCAAGCCTTTAAAATTTTTTCGATTTTGTTGCCTTGTGTAATTAATCACATCTTATACTAATACCTTATTTTTGTCCTGCCAATGCTGGACGAACATTTTTCTCCTAGCGGTTTCTGTTCACATATGTAGATGTTTTGCGATCTTCTCGCCGGATGAGCCCTGCAGTATCTCTTCTCCTTAATCTAGAGTAGCCGCTGTCATTTAAAATATTTCGAGCTAGTGGATTTGGGTGCGACTCAAGCCTTTTTAAATATTTAACTGCATACATACTTCGTAATAACAGTTTTTACTAATGGCACATTGAAATCCTTGTGTATATTTCAGTTTTTAACATACCAGGGAGCGACTGTGATTAGGTCTGTCTGCGTACACATATTTTGCATAATTTTGTACAAAATGTCGCAAAATCTTGCAAAATGTTGTCTGCGTACTCCAAATCTCTTACAGCGATATGAACAAAAAGTTAGCGTCGAATTTAGGAATTTAAAAAGGGGAAGTAAAAATATATTTATATTTTTAATAAAAATACTAAAAATATTTACCACAGGCTTTTGCACGGTATAAACTGTATATTTTCTGAAAGTAAATAGTTTTCTGGACAAAATGAGCGATGCGTGCAAAAAATATATAGTTTATACCGTGCAAAAGCCTGTGGTTCATTGCATAAATCAGTAAAGATTTTTACTGATCAATTTGGATGAACCCAGATTTCTCGGAAACTGTCCGAACGATTTTTTGCACGCATCGCTCATTTTGCCCAGAAAACTATTTACTTTCAGAAATTATATAGTTTATACCCTGCAACAGCCTGTGGTAAAAAAAATATAAATATATTTGGGCTTAAATCTAGTTTACCGACGCAGCTCCAAATAAAAAAAAAGTACCTAGGGTGATAGAAAATGGAAAAATAAGAAGAAAAAATTAAAATAAAAAAGTTGGCGCAAACGCCTAGTTTTCGAGTTATGGGCGTTTTAAGTTTTTATATAAATATGTGATTTTGCAGTACATTTCCAAATGTATATGGCTAATATTGGTATCATTGCAAAGCGTTTCACTAGATCTTTCTGGACATACAGAATTTATGCCCCTATTGCGGTTCTCCACTTTTGTAACAGTTTGGTTGTCTTTGGTAAATTTGCATTGCCATTCTCAACTCGACTGGCAGTTGGCTTTTCAGTTGTGTATCTGTTTTTTTCGTGGTTTTGCCGTTTTCAACTTTGTAAAAGTTTGGTCGACAGAAACGTTATAAATACACAACTGTTTATTAGTAGTTGAGTTGTTTTCAGTTTCAGTTGACTTTCATTTTTAAAAGCAAAAAGAAAGTAACAATGGAAAAACCGTAAGTAGAAAGATTTGTTATACTGTATATTAGAATTTCACAGCATTTAATACATTCGTAGATCTTTGAAAATTACAATTAAAGCACAATTTGAGAGGCTTGTTAATCTAATGGAAAAAAAACCCAGAGATTGCACGTGGAAAACCAAAATTTGGTATGACCAAAAACCAGTGTAAAGATATATGGGACTTTAACAAATTACTTTAATATAGGAGGAATAGCCACTATGCGAACAGGTGGTTTTTAAATGATCTTTGATTTCATCCAGCAAATAACAAAACGCTTCCTTGTTTAGTCGGAAATAACTTTTAAATCTACAAATTTAAAATTATTATTTAGTTACATTTTTTTATTTTTCGAATTTATTCTATGAGTTAAATTTAAATAATTGTAAATTTTTCTGTACGTAAATATACTTCATTGCTATCCAACGGAAAGCTAAGGTAAAATGTAACAAGAAAATACAATATAATAGTCTGGTAGTGTATAAAGTCATTCCTAAAAAAATTTAAGGAATAGAGCTATTACAAAAAGCTTTATAAAATACATAACTGAAATTTAACTCATAGAATAAATTCGAAAAATAAAAAAATGTTGAATAAATTAAAGTTGCTTATGAAAAAGAAATAATTCCCAATATCTATTATTTAGTTACGTTACTAATTATAAGTTCTTACTTGGCATTAGGTAGTTCAAGAGGGTTGGAATCATCAGGAATTTTTCTTATACGTAGCACATCTGTACAAGAGTTTTCATTTTCATCATCATAAAATAAATCGACACTAATATCCATTGTAAATACTTTTTATTCAATACACAATTAAAAATACTTTTAGTTTAAAAAATTATTTAATTTTATAAAATTTTCACTTGTCAAACATTATATTTAAAGTTGGTAAATCGATATTTTAAGTTGGCAACTTTATAGCGAACTCAACTAAAAACCGTTGGGTATCACAATACCTAAAATGAGTTTGGTTGTGCATAAGTTGGGTTGACTCTCACACGACCAAACTGAGTTGAGTGGAGAACCGCAATAGGGGCATTATTTTAATATTTTTAGTTTATTAAGAAGTGGGACGAGTTTGCAAAATACAAAAGTTTTTTAGTAAGCATAAAAACAAATTTATTAATTTTTTCTAATTCTTTAATGTATGTATGTATATACTACATACTAATTTATGTAAGAATTTTAATTAAAATACAAGTAAAACCTTCTTTATGTTTATGTTATACTAATGAGGAGAGAATCCTTGCCCATGGGCAAAGGCCGTCTATGCAGAGAATCTTTAGTTAGCGAAGCCGGTATTAGTTATACCATAGGGGAGAAAATATTTGCGCCCGGCCGAAGGCCGGCTATGCAAGGAAGCTTTAGTAAGCGAAACCGGTGTTTATTATACAATAGAGAAGAACATCCTTGCGTCCGGCCAAAGGCTGGCTATGCAAAGAATTTTTTTTTGCGATGCTAGTGTTTGTTATTTTATAAAATTTCTATTACACTTTTATTTAAATAAACTACATTCTTTTCTAGTGCACTTCCGTAACATTTCGACGTAAAATGAAAAAAACTGTAATGTGATCTAAAGAGTTTAATATTTTGAAATAAATTATATCCAGAAAAATCTGTTCAAGAGCTTTAAAATGATACCAATATTGGCCATATACTTTTAGAATTGTAGTGGAAAATCACATATTTATGTGAAAACTTTAAACGTCCATAACTCGAAAACTAAGCGTTTGCGCCAACTTTTTTAATTAATTTTTTCTTCTTATTTTTTCATTTTCCATCACCCTGTGTATTTTTTTTTATTTGGAGCTGCGTCGGTAAACTAGATTTGTTCCTATATTTGTACTTCCCTATTTTAAATTCCTAAATTCGACGCTAACTTTTTGTTTATACTGCAAATATCCATTATTTGGGTATTTTGGTTTCCCGGTTTTTAAATTCCCAAATTGGACGCTATTTCTTCAACGCTATCTTGGCTCACGTTTGTTATTTCAATTGTTTACACACCGATCAGCTGTTTTCTTGCAAGATTTCACTGGATACTGTCTGCGTACTTTTTGAGATATTCTCAGCCGAAAGAGTAAAATTTGTCTTACTCTCCCAAAAAAATTTACTGAGTATTTGCTACTGGAAAATTACCCAGACAGACCTATTATTCGAAGAAGTTTATTTTGGCGCCTTTGAATTTTTTCGATATTTGAGGCCGAGGCAGTGCCCCATAGCTGAATACCGTAGCACCAGATTGGCTTTAATATATAGTTGCAAAGTAGTAGTTTGAAATCGAGGCTAAGAACAGAATTTCTTCTAATAAGCTAATAAATTTGAATTGCTTTTAGTTTCATTTGTGTTAGTTTTGCTTTTATAGCATTTCCATGTTAAACGCCGATCTAGATGAATACCGAGATATGTTACATGCGATTGTTGGGGCACTAATTGATTATTGATTGTAATAGGGGGACATGACTCCCGACGCAAGGTGAATGTTATATGTACGCATTTTTGCTCATTGACCTTTATCCTCCATTGTTTAAACCACTTTTCCAGTTAAAATATATGATACTGCAAGTAACTAGATGCTTCATGACAGTTTTCGTGTACGCTAAAAAAAGCTGTATCATCAGAAAATGTTGAAGTTAGGGTGTGGTTATTTATTGGCATGCCTGAGGTATATATTAAAAATAACAGTGGGCCCATGATGCTTCCCTGAGGGACCCCAGCGTCAATTGGCTGAGGAGAACTTAAAAAAGCCCCTTCTTTAATAATAAACTTTCGACCGACTAAGTAGCTTTCTAACAGCTTGTGTGTGCTTAGTGGTAAGTTTAGCTTCAATTTATGTAATAAGCCTTCGTGCCAGACTTTATCAAAAGCTTGAGAAACATCGATGAAGAGGGCAGAACACTATTTTTTTTCTTCAAAGGCTTTTCTTATGGTTATTACTATACGATGGGTTTGTTCAATTGTGCTATGTTCTCTTCTAAAGCCGAATTTATGGTTAGGAATACATCTTTTTACATTTAAAATTGGGGCTAATTTTGACACTAACAGCTTCTCAAACAGCTCTGATATATTAGACAATAAGCTTATAGGTCTATATGACTCAACTTTTATAGGATCCTTTCCTTTTAGATTTCTCTTATCTCAAATTAGTGAAACAGAGAGATGTATGAGGGGTAAATACGGTTTTAAATGATTCACAAAAATATTTCCTTTTTCGTGCCCAACTTCCATTTAAGTGTCTTAATGGTGGTTTAGTAATAACTGGTCTTTTAAGATTTCTAACTGCACGCCATAATAAGTAGTCTGATTGAGCAGTTGCATCGAGTTCCTTAAGATATTTTTCAAAAGATGCTGTTTTTTTGGGACTGCAGTAGCTTTCTTAGCCTTTTTGTGCACTCTTAGTAAATTCTTAAATTGAGGGGATCTATTAAATTGTCACTCTCTTCGAGCTCTTTTTTTTCAGTCAAGAGACGCTTCACATCTGTAGAATATATTTTACTATTTTTGATTTTTTTGGGGGTTATGCTAGAATGTTGAACAGCTAGTTTTAGATAACTGTCCAATAGAAATATTCACATTCTCTGGTGTACTTAGCGGAATATTTGCAGTGCAATGGGTACTGAGGTATTTTTTATATTTTAACCAATTTATTTGTGTTGCCGACGTCACTTAGTAACCAGACGGAGATACAATTCTATTAGGGTTTGTTGTGGTACGAATTGTAGAGGTGTGATTAGAAGATAATTCTAAGGGAGCTTCAACATAAATCGTATCTGCGGGGATGTTTTTAACCACTCCAAAATCTATGACATATGGAACTTTTTGCTGATCAGTAGGCCAATATGTTGGTTGTCCGAGACACGACCCTTAGGTGTAATAAGTCGTGACCCCCAGAAAGTGCGTTTAGCGTTATAATCAGCAACCAGGAAGCAGGGTCCTAATGATTCGAAATATTTATTATATTGGCTTTCTGATATTAAAAATCTAGCTGGGGAGTACAATGATGAAATTACTTGGTTTCGATTTAATTCCTCAACACAAATGTTCGTTGCTTGGAGATAATCTTCACGATGATCACACATTAAGTAGTGTTTTGCTCGGGTTTTTATCAAAGTGGCAGAACCTCCAAAAGCTCTACCTCGAGGGTCCTTGGTATCATATAATATATGTGGCAACACGACAAAAATTGACAGTCATCCTCAATGACTGGATCGAATAAGAACGATCTGGCAGCTCGTTTCCCCCCTTCTTTTTTGTGAGAATTACAGACACCAAGTTGCGATAATTAACCTGAATTAATTTTAACCTTTTTTAAATAAAGTTTAGAGTAAATTAAAAATATAGTGTTTATTTTGTGTGACGCTATATATATAACCATTGATTTTAAACGTATTTCTTTTCGTATCATATTTTTAAGGAAGTATTCTAGTTCATTTTTATGTTGGCGGATGCCGCTTGCGTTCCAAAAGCAATTTTTTAAACAGTTCAGGCTTGTTTAGTACAGCTTGCAATAACATCGATTGCATTCTTAACATTTCTTGCATCATGTTACCCATTGTGTTAGTAAAATTGTTAACTGTTTGCACTTATGTTTCCATGGTATTTTTAAGCCGAGATAAATTAGAAATGGGAATTTCGTCATTTTTTGGTAAATCACCTTGCAGTGGCATAGGATTAGATTTTAAGACATTAGCGTACGAGGTTCTGTTATTATTTGGCTGCGGTATCTGGACGCCGTACGTGTTTTCTTGATTAGTTGTCTGTGTTTGAGGTGGATTAAGTTTCTGTCCAAAAGAACGCTTGACAATCGAATATACCGGGCATTCTCTATAGTTGGCAGTGTGATTACCACCACAGTTGCTACATTTTTTTACATTAGTGTCATTTTTTGACTTATCGCACAGGACGGTACCATGTAATTCTCAACATACGACGCAAACAGGGGGTAAATACCAGTATGCCCTAGCATGTCTAAATTCTTGGCAGTTCAAACACTGAACGGGCCCATTTCTTTTGTGCGGCTCTTCTATCGTGATGTATTTTAAACTGTAAATGTGATGCGTTAAATTTTTTAAGCTTAACGTCGCCACCAGAGAATGACAAAAGTATCATTTTAAGTACTCTTTTAGTATTATTTAGAAAACATGTATGGGTAAAGATCAAAACCATACACATACATACCATTACCCATAATAAGTTGAAGTTAAATATGTATAGGTATACGCTGGCAATGTGTATTTCTTCTTTTTCTTCTTGTCGCTGTCACACGCACATAGCATAGAGAGGTGACACGAGACGGAAGATATTGTTTTTTATGTATGTAAGTATTGATTTGTATGTTGTGCTCATCGCCCAACTAGTATTTCTGCGCAAAACTACAACAATGCAACAATAGAAAAACAACACACATTTTGTTTGTGTAAATTATGTTAAAGATGTCAAAACTCAATGCATTTGTTTGTGTAAAAAACGGACAAGATGTCAAAAGCAATTGCTACAATAACAATTGCACGACAAAAACGCAACTCTACAAAATATCAGCAGGCGTTTCGAGCAGACCTACTAATTGGGCCATGGTTGTGCTAATAAGAAAGAGTGTAACCGCCACTCAATACATTTAGACGCCGTTCTGCAACGATTTATAATTCAAACCATAAATTTTTATGTAAATATGAAGAAAACATAGTACATCTAAGTATATATGAATTTACATGTTTTGAGCATTTATTTGTTCCGTCTTAGTTGATCGATTTGGCGATGGACCAACCTCCGGTTCATATTTTATCTTCCACGTGAGTTAATCTATTTTGTAAGTTCAATATAAAAAATATCAGAAAATATCAATTGAAAAACAAAAAAGTATCAAAAAGTCTTCTCTTATAGATTCTAATCCGCTCAGGACATTGCTTGTTTATAATTTTACTTTTATGTATGTAGACATACATTGGCACTGCTGATGTGACAAAAAAATGTATTTTATGTATCAAAAAAAATATGTATGTACATAGTCCCATACCTGGCTAGTGATCAAAGCACATTTTTGCTAAAAATGTACCCATGTATATTTTCTTACCCATAGATATTTTATATGTATGGCAGATAACCAAAACGCATTCATGGGTATTGAATAATATCTGCATAACATTCATGTATTTAAGTTTACTGAATGTGGTTGCGTGAAATATTGCCGTGCATAAGTATAAGTAATACACATATTTTTTGCAACGCACAACCATAGCTGTTGTTATTATTTGTATGGATATACACAATAACGTAAAACGTGGGCGTGATTGGTGTTGTGTTGAGTGAGGCTTTTCTCTCGGGTTGGGTCAGATCTTCCTTTTCTTATCTATCCTTATCTTTTCTAATGCTTTTGCTGTTTCTCTTCACCTTCTTTTTCAGCTATTTATCTCTAAACAAGGCATCACAATGGACCATATTGGTCTCTGGGTGAGGGTGTGAAGGAGACTTCACACCAGCCTTTCTACCTACCTACCTACCTACCTACTTTTACTGCTTTTCAGTTGGTATGTATTAAACCCCTGTACGAATGCATTTGTTTCTTGTACAAAGTTGTCAACACCAAATTATTGTTGTGTCAACTACTGTAATTTTTTTTTTAAATCAACTCAAATGATCCATTATGAAAAACCAAATCAATGTTAAAACAGTAGTTCGTTTCAAACAATTCAGTGTAAAGCAGTAGTTGGATTTAAATAAACCACCTCAATCCATAATTTGATTTGAACGAAAAAACAACACACAACAATTGTGTGTATATAATACCGTTATGTACGGTACACTTTTCAATTCACAATGTGTAATATTGATGTTTATTGCCGATTGTTTCTCAAATTTTGATCGTTGTATGTATTATTTTTATATTAATTTTGCAACTAATAGAATTACCTTTTAATTAAATATTTGATAATATGTTTTGGTAATAATAAAATAATTTAAAATAAAAACTTAATATTCTATAAAAATCTTTAATTGTTTTTTGCTTCATACAAATCTAGCTAGTCATACCTAATAATTGAAAAAAAAAACAAGATAATTCATACTTATCACCTATTTTGCTACAGTTCTTTCGTGTGATTTGGTTTAGTTAGTGTGATTTGTTTTGCTTTGTTGCTGTTTGGGGTAAATTCCGTACTCTTTACACTTCGTATTTGGTCGTTTATAACACACCAATTACAATAAATTTGCAATTGTGTGTTTTTATTTATTTTTTGTTATATGTGTTTTGCACAACATAGCATTTGATTCGTTAGCAAAGAGTGAGCGACAATCAGTATTTAAAAAACAAACGAATGTCTTGAAACGGCTTTTAAATGCATTTGTGCAGAGGTTTAGTATGTATATAAGCTTTTTTTAAGTGCTTCAAACTTATTAATTATTTTACGAAAATCATTCTCTTGATTAACCTGAATTGTTGTATCGTTTATATTACCACGCTTGATTGCAGCAACGTAAAACGAATTTTCACCTATCACCGAGATTAAACTTTTTATTAGCTCACTTGAGTTTTGCTCTCTAAGATATATCGGAGGTGGCCTCGACGATTTTATGACTTTAGGTTCTTCGGAAGATTCATCCTCCAGAATTGCAAAACTATTTTTTGAATTTATTCTATCAAAAGATGGAACTTTCGAGGGCGAGGCAACGGCTGTAGAGGTAGGGCTGCGACCCCGTTTAAGCACTGTTATATTCCTGTCCATTTCTTGTTTGTTTTCCATTGCGTCTATGTTTGAGTTTATGGTATCATTCCCTGCTAAGATTATCTTTGTATCAGTGGTAACGCCTGCAGGTATTGGTTTTGCCGTTAGGTAGTTACTATTGTTATCTGTTGCTATGTTTATTTCCACATTGCTTTCGCTAGCATGAATATCATTTATTTTTGTTGTTGTTTCATTGTTATAACTCATATTGAGAGTTGTTTTTGTTTTTTTTCACCGTTTTTTTTTATTGTTTTGTTGACGGAGTAACACCGAGATAATAAAAAAGAATAAATCATTTTTTGCACAGATTAGTTGTAAGTATGTATGTATGTGCGTTCATACATATATTTTTTTTTCTTATTCTATTGTTCACTTTTGTATTGAGCGTCCAAATTCGCTTGTTAATTAAATAAAAAAGAGAATCGTATGCGGAGTTAAAAAACACGTCTGTTCTCAACGAGCACGACCAAACGAATGAACATCAAATAAACCGGCTATTTTGGTCTGATAAACCAGTTATTTAAAAAAAATGTGTTATTTATATACGTTTCCTTACGTTTGCGGTAAATATACCAGTAATAGTATTTTTCTTATTGTAATTATGGGTTCAGGGCTACCGCTCTTCGACTAAAGTCGCTATTTAAACCCTTTTTGGCAATCTGCGACTTTTTGTGATACATAATTTTTAAACTTAACTGGGACCATTTTACCTTTTTTTTTTTTTTAGCATAAAAAAAAATCCTCAAAATGTCGGACAGTGGATATCTAGTGTGGCAACGTCGTAATTACATTATAAGCAATCAACAAATTATTCTTTGTTTGGCAAAATTGTTTTATATATTTTTTAACAGGTCAATGGATAAAAGAATAGAATATATTGTTACGTTTATAATAAACCTTTGAGTTCTTTTAATTGCAACTCAAAATAAAAACACACACTTATTCTACTAAACAAACTTTATTAAAATTAATTATAGTTTTCACAAAATTTATTCAGTATTGTTGGTAACGAACTGAAACGTTTAATGTTTCAAAACAAACGAACTAAGCCTAACTATAAGTCAGCCTGTATTTATAGTTCACAACCATCTCTAGTCCAGGGGCCAAATTACGGCATTCGATATCGATCGAAATTCACATTGAAAATGTATTGTAATTTCGATCGATATCGAAAGCCGTAATTTGGCCTCAGAACTTTTTGTTGGAATTTTTTTTATAACTTTTATACATTGAAATCTTAAGTCTACCTTTAGACGTTCCATTACTAGAAAATTCGGTACAGTGGAGTTCATAAAATTTTTAATCTAATCTATATATATAAAAGTGAATGTATGTTTGTATATATATATATATGTATAAAGGAGTGGTTTGGCCTCCTATAAGGCCGATCATCTTGAAATTTTCACAGAATATAACTGTGACCATGGAAGAGACATTAGGCTATATAAAGTTGAGATTGGACAAAGGGGCGATGCCACACCCTTACAACCCAAAATTTAAAATCGGTTTATCTTAGGCATTTTTTGGCATATGATGATGATATTTAGTACATATGGTGTTAGTATGAATGGAAATAAGCTCCATGAAAAAAGAGGGCGGAGCCACGCCCCTTTATAGAAAAAGTAAAAACCACCATATCTAATAAACTACTGAACCGATCATCATCAAATTTCCACAGTAGGCGACTGCCTTGAGCTACTGAACTTTAAGCTATATAAAGATGTGGTTGGAAAAAGGGGGTGCCACGCCCATACAACCCAAAACATAAAATCCTCATATCTTAGACACTGTTTAGCGTAGGATGATGATATTTGGTATATATGGTATTGTTATGAATACGTTGCATGAAAAAAGTGAGAGCGGCCACGCCATTTTATGTCTTTTTATGCATACCGTAAGAACTATTATAGTGAGAATGTTCAAACTTGGTATTAGTCATTTTTATGAAAAACTACACCTTTAAAACCCACTATTATGGCTAGCTATAAATTCCAAAATAAAAATGGGTGGGGTAGATAAATACTTCATATCTAAAGACAAAAGTCTTCAAGCTTTGTAGGACCCACTCTTATGGTAAACAACACCTTTAAAAATAAAAATATAATATATAAATGAAAAAGGGTGTGAAAGTTTCACAGGAATTTCCTGATTACTCGGCGCTTAACATGGTCTATTAATATATTTTAATCAAGTAGGCGTGGCAACAACCATACAATAAAAATATGAATAACCTTATATCTGGAGGACGGTTACAATACGAGTTTTCCAATATGAAACAAATAACTTCGTTATCAATACACGACATCTGTCAAAAAGTCGGGTGGATTAGACCAGCGGGCGTGGCACCTCCCACACAATTGCAATAAAGATTTCTACGTGTTTAAAGTACTGTAATAGTGAAAGTATTCCAATTTACTACAAATAGCTTAGATAATAATCCACAACATATTTCAAAAGGTAGTTTTAATAGGAAAAGTAGGCATGGCACCTCCCATACGAAGACACTTGAAATTTCTGTATATTATCTGTTGAACGGTTACTGTAAAATCATTCAAATTTAGTCAAAGATGCTTTACTTTTAAAAAAATTTTTTACCAATTTTATTTCGATGGGGGTAGCAAAGCGCACCGGGTTAAGCTAGTAGGACATAACAATGTGACTTGGTGGAGGACCATTTAAAACTCAGACGGTGTACCGGTGGAGAACCAATTAAAACTCAGATTGATTACTGGTAGAGACCAATCTCTGGATCTAATTCTGGAAGTTCTCGCATATGCGAATGCGTAGGTCGACCGATGACTTTTGGATCAGACTCTAAAAAATCGGTTTATACCCTGGCAATACCACATTTTTTTTGAAGTTGATTTTTAAGTATCTTATCCTATTTTAATGAAACGTATATCGTTTTAAAGGTATTGGTGTGTAGACATTTCTTTCCTAAATTTTTAAAATTAAAGTGTTTAAAAACGTTTTAATTTATTTTGCAAACACACGTACACACATGTATTGATTTTTGTTGCTCTTTTAAAATGTCTCCGTTTATTTCTGAACTTGCTAACACACACGCACACACATGCGTGAAAAAAATTGCATTTTGTTGTTTTTCTAAATGTGTACGTTTTTGTTGCAACACTCTGGTTCTCTCGAAAGTAAATGTCAAGTGGTCGAATTTCGGCCACCGGGCGGCCCTAGTAACTATAAGTAGCTGGGCAAAAACTTTTTACAAAAGAAAAAAAAAATCAAAAAAGTCGAAATATTTTTTATTTATCCTAAACTTATCACCTGAAGAGTAGTAAAGGTCTACGGGTAGTAATAGGGATATCGGTTATTCGACTTTGTTCAAAAAACCGGGTTTCAAATATTCCTAATAGTTGCTATTGTAATAAAAGTGTTTTTCGGTTAAGCATTTTTAAAATAGCCGGTCTTAATTCGAATACACAAAAACACAAAAATCAAAAAAGTTTTTGAAAAATAACACTTAACTTAACAAAATTAAAACAATTCACAAAGGTAAGGAACCAATAAAATACTTAGATATGACTAAAGGTATGTTCAGACCTAACAAATATATGACGATAGAATCCAAGAAAAGTGTGACCAGTAAATTGATCAAACTTTAGCTTTATTTTTTACAATTTCTATTTATTTACTACACTTTATTTGTAAGTAGATAATTCTATAATGTAATTAAGCAACTGTAAATGATGGTTGTTCTAGACAAACGTTTTGAAAAAGCAAATAACAAATTATAGGAATTTAATAAATTTATTATTTGAGATATTCTCCCAAATTTATTCTAAATGAGTTTTAATTTGTTGGTGGTTAAGTATGTCTTTATGAATCAGTAGACTTCAACAATATATTTGAAAAGTTGCAAACAAAACCTCGTAGCTATGCTTTGATATTTAAAATTATTTTGTATTAGTATTATAGAAACAAATAGTAATAACAACATGCTTTTTGTATGAAATATCTGTCCATTCGTCGACCACAATTAATTGTTTAATTTCTTCAATTTTGTTTTTTAGTTCTTGGTGTTTTAATATGTAAAACTGATGAAATTTTCCCATATCGTTGATGTCGCCGGAATGTTGTAGTTTTAAGCATAAGAATATGCTAGAACTACTTAGAGTTTTTAGTGCTAAACGCGCATTCCGTCCTCGCCAACAGAACGGGTTAACATTTTACTCAATGATTCATTTTTGGCAGCGTATTTTAGTAAAGTACTATTTGTTGGTTCTTTAGAACTATTTCGAACGGAGTTAAGTTTTATTAGGAGCTCATTAACGCATGTGAACTAATTAAAGGTAATTAATAAGTCGTGACGTGGAAGAAGCTTTGCAACTTATCATTTTAGGGCACTTCAGGCACCTAACTATCTTTTTAATCCTTTTGGAAATATCTCCAGAGATAAAATATATATAAAAATATATTTAATATTTAGAATACTCTCGCACAAATTACTTTTAACTTTTTAACTGATCACTTTTTTGTAGTATTTTGAATGGTTTTTGGGTTTTTTACACACGCTTTTATAAGATATTTGTATTTACATTGTTCATAACATTGTTTGACTTTTTTACATTTTGTTTTGGTATTCTTCATAAAAAGTTTAAGTTTGCCCAATATTCAATTAGAAAAATACTTATATTACGGGTGCGTTTTCAGCAAGAGTAAGGAAAACGTATATAAATTACACATTATTAAAATAACCGATTTATTCGATATTCGAACAAGGGACAAATATTCGGCTTGGGGAACACTAAAAAACCCGTTTAAAACCGGTCGAATAATTCGAACTCCCTAAGTAGTAAATAAGGGTATGGACTCATGCTTGAACCCGGATGTAATAAAATCCTTCTTAGAAGAGAAGAGCTTCAAAATAAATATAAATAATATTAAAAATAGAGGAAAGATTCCCGAACCACTATTTCGATTGGAGTAAGACCCGGCGACATAAACCTTAAAAATTAACCGCAACCCATTTACAATATAAGACATATACTACACATAAAAATTATGATAGAGGAGCCACACAAAAGAAATGGTCCCATTCAATGCTTAAATTGCCAAAAAAAAATTGGACACCAAGGCATACTGACATTACCCCCAGTATGCGTCGTCTGTGGAGAACTAAACTGCATAGTTCATTGTGATAAATCTAAGAATTATTCCAATGTAAAGAAATGCAGCAACTTTGGCGGTAATCACACTGCAAACTAAGGCCTGGACAGCAATCTAATCCCCCTCAAGTGCAGGCACCTTATTAACTTATTCCATAACAGTACCGCAGACTAGTAATAACAGTGCCTCAAACGCCAAAGTAGGAAATTTTATGCCAGTGCAAGGTGTTTTGCCAAATAACGACTCAAATCCAATTTTAAACTTTGAGCCTAAAGACCAAACTCCTGGTTTCAACTTTTATCGTCTTGAATCAACTTACGAAACTCTAGTTCAAACGGACAGCAATTTTACGCACACTATGGTTAATATGATGCAGCAAATGTTAAGAATGCAATCGATGTTATTGCAAGCTGTACCTAAAAAGCGGCATCCCCCAACATAAAAATTAATTAGAATACTTTCTCAAAAATAAACAGTCTGCTTAAACCTGAAAATAATAATTTTTGCGGTTATTATTAAACAATCCAATCCAATATAACAACAACGCTATCCATTTAATCGTCAAGACATTTTTAATTTTCTCTTTTTTTTTTTTTTTGGAATATGTACATTGCATGAAGGTACAAAAGTGCTATTTACATTCATATAATTTATAACTCGTAATAACGCGTCAAGAAGTTCGTATTGCATTCTATTTCGAAGGCGAGTTTTAGTGCATTTCATTATTTGAAACACTCTTTCAACACACCCATTAGCAGTTGGAATTACTAGTTTATAAAGACAGCCATAGATTTTCATTGTAAATTATTTTATTGTAAAAATTGGCTCAACATTAATTATTTACAATTTGTAACACGTTTTCAATTATTTACATACATATGTTAAATTTATTTAATACTTCTTTTAATAACATTTAAATTAGTTCCAATAATTGACAATAATGGCTTCTTTAATTTTAATTCTTCTCTTGGAAGCCAAACTCACTGTTTTTTTTTCAATTTATTTTGTTTGAAATAATATTATAAAAATATATTCAATTCAATAGAAAAGTACACAAATTTGTTGAAAAAAATTAATTTAAAAGATATAAATAAATTACAATTGTATAAATCTTGTTAAATTAATAGTTTAAGATCTTGTATCGAATAAATTTAAAATTAAATACAAAACGCCTAATTATTTAATTAAAAAAATTTTTTTGTCTAACCTTTATTCTGCGTTTCGATTCGGGTCGAAATTTTCTCCGTGTGGCAATTTGGTATTCTTCGTTTCGTTTTAAGTTTTTTTTTCGATTGTATGTATTCTGCATTACGACCGTAGTAACGTTTCATTAAGTTTATTTACTGACAAAAATTTTTTCGATTTTTTGCTTATTTCGTTTAGAAAACTGTGTAATTAAAAATATTAAAAATTTTCATTTAATTTGAATTTGTATTCTAAGTCAAATTACAAAAAAAATTAAGTAAAATAAAAGACAGTAAATATTTGTTTAACCATTTATTTTTTTGTACATAAATTTAGAAGTTTTATTAATTTTTTGTAGGTCAAAAAAATCACACCTGAGCAATACGAAAAGCTGGCAAATTTATTCAGTTAATTTTACACTTTAAATATTTTATTTATTTATCCATTTTTTTGCGCTAAATTTTACTTTTTTATTAAAATTTTTACAAAATTGTTTATTTTTTCTGTTCCAATTTCATACGTTTCATAGCAAAATTGTAAATCTTGTATTCTTCTTTTTCTTTCGATTCATGCCCCTATTACGGTTTACAACTCAACTCAGTTAAGTTCACATTAAAATATTTGCTAGCGATGAGTTGTAATTTGTTGATGTTTTTGTTAACCGCAATATAACAGAGTTGTAACCCATAATAAAAACTGCAAAATTTCAACTAAACTATATTTGAGTTCTAAACCGTAATAGGGGCATAAATTTTTTGTTGAAATACCTTTTTCGATTGATGCGTAACTGAATGCGGGAACGTTATTGAAATGCAGAATAAGGGTGAATCTTGTCTTCAATATTAGAATTATACAGGTATATCACACAAGTATGAAAATTAACACATTTTTCAATTCGTACCGTTTTTAGTTTGTTTATTAAGCTTTCGTGTTTTTTCATAAATCCGAAAAAATCAAAACAATGTTTTTTTTTGTTATTAAATATGGTATTTTTTCATTCTGTCGTCGCGCTCGTTGAAGATAGACGTGTTTTCTAAGCTCGGCATACGGTTTATTTTTTTTTTGAACAAATAAAGTATTAAAAAAAGTAAATACAAGTAAAGAAAAAAAAAAAAATACATGTATGTACATACATACATAAACACACATTTTTTTTTTATTCTCGGTGTTGATAAACAATAACAAATAAGAAGAGCAAAACTGTAAACAGTAAAAGAAAAAAAAAAAACTTTTATGAGTGCAAACAGTAGAAATGCATATATCACAGTGAGTGTTAACGAAACAAATGCAGAAATAAAAAAAAGAATCGATGATAGCAAATACCTAACGGCTAAACCTATTACTCGCACGCGTTCCCTTTCCCCGTCTGTATTTAATAACACGGTTGATACAATAACAAATATAAAACCTGCTAGCGTTGCCTTAACAGCAAAAACAATTTTAATAAGTGATGTAAATATTAACCCCCAATCAGGCATAATAGATAACTCAGTATCACCTTCGGTGTCTAATAATACGGTTAATACAATAAAAAATATAAAACCTGCAAGCGGTGCCCCAGCGGCAAAAACGATTTTAATAAGTGATGAAAATATTACCCCTAAATCAGGCATGATGGAAAACTCAGCTTCACAAGTAAAAAGTGCTCAAAAGCCTCCAGTACAAGTAGGTATTGATAGGTACATAACAGTGCTTAAACGGGGTCGCAGCCCAACCTCCTCAGCAGTTGCTTCGGTCTCAAAAGTCTCAAAAGATGGTACAGCTGATAGAACAAGTTCACAAAATCGTTTTGCAATTCTGGATGAGGAATCCCCGGAAGCACAAAACGTTATCAAATCTTCTAAGCCACCGCCGATATATCTTAGAGAGCAAAACTCAAATGAATTAATAAAGAATTTGATATCGGTAATAGGTGAAAATTCTTTTTATGTAGCTGCAATAAAGCGGGGTAGTATTAATGAGACAAAAATACAAGTTAATCGTGAAGAAGATTTTCGTAAGGTAATAACTAAATTTGAAGCACTTAATAAGAATTTTTATACATATCAACTGAAGAGCAGTAAAGGTCTTCAGGTTGTGATTAAGGGCATTGACTCATGCGTGGACCCAGGTGAGATAAAAACGTTTTTAGAAGAGAAGGGCTTCAAAATAAAAACTGTAATAAACATTAAAAATAGAGAAAAAAATCCCCAGCCACTATTTCGAGTGGAGTTAGAACCCGGCGACATTAAGCTCAAAAAGAACGAAACACATCCCATTTATAATCTTAAATATATCCTGTATAGAAAAATAACAATAGAGGAGCCGCACAAAAGGAATGGTCCCGTGCAATGTTTAAACTGCCAAGAATTTGGACACACTAAGGCATATTGTCATTTAACCCCTGTTTGCGTCGTATGTGGAGAATTACATGGTACAGCTCTCTGCGATAAGTCTAAAAACGACCCTAATGTAAAAAAATGTAGCAACTGCGGTGGTAATCACACGGCCAACTATAGAGGATGCCCTGTATACTCTATCGTCAAGCGCTCGGTTGGACCGAAACCTAATCCCCCTCAAATGCAGGCAACAAATCAAGTTTACATTAATGACGTTCAGGTACCGCAGCCTAGTAATAACAGAACATCCTACGCTAACGTCCTAAAATCAAACCATATGCCAATGCAAGGTGAGTTGCCAAATAATGATGAAACTCCAGTTTCTAACTTAAGTCGTCTAAAGAAAACCATGGAAACATTAGTACAAACAGTAAATAACTTTACAAACACAATGGGTAACATGATGCAGGAAATGTTAAGAATGCAATCGATGTTATTGCAAGCAGTACTAAACAAGCCATGAACTGTTTAAAAATTTGCTTTTGGAACGCAAACGGCATCCGCCAACATAAAAATGAACTAGAATACTTCCTTAAAAATAAACAAATTGATGTTATGATGGTTTCTGAAACCCATCTGACCTCAAGAAACACGTTTCAAGTCATTGGTTATATATTATACTAGCTTAACCCGGTGCGCTTCGCTACACTGGCATCCTATGGGAGGTATTTCCCCCCCTGCGCATACCCGCTTTATTTTTATTTTCAAAAGTGTAGTATACCATAAGAGTGACTTTTAGAAAGTTTGAACATTCTCACTATTACAGTTCTTAAGATATGCGATGTTAAACATTGGCGTCCTATGGGGTATTCCTATACCCCCGCTGCTATTTTATTTCAATTCCGGGGCTCAGAAGATTCTGCTACAAAAAGTTCAGCAAAATGCGTGCAGCGGCTCTTAAGATATGCGATAATTAATATTGGCATCCTATGGGGGGTACCAATTCCCCTGCCCCTATCGAAAAAATAAGTAGCCTATTTTATTTTTAGGGCTCACGTGATGTTACTGTAAAAATTTCAGGAAAATCGGTTCAGTATAATATTGGCATCCTATGGGGGGTACCAATTCCCCTGCCCCTATCGGAAAAATAAGTAGCCTATTTTATGTTTAGGGCTCACGTGATGTAACTGTAAAAATTTCAGGAAAATCGGTTCAGTATAATATTGGCATCCTATGGGGGGTACCAATTCCCCTGCCCCTATCGAAAAAATAAGTAGCCTATTTTATTTTTAGGGCTCACGTGATGTTACTGTAAAAATTTCAGGAAAATCGGTTCAGTATAATATTGGCATCCTATGGGGGGTACCAATTCCCCTGCCCCTATCGAAAAAATAAGTAGCCTATTTTATTTTTAGGGCTCACGTGATGTTACTGTAAAAATTTCAGGAAAATCGGTTCAGTAGTTTCGGAGTCTATAAAGCGACAAACATACAAACATACAAACATACAAACATACAAACACACATAATTTCATTTTTATATATATAGATGATACCAAGGACCCTCGAGGTAGAGCTTGTGGAGGTTCTGCCATTTTGATAAAAAACCGAGTAAAACACTACCTAATGCGCGATCATCGTGAAGATTATCTCCAAGCAACGAGCATTTGCGTTGAGGAATTATCTCGAAACATAGTAATTTCATCATTGTACTCCCCAGCTAGATTTTTAATATCAGAAAGCCAATATAATAAATATTTCAAATCATTAGGACCCTGCTTCCTGGCTGCTGGCGATTATAACGCTAAACACACTTTCTGGGGGTCACGACTTATTACACCTAAGGGTCGTGTTTTGTTTAACACAATTTGTAAAATGGACCTAAATGGGGTCGCGAGCGGACAACCAACATATTGGCCTACTGATCAGCAAAAAGTTCCAGATGTCATAGATTTTGGCGTGGTTAATAACATCCCCATAGAAACCATTCATGTGGAAGCGTCCCTAGAATTATCTTCAGATCACACACCTACAATTGTTACTATAATGAATCCAAATAGAATCGTATCTCCGTCTGGTTACTTATCGACATCAGCCTCACAAATAAATTGGTTAAAATATAAAAAATATCTGAGTGCCCATTGCACAGAAAATATTCCGCTTAGCACACCGGAGAACGTGGATCTCGCTATTTATCTCAAACTAGCTGTTCAACATTCCAGCATAACACTCAAAAAAACCAAAAACAAAATCATATATTCTACAGATGTCGAGCGTCTATTGACTGAAAAAAGGAGAGTTCGTAGAGAGTGGCAATTGCACAGATCCCCCCAACTTAAGACTTTATTAAAAGAGTGCACAAAAAGGCTGAGAAAGTTACTGCAGTCTCAGAAAACGGCTTCCCTGGAAAAATATCTCAAAGGACTTGATGCAACTCCACAATCAGATTACTCATTATGGCGTGCAGCTAGAAGCCTCAATAGACCAGTTATCTCTAAGCCACCATTGAGAAACTTGAATGGAAGTTTGGCAAGAAATGATATTGAAAAAGGAAATCTGTTTGCTAATCATCTGAAAAATGTATTTACCCATAATATATTTCACGATATAGCAGTCGATTTACCGTCTGTAAATGTTAGAGCAGCTATTCCCCTAAGATTCGAGTTTAGAGAAATCGAAAAGGCTATTTGTAATTTAAACACCAAGAAGGCATCCGGTATTGATAAGATCAGTAATAAAATGCTTTTGGAGCTACCAAGTACAGCAAAGAAAATTATTCTTTTTATTTTTAATGCTATTTTACGACTTCAATACTACCCTCATAAATGGAAGGTTTCCTTAGTAACCATGATACCAAAGCCAGGAAAGGATCACACAAAAGTTGAGTCATACAGGCCTATTAGCTTATTATCTAATATTTCAAAGCTATTTGAGAAACTACTAGTGGCAAAATTAACGCCGATTTTAAATGAAAATAGATGTATTTCTAATCATCAATTTGGGTTTAGAAGAAAGCATAGCACAATTGAACAAACTCATCGAATAGTAAATGTAATAAGAAAAGCCTTTGAAGAAAAAAAATATTGCTCAGCACTCTTCATCGATGTGTCTCAAGCTTTTGATAAAGTCTGGCATGAAGGTTTACTACTGAAATTGCAGCAAAACTTGCCAGCAAACATACACAAGCTGTTAGAAAGCTACTTAGTCGGTCGTCAATTTATTATTAAAGAAGGCGATTTTTTAAGTTCTCCTCAGCCAGTTTACGCTGGAGTCCCACAAGGCAGCATCCTGGGCCCTCTATTGTACATAATTTATACTTCGGACATGCCAACAAACAGCTACACACAAACCTCAACATTTGCGGATGACACAGCTTTCCTAAGCGTACATGAAAACTGTCAAGAAGCATCTCGTTACTTACAGGATCACATATTTGAACTGGAAACGTGGTTAAAACAATGGAGGATAAAGATCAATGAGCAAAAATGCGCACATATAACATTCACATTGCGTCGGGAAACATGCCCCCCTATTAAAATCAATAATCAAATAATACCCCAACACTCGCATGTAAAATACCTCGGAATACATCTAGATCGGCGTTTAACGTGGAAATGGCACATAGAAGCAAAATTAACTCAAATGAAACTAAAAGCAATTCAAATTAATTGGCTCATTGGAAGAAATTCTGTTCTTAGTCTCGATTGCAAACTTCTACTTTACAACTCTATCTTAAAGCCAATTTGGTGCTACGGTATTCAGTTATGGGGCACTGCCTCGGCTTCTAATATCGAAAAAATTCAAAGGCGCCAAAATAAACTTCTTCGAATAATAACAGCCGCTCCCTGGTATGTCAAAAACTCAAATATCCACAAGGATCTCAATGTGCCATTGGTAAAAACTATGATAACGAAATATGCAGTAAAATATTTAAAAAGGCTGGAACTGCACCCAAATCCCTTAGCTCGAAATATTTTAAATTATGGCGGCCACACTCGATTAAAGAGAAGAGACACTGCAGCACTCACCCAATCAGATGAGCGATAAACACCTACATATGTGAACAGAAACCGTGATGACTAAATCTTTTTGTCTGGCACTGGCAGGACATTAAGTAAATATTAGGATAAGATTTGATTAATTATTGTTAGTTCATATTTAATATATGAAGATTCAATAAATAAATACTGCAAAAAAAAAAAAAAAAAATATGGTATTTTTATTAAACAGCTTCATTGTAAACTTAAAAAATACAATAATTGTAGGTTATGTTAGGTTATGTTGAAAGGCTGGTGCGAAGCAAACTTCACACCCTCAGCTAGAGACCAATATGGTCCATTACGACGCCTTAATTAGTGAAAGAAATCTAGTATAAAAGAGTAGAAAGAGTAGAGCACAAAAAAAGAAAATAGTGGAAGATAAAAAATCGGACAGAAGAAACAAAAACAACCTTACCAAACAGGAAAACTGCCCTACATGTTCCCAGTCCCTAGCATCCTGACGCGCAGTTACGTCATTCCCATTACGAATCCCGTCAGATTCTCCCGCAGACCGAAATATCTCACAATTCGTGCAGGAATCTGCATATATCTACTTTTTTTGCCACATATATTTTGTATTTTTATTTACAGAATTTACTAATTCTATTGCTGTATTTGAATTCAAAAATTTTTGAAAATTTTTGCAACTTTCGTTAAAATTTAGTCTTACTAAAATTTCAGCCTTAATTAGGTCGTAGGACATTCTTTGCCTTTCTTGTGAGAAGTTATTTAAAATTCTAAAAGTCCTTTCACAAAAAGCATTGCTAATTGGTATGGAAAGAACAAATGAGATCACTTTATATAGATTTTGTACTTTATTTGTATCACATTTCTGAAAAAAGACGGACCATATCTTATCAATTGGAATATCTTTCGGCAGCTTATCATAGGCCACTCGCAGGCAGCAGAAGTCAGTATACAACATATCATTATCAATAAAACTTGATATTTGTAAAACTGTTACAAGCTCTGATAAATTATTCCACGATAAAAGAGATTGTTTTAAATTTAATTCAGAAATTTTGCCGCAAAGCGATTCGTTTCTAAAGTCATATCGTTGCTCCAAATAAGTAACAGCATTTCGTAAAAACAGATTTGCTTCTAATTTGAAGATTTCAGTTTCGTGATGAGGCATCTTTTTTAAAATAGATACAGCTTTGCTTCCATAAAACTCATCTTTTAATCGACTGTTCAACTATTCAATAGATTACCCATTATAGTGTGCAGTTCTATAATAGTACATGAATCACTTTCTAGGGCTAATACTGCTGATTGAAATTCATATAATACGTAATGCAGAAAATACAAATATGCTTCTGACAAACCTTCGGACATGTATTCTTCATCATCATTATTAACCGCATCGTAATCAGCTGCTACACCATGAGAAACAAAATCCCAGATAACTTTTCGACATGCGTTTTTGCCTTTTTGCAAAAAATACCTTTTAACTGCTGGCCAGGAATATATTAGCCGGTCAATTGCTGGCAAGAGAGAAAGCCATCGTGTTGGGACATGTCGGAGGAGATTTAAATATTCAAGATTGGCAAACTCGAAGCAATCTTTTAATTTTTCATTTGTTAGAGCCGAAGAACTAAATTCAATAAATGTTTTAATCACGATATTTTCCACATCAACTGACAGAGCATTTAAAACATTTTTAACAGAGTTGTTAATTACATGACAGTTACAATTTGCTTTTATAATTTTGTCATTATCTTTTTTTAGTTTTTGAAACACAGAATTATAAATACCATAATTAACTACTGCATTATCAGCGCAATATGCTGTAATTTGTTCAAGTTTCAGATTATTTTCATTTGAAATTCTAACAATGTTACCGAAAATATCTTTTGAAGCTTCATTTGGATCTTCATAAAAATCTAAAACCTGCTTACATATTCCTGTATCAGCATTAAAATATTGCACAGCATATGGAAATGTTTTAATGTTTCCAATATTTGATGCGTCGCTGTTTAATGAAAAAATAGCTTTTTTTTAGAAACGGTTTCTTGAGAATACGGAGCCAACACATTTCTTGTTATGGCTGCTGCTTTAGTGCGTCCACAACTAATTTTTGAAGCAATTTTACTATCACAAAAAATGTTTGAGCTCAATTTGATTTGGCAATCTAAACTATTATAACTCAGCCCATGAGAAACGTTGTGATAAATGAACATTAGTTCAGCCTTTGAGACTAGAGATTCATCTGTAGATTCAGCTGCGGTAACAAAATTTGAAATGTTGTGTGACAATTTTTGTGAGAGTGCCAGTTTTAAGTGTCGTTTTGTTTTGCCATGTTTATTTAACGATAGACTCTCTTCGTATTAAATGGACATTTCTGACTGGCATAATTTACAATAGGCAGTATATTCGTCTTTCTTTTTTATCCATTTAGAATATTCAGGAGCCTCAATCCACTATCGCAAAAGGTTGTAAATTTTTTTTTTTTTGGACGGTCCAGCTTCTTCCTCGCATCCATATTTATGCGTATTCACATTTAAACAGTCAATAAATCGTTCTGTAAAAAGAAAAACAAATGTTTTTAATTATTTTATTAATCATAAATAAATACTTACTACTTTAGCCAAAGATTTTTTCATCTCTTCAAACAGCTGTTTAATGCTGTCAAATTACTAGTGTTGGACTAACTAGTCAATTGGCAAAAAATTATATTGTTGGTACTTTTTAAAGATTTTGTTGTTCATAAATTATCAGCGATGTACAAAATAAAGGTACAAGTAGTGTTAAGCCTATAATACACGGCATGTAAAAAGACACATGCGCATGTGGTTCTGACGTAATTTTGACGTCATCACACAACACGCAATGTTTATTGTGGCTTTGCATTGACGTCACAATTACGTCAGAACAACATGCGCATGTGTCTTTTTACATGCCGTGTACTATAGGCTTTACGAAAACCTGTAACTTATATATTTGCAAGGACAATTGCATAAGTATATAAAAAAGATTTTTTTGTACAAAATATTAACTGAATTAATTAAAAATATATATTATAAATAAAACCAATATTTCACTAAAAAAAACTGGAAAATTTATATTTTACCTGGAAACTGGACACGACATAAAAAAACTGGAAAATCCAGGCCATTCCAGGCCATCTGGCAAGCCTAGATACTACCCTTTCACGATGTTCGTTGTTGTTTATATTCATCATTAAGGGCCCTTATTTGTCTCAGTTCTTCAGCAGCAATATTTTGTTGTTGTTCTCCATTTTTTTTAATTGTTTATTTTTAATAGAAAATTTTAAATATTTACCTTAAATTTCATGAATCATTTTTCTTGATAGATTAATCAAAACAAATGAAACAAAACATATAACACATCAGGTATAAATTATAATAAATGAGATAATTTGCTCAATATATTCTGTTAGTATAGACTTGCAATTTTTGTTGTTGCAATTTTTAAAAATTATGCTTTAAAATTGGATTAGTGTCCAGATAGTTTTGAAATTTTTTTATTTTTATCTTATCTTTCTTCTTCTTCCTTCATACTTTTATATTTTATATATAAATACAAATACACCTGCAGCCAACTTCAAGTTAAAAAGTATGAGAATAGCTGCGTTCGAGAACACAAAATTTTTTACTATTTTTTACTGAACTTTACGGCATTTTACGAAATTGCGTTCGAGTACACAAAATACAGTATATGAGAACACAAATTGAGAGCGTAAAGTGACAGTTCTTGACTGAGTACTTAAAACATATGTTTCAAAGGTAAACATTGAAAAGTTAACAAACAAGAAGCATACAAATTGTAAAAAATGGCTAAAAAAAAAAGAGAAAAGGTGGAAAAAATTAAACCAAAACATAACGTAAATAAATATTAATTAATTAAGCGTGTTTGTGAAGAATTTTTTGGTTAAATACCATCTTTTGAAACTTTTTTTGTTATGTTAATTTTTTAGAGTTGTAGAAGTATGAAGTATTTAGGTACTTAGAACTGCACTTGTTATTTAAGTAATCAATAGCAAAAAAAGTATTCATGTACTTTTGTATAAATTTAACCAGACACAAATTAGCAAATTCAAATAAAATAAAAAACAAGCATATATGAAAATTACATAAAATAATTTGTTTGTATTTTCCAAAAATATTCCTGTTATAAAAAGTATTTAATCAAAGACTATAGATTTATAAAGATGTTGCACTTAGTACATTTGGAATTGACAAAAATATTGTGCTTCTTAATGATGAGGGGGGGAAGTAACAAGGAAAGCAAAAACTTCGTGCTCACATTTAGAAAACTGGAGAGAGCAAAAAAACACATGCATTAATACATGCATACACATGTTTTTTCCCTCCAAGCAATTGGTAGAGTGTTTTTCGACTGTCTACGAATTTTAACTACTTCGTCACATTTGATAGTTAAACAATAGATTTTTCGGAATTTAACAACAACAAAATACGTTAGAATCGAATTATGAGTTCTCAAATTATACTTTTTCGTCACTTTAATGAGTTGTTCAGATAATTGTAACAGTTATGTAATTACAACAATAGCACAACTGAACAATTCCCATACTATATTGACTTCTTTGCAACGATTTGCTGTTTAATAGTGAATACTACAAAAGGAAAATGCGTAAAAGAACACAGTTTGTATTTAAGTTGCCATGTAATCGGTGCTACGTGCGTGTAAAATAATATAAATTTATAAAATTATGTAAAATAAAGTGGAATTTAATATTTGAAAAATGAAATAGTTATAGTACCCTATGTACTTAAAATTAGGACTCCGCGGAATCCAAATGTTACCGAAAAGCGTTCTAGTTCACGAAAGTTGTTTAAATGAGTGCACAAAACAGCCCAAACTTATTCTTCGGTTAGATTGGGTGAATTTTTTAATAATTTCTCATACATATTTTTTAGAGCAAACGAAAATGAAATTAAAAAAATAATTTGATAATTATCTTTTTTTAAAGTATATTAGCGATTTTTTAAACTGTTTGTTTATTTAATGACTTTAAAAATTTTTGTGTGAAATTTAGTGTTTTTGTTTAATTTTTCTTGTGAAGATCAACGTTATTAGAGAAGAAAATTTGTAAAAATAAATTTTGTAAGGCAATAAAAAGATTTGCTTGTAGTGTTATGATGAAGGTTTACAAAGTTAGTGTTTGAACAAATTTGTTTGGATTTTCTGTAAATTCCTTTAACAAAATTTGTCCACATTAGGTTTTTAATTTTAAAGCATTAACAGCTAATTTGATTAAATGTACTGTACATTTTTTAATATTTGTTTAACTTTGAGCTCATTTATTTTATATTTTACTAAGATTACCCTTACAAAATCAAACAAAGATAAACAGTAAAATGGCCCACTTTTTATTATAAAGAACAATAAGAAAAAATGTCACTTCAAAAGAGTGCTTTTTGGAGCCAAAAGCGATACTACTAAATTTAATTGATATTAAACTACCAATGCGCACTAATTCGTCATAAAATGTAGACACTAAGTGGATTCTTGAAGTTAATATTACCATAGTGGGACACTTCTTCCCGAACGATGTAACTACATCAATAAGAATTGAATAGCAAAAGCGATAGATTTTTGCTAAATGGCGAAACTATTTAGATTATTTTTCGATCGAAATTGTTTGCAGGGTTGTTTTTGTCAACCAACGTGTGTGTGCGTATGTTTTTTTTCGTTAAAACCGGTTTTCGTGCTCACATTCAGAAAACTGAAGAGAGCAGAAAACCACATACATGCATCAATACATACACATGTTTTCTGTTTTTGCAAACCAACGTGTGTGTGTATGTTTTTTTCGTTAAAACAGGTTTTTGGTATTTTTATTTTTTAAGTGATTTTGTTTTGTTTGCAAGCAATTTATGTGCAAATAACCTACGTAAGAACAAATGCGACCGATTGTTTAATTGGTAGGGTAAGAATATGTGTTTTATTGTTGTAAAAATGAAATTATAACGATTCGAACCGAATTATAATTAAAATTTTTAGACAATTCAATTATGTATGTACTTATAATATGTGTATGTATGTATCAAACGAATTTATTATAAAACAAGTGTGTTTTCTTATTACGTGTGTGAGGCGATAGAAAAGTGAGAATGTAAGTTAAATGTTGACACTTCTGAAATTAATGAAATTTCAATAGCACTGGGGGCTAGTAGAATTTTTAAAACAACCAACAAAATTTCTGACAAGCAGCAAATCGCAAATTGTAATTGAAAAAGTCAAATAAAAACGTTTAAAAAATGTTGTGAATTAAAAACAATAATATAAAATAAAATGCATAGAGCCACCTGCAAAAAAATTGTATTTTCCTAATTTGTTCATTATTTTATACAGTACTTTTCGTTTATAGTCATTTCCATTGTTAGTCGAATTAGCGATATAGTCCATTTAATCTTTATTTTTGCCGCTATACAGAAGATTAATAGAAAGTATTAACGTTATAGTCCATTTAGCGATAAAAGCACATTTACAAAAGTAAAGCAAATTATTAACGTTTTAGTAACATAAGCCTAAGTTTTTTGTTTGTTTCCGAAGTTTCAAACCATATCAAAGAATCAAGAAATTAATCGTTTACTTTTTCTTATCAACTCTCCAATCGAAAAAAATTAATTTTTGTGTTTGGTAACAGTGATGAAATATGTTATTATTGTTTTAACTTTTTTAAAACAGTTTGAAACTCTGTTGCAAAGCTATAATCCCGCTGTCAGTGTTGTTAATATGATTTTTTATTTTACAAATTCATATTAAATTCGCCAAACATCTGCAAAAAATTTTCAATATTTAGCATTATTCCAGTAGTGTGTTTTTATTATAGTTTTTTGACCGATTTAAAATAAATCGGGCATGCTCTGATAATCGTAGAACGCTTAACATTCTTACTTGAAATCGTATAATATGTGTTCTGTAAATCGCAATAGCACGAAGTTTGGCGAATTAAAATTACAGAAGTATGCTGAAGGAAACTAGAATTTTTGTAAGAAACTATGGCAGATCGCAAGCATAACGCACGAGTTTCCGAACACTGTAAAATAAATCTGGTGTTTTGCTTTTTTAAATCGTGCGAATATCATAACAAGGCTGAATATCTTAAAACTTAGAACTTCAGAGATCGGTGAATTGAATTTTGCAAAAATATTAATTTTAAGAAATTTTTAAAATTCCATTTAATATACAATCAAACGCGATTAAATTTTTAGAATTTATTTTCCAAAATAAATTAAAAATTTACTTGTTTTCTTGTAGAGATCCGAAGTTTGATAACTTTTGGCAAGGAAAATGTCTAAAATCAAATGAAGCTTAAGCTTTATTCCAAGTTTCTAAAGCAACTATTTTTAAATGTGTTTAATGTAATTATCTGGCAATATTATCAATTTTTCATCTAAAACATTCTCATTCGTATTGCGATTTTAAAATTTGTTAAAAATTTAAAGAAAAAACTATAGCCTTGCTCATAATTTTTTTTATATAATTAAGAAAGAAAGGTAAATTGCTTTTCATAAATCGCTACCTTTTTTAAATTTTGCCAAAAATTTACATATGTACATATGTGGCACACATATACACATGTGAACTAGGCGTATAGTCATTCTAGCGATATAGTCCACGATTTGTGACTATAAGCAAAAAGTACTGAACATAGTATTTTTTTAAATATTTTAACACAACGTCAAAATTTTATATCGTCAAAAAATATATAATTTTTTCCAACGATATTTTTCAAAAAAGTTCTTATAATGTAGACCATAACCAAACAAATAGTAGTTAATATAACATACACTGTCCCGTGTTCGAGCACTAGTATATTTACAATCATAAAATCTAAGGTGTTTTTTTTTTAGGAATTTTGATCAATTAACTTGTAAGTACTGCAATACATACATAGCTATGTATTAGTATAATTAAAATGGGAAATAGATTAGAAACAAAAAAAAAGTTTTAGGCACCATATCGGTGTAGCCACAATTTTTTTTTAATATATAAGTTTGGCAACATGTTGTTATCCCTAAACGGATTAACATAGGTAATTTAATTGCAGTTTATTTCGTTGACTCGTCTATAAATGTGGTATAATAACGTAGTCCCATATTTTGAATATATCCTTATTTATCTAGGTATACGATGAAAACGCATTCTTTATTTCGTTAAAATATATCATTTCACACAGCAGAAACATGAATTTTTTCCCCACATGGAAATACTTTGTTACCATAGTACTTTGCTACCGTTTCACACACGCCCTAACTATTTACCACGAGTATTTAGGTAATAATTTTACTTATTGGCTCTTTACAAGTTTAATGGATACAAATTTTAACTTTTTCAGTATGTAATCGATGATTTGAAGGTATTTAAATGTTTCCAATGTGTATTGCTTCCGTCATAATATAAGGAAGGACTAGTAAATTTAACATCTCCATCCTGTCTTTTTAACATACGTTGTTCTCCGCAAACCAAAAACTATAAATAAATTAAAAAATTTTTCATTTTCATTGCTTTATTTAGTAAAAATATTTTTGCAGTCTTTTATAAGAATTCAACAAACTTCTAAAAGTAATAGCCTATTTCCGATGTGCGAAAGAATTCTTTCGTTCGCATAACTACATTGAAAACAAAAACAAAGTCTAAAAATTTGTTTTTGTTTTCAATGTAGTTATACGAAAGAAAGAATTCTTTCGCAAATCGGAAATAGGCTATAAGACTTCGAAAGCCTGATTATTTTTCATAATTTGTAATAATTATTTGTTGTAATAATAAATTAAATTGGATTTTTCGTCGGAAACAATTTAATAATTTGTCAAATAATACAATTTTAACAAAAAAACATTTTCATGCATTTTTAAACAAAAAAATAAATAAAATTTCAAGATATTACGTGCACACACATCAAACTGGCTTTTTATGAAAATCAAAAGCATTTTGATTATGTCGCCATGTCGCTTTAGTAAACATAAAAATATCTTGTATAAATAATCAGTTAATTTTTTTAGAAAAAATATTTTTTATATTCCTACAATTGTTTAAATTTAGACAATAACAGCATTTGAACTTCGGTGCAAATCGATATAGTTTCATCTGTACAACAATAAAACACATATTATTGCCCTACAATTAAAAATCGGTCACATTTGCTTTCACATAGGTTGTTTGCACATAATTGCATGAAAACAAAAATTCTGTTGTTAGGTTTTTTCTTTATTTTTACTTAAATGTGTCTTCAACAAAAAAAAAACTTCTTATACCTAGTTTGTTTTTACTTTTTTATTTGCATTGTACATACATACACACATATGCGCTGAAAGATGAGAAATAAAAGTTCTCTGAGAGTAATAAGTTCTCTGAGAATCAAAGTGGCAGTAGTCGTACTGCCGTTCAACAAATTTAGCACTGGCCGTACAATGTATGGCAGTGGGATATCTTTATATATTTATAGTCTTTGATTTAATCGAGTACCGATAAGAAAACGAGTCAAGTAGTCAAAAGTGTAAACATTTTTCAACACTTCAATTATTTGCCATCAGCTGTTGCCTTTATTTTACGAATTTTTACAAATTTTACGTTCGCGTACTTTTTTGGACAACAGCTTTTTGTGAGAGCAAATTTTTAAGTTTACTCACTTACTGCATTTTACTGTAAAAGTACTCAAACGCACTTAATAACAAAACACCTTATTGAAAATTGTCAATTTTTGTTTTTTTTTTTGTTTTGATAAACTAAAATCTCTTAGCATATGCATAATATAAATGCAAATAATTTATGTAATGCGTACAGAAACAAAGCTCTATTTTAACAACAGGTGTGTGTAGAAGTTTGATGTAATGCGTCAAGAAACCAAGGCACAGTGCTGTTTGAACAGATTACGGTTTATATTCATTCACCACTAGTAGTGGAGGGTATAAAAACAGCTTAAAGTCAAATAAAGACCAGTCTTATATACAGCATCAAGTTTAGAGTAGGAGTTGGAGTCGGAGTCGGGAGTCGGAGCTAGTACTTTTTTCTGACGACTCCACAGCCCTGGTTATAGTTGCAAGTAATTACCGCAGCGTCAGAGGATGTTAATATTAATATTGGATTTTTGATGGTTTTACACAACTTAAGAGTCCTGTCGCATTTTACCCTGACTTTAACTTAAGATGTTCATACTGCCCTGTTTTACATATTTGTTACTTACTATTTTGTTTGTACAACCAATGTTTTATTTTGTTTGTCATAATTCATACCGCTCATAGTTTTGTGAAAGGATTGTTGAAAAACGAAATATACAATTTTTAACATATTAAAATGAAAAAGTTTTATGTATTAATTTTTTCCAGGCCACTAGTGATGTCAATATTTACTTTCAAGCCGTTATAGTGTCCAACAACCGCTCAAATAGCTTTATAAATCGCTAATGAAGTACATTAGTAATGGTTGTAAATAAAACAGCTAATTTTGTTCTATTGAACTTGCACAACATGTAACACTTCGAACGATTATATGGCGATTTCTTTTCTGAGAAATATGTTGCATAAATGGTACATGCTCTATCTCTTTTGTGTAGAGCATGTACCATTTATGCAACATTTTTCTCAGAAAAGAAATCGCCAATAGTTTATATTAGAAAGTGTAACATGTATATACATTAACATTTTTTTCTCAGAAAAGAAATCGCCATTAGAAATAAAATTAAATAAACAATGTGCATATTGAAACAACAATAAAAAAATATAAATTTCTGAACGAAAATTTTTATTTTCAAAAACAAAAAATGTTTGTATGTGTTTGTGTTTGCAAGCAAACTTAAAACACTTTTAATACAAAATTAATCCTAACAATTTTGAATATGTGCATATCTACACAAAAATACCTTTTAAACCATATATCGATGCCTTACTTTCTCAACCTCGTATCTTAAAAAAATACGGTTTGGACTTTTTCATATTAAACGATTGTTTTTATTTTTTGTGTTCTATTACTGCAGCAACTTATTATTTCAATACTTTGTCTCAATTCTGTAAATATTAATTAATTATTGAAATAATAAGTTTTTGCAGTAATAGAACACAAAAAAAAAACAATCGTTTTATATGAAAAAGTCCAAACCGTATTTTTTTAAGATACGAAATTGAGAAAGTTAGGCATCGATATATTTCATTTAAATCGGTTTAAATTTTTCTCGTATTTTTGCGTGAATATATTTTTCAAAATGTCTAACGGTAACCCTGTCCTAATACGTTTATACCACTGTTGAGATCTGACAATTCTTAAATTGTACCGTCTCAATGGAAAAATTTTACCAAATTGACATAAATTGTACCAATATTTCGCTATAAAATAAAAAAACAAACATAGAAAGAATTCATAAGACTTTTTTATGCAATAAAAACAAAAACAAGAAAGTATAGCCGGTTAAGCCCGACCATTATATAAATACAAATTTTCGATAGTGTACCCTATTTGGAACTTATGGACAATCATGGACCCAATCATGTTCAGATAAATATAAAAGTTCTGTGTGCCGAATATTATTTAGATATATTCATATATTGGACTTAATTGCCCTAAAGTAATTTTAGGAATGTAGCTTATATGGGACATATGGTTAGTTTTGGACCTTCAAACACAATCCGGCTTGTGATGATAATCGATCGATTTTAAAATCCATTTCTGAATTAAAGTCTTAACTTTTTCTTTAGAACCCATTTCAACTAACATACTATATAATATAACATATTGAAGAATATAGACTGGAAATAAGAAAAAAATGTATAAGAAATCAATTTTTCCTTCACTTACCTCCCTCACCATTTTGTCCTGACATAGAAGCTATCGTAAAAGTTTTGCTGCCAATTTTTATGTCAATACCAACATTTATAACTAAGTTATGGCACAAAAATCTATTTTCAAGACTAGTATTTGTATTGGAGGTATGGTCAAATATCGACCGATTCCAATAAAATTTGTTATAATAATTTATATTGCAATAAAATAAGTTGGGACCAAATTTAATATAAATATCAAAATTATAAGATAGGTTATTCCGGAAAGAATTTTGTATGGAGGCAATGTGAAATTATGTACCGACTCTCACCGTTTTCAGTGGGCATCGTTCTTATGAATGGAAACGTATATACAAAATTTCATCATATTACCTGCAAAATTGCGACCTGTTCTTTGCGCACAAGGTTACATGGACAGAGTCGATGTATGTACTTAGTATGTAAGAATAACATCACGAACATAATAATGCAATTTTTTGTAGTTCTGGTCAGAACAGGAGATATTATTAGAAATTATATTATTGAAAAGAAACGTAAGTTAATCCACCTCAAAGAAATGATAAAACTTCTGGGGTATATTTTTTTCATATTGTACCAAAAAACGAATAACTGTACCAGTGTACCAATACAACGAATAACTGTTCAATTGTACCAAATTTGGTACCAGGAATCCCATCATTGGTTTATACATGTGTTTTTGCAAAGCGAAAGCAAAAACATTTTGGAAGAAAAACATAAATTACAACCGTCGTTTATACATGTATATGTGTGTTTGCCAGTGTGACCAGATCTAAAAATATTTTACAGCTAAATTTGGCATTAAACGTGGCCAAAAATTATTTTAAAAAATGCTAAAAATAATGCTAAAATTTTTGAAAGATTTTTGCTAAAATTTATTACCAGTATGAAATTTAATACGAGACTAAGTGCATTTTAGTGACTTCTTTTTAACGAAATTGAATTAAATGGTTATATTTATAAAGTGGGTAGATTTTGGTTAAGCATCTGATTCACATAAATATGAAGCACAGGTAGTTGAGATTTAATTTTAAATTTAGGGGCCCGCAGGGGTCTGATACATGCTAAATTTTTCAACAGTTTAGAGCAAATTTTTTTTTCACACATTTATACTATTGAATTTTTATCTTAATACAAAGTAAAATTTTCTCGTACTTTTATATCGTAAATAAAGGAGCAAAAAATATTTACAATCAATATTCCCTGAATATTCTATTTTTTTAACAAGACAGGTAAGATGTTTCTTAACATAAGAATTATCCCTTGGCATACAAAATTGTTTTAGGTAACTATTTTAAGTCAAAATTATTATAATTAAGTAATATCAATAGAACTATTCGTCCAAATTTTTAAAATAAATAATGCTAAAAAGCTAAAAACATTTTCTAAAAATGCTAAATAAAATGCCAAATGCTAAATGAAAATTTGGAGCTAAATAAAAAAATTTAATGCTAAATTTAGCTGCCAAAATGGCCACACTGGTGTTTTCAAGCAATGCAAGATAAAACACATTTTGGGATAATAATAAAAACCACTTTTTATATAGTATGTATGTGAATGTGTTTGCAAGCAAATTTAAAGCGCTTTTTAAACCCTTTAATCCTAAAAATGTAGAAAAATATTTGTATCTACAAATAAAATTCAGATTACTGAACAAACTGTTGTTTTATTCATGCAACTAGCAAACACATTTCGTTTCATATGGCAAACACAAAGACTTTGTTCAATGAAACAACTTTTGTGTTACAGTTTTCACTCTCTCTCATTTTTTTTATATAAATACTCAATAGCAATGTTGTCAATTAGTAAATTTATGTAATTTTTTCTTTTTTGTTACCTTTACAATAATATATGTAATTTGTTTTTTTAAATTAAATTTTAATTTTGTTCCTTACTACTTTTTTATGTTCTTCCAAGCAAAACACATTGCTGAAAAATGTTTTTGAAAATAAAATATTTTTTTTTTTTTAAATATAAATATTTACACTACAAACAATTAATTTACATTGAAAGAAAAGTAAAATTTGTATTATTTTTGTCTTGTTGCTTTTACTCTTCATGGTTATTTTTGTTTTTTTTTTTACTTTCCTTATGTTTTTCATTTCCTTCTACTGGCAATACTGACTTAATGTGTAAAACGTGTTTTCCATGAGCTAAATGTGTTTTTCCGTAAACTTATTCGACATTTATTCAGTGGTTGTTTTGTTTCAGAGTTGTTAGTATTCATATTCTCTTGTTTAAAAAAAACAAAATAACTGCATCTTACTCGTCGCTTAAATTTCAATAACTACGAAATGAAAGCAACAAACACACGAAATTTAAGAGACGAATAAGATGCAGTGTTTTTGTTTACTTAAGCAAGAGAATATAAATACCAACAACTCTGAAACAAAATAACCACTGAATAAATGTCGAATAAGTTCATGGAAAAATACATTTATTTTAAAGTCAGTATTGCCAGTTGAAAGAAATGAAAAACATTAGGAAAAATAAAAAAAAAAAAACAACAATAACCATGAAGAGTAAAAGCAAAAAATATTAAAAATAACACAAGTTTGACTTTGTTTTCAATGTAAATTAATTGTTTTTAATGTAAATTTTTACACTTCAAAAAAATTTCATTTTATTTTCAAAAACATTTTTTAGCAATGTGTTTTGCTTGGAAGTACATAAAAAATTTGTTAGGTAAAAAATTTAAATTTAATTTAAAGAATGCTTTACAAATTACATATATTATTGTAAAGGTAACAAAAAAGAAAAAATTACATAAATTTACTTAGTGGCAACATTGCTATTGAGTATTTATATAAAAAAATGAGAGAGAGTAAGAACTGTAAAACAAAAGTCGTTTCATTGAACAAAGTCTTTGTGTTTGCCATATGAAACGAAATGTGTTTGCTAGTTGCATGAATAAAACAACAGTTTGTTCAGTGGTCTGAAGTTTATTTGCATACGAACTTCATTGAATAAACATTTCAGTATGTTCATGAATGAAGTTATTAATGCAGCCCTTTAATGTTTATTATATATATATGTATAAGATAAGAAGCTAAGGGTGTCGTTTTATGCGAATTTGGCTTATGCGATTGCATGCGAGACCGATAAATTGCATAAACCGAGATTTAGTCGTATAAGAGGCTTATTGTGTATTACAACATGAAAGAAACTATTTTTGAAATAAAATTGTGGAATTAACTATGTGCGGTAAGATGCCGCATTGACATTATATTAAATAGTTACCGAACGACATACATACATACTTATGTATGAACGAACAACTTTATTTTCGAAATACACACACAATAACGGTACAGATAATAATATTTACATATACTACGTTTATACGAACGACTTATTCGCAAATAAATATATTGCAAGTATAGAAAGTTGCCGCATTGCCACACTTTTAACCGTTTTAAGTTTTTATTTCGATGTGGCACATCCATACGACAACAAAAATAAAATGAACTCAAAATTGTGCAAATAAAATATACAAATACACAATAATTTTAGATTTTTTTAATTTTTCATTTAAAAAAATAAGAAGGTTATATACATACCAAATGATTAAATTTTGCATCCGGCAACACATAAATATAAGAATTTTTCTGTTAAACAATTGACATATGTATAAACAGTAATTAAGTTAAAAGCAAATAATTTTTATTTGCGAATAGGCTAATAAATGTAGTAATATATAGCTGTGTTCTTATTTTCATGTTGATAAAACTATCCTATACTTGCCTATTAAATTGTTACACAATAAACATCCAATCATCTAAATTTATTATTAATAAAACTTTTTATTTCTATTCTTGTTTTGTTTTTATGCATTTTTTATTTTATTAAGTTAACTTTTTATTGCTTTCTTTTTATTTTCAAATGATATTAACTGTTAACTCATTACATCACACACTGCACGTGCACGCTTTTAATAGACCTTTCATTTTGGCTTAAATGCTACAAATCATCAACTTGAAGTGCTTCCGTCATCCCATTCAGATGGTGCAATCTATTCTCGTAGTAGTGTACGAAATCAAGACGAATTAGATACTCAGTGGATTGCCAGATCTAGTTCATTAAACACTGTTATTTCAACCCATATGGAGTTTTCTGAAGACGATGACGAGGTTTTTGGTACAGTTGTAGATGAAGACGTAATTGGAACTGAAGAGATTGGAGCCGCACGAATTCGAGATCGCCCTATAAGAAAAAAGAAACCAATAGAAGAAATTACGAAACGTACAAAGTTGTCCAATCATCCCTCAAAAACGTTATCCGCTGGAATTCGTACACGTCGAAAACTGCGCGACGCGACGCCTGATATAGATGTTGATGTTGAATAAACAATAATCTGAAATGTTCATCTTAGATCTCTTAACTACTTTTCGAATATTTGTCGATTTTATTTAATTAAATTACTTAATTACATTTTTATATCATTTTAATTGTTAAGTTAATTTCATAAATAGTTCTTAATTATAAAACTTAATTAATTATTATGAATAATAGAAATAGCATTACTTACATCTAATTTAGCATAACTAATTTGTATTTAACAAAAAATAAAAAATGATTCTTATATGTAACTAAATACAGTACCCCTTTAAGATGGATTTTGCCATAATAAATCTACATTTTCTAATTACCACACCGTTCTTGTATTATCAGCCTCAAAGACATTACATTTTATAAGATACTTTTTGAAAAAGGAGTGTAAAAAATTCTCCCAAAGTGGCAATTTTTAAGATAATACTCAAGATAATATGCCGTAACCAAATACATAAAGAATTAATATATACATATAAATAAACATTTTTATAACAATACTGGACTTTATTTTTCTTTCAATCTATGTTAGTTTAAATGGTTAACATTCTTACTTTGGTGTTAAATAGCGTAACCGATTCTAATTTTCAAACAGCTTATACCCGACTTTTTCTGTGTTTCAGTGTTTGGTTTGATTTCAGTATGATTATTCGAATGTCGAATAAACCAAGATTTTTTGCTCAAACCCCCATTCTTTTGTTTTAATTGTAAAAAGTTCTTCACCACACCAAGTTTTATATGTAGTGATGGCAGATTTATTTTTTCTTTTGGTACTAGGGATGGCTGAATGATATTGTGTTCGCTTATGTTAGGTTAGGTAGAAATCTTGGTGCGAAGTCAACCATCCCCATCCACACCAGCACCCAGATACCCAGATACTATAATATATAACTAATAAGAAAATAATAGGAGAAATAAAGAGTGAAAGCACAGAGAGAGAGAGAAAGTAGTTGAAGATAATAATCGGCTAAAACAAACAAAAATAACCCTACGCGCTACGTGCTCGCAGTCTCCTGCTGCATAGCCAGGTCATTCCCATTACGAATCCCATCCGATTCTCGAGCCCACAGCCCGAGACATCTCCCAATTCGCGCAATAATCTACTACCTAGCCATCTCAGCCTGCTGTTCTGTAGCCTGGGAAAGTGTCACAGAATGTTCTCAACTGTCTCCAACTCCTCTGGGTTCTCACACAACCAATACATATGCGACAAGTCAGATTCCATTCTTATCGCCATCCTGCCTATCATACAGTGACCCGTGATAATAACTATCAAGATCCTGACGCAGACCCTACTCCTGCCCAGCGAATCCGAATCGGACTTCCGAAGCACCGACCACAGTGCTCGCGATACCCTGCAGTTTGTGCGGTTCCCCCAGACCCGATTAGTGCCACTCAGAACCATTTACTTGATCCTCCCAAAAAAAGAAGCCCATTGGAGGCCTGACCGCTTTCAAACAGTCAGATCCTTCATTTCCGAGCCTAGTCTCGCGAACTCATCAGCTATATCATTGTCGGTGATGTTACAGAGACCCGGTACCTAGCGCAACCTCACCACATATTCCCCTAAGGTTTCCCCTACAACCCTCCTACGCTTATCCACTACTTTGGAGTTCACATAACAGTCCACCAAGACTATAAAGGCAGCCCGGCTGTCCACATATATAGTGAACTCCTGGCCACTGGCAATGTTGCTGCTTAGCAATTCCACGGCCCTTAGATCCTCAGAACCTCCGCCTGAAATACACTGCTGTCGTCGGGAAAGTCTATATGACCTTCTGATATCCAGATCCTCAGCACCCGTGCACACCATCTTCGAACCATCAGTGAAAATGGCAAACCCCTATTGTTTGGGATTCTTCCCAAACTATTAAAAAATAAACTAATTATTAAGCGAGCCTTACTAATGTTCAATTGATCTCAACATTCGAATTATGCTATCTTCTTGTTTTCTTTTAATTTATCATTTGCTTACAAATTGAAGTTAAATTCCTAACTGTTATTTTTATTAAAATATTAAAGCATTGATTTGTTGTTGTTAAAAAGAATTTTGCATGATCAGCTTTGTATGCATATGCATGTACAAACATAAAAGTAACTATCAATACAAATACCGAAAACAAGAGCATTTATAAAATCACACGATTTTGGCTGCTTGTTTAAACTTCTAGTTTTATAAATAAGTGGAGTTGTTCTTTAAACACTCCAAGTGGCAGTTCGTCTTGTTTAAAAAGAATTATAATTTGAAACTAAATATTTTAAAATTAACAAACGTGAATTAAAATAAATTTGAATTATAAAGTTAAAGAGTTCTGCAATAAATATAATAAAATTATTTATTCGCATATATTTATTCCTGAACTGATCATGAGGATCAGTATTCTTTGAAGAAAAATCTCCTACATATAACTGGTGCCGAAACCCGGGAATTGTCCCTGTCCTCGTTCTTTCTACTGCTGCCTGCCTGAGGCTTTGTTTTAATACGTACGTGTGTACTATTTGATGATCTAATTCTGAGAAATTAGAGTCATGAAGTCAACACTTCAAGCGATCGAGGATCGAAAGAAACTTTTTGCCCACATCGAGCATGTGGCTAAAGAATTTAATAGAAAGTCTAGAGACGAACTATCGAGAGGATATGTTCAAGCCATTTTGGAGGAAGTGAAATCCAAATACAAGCTTTTTGAAGATGGTCACAAGAAAGTGCTAGAAATCGTCACAGAAAATTCCCTTGCTGAAAAGGATGTGCCGTACATAAGTAGCAACACCTTTTACAAATGCTATGACATTTATATTTCTTTAAAAACAAAAATTCTTAATGAAATATTTGAGTTTAGTTCCCCACAGACACCAACAATACACGCAAGTACATTCGCAGCTCCCAGCCGCAACGAGTCCTTCTTTGCTGGTGCCAGACTACCAAAAATTGATTTGCCAACCTTTTCTGGAGATTATATGGCATCGTTTTCGTACCGAGACATGTTCAGAACACTGGTACATCAAAATACATCACTCACAAAGGTACAGAAATATTTTTATTTGAAATCCTTATGCACCGGTACGCCGCTCAGTTTGGTAAGTGAATACCCAGCTGCTGAAAACAGCTATGATTTAGCTTGGAAGGCTCTTGAGAAGAGGTTTCATAATAAAAGGAAACTTGTGGAGCAAATTTTGAAGCGTTTGTTTTCCCTCCTAAGTTCCGATGGTAGTTTCAAAAATATAAAAACTTTGTTGGATACAACACGCAACTGTCTTTGACAGCTTAAATCTTTAGATATTGATATCTCCACTTGGGACTCAATTTTAGTATATTTTTAACGCAAAAGCTGGACATGTAGACCCGTAAGGAATGGGAGCAGTCATTGAAGGCTAGTACAGACATCCCTTCTATGACAGAAATGCTGAATTTTTTGGAAACAACTTTTCGCACACTCTGGAGTCTATTGAAGAACAAAACGTTTCTGCAATCAATCGTAAAAATCCTTCTAAAACTGTACGATCTCACACAGCTTCAGCCGTCAGAGATGACGACTGCATTTGCTGTCATAAGCGTCACCCTATCTATAAATGTTTTAGATTTTTAAATATGTCTTCGTCGGAGAAGAAAAACTTTGTCAACGAGCATCGCCTCTGCAGAAACTGTCTTCATCCTGGACATATGCAATATTTATGTAAGCTGAATACAAACTGTCATATTTGCCACGAGCCTCACCATACAATCATTCATAATGAATTCTGCAAGAGTCGGTCAAGCTGAACAACCTCGCCTATACCCAATGCGGAAATTGGACAGCAATGCGTTCAACAGAAGCCGAACACAGGTTCTGTAAGTACAAATATTTCAAATCTACAGGGTAAAAATCTAAACCCAGCATTACTGCCAACGGTGAAAGTAATTATAAAAGCTGCTAAGAACATTTTTTGTGTTAAAGCGCTAGTAGACCAGGGCTCCCAGCTTTCATTTATTTCAGAAGATCTTGCTCATATACTGCCAGTTGAAAAATATAAAACAAGAGTAAATGTTTCTGGTATAGGAGAAAACCAGGTAGTAACAGTAAAAAAAAAACAGTTCGTTTTTCTTTAATGTCGAGGTATAAAAAAGATGTTGATTTGCCAATTGCTGTCCTAGTTCTCCCCAGTGTAACTTCGTATGAACCAAATAAAATTCATGCTAATTTCATTCCAGATTTGTCAGAATTCTTCCTTGCAGATCCAGATCTTATGATTCCACAAAAAATTGATCTGCTCCTTGGAAATGATGTGTATGGAGACTTAATACTTCCTGGTATGAAAAGATTTGATAATGGTTTACTTTTGCAAGAAACTCATCTAGGATGGATGCTTTCTGGTTCTCAAAAACAGAGCAGAGAAGCCAAAATTATTTCTGCAAATCTTTGCTCGATTGATGATCAACTTCTCTTATTTTGGGAGCAAGAAGAGATTCTAGATAAGAGCCCGTGGTCAAAAGAAGAGCAACTTTGTGAAGAACTATTTAAAGCAACTCGCACTCGTGATGAAACGGAGAGGTACATATATGGTTCATTTACCGTTTAAAAAACTTCTTCAAGGTGAAGAATTGCCAAAGTTTTCCTACACGGACTACAACGCCTTAAAAAGATTTAAGCAATTGGAATTGTCTTTTAATCAGAAGCCTTATTTCGCTGCAGAATACAAAAAATTTATGATGGAGTATGAATCTCTCAACCATATGGTAAATCTCGGTGAGTACCCAAAAGCTATACCTCAGAACACTTATTTTTTCCCGCACCATGGCGTGCTTAAAGAAAGTAGTACAACCACAAAATTAAGAGTGGTTTTCGATGGAGGAAACCGTAGACCACCACAAACTTCTTTAAATGAAGAATTATCAGCAGGTCCTGCTTTACAAAATGATTTGGCTACAAATATTACCCGCTGGTGTCTCCTGAACATCAGCCCTTTCAATGCATTTTGTGGAAAAATGCTACAGAAAAACTTTGTGAATATGCACTTCGTACTGTGACATATGGCACTACATCCGCTCCTTACCTCGCAATCAGAGTTCTCCAGCAACTGGCAGAAGATGAAGAAGATAGATTTCCAAGCGCTTGCCAAATAATAAGAACAGACACTTATGTAGACGATGTCATTTCAGGTACAGACAACATACAAAAAGCTTTGTCGTTATACGAGGATCTTTCAACGCTTGTGAAATCAGGATGATTTCACCTAAGAAAATGGAATTTAAATTCGAATGAACTATTGAAAAATATTCCAGTAGAAGATTGCGAAGTCGAAAACTCATTTTCTATATACGAACCTTAAATGTCCAAGGCGCTTGGAATTAATTGGGATACTCAAAATGATTATTTTTGCATTTTATTTTACATTCTCTGATAAAATAACTAAAAGTAATCTGCTTTCAGATGCATCTAAATTATTTGATCCTTTAGGGTGGTTGTCGCCCACCACTGTGGTTGCAAAAATAATATTTTAAAAGCTGTGGAAACTTAAGCTCGATTGGAAGGATATTCCACCAGAGGAAGTTCAGCGAGAATGGGTGCACTTTCGGACAAAATTAAAGGTGCTCGAAGAAATTAAAATACCCCGTTGGATAGGCTATAGGCCATCTAATTGCAGAGTTGACCTTCATGGCTTCAGTGACGCTTCAAAAGTAGCTTATCCAGCTGTTGTTTATGCTCGATTTAAAACAGACTGGAGACATACTGGTAAATTTAATTCAAGGCAAAACAAAAGTCGTTTCGTTAAAAGGTGATACTATTCCACGGCTGGAATTAAATGCTGCAACACTTATGGCAAAGTTGGTTGCCAATATAAGGGCCAGCATAGATTTCCACATTGAAAATATATAAAATATATTACTGGACAGATAGTACTATTGTTCTTGCGTGGTTAAAAAACAAATCATCACGGTTGGAAGTCTACATGGCTAATAGAGTTGATAAAATTCGACATTTAACGAATCTTCACGATTGGCGCTACATTCCTTCTAAGGAAAACCCTGCCGATTGTGCATCCAGAGGGCTAATTCCCGAACAATTGGTAAAACACGATCTATGGTGGAAAGGCCCTCCTTGGCTTGAAAGTCATCCTGATCACTGGCCATCGTTTCCTGCTGATACACTTCATGAAGAAACAATCAAAAAAGAGATCGCTGCTCACATCATAGAAACAGCAACCGCTGTCTACCCTGAAATTCTACAAAGATTTTTAAATTTGTCAAAATTGATTCGCTTGACAATCTACGATTCTACAAAAATACTCAGGTAGAACGCGACAAAAGAGAATAAGGTTTTCTTAAAACTAACGAATTAAAAGCAGCACGGCTAAAACTTATAAAACTAACACAAGCTGTATCATTTCACGAAGAAATGGAGTAGCTGAAATCAAAGCAGCATTTTAAAACTTTCTCCATTTTTAGACGAAGAGGGAATTTTAAGAGTCGGTGGAAGGAAGACTTTCAAATTCTACGATTCCCTTCAACACGATATTATTATCGAAGCGCAATCCGCTGTCATTTCTTATATTTTCAGATGCTCATATTAAAACATTTCATGGTATCCTGCAGCTGATGCAGTCCTATGTTTCTCGGTCTTATTGGGTAATTTCAGCAAGAAATATAGCAAAAAGGGTTCAACGTGAGTGTACAACCTGCTGGGAAATGTGCCAGCAGTGCGGCTGCAACCTACACGGGCATTCAAGCACAGTGGTCTTGACTACGCCGGACCCATTAACATAAAAACTTCATCGTTGAGGACAGCTTCAACTTCCAAGGCTTACATTTGCCTCTTCATCTGCATGTGCACTAATGCAATACATTTGGAGGCCGTTCCATGTTTAAACGTTGACGCATTCTTAGCTGCTTTTCGCCGCTTCACAGCTCGAAGAGGATTGTGCACAGACTTATATTCAGACTGCGGTACGAGTTTTGTTGGTGCAAACAAAGAACTGCAAGTTCTTTATCAGCGTAACAAATCTTCGCTTCCAGACCATCTTGTGGAGACGCTAGCGAACCAAGGCACGAAATGGAACTTCATTCCACCTGCTACTCCTCTTTTCGGCGGCCTCTAGGGCCGGGGTTAAATCCATAAAATATCATTTGCGCCGTATAATGAAAGATCGCATATTGACTTATGAAGAACTCAGCACCCTACTGTCACAAGTTGAAAGTTGTCTCAATTCCAGGCCTTTGTGTCCACTGTCAACTGATCCAACAGACACTGATGTACTAACGCCTTCACACTTTCTTATTGGTGAACCTTCTAACTACATTCCCGATGATGACTTGCTTGATGAAAATATAGACCGCCTTAGTCGCTGGAAATTAGTCGAACGCCTGAAGCAAAACAAAGAATATTTATGCCGACTTCAAGCTCGACCCAAATGGAACGAAGTCGAAAGAAACATCAAAGCTGGTGACATTGTTCTTCTTCTTCACGAACAAAGTGTACCTGGTCAGTGGCCCCTTGCTAAAGTCGAAACATTACATCCCGGTCAAGATGGCTTAGTACGTGTTGTTACACTATTCATCAATGGTAAATATATCAAGCAACCAATTACAAAAATATGTCTCTTACCCACGAATGACGCATACAATCAAAATTAATAAGAACAATGTTCTTCGTGGGGGAGAATGTTTGGGATTCTTCCCAAACTTTTAAAAAATAAACTAATTATTAAGCGAGCCTTACTAATGTTGAATGATCTCAACATTCGAATTATGCTATCTTCTTATTTTCTTTTAATTTATCATTTGCTTACAAATTGAAGTTATATTCCTAACTGTTCTTTTTATTAAAATATTAAAGCATTGATTTGTTGTTGTTAAAAGGAATTTTGCATGATCAGCATGATAAAGTTAAAGAGTTCTGCAATAAATATAATAAAACTATTTATTCGCATATTTTTATTCCAGAACTGATCATGAGGATCAGTATTCTTTAAAGAAAAATCTCCTACACCTATACAATCTGCCCTTTCCTGACCAGCTCTGCCAAGACGGCAATATTACCCCTAGCAAACACCCAAAACCGACTCTAGTGCACACATAATCCGTGGGGCCGGGCGAGCCTAGACAATTACAACTAGCGCTTATTTCACTCAAGATCCGTGAGTGATCGTTCGTTCTGGCTGCCATTCCCATCACATACTGCTCGATAGGCAGAAGATGTAGAATAGCACTCAGGTCCGCCTAAGGAATATATTCTCATGGCCCCTGTCATGCTGGTCGAACTACGCCTCTAATCCTTTGACAGAAGGTTCCTCCTACTAGCCAGCCTCAATGCCTCCCATTAAACATAGCATCCATACGTAAGAATGGTTTTAACCACCGAAGTGTTTATGCATCCCACTACTGACGGCCAGAGTCCCCAGCTACCAGGAATGCCACAAGGTGTATTCCTTATTTTGCAATCACTGCTCTATAAAACCCACCACATCATAAAGCGCACTCTCAACAGAGTTACACTTAAAATAGACGTGTTGAGCGCAGCTGATGATGCCGGCGGTAATATTCGTCCTCGGATGTATGTATTTCAATCAGTCTAATTTCTTCAAAAGACGACTGGCTGATCGGTCTAAAATCCTTGGGGTTCGAGTGGCCGGTTTTACCTGCCTTATGTACGAAAATAACCCTGACCTCCTTCCACCTTCTGTCCGTATGTATACGCACACTGACCCTCAATAGTTCAACCAGCAATATGAGTGATGATTCCTGAATATTCTGCAGCATTACCAGAAAGATCCAATCTGGTCCTGACGATTTGTAAAACCCAAAGGTATTAACCGCCATGTTACATTATCCCTCACCTAAACTCCCGAACTCGGCCCTGAGAAGGGGTTACAACACACTATCTGTTCTCCCTGCACAGGATCCACACACCCCGGAAAGTGAGTCTCCATAAGCAAACAGAGACTCCGAGCTAGATACCGTCTAGTAATTACCTTCATGAAGGAGCCTTCCAATTGCTCCATAGGTCACTATTCGCCAATCCGGAAAAAGAATCCCAATTCGTCGTCGTTGGATTCCTATATGGACACCTTTTTGACTTTCCAAAGATTATACTAAAGAACAAACGACTGTGGTCAGAGAAGGAAAATCCCAAAGCCACTCTTCAATCATCTTCTAAGTCCCTATAATTCGTCAATGTTATAGCTATTACCGCTTACATATCCTTAGTTCTGAACGTTGGCGCAATCCCCCTATTACAGATATGGCAATAATAAAATCAAATATAGACTCACCTCTTTTGTTGCTGTCGCTTCCCCATTGGCTATGGTGCGCATTGGCGTCACAAACCAGTACCAGCCTCGAGCCCCTTATGCCTCAGTCACTTTCTGCCACTTATGGTCGATCCTTTTTAGGAAACCTAAATCTAATAGAGCCCAACCCAAATATAGCAACCCCTCTCATTGACTGCAGCTTTTTGCGAGATTCCTGGTCTACTGCGAACCGTCTGCTATCAGCTTCCACTGGATCGTATCGAGTCCTCCGTTCTAGTTGACTACTATCCCCAGTATGAATTCCAGCGGTTTGAGAGGTGGAGGTATCCATACCTGGACTACCGGCCTAAGTGGCAACTCTGACGCAAGTATAACATAAAATCTGGCTCGAGAACAAGCACTGTCATACCAATCGCGGCCTTTAAAAACTCGAAGTTTTTTGATGGTCAGAACTGAATGTTTTGACACCTTTTGCCCAGTCAGCCCCTTTGAACGCTTCTTCTCTGGCCTTCCTCTCACACTGAAGATTTCGTCAAAAAGTTTGTTAAATAGCACCTGCCATCTCAACACTAATCCTTACATCGGTATCCGTACGATTGGTGCTGCCGCCAGAATACCGTCCTTATTCGACGACGCCCTCAATTTTTCCAACGTGGACGATTGGTACTCTCTGGAGCCAGTCCTCTTAATGATCTCCTTGCGGTGATTCTTAAAAGGACTGAACGCAGCCTGACCAATCCTATTACAACTATATACAACTGGAATTGGGTTTTTTGAATTGTCGTAAAATAGAAGTATAGCTTTAATACTTTACTGCGAAGAGTCAATAAAATTACGCCAATCGTCTTGTACTATATGCCCATTTCATTCATATATATTATATTCGTTTCGTTTACTGAAAAGAGTGGATTAAATGTTTGCTGGCGAGTTGTTTTACTCCAGACTCGACCAAATGCAGGCTTTTCAAGTCGGCTGCTAATATGTCTGCATTATTTTTTGACAACCAAAGCATTTAAACGTTCTCTTGGGTCGGATGCTGCTTCGAATTGTACAAAATTAGAGACAATGGTTTCGGCTTCGGCTCTTGTACCACGTTCCCAAAGAAGACTTTTACTGCGAACAGGTAGTGCAGGTTGCAGTAGCACATCCGAATGTGGCACTAGAAGCAAAGCTGATAACACGGCTTAAAGCTCTTTCGATTTTGCCTATTTATCTCCATTATGCCACTATTTTGGCATGTAGTCTCGTCGTGTTCACCTGGATCTAGCCAACGCATCGGAATGCCAAAGTTCATTGAGTTTCGTTCAACTTAACCAATACTTTTACAAAATTATTGACAAGCTAAGAATATCGATCAAAACTTGTTTTTCCTTTAGACCACAGCATTAAACTGTTATAGAAAATTCGGCAGATATGTTTTCTCATCTGAAAAAGCTTACAGTTCAAAATAAAGCTTATATATATCCTCCACTTTACTATTGCAAAATTAAACATTGTATTCCTTAAGGGTATGATTGCCGCAGACATAGCAAAACCAGTCAAGTTTTTTCACACAGTCAGGCATTTGTATTCTTACAAATTCCCTTGTGGGACAATGAACAAGATGATAATAAGAAAATGAAGAAGAAGGTTAGCAACAGAGCTAAAGGCATAGTGACGTAGGTACAAAAGTATTAACCCTTGATGGGCAATCTTGAATTAGACTGGTTTTTGGTATTTGTGAAGAAAGTTGCCCTACATCTCAGATGTAAAGGAAACATAGTTTTATATACCGATATGCTGCAAGAACAGGCCAAAGCAGGGAAACTTTAACCACCTCGAAAATAAAATTCCGATGTGATGCTTAAAAATGCCGACACGTACATATATGTTTTTTGGTCTTCTCTATTTATTTATTTATTTCTTAAAGTCTATTGAAAAATCCAAGTTTTAGTAAGTTCAAAAATGCAAGCATAAAGAATTACATATATTCAAAACGATTAATTTAATGAATTTAAATATGTTATTATATCACTATTAATGATTTATATGTTTTTGTTATTGTCAATATATTAATATCACTTATTGAAATTATCACAAAGACTATGAAATGGATCGAATTGAGCATAGTTAGTGGTATAATGTTTAATACTCAAGATGCAATAATGTCTTGATAGGCGAATGTGTAAATTAAGGTTAATTTTTTTAAGCGCGTACATGTTGACTTTGCTGGACCATTTCTCTGAAAGTATTTATTTACTTTGATGGATGCATACAGCAAGTGTAGGTACATGGTATGTCCAGCATAGCAACAGAAGCGACCATACAAATGTTCCGCGAAATTTTCGCAAGAATGGAATAAAATTGGAACACAATTTAAATCAAAAGAGTTTCAAAGTTTGTTTTATTAAGTAACGGGATAATGTACAGACTAGGAGCACCCTATCATCCAGTAAGCAATGGTTAAGCGGAACAATTAAGAACAAATTAGAAATCATCAAATGTTCTTCAGACAATAATAAAAAATAAATTGCCAATATTATGTTAGCTTATTATCGTGCGATTGATGCTTCAACAGGGAAATTACCCGCAATGCTTATGTTTGGAAGACAGATACAATCTCGACTTGATTTAATTATACCAAAACCAACAAATTCCAACAAACTTGTTGCAACCAAAAGAAAAAAAAATAAAAACAATTCAATAAGGGGGAAGGGGTGTCTGCTAGAGTTTATATAACAGAGAATACGGGACAGTTTGGAAAAGTGTTAAAAATGGGGCGATTTACACTATGAAATTGAATTGGATGACAAACTTGTCTGAAATCGGCATATACATCAGATCCATAAGTTTGGGGAAGCTACAAACGTCATCTTTAATTATCATCAATTAGTCCAGAATTTGGATAGTCGGTAAGAGTTGAGAGTGTGCAAGAATCCAATGCTAGCAGCAGAAGGGTGAAAAGAAGTGTTGCCGAGTCCTCCGTTCTAGTTGACTACTATCCCCAGTATGAATTCCAGCGGTTTGAGAGGTGGAGGTATCCATACCTGGACTACCGGCCTAAGTGGCAACTCTGACGCAAGTATAACATAAAATCTGGCTCGAGAACAAGCACTGTCATACCAATCGCGGCCTTTAAAAACTCGAAGTTTTTTGATGGTCAGAACTGAATGTTTTGACACCTTTTGCCCAGTCAGCCCCTTTGAACGCTTCTTCTCTGGCCTTCCTCTCACACTGAAGATTTCGTCAAAAAGTTTGTTAAATAGCACCTGCCATCTCAACACTAATCCTTACATCGGTATCCGTACGATTGGTGCTGCCGCCAGAATACCGTCCTTATTCGACGACGCCTTCAATTTTTCCAACGTGGACGATTGGTACTCTCTGGAGCCAGTCCTCTTAATGATCTCCTTGCGGTGATTCTTAAAAGGACTGAACGCAGCCTGACCAATCCTATTACAACTATATACAACTGGAATTGGGTTTTTTGAATTGTCGTAAAATAGAAGTATAGCTTTAATACTTTACTGCGAAGAGTCAATAAAATTACGCCAATCGTCTTGTACTATATGCCCATTTCATTCATATATATTATATTCGTTTCGTTTACTGAAAAGAGTGGATTAAATGTTTGCTGGCGAGTTGTTTTACTCCAGACTCGACCAAATGCAGGCTTTTCAAGTCGGCTGCTAATATGTCTGCATTATTTTTTGACAACCAAAGCATTTAAACGTTCTCTTGGGTCGGATGCTGCTTCGAATTGTACAAAATTAGAGACAATGGTTTCGGCTTCGGCTCTTGTACCACGTTCCCAAAGAAGACTTTTACTGCGAACAGGTAGTGCAGGTTGCAGTAGCACATCCGAATGTGGCACTAGAAGCAAAGCTGATAACACGGCTTAAAGCTCTTTCGATTTTGCCTATTTATCTCCATTATGCCACTATTTTGGCATGTAGTCTCGTCGTGTTCACCTGGATCTAGCCAACGCATCGGAATGCCAAAGTTCATTGAGTTTCGTTCAACTTAACCAATACTTTTACAAAATTATTGACAAGCTAAGAATATCGATCAAAACTTGTTTTTCCTTTAGACCACAGCATTAAACTGTTATAGAAAATTCGGCAGATATGTTTTCTCATCTGAAAAAGCTTACAGTTCAAAATAAAGCTTATATATATCCTCCACTTTACTATTGCAAAATTAAACATTGTATTCCTTAAGGGTATGATTGCCGCAGACATAGCAAAACCAGTCAAGTTTTTTCACACAGTCAGGCATTTGTATTCTTACAAATTCCCTTGTGGGACAATGAACAAGATGATAATAAGAAAATGAAGAAGAAGGTTAGCAACAGAGCTAAAGGCATAGTGACGTAGGTACAAAAGTATTAACCCTTGATGGGCAATCTTGAATTAGACTGGTTTTTGGTATTTGTGAAGAAAGTTGCCCTACATCTCAGATGTAAAGGAAACATAGTTTTATATACCGATATGCTGCAAGAACAGGCCAAAGCAGGGAAACTTTAACCACCTCGAAAATAAAATTCCGATGTGATGCTTAAAAATGCCGACACGTACATATATGTTTTTTGGTCTTCTCTATTTATTTATTTATTTCTTAAAGTCTATTGAAAAATCCAAGTTTTAGTAAGTTCAAAAATGCAAGCATAAAGAATTACATATATTCAAAACGATTTATTTAATGAATTTAAATATGTTATTATATCACTATTTATGATTTATATGTTTTTGTTATTGTCAATATATTAATATCACTTATTGAAATTATCACAAAGACTATGAAATGGATCGAATTGAGCATAGTTAGTGGTATAATGTTTAATACTCAAGATGCAATAATGTCTTGATAGGCGAATGTGTAAATTAAGGTTAATTTTTTTAAGCGCGTACATGTTGACTTTGCTGGACCATTTCTCTGAAAGTATTTATTTACTTTGATGGATGCATACAGCAAGTGTAGGTACATGGTATGTCCAGCATAGCAACAGAAGCGACCATACAAATGTTCCGCGAAATTTTCGCAAGAATGGAATAAAATTGGAACACAATTTAAATCAAAAGAGTTTCAAAGTTTGTTTTATTAAGTAACGGGATAATGTACAGACTAGGAGCACCCTATCATCCAGTAAGCAATGGTTAAGCGGAACAATTAAGAACAAATTAGAAATCATCAAATGTTCTTCAGACAATAATAAAAAATAAATTGCCAATATTATGTTAGCTTATTATCGTGCGATTGATGCTTCAACAGGGAAATTACCCGCAATGCTTATGTTTGGAAGACAGATACAATCTCGACTTGATTTAATTATACCAAAACCAACAAATTCCAACAAACTTGTTGCAACCAAAAGAAAAAAAAAATAAAAACAATTCAATAAGGGGGAAGGGGTGTCTGCTAGAGTTTATATAACAGAGAATACGGGACAGTTTGGAAAAGTGTTAAAAATGGGGCGATTTACACTATGAAATTGAATTGGATGACAAACTTGTCTGAAATCGGCATATACATCAGATCCATAAGTTTGGGGAAGCTACAAACGTCATCTTTAATTATCATCAATTAGTCCAGAATTTGGATAGTCGGTAAGAGTTGAGAGTGTGCAAGAATCCAATGCTAGCAGCAGAAGGGTGAAAAGAAGTGTTGCCAATCCGTGGTAAATTTCTTCTTGCACGTGTCGCTAATGTCTTATTAGTTTCATGTGATATCTGTATGTAACATTAGTATGAGTTAAATTTTTTCATTAATTTTTAACTGTCAAGTTTTTCTTTTCAAACATTGATTTTTTTGTAATTTTTTCTCCTTCATAGTCTTAATTTGTTTTTCAAACCCAGGGTTTTTCTGTTCATTTTACTGTCCAACACAAATGTGTAATGAAATTTTACATGGGTTCTTCACGAGCAGTAATCTGGAAAATATTTATTATATCACCTGCCAAATTTCATTACCAACACCATATGTCCATGTGTAGACCGCAAAAACATTTTTTGCACATATATTGCGAACAAATTGTTCAAACACATTTTTAAGAAATAATTTTTAACATAAACAATTAAACTTGATTGTCATTTCTTTATGATGAAACAAGCTGGGGCTAAACGATAAAATAATTTTGTTTTGAGAATGTTTTTTCAAATGCTATCACAGATAGGAGGCCCTACGCTCCTTATAGGATCGAGAGGAACATATACATATCACATAGCGACACTGATTCTTTTAACAATGCTACCATACTTTCATTCAATATCATACATTTTGTAAACAAAGAAAAATTGGGACAAAAGAAAAATAAAGAAATGAGAGAAAATTTAAAGCTACTGCCGACGTTTTAATTATGGGCTTTAGGATTTTTGCCTTCTCAATTCTGTTTCATCATTTCAACATTTGCTCTTTATATATTATTAAAAAAACTTATTTGTGCAGTTTATTTTAAGAACGTCGAGTGGGCAATACATTTGGGTTTTAAGTGTAATTTTTCTTTAGATGTGTAATTGGGACAGAGTCATGTGTAATTGCCGAATTCTTCATTGGCAACACTGGTGAAATAATCGTCCGGACACAACCGGAACGATTGTGTCCGTCTGCGTCTTTTGAAAATGAAACACTGTTACGACGTTTGAGAAGGATAATCAAACCACCAAGTCGGTTAATATACATATAAAAAGCGAAATTTTAAGGGGAGAAAAGTTGTTATGTATTGACAATGTATAATAATAATTGGCAACAATTATGTAACAAAGTAAGAAGAGAATCGGAAAAATAATAAAGTATAAGTCACTCGCTTGAATTCATCGGTAGCAAATAGAATAACACTTTTTTTTTTTGGAAGTGGAGTTTGGATACAACAAAGGGAAATATGGTAAATTATGGACCGATTTTCACGACATTTTTTACTGTGATTTGAAACCTTATGAAATTTCGAAAGTCCAAATTCTGCTAGAAAAATATTATTCGTTGCGGTTGTAGGAGAAATAAACAGTTTTCCGAGAGCTGGCTTTATAGGGGGCTTATGGCAAATAATATACCGATCTTCACGAAACAGTATGATTTTTAGTCTTATAAAACGGTTACGTAACAAATTTTATTAAAATAACATAATTTTTTAATGTTTTAGGTGTTCTAAACTGCTTTCCGAGACTATGCATTATGTGGGGCCTATGGTAAATTATAGACTAATCATCACGCAATTTGACTGTGTGATTTCTAGTCATATCGAACGAATTTTATTTTAGAATCTTATATCAATCTGTGCATTATACCACCATTTATGTTAGTTTTTGTAACAAAATTATCAATTTTTAAGGTGGTGGCTTAAGCAACTAGAAGCGATTTGACACCAACATTTTTCTTTTCTTTTAAGTTTTTCGAAAGTGAGCGTGTTTTCGTTTCATGTACAAAAATAATTAATTATATACATAAATTCCACTAGCTCCAAAAATTGTAAATGATTTGTGATTGGAAGGTTCTTCTTTAGGATGTCAGCGATGATACCTTTTTTCATTCGGGAAGTATATCAAAGTCATCTCTTTCTTTATTTGACTTAGATAGTCAAATTAGTATTATTGAACAATCAGCCGAACTAAACGCACCGCTTTACATGACATTTATCGATTATGAAAAGGCATTAAATGCTATAAACCGCGAATTTGTTTGGTAATCTCTGAGTACCAGAGGAATTTCAAAAAAAAAAAACGTTGATATTTTACGAAAATCGTATGAAGGAGCTAGCGAAAGAGTGTTGCATGACTGTGCCATAAGCGAACAATTCCAATCCATCAGTGCAGTTAAACGAGGTTGTGGATTATCGCCTTTACTTTTTAAAACAGCTATCGGTACTATCTTTAATGAAAATTGTAGTGTCATAAGGGCTTTAACGATAAGTATTAAATTGTTGAAATTTTTTACAAATATAAAAGTTAACAATACCTATTTGCGACTCGCTCTGCGGGATCTCTGTCGTTTTCGTCACCAATAATGTGTTGCTGGGCAGAAACTTTGATGCAAACCGCTAGATATGGGCTGTATCCAAATTTAGTCCTTACCAATCACTTGGGCCGTTTGGAATACTTCCATGCTGTCTACATCAAGGGGGAGGGCTGTCACTACTCAGATGGTTACGATCTTTAAATCCAGCTTACTGGCATGTCACGTGCCCGAGCCATAGAGGGATTTTAATGTGGTATTTATGCCCAAGGCGGGGTGAAGTACGAAACATTTCCCAAGTCTTACAGCCCAATAAGTCTCAGCTCGTTTTTCCTGAAAACCATGGAGAAACTCATAGACAGATTTATAAGGGATGAATGCCTATCGGAAACTCCGATACATCGCTTTTAGCTTGCCTATCAATCGGGGAAGTCTACGGTGACTGTCATTCATCACATTTTGTACACGATTGAGAAGGCACTGGACGCAAGGCAAAGAGCTTAAAGTTGCTCTTACTAGGAAGGGTGTTTCAGTTCTTTTAAGAAACTGGATAGGGCATTCAGGGTGATCAACTTGGATCTATGTGGCTCATCGAGGGCCATTGTAGCAACCAAAGGTTGTCGACAGGGTGGCATTCTATCGCCTCTTTTGTAATCTTGATCATTGACGAACTACTGGAGATCCTAAATGATCTAGGCTTCCGGACTTATAGCTATGATGACGCGACGATTTCGGAGAGGATGAAGCGGGCCCTGGACTTGACACTTGAGTGATGCAGAGAGAAGGGCCTTAGCATCAACCCCGCGAAAACTATTCTGGGACAACTCACCAGACGTAGAATTCTGAGACTAAAGGACCCGGCTTAAAACGACACGGTCGTCGGATTCTCTAATTAGGTGAAATACTTCGGGATCATTCTATATAGGGCCAAAATGTTACCAAAAGGGCAGCAAGGGCAGTATATGCCTGCAAAGGCTCTTACGAAAAACATGGGGGCTAAAGCCTAGAATCATCTACTGGTCTTTTGTTATGATAATAAGACCAATCATGACCTATGCCACCCAGGCATGGTGGACCAAGACCGAATAGGTCAAAGCTTGAGTTATACTCGATAAGCTTTATCTTCTGATTTTCGTTTCGATCACTGGCGCTATGAATACATGTCCCTCTCCCACTCTCTTTAGGAGCCATCCTGCACATTCCTCCATTGCACAAATCTGTAAAGGAGAAGGCCTGCAGGAGTGATAGCATGATGCCGCGCATTGCTGAATACAAGGCAGGCAAGTTTGCGAGCCACATGCAGATCTTTGAAATTCTAAGGAATGATCCATCTAGTTGGTGATCATATGCAGCCTAGTCTGGTACTGGATAGGAATTTTAGTGTCCTTATGTCTGATAGGGACCAATGGGCAGACCAGCTTAGGTGGCGTGGGTGCGCCGACCAGCTCTGATTCACCGACGGTTCGAGACAGACAAATGGTGATATAAGGGAGGACATTATGGGCCCGGTCTTCCAAAGGGGTGATGTTCCCATCTGAAGTTTATGATCTTTCACCGGGCAGGATAATGGGATTTATACGTAGCCTGAACCTTACATTGTGAGACACAAGGGCTACACAAAAGATCCTCTGGGTCGTGGTGCTTAGAGCTTCTTTTATATATACAATATATATATACAATATCAATACACAGAATCTGTCGAAAATGGGTGTGATTGGAAAAGTGGGCGTGGCGCAAACTATAATTCTGTATATCTAGAGAACGGCAATAGCTACAATGTACAAATTACACTATGGAACATTTTTAGGTCAGTATAGTAAAACCCTCAAAGGGTTTGGCGTTCGTATGTGTCAGTTTTTTTTATGACATTTTAAATTTTTTCCTTATCTTGATGTTTTTTCGCTTAGTTGTAACATTTTGGCAAAAACGTAGTTTAACATAACTCGAGAACCACTTGTCCGATTTTGATGAAACAAATTCAGAAAAATTAAGAATTACAATTTCTCTAATCTGTTTCTATACCGTTTTCCTATATGTGCAACACTTTCGAAGTTAAAAATGAATGTATGAAGGGAAAAAAGTATTTTTTGCCTAAAAATTTAAATATTTTTTTTTTTAAAATTCATAAAAAATCCAAAATGGAAAAAAGTGCCAAAACTAATTACTTTTGCGTAAAGTCACATAACTCATGAGCAAAAAAAGGCATAGATCATGAAAATCGATGCACGCGATTCTCATTTATTCACAATTAGGTAAATGTATGAATTTCAAAAATTTGCTCCAGATATGCACAACATTATTTGGAGAAAACATTGACACTCACAAGCCGAACTCTCATATTTTTCTACTGTACTAAAAGAGAAATATTGATGTGGCAACACTGGTTCTGTAATGTTCACATAAAACATGCATTGTCATTATACTTCTTCTCTTTCTCACACTGGTTCTGTGATTTTTGTCATTCAACAAGTGCCGACGAACGCGAACAGTAAAAGTGATTTTTCTCCAGTTTTTTAAAAGTGAACAAAAGAGAACAGAATATGGAACTGTGCAAGCCAGATATAAATAGCTTTTGCTACTGCTGTGGTCAATATGTCTCAACACATAAAAAAAGGGGAAATTTCAGTACTGATTTTGTTCAAACATACGAGATGTACTTCAACCAAAATGTTATAGTGAACGAAAATTGGGTACCAAATATAGTGTGTAAAAGCTGCTACAACCATCTAATGGATTGGAAAAATAGAAGACGTGAAAGTATGCCATTCGGTATCCCAATGACTTGGACTAATCCTGGCGAAGGTCACAATCCATTGAATTGCTATGCATGTGCTAATAAAGAAGCCGCAAAAAGGATAAGAAAATCGTATAATTACGTTGGTGTTGCAAGTGCCGCAACACCATTGCCTCATTCGGACCACATTCCTGTGCCAAAAGCTTCTAGCCCAGATATTTTCTCTTCTACGACAGCTCCGACATATCATGCACGTGATGATCCCCCATATGAGCCATCAGTATCCAATGAGCCAATTTTAATAAATCAAAATAAGCTTGATTCAATTGTTGCCAAGTTGGAATTTACACAGCATAAATCGGAAGAGCTGGCTTCCATTTTGAAATCAATATATTTGTTGGCACCCGGTGTGAAAGTCACAGCATATCGAAGTCGTCAGGCAACACTCCAAAGTTAATTCCTTGTGAATGATGAAAAAACTTCTGCATATTGCCCGGATGTAGGAAAATTGATGGACGCAATGGAAATAAAATATGAAGCAGATGACTGGAGATTATTTATTGACAGTTCAAAACTCAGCTTGAAGGCGGTTTTACTGCATAAGACCAATAAAAAAACCTTCAGTTCCAATCGCCTATAGTACAGAAACGAAAGAAACATATGATGCACTGGAAAATATTTTAAAAATGGTTAACTACGCCAAACATATGTGGCGCATATGCTGCGATTTAAAAGTTGTAACAATGCTTTGCGGTCTTCAAAGCGGCTATATAAAATATATGTGCTTTTTGTGCGATTGGGACACACGATTTTCCAGTGACCAATATGCATGCCACGGATGGAAACTCAGAGAGCACAGCAGGTTACAAACGGCCAATATTATTCGTGAGCCTCTAGTGCCGAAGGAGAAGATATTGCTGCCTCCACTGCATATTAATCTTGGAATTGTTAAGAATTTTATCAAAACTGTCGCCAAAAGAGATGAAGTTTTCTTGTGTTTGAAACTAATTTACCCGAGACTCAGCGAAAGTAAAATTAAAGAAGGTAAGTTATAATATCACATTCATTTCCCATGATTTTCCATCTTAACAAATTTATTTTTTCCAATCAGGCGTACTAAATGGTCCAGATATACGAAACCTGATTAAAAGTGACGCATTCAACAATATTTTTATTGACACTGAATTGAATGCATGGCAGGCAATCAAAGAAGTAATAGAAGGCTTGTTGGGAAAGCATCGTTCTAACAACTACGATGTTTCTGTCGCAAGGATGTTAAGAGCATTCTCGGAAATTGGTGTCCACATGTCCTTGAAAATCCATTATTTACATCATCATCTGGACTACTTCAGCAAACAATTGGCTACCGAATCTGATGAACAAGGTGAACGCTATCATCAAGTTGCTATGCCATTTGAAATGAGGTAATACTGATTTTTTATTTTTTCAACCTCATTTTAATAAAACAAAAACTTACAGATATAGAGGCAAAAAGTCGCCGAGTGCAATAATTGCGGAAATTTGCTGGTGGAGTAAGCTTGTGTGGCAAGACAAGGATGATCTTGATGATAAAGAATTTTCAGGAGATGCAGAAGGGCCAACAGTGGAGTCACACATTGACATCATGTGTGGTTCAGAAACTGATGATAGCGATGAATGCGATGCCACTAGTCCCGAACAACCACCATCGAAAAAGTGTAGGCAATATTTATTAAAATAAATAAAAATAAATAAATAAAATAAAAATAAAAAATTATAAAAATGTTTACTTAATTTGTTTAGTAGTTTATGGCCAGAAGTCTGGAGTTATTGGGGAAAATTTATAAAAAGGCGATAAATGACACTTTTTTGAATAAAAACAAATATTAATATTCTTGTCAAAATGGGATACCTCCACTTAATTGTAAATAAAAGCAGAACGCGTTAATCGATTTCTATGATCTATGTCGCATTTTGTTTATAGGTTATGTGACTTTACATGAAATTAATAACACTTGATCCTTTTTTCAGTTTTGGATTTTTTATGAATTTAAAAAAAAAAAAATTTTATTTTTAGTCAAAAAAATATTTTTTTTTCTCCACAAATTTATTTTTACCGGCAAAACTGTTGATTATAAAGAAAAACGTTATATGAACGGATTAAAGAAATTGTAATTCTAAATTTTTCTGAGTTTGTTTTAGCAAAATCGGACAAGTGGTTCTCGAGTTATGTTAAACTACGTGTTTGCCAAAATGTTACAACTAAGCGAAAAAACATCAAGATAAGGAAAAAATTTAAAATGTCATAAAAAAAACTGACACATACGAACGCCGAACCCTTTGAGGGTTTCACTATACTGACCTAGTACCATCACCCTGACTTGGAATTTCTCACCCCCCAGATTGGCTGTTGTACTGTGTTATTGAGGTAACGATACGCCTTTTTGCCGATACGATACCGATACTCAAAGAGAAATATCGCCGAAACCGATACGAATATTAAATTAAAATTTAAGGTAAAATTAACAAAACTGATGTAGAACTATTTCTTTATTATACAAAATTACAGTGTAAGAGATTATTAATATTTAAAATAGATTTTAATAAGATTTCAAAAACAACGAAATGAATTTAAATTGGTAAAATGTATTCATTTTTTAAACAAAAAAACAGTGTTAAAGATTTTTAATATTCAAAATTATTATTTTTTTTATTTATTTCTTTATTTCAGTCTATAGATTAAAAATCCTTACATACATAAGTGCTAAACTTAGGGAAAAATAAATGAAGAATAATGTTATTACCTAATTAAAATAAACAATAACTTTTCTATTTAAAACATCATTAATACCAGAAAAGTCAATTAGACGATATAGATTATTAAATTTCAAGCAAATTTGGCGAAATGATGTTTAAAAAACAAAGTATTCTCAATTTCGCAACTCCGTTTGAAGCAGACCTGCAGTAAAAAATTGTCTCTTAGGTCTCTTAGAGTGCCCCGGTAGCTAGTTGGTAGAGAGCTATCTATCAGCGCCGGAGTTGCGGGTTCAATTCCCGCCAGAGACTCTGTTTTCTTTCCTGCAGACACGCGTAGAACTTCGCGGGATTAGCATACAAACTTTGTGTTAACCAGTTTAGAGGAACCCGTGAGATTAATCACACGTTGTTAACTTAAGCTTGCACAGATTTCAAAAATAGTATTCAACTTTACAAGACATATGCTGAGCTCCAAAACATCCTACGAATTTTCAGACAACGTAAAAAATGTATCGAAGAGTTTAACAATGCATTTTTTTATTACTTCTACACGGTTGCATTGTTGAATGCTTAAAAAATGAGTTGCTCTGCAACTGACGTTTTGAAACTCACTTATACTTTCCGCAATTTCTGCGGCTCTTATACTATTGACTTAATAAAAACATGATATAAACTACAGTATCAAAACAACCCACTGTTCTATAATTCTTACAATATCTCCCTCCAAAGAAGTCTACCTGAAAAGGAATACATAATATCTTATGGGGCAGTACAGAACAGTATTTCTGGAATTCTTTTACTTATGTTATTTTTTTAGGACTTTGCAAAAAAAGTTTAAATATTACCATAAAGAACCTCAATATGTTTGTCATTGCTAAGTAAGATTTAAGCTTACCAACATTACCAGTCATGACGTTAGCGCCGTTTGTGGCCAATCCAATCAAATTTTTTAACGGAATATTGCTTGTGGATACAAAGTTTTTTATAACAAAACTATCATTTATAAAACTAACACCGTCAAAGTAACTTGCTACTAACGTAATCCATTTTATATAATTAACACATCCATAGATTCATCAAAGAAATTAGATTTGCACTTGCCTGTTTTGCGATCAGTGTTCTAAATTTGTTAAAATAAATGTAGTTCATTTTCTCAAACCGACCAAAATTAGGTTTGGCCTACCATCCGACCAAACGAAAAATATCCGACCAAATTTGGTCGGAAAAGACCACGGTCGGCAACCCTGGTTAGTTTACTAGTCAGTTGTAAATAAGTTAGCTAAAAGTGAACTAAATGTTGAGCGAGCTAATAAAAATCCGACGGGGAAATAACTAAGCACATACATATAAAAAGTGCGTTGCATAAAAAATATTTTCTAAACAAATGGGTCACGTTCGTAAATGCATCACTGCGCTGCATCAGAAAAGCAAACGTTTTTTTGATGCCGATAAAAAAGTAATTGCAATTGTTTTTATTGTGTAAGAATAATTTTTGTGGAGTATTTGACAATTTTTTGGTCCACATCATTCGAAATCACTGATGCAGCGCAATGATCCATTTACGAACATATCCATACCTTTTGTATATTAGACGAAGCAAATAATTAAAAACACAAAAAAATTTTATAATACTACAAAAAGTAAAAAAGTTAACCGGCTTAATCGTTAATCGAAAACAGACCATTTTAAATTAACCGATCAATTAATCGGGTAGTAACCACCCTAAAGAATACCCTAATAGGTACACAAAAACAATCTTCAAAAAAAAAAAAAAATTAATCTATAAATAGTTTTTTGGAGCTCTGCTAAAAATAGAAGATTTCGACAAAAGATCCTTCTATTTTTAACCGATGCAGCAACTTCTTAGTACTTTTTTTAAATGTATAAGCTTGTTTTATGAGAAGTACGAGTGTTATATATGTATAATTTGCAATTTCTTTAAACATAAATATATTTTTAAAGTAAAAGTTGGGGCCAAATTCCAGCATTCGATATCGATCGAAACTTTCATTTAAAACGCAAAAAAAAAATCAAAATTGAGTTTTAATTGATTGTAGTTCGTTTTATCAAACTACATATTGTCGCAAACTTATTTATGATTAATTAACCGTTTATAAGCAAAAAGTGCTAAAGTTGTATTCATAAACGAAAAATAGTCTATTAAGCCTTTAATAAACCATTCATAAATTATGAACATTTATTGTTGGATTTACCCTTCTTTAAACCAAAAATATAATGACATTTTGATAAATGTTTGCATTTAATGATATTATTTTTGGGCAATATGTTTGAAAATAATGGAAAAATGTCTTACTTATTAATATGGAAACGATAAAAACATTTTATTAAATTTATTTTAATTTAGACAACCAATTAAAAGTTATATTGTTAAATATTAAAAAAAAAACTTTATGTGATTTAAATGAATATGTTCAGAAGCAAATGCCGATATTTTTTTTATTATTTATTAAATTATTGCAATTAGTTTTTTTTTTAGGTTTTAAACAACGAATTGTTGTTCAAAAAAATAAGAAAAAAAAAAATAAGCAAATCATAATAAAAGTGATGTTAATAAAAAATAGACAAACCTTTTATTCGAATACTTTCTTATCGTATATATAAAAAAGTTTCAAACAAACATTTTTTAATACCTATCAGCAAAATCTTGTTCGGAAAATAAAATAATATCTATTTTTATTTTATAAGAATAATTTTTAAGGTCTTTAATTATAAAAGAATATATTAATTATAGAATATCATGTGAACCGAATAGAAGTTTCATGCATCACTAGCAATAAAAAGCCAACAAAACGCAAATAAAGTTGCCATAGTTAAGCACAAAATCGCTACAAACGGATCATAGCTAAAAAGCTGTTAATGTACGTTTATGAATACCAATATTTACAGGCTTAAAAGAAAAAAATCGGTTAATAGTTATTACATACTTTAAGCTTAAAATAATAACTTTTTATGAATATGGCCGTTAAACTCCAAGAATACTTTATCGGATTGCTTAACAATTTCGAATATAAACGTTCGTATAGAATTTTATATGTAAAATATTTTTTAAAAGGAGTGTTTTTATAAAAATTTTCGATGCGCACGATTAAAACACAGTATTATTATTGATTTTGTAATGTGTCTTGCTTCTCCTGACAGATGATGGTCATTGATAACCATTCTATTTGTATCAAATTTGGAAAATTTCACACTTACCGTTCTTCAGATATACAGAATTATATTTTTGCCACACTCACTTTTTTACAGATGTTGTTCATTTTTAAATAACCTATTTGTACCATATTAGTACTAAGGTTATTAGTACTACGGATCTACCAATATGGTACACCGATACTTTTTTATAGTTTTTTATTTTTTTTTGAACAAACAATTTAATTTTCAATGCTTATTTGTTGCATAACAACTAAGAGCAAAAAATTAAACAGAATAATAAATTGCTTCTTTTAATTCTTAAGCTGGAGGTCGGTCCACACCACGCGTTTTCCCTTTTTTCGAGACGCATGCTAAAGTAGAAAATTATCCTACTTTATGCTTTCGATACGTATATGCATTTTACGCGTGTGCTGTGTAACTTGTCAATACAATTTTACACTATGACTTTTTGGACTGATGCATAAACGCATTGAACGCTTGGTGTGGACCAGCAGCATCAGCCGTTTTGTGTTGCACAATAATGGTAAAACATTCTCGCATTGATAAATCTTGTATGTAATTGTACGGTTTAAGAATTTTCTGCCAATTTTTAATGATTTTTGTGAAAATTAAAATCATTTCGCTAACAATTTGGGGTAACTTCAAGGAGACAGTCAATAGTTAACAGTCTTCAAACATTATTAGAAAATACAATAAATGAACAAACTGAGATGCAGAATAGTTCAGATTCCCAAAATTAGCGATTTACGTAGCGTGAGCTCTCAATGAAAGATTTGAGTGTTGAGAGAATAATGAAATCTATTGTTTATCTACAATTCTCTACCTTTGATACAAAGCTAGAAAATTTCCAAGACAAAAGATCGAAAAAAACGTCTTATTGAGCTACTTAACATGACTCTACGTTCCGAAAGTGTTGAAGGCACTGTCATCCCTACACCTAGTAAAAGTTCTAATAAGTCTACAAGTACTGACCATTGGAGCGTTTGTGAAAATTAAATAAGAAAATTTGGAGAAGAATGATTCTCTGTCCATCCTACGCTGTGGTTCAGCTAAATATGAAGTCTAGATATACCTTAGATCTTTTAATGTTTCTAGAGACGATCACAGTGGCTGAAAATCGTTTTTCATTGGCCAAAATTCTGTAACTTTTGAACCGAAGGTTATATTTTAGTGAAATTTTTAATCGACAGATAGATTCTTAAACTTTTCTCTACTTTCAATTTCATTAAAATCGGTTGAGTAGTTATTGGGGAATTTAAGGGCAAAGTGGAACTTTAGATTTTTTTAACTTTAGCGAGAAATATGTGTTTTTTTTATTTGTTTTAATTATTTAAAAATGTCACATTTGGATTTAAATAATAATCATTAACATTTTTTGTAATAATGGCACTCAAAAAAATTTAATGTTTACACAAAAAAAAAATTTTAACAATAAAAAAAAGGAAAATCAACTGGAAATTTTGCATTATTACTAAAAAATTAACAATTTTTTGCTGTCAAATTTGTTTACACTTAAAAAAAACTTTAGAAATATTATCTAAAATATTGCTATTACTGCAGAAGAATCTATTATTTTTTGCTGTAAAATTTGTTAATATTAGCAAAATAAATCCGCTGAATTCCGATTTTTTTAAATTTTGTAGGTATTTATAGGTATTTATTTTTTGAATATTTCTTATTTATTAAAACATTTCATACATCTATATATATATCAAAATCAAACGCTGGTCTAAGTCTCGCTTAAACTCGAGAACTAGTTGACCGATTTGTATGATCTTTTTTTGTTTTGTTCGTCTAATCACGAGGAAGGTTTAGAAAAGAAGAAAGTTTGTATGCAAATTTTACATTGCACCATTAATTGCTGTGGATTAGTGTGCTTAAACTCGATAATTGCTTGACCGATTTCAATGATTCTTTTTTTGTTTTTTTAGTCTTATCACGGCGATGGTTGCGAAAAAAGGAAGTAGAAGAAGAAAAGCTAAAAATAAAAGTCGAAAAATCACAAAATCTAAAATGTACGTTTTGTATGCAAGTTTGACTTAATACCACCAAAAGGAATTGTATTTCTTCAGTTGGTGGCGGACCCATTGTTTGACAGCTGCACAGAAACAAACCAAACCCATTTAATCAGCCTATTTAAATTTATTAAGCTTATAAAAAAATTAATCATAAACAATATGTTTATGATTGAGCGTCATCATCTCTAAACCAATTTAACTGTTATTCAGGGTTGTCATAGAAACCAATATTGTCAGAATTGGTTTTAAAACCGACAAGAAAAAATGCTTTGGTGTCATCGAAACCAATGTTATTGGCTTTATGTTCGAACTAGAATTAGTGTCGGTTTTAGGTGTCACAGAAACCAATGTTATCGGGTTTTTATTGGAAATAAACCAAGCAGCTAACAGCTGTCAGTTTTCATTTTTGCGCGCTTTAGTTTTTATTTTTTTTTTGCAGCGGGATATTTTTTAGGAATGTAAGTAAATTAATTTAATTTAATATTTGCTTTATGAAAAGAAACATTTTTACATTGGCCTTTTTATTTTCATACAAACAGTACACAAAATACCATAATCATGGAATTCATGGAAAAATATCCGGATTTAGCTAAAGGCTTCACGAAGCGCGACAAACCAACAGTGAATGCCCTGTGGGAAGAACTGGCTGATTCACTGAATAGTGAATTTTACGTGAATGGGTGGAAAAAATAAACAAAATTTTTTCCACAGAACAAATTGTATTGTTATTCGTACAGAAATGGACTGAGTGGAAGAGCGAGGTAAAAAAAACTTGCTCAAAATAAGACAGAGTCTAGGGCAACTGGCGGTGGACCGTTTGCAAAGCATCACCTGACAACAACAGAAGAGGCCATAGTACGGCTATGTGGCATTTCGTAGTTGGTGGAAGGTGTTTGCGGCGTAGCAGTGGGTCTCAACGAATATGTAAGTAGATGCTGCATGCGAGAAAGAAGTGCCTTCCACATCTTCAAAACGCCCATTGTCACCCGTTGTACCAACCAGTACTGCAAAAAGATATAAAACTGAAAATACCGGGGAGCGAATAAAAAAATTTCTGGATGAAGACGATAAAAGAAAGAAATAAATGAACGATAAGCTTGATGAATTAATTCAAACTGAAAAAGAAAACTCAAGCAGCCTAAGACGCATTTATAGGGCAATTGAAAAAGGCAATGAATCTCTTGCAAATGCTGTCACTGTTTTGAAAAAGGGTTTTGGCCACGTAAGTACAGCAATTTTGAAATCCTTGCAAGAAAAAAATGAATTGAAGAAGAGACAATTGGATCTGGAATTGCAATAGTTTGAGTATCAAAAAAATCTAGGAAGTGATTTTTAAATGAAATAGTGTACCTGATGAAAGAACATTATTTACGTGCCTTTATTTATTTGCTTTAAACATACATACATATGTATGTCCCTTTTTATTTTTGTGATATACTTACATACTGACTGAATTTAATAAACATTTTTTTTTTGTTATGATAAATGATGTTTTTTATTTAAAGCTTTTTATTTTTGTTACAAACTGTTGGATATTTCATCCCTGATTCGCAGAGCTTCACTATGTTGTGACGTTAATGGAGGCAATGTAACGTTTTCCTCTATGTCGTTAGATGGTAAACGTATGTTGTCATTTTCGTTTTGTTACAGATTGTATTTTCTGCAGATATTATGCAAAGCACAACAGACATTTGTAATTTTCAACACTTTTCTGGCCGATAATGCAGCGCACTCATTAGGCAACGAAACCGACTGTTTAGTACGCCAATAGTTCGCTCAACAATATTTCGATCTGATGCATGAGCCATATTAAATTTATATTCTTGGGAGTTATGGCGTGGATCCCTGTATGGTGTCAACAAAAAGGGTTCGATGCAATATCTACGATCTCCCAGAAGCTTCGATGTTCAGCCGGGATACCGCGCATCAACCGCTAGAATTTTCATTTGACCATCTCAAATCTAAGTATTAATAAGAATGTATATTTTATTTAAAAATATGATATAAAAATTCATTTTGACTTACTATCATCGCATTCATACTATAACACCCCTTGCGATTAAAGTATAAATGCTCGTCAATTCTGGGCTTTATAATTTTTACGTGTGTCCCGGCAATGCAACCAATTATAGACGGGATTTTATATTTGCTGTATAAATATTCTCTCGACCTGCTGTTTTAAGCTCTCCATAACATTGATAACATCACCTAAAATTGTTGATATAGTGCTTCTACCTAGGATTATGCTTGAATCGCTTCCGACCGATCTCTGATAAGATCCTTCTGCTAAAAATCGCAAAGAAGCAGCAAGTTGTAAAACCGGAAGAATTTTACAACGCGACAAGTCTCCTTCAATACTGTTAAGCACCATACGAAAAGATTCTTTGTTTAATTTCTATTTATTTAAGCTTATGGTCTAGTTTTTATTTAAAAAAAAAGTTAATCTTTAATAAAAACTAGAACATAAGCTTAAATAAAGAGAAATTGGAAATAATATAATGGATGGTCGAATAATTTATAATAATATATTCTTTGTTTAACCGGTAATTAGCTATAAATCTTCAAAGCAGTTTTAAATATAAGCGCACAGTTAATAAAAATGTACTTACGATGTCCCCGGCAGTTCAAGTGGATTGCTGTAATCTCTTAGAATTCGTCTCGTCACCTTTTTTGAGCATTCATCTTCCAATAACAAAAATGCTACAACTGATGATATCATTTTATTTTATTTGTAAGCACTTATCACCTTTTAATTATTTGATATCAATTATTTTCACAAAAAACACTTTTACTGATATTTTAATGAAAAAAATATAACATTTTGTCAATTTTCTGCAAAAAAGTAAAATAAAAAATAATAAAAATGTGAACAACAGCTGTTTCGATATTGGTTTCATTTAAATTCGAAATTAACAAAACCAACTTGGTTTCGTGACACCAAATGAAACCAATATTGGGTTTCAAAACCGACAATTAGCAAAACCAATATTGGTTTCTAATGACAACCCTAATTGTAAATAATATTTATTTTATATTTGTTTAACTTTCCAATAAATAATTATCCTTGGAGTTGTTCCCTTTTCACACTTTGCGTAAATTTGTTATTTCTTATTATGCAATTTCTTTAATTTCACAACTTTTTTGTTGTCATGCAATTCATCTAAGTTTTCAAATAATCATGCAAAACTATGTTTCAAACAGTGTAATATCGGCAATTTAAGCGCACACAAGTGATTATTATTAAAGTGTAAAAAACAACAAAAACAACAAAACATTTTTTTGCATAGAAACGTAAGCAACAGTAACAACCAAATTGAAATCATTACAACTTTTGTTAAAAAAAACTAACTGTTTCACAAATAATAAAAAATATCGACATGTAAAGACCATCCGATTGACGACTAACATGCGAGTGTTTCTGCAACAACAGCAAGATGCCATCTCGGCTGGATTAATCATTTTGCCAACTGATTTCTGCCAGTTGACCGAAACAAAGAAAAAGCTCATTCAACGCGTCTTTCCGAATTGAACAAAACTATAAAAATCATAATTGGCTGAGCGAATGAGCCATATTGGCGGCTAAAAACAAAGATGTTTGCATTCAAATCGCTTGACACAATTACCAACCCAGACGAAGCAGTCAACTATCTCCCAGAATTCTTGAATTCATTGGAATTGCCTGGATTACCACCTCACTTTTTTTGCAACTGAAAGTCGGCTCTGTCATCATCATGTTGCGTAACATAAACCAACCTCGGCTTTGTAATGGAACGAGGCTGGCTGTAAAAAATCTCATGAGCAACGTCATCGGAGCGACGATTATTGAGGGGAAATATAAAGAGGATGTTTTGATTCCGCGCATCCCGTTGTCTCCAAATGATATGCCATTCGAGTTTCAATGCAGTGACCATAAACAAATCATAAGGCCCGTCCCTAGAAGTTTGTGGTATTAACTTAGAGCACGGACAACTGTATGTTGCGTGTTCGCGTGTCGGTACGTCATTATCTTTATTTATTTACGCGCCGCACCACAAAACGAAAAACATATTTTACCAAAAAGCTTTGAATTGCATGTTTATTTAATTTTTATCCATTCATATAAATAAAAGTACATTTATTTAAATCAAACAAGAAACGATTTCCATTTATTATTTCAATGATTTGAAGTTGTTGGCATGATTGGAATTCATAACAGCTTATGAAGAAATATAATAAAATCAATGTTTGGTGGAACGAAGTTCACTGGTATGTATGTGGATAAAAAACCTTTTGAAAATAAAAGCAGCAATAGATTTTAATAGCTTTTGTAACAATGTGAGGTTCTTTTTATTATTATTTTTTACTAATACAATGTCTGTCTTAGATCTAATGAATTATAATTATTGTTCATTTAATTGAAAGATTGATTGCAAATATTCCATATTTTGTTCTGTGTTATATCTGTTCTTTAGTAGTTTTTTGACTTCTTCATTTTTCCATTGATTTCGAATAATAGAGATGAACGGATCTGACGTTGCCAATAATATATTAAATCGTTCTTCATTTGTGGAATTTCGTGAAAATTTTCTAGTATTGTGCTCTCTATAAAATCTGTAATCCTTATTCCTTTTTTCCTGAGCTTCTTCTGATAAATCTCCAAGTGGCACCAACTAATATTTAATGACATCTTCTCCATGATAAAGGATTTTGTGAACTGTAGCAGACATATTTCTCCATGGGTACTTGGTTGCATATATTTTTGCAGTTTCCTTAGCAAAATCTCTAAATTTTCTAGAGTCAATTTCTTCATTGCCCGCAAGTACTTCTAGGATTATTTTAAATCTAAAAATGAGGTTAAAATCAACACATGTTATTTCAGATGCTGTTTCTGGATCTGAAAAGAATCTTCTTGCGGTATTGCCATCATTTGTATTGCCAAAGACGGTTCCAAACGGGTACAAGAGTATATACAGGGTTTTAGGGAAAACCTTTACCTTTCCCTCAGTAGTTTTATCTTCTTAATCCCTTTTGATCCGCAAAAGTTCTATTCTACTAAAGTTGAAATTTGAAAAAATATAGTAGTTTAGAAAATATGTCAACATCTCAAATATAAATAACACAATAATCGCACATATTACTTTTTTAAAGATAACAAGAATACCAATCTAGCAAAAAAGCTAGCAGGTCATTATCGATGATAGTTTTTGAGCCACGATAATTTCTTTCGTAATAAATATAAAAAAAAATCACTTTTTTCTGAATTTAAAAAAAAAGTTGTGTTAAACAACATGGCACGACTACAATTGCCAATATTTTGACCTAATTTTTTGGCTACCTTAGTTTTAATATGTTTACTATTAGATAAAATTAAAATATTGGCAATTGTAGTCGTGCCATGTTGTTTAACACAACTTTTTTTTTAAATTCAGAAAAAAGTGATTTTTTTTTATATTTGTTACGAAAGAAATTATCGTGGCTCAAAAACTATCATCGATAATGACCTGCTAGCTTTTTTGCTAGATTGGTATTCTTGTTATCTTTAAAATAGTAATATGTGCGATTATTGTGTTATTTATATTTGAGATGTTGACATATTTTCTAAACTACTATATTTTTTTCAAATTTCAACTTTAGTAGAATAGAACTTTTGCGGATCAAAAGGGATTAAGAAGATAAAACTACTGAGGGGAAGGTGAAAGTTTTTCCCTAAAACCCTGTATATACTCTTGTACCCGTTTGGAACCGTCTTTTCAATTTTAATGAAATTACTCCAACAAATTTTTTTTTTTTTTTAAATTTTTTGTTTACAATTTTTTTTGTATTCCGCAAAAATGTTTGCAGAAGTAACAGAAATCATGTGCAATTGCCTTAAAAAAAAATTTTATGATATAGGAAATATTGATCGTGATCGAACAGAATACAGGTAGTACATATAAAAAATTTTATTATTGTTACACAATCAGAGAAACGTATATCTGTCCTGATTCATCCTTATCCGTTACACCACGTTCACACTTGCGCATTTTATAGTAGAATAAAGAGCTTAAACACGCATTTACGCTAAACAGGTATATTGTGAATCCCACCTTAGAAGGAATTTTTAAATTTTTTTTGGCTTTATTTTGTCTGTTTTTATGACTAATAATATTCTATGACACTAAAACTATGCAATGCGTTGTAAAATTTGTGTCAGGTATTTTATAGCATATAAATAAAAGGATTTTAAGTTTTTTTAATCCTTTTTATTCTTCCTGTATATGTTATGAAAAAAGCATGAAAAAGTTTAAAAGCAAGTGACATTCGGATGCAAACTCAGTGGATATAAAATAGTTATCTGAGCAATAACAACGTTTTTCATAAAAAAATTGAGAGCTTCAGCTATAAAGAATTGGCAAAAAAAGGAAACTAAAATTTCTATAGCACTAAAATACTTAGAGAAATAAATTTTCTGTTTTATAAAAAATTTAAAACAGCGATACAGGGAAGTTGATTACAGCAAATAGACACCAACTTCTACGAAATACTGCAGGCCTATCAAATTTGAATTAAAAAAAGAAACTCATGATGCCATTAACAAAGAAGTGATATCAAGGCCCCAATTGCAACACTACAGCCAATACAACTAGATTTAGATGGGCAGTAAATTGAAGTTATCTACCAATTAGTGCTAACAATGATAGATGGAAAAGTAGGCCAGGCTTGGACTAACACGAAGGCTGCATCCAGCTGCATCATATGCCATGCAACATATAGCCAATTAAACCAAGACCCGACAAAATTATTAGATAAGACTGATGCATATGAATTTGAATTATCACCACTACATGCAAGAATACGACTTATGGAACTCATACAAAAAATCAATTATGATTTGGATTTCGGATCTTCAGGATCAATAAGAAACAACGAAACCAACAAGGAGTTAAGAAGTACAAAAAGGAAACCTGTTCAAGATGAATATCGCAAATTTGGGTTGATTATAGATTAGCCAAAACAAGGGTCAGGCAATACAAATGATGGCAATACCGCAAGAAGATTCTTTTCAGATCCAGAAACAGCATCTGAAATAACATATGTTGATTTTAACCTCATTTTTAGATTTAAAATAATCCTAGAAGTACTTGCGGGCAATGAAGAAATTGACTAGAAAATTTAGAGATTTTGCTAAGGAAACTGCAAAAATATATGCAACCAAGTACCCATGGAGAAATATGTCTGCTACAGTTCACAAAATCCTTTATCATGGAGAAGATGTCATTAAATATTAGTTGGTGCCACTTGGAGATTTATCAGAAGAAGCTCAGGAAAAAAGGAATAAGGATTACAGATTTTATAGAGAGCACAATACTAGAAAATTTTCACGAAATTCCACAAATGAAGAACGATTTAATATATTATTGGCAACGTCAGATCCGTTCATCTCTATTATTCGAAATCAATGGAAAAATGAAGAAGTCAAAAAACTACTAAAGAACAGATATAACACAGAACAAAATATGGAATATTTGCAATCAATCTTTCAATTAAATGAACAATAATTATAATTCATTAGATCTAAGACAGACATTGTATTAGTAAAAATAATAATAAAAAGAACCTCACATTGTTACAAAAGCTATTAAAATCTATTGCTGCTTTTATTTTCAAAAGGTTTTTTATCCACATACATACCAGTGAACTTCGTTCCACCAAACATTGATTTTATTATATTTCTTCATAAGCTGTTATGAATTCCAATCATCCCTACAACTTCAAATCATTGAAATAATAAATGGAAATCGTTTCTTGTTTGATTTAAATAAATGTACTTTTATTTATATGAATGGATAAAAATTAAATAAACATGCAATTCAAAGCTTTTTTATAAAATAAGTTTTTCGTTTTGTGGTGCGGCGCGTAAATAAATAAAGATAATTATATTTCCCCTCAATAATCGTCGCTCCGATGACGTTGCTCATGAGATTTTTTACAGCCAGCCTCGTTCCATTACAAAGTCGAGGTTGGTTTATGTTACGCAACATGATGATGACAGAGCCGACTTTCAGTTGCAAAAAAAAGTGAGGTGGTAATCCAGGCAATTCCAATGAATTCAAGAATTCTGGGAGATAGTTGACTGCTTCATCTGGGTTGGTAATTTTTGTCAAGCGATTTGAATGCAAACATCTTTGTTTTTAGCCGCCAATATGGCTCATTCGCTCAGCCAATTATGATTTTTATAGTTTTGTTCAATTCGGAAAGACGCGTTGAATGAGCTCTTTCTTTGTTTCGGTCAACTGGCAGAAATCAGTTGGCAAAATGATTAATCCAGCCGAGATGGCATCTTGCTGTTGTTGCAGAAACACTCGCATGTTAGTCGTCAATCGGATGGTCTTTACATGTCGATATTTTTTATTATTTGTGAAACAGTTAGTTTTTTTTAACAAAAGTTGTAATGATTTCAATTTGGTTGTTACTGTTGCTTACGTTTCTATGCAAAAAAATGTTTTGTTGTTTTTGTTGTTTTTTACACTTTAATAATAATCACTTGTGTGCGCTTAAATTGCCGATATTACACTGTTTGAAACATAGTTTTGCATGATTATTTGAAAGCTTAGATGAATTGCATGACAACAAAAAAGTTGTGAAATTAAAGAAATTGCATAATAAGAAATAACAAATTTACGCAAAGTGTGAAAAGGGAACAACTCCAAGGATAATTATTTATTGGAAAGTTAAACAAATATAAAATAAATATTATTTACAATTAGGGTTGTCATTAGAAACCAATATTGGTTTTGCTAATTGTCGGTTTTGAAACCCAATATTGGTTTCATTTGGTGTCACGAAACCAAGTTGGTTTTGTTAATTTCGAATTTAAATGAAACCAATATCGAAACAGCTGTTGTTCACATTTTTATTATTTTTTATTTTACTTTTTTGCAGAAAATTGACAAAATGTTATATTTTTTTCATTAAAATATCAGTAAAAGTGTTTTTTGTGAAAATAATTGATATCAAATAATTAAAAGGTGATAAGTGCTTACAAATAAAATAAAATGATATCATCAGTTGTAGCATTTTTGTTATTGGAAGATGAATGCTCAAAAAAGGTGACGAGACGAATTCTAAGAGATTACAGCAATCCACTTGAACTGCCGGGGACATCGTAAGTACATTTTTATTAACTGTGCGCTTATATTTAAAACTGCTTTGAAGATTTATAGCTAATTACCGGTTAAACAAAGAATATATTATTATAAATTATTCGACCATCCATTATATTATTTCCAATTTCTCTTTATTTAAGCTTATGTTCTAGTTTTTATTAAAGATTAACTTTTTTTTTAAATAAAAACTAGACCATAAGCTTAAATAAATAGAAATTAAACAAAGAATCTTTTCGTATGGTGCTTAACAGTATTGAAGGAGACTTGTCGCGTTGTAAAATTCTTCCGGTTTTACAACTTGCTGCTTCTTTGCGATTTTTAGCAGAAGGATCTTATCAGAGATCGGTCGGAAGCGATTCAAGCATAATCCTAGGTAGAAGCACTATATCAACAATTTTAGGTGATGTTATCAATGTTATGGAGAGCTTAAAACAGCAGGTCGAGAGAATATTTATACAGCAAATATAAAATCCCGTCTATAATTGGTTGCATTGCCGGGACACACGTAAAAATTATAAAGCCCAGAATTGACGAGCATTTATACTTTAATCGCAAGGGGTGTTATAGTATGAATGCGATGATAGTAAGTCAAAATGAATTTTTATATCATATTTTTAAATAAAATATACATTCTTATTAATACTTAGATTTGAGATGGTCAAATGAAAATTCTAGCGGTTGATGCGCGGTATCCCGGCTGAACATCGAAGCTTCTGGGAGATCGTAGATATTGCATCGAACCCTTTTTGTTGACACCATACAGGGATCCACGCCATAACTCCCAAGAATATAAATTTAATATGGCTCATGCATCAGATCGAAATATTGTTGAGCGAACTATTGGCGTACTAAACAGTCGGTTTCGTTGCCTAATGAGTGCGCTGCATTATCGGCCAGAAAAGTGTTGAAAATTACAAATGTCTGTTGTGCTTTGCATAATATCTGCAGAAAATACAATCTGTAACAAAACGAAAATGACAACATACGTTTACCATCTAACGACATAGAGGAAAACGTTACATTGCCTCCATTAACGTCACAACATAGTGAAGCTCTGCGAATCAGGGATGAAATATCCAACAGTTTGTAACAAAAATAAAAAGCTTTAAATAAAAAACATCATTTATCATAACAAAAAAAAAATGTTTATTAAATTCAGTCAGTATGTAAGTATATCACAAAAATAAAAAGGGACATACATATGTATGTATGTTTAAAGCAAATAAATAAAGGCACGTAAATAATGTTCTTTCATCAGGTACACTATTTCATTTAAAAATCACTTCCTAGATTTTTTTGATACTCAAACTATTGCAATTCCAGATCCAATTGTCTCTTCTTCAATTCATTTTTTTCTTGCAAGGATTTCAAAATTGCTGTACTTACGTGGCCAAAACCCTTTTTCAAAACAGTGACAGCATTTGCAAGAGATTCATTGCCTTTTTCAATTGCCCTATAAATGCGTCTTAGGCTGCTTGAGTTTTCTTTTTCAGTTTGAATTAATTCATCAAGCTTATCGTTCATTTATTTCTTTCTTTTATCGTCTTCATCCAGAAATTTTTTTATTCGCTCCCCGGTATTTTCAGTTTTATATCTTTTTGCAGTACTGGTTGGTACAACGGGTGACAATGGGCGTTTTGAAGATGTGGAAGGCACTTCTTTCTCGCATGCAGCATCTACTTACATATTCGTTGAGACCCACTGCTACGCCGCAAACACCTTCCACCAACTACGAAATGCCACATAGCCGTACTATGGCCTCTTCTGTTGTTGTCAGGTGATGCTTTGCAAACGGTCCACCGCCAGTTGCCCTAGACTCTGTCTTATTTTGAGCAAGTTTTTTTTACCTCGCTCTTCCACTCAGTCCATTTCTGTACGAATAACAATACAATTTGTTCTGTGGAAAAAATTTTGTTTATTTTTTCCACCCATTCACGTAAAATTCACTATTCAGTGAATCAGCCAGTTCTTCCCACAGGGCATTCACTGTTGGTTTGTCGCGCTTCGTGAAGCCTTTAGCTAAATCCGGATATTTTTCCATGAATTCCATGATTATGGTATTTTGTGTACTGTTTGTATGAAAATAAAAAGGCCAATGTAAAAATGTTTCTTTTCATAAAGCAAATATTAAATTAAATTAATTTACTTACATTCCTAAAAAATATCCCGCTGCAAAAAAAAAATAAAAACTAAAGCGCGCAAAAATGAAAACTGACAGCTGTTAGCTGCTTGGTTTATTTCCAATAAAAACCCGATAACATTGGTTTCTGTGACACCTAAAACCGACACTAATTCTAGTTCGAACATAAAGCCAATAACATTGGTTTCGATGACACCAAAGCATTTTTTCTTGTCGGTTTTAAAACCAATTCTGACAATATTGGTTTCTATGACAACCCTGAATAACAGTTAAATTGGTTTAGAGATGATGACGCTCAATCATAAACATATTGTTTATGATTAATTTTTTTATAAGCTTAATAAATTTAAATAGGCTGATTAAATGGGTTTGGTTTGTTTCTGTGCAGCTGTCAAACAATGGGTCCGCCACCAACTGAAGAAATACAATTCCTTTTGGTGGTATTAAGTCAAACTTGCATACAAAACGTACATTTTAGATTTTGTGATTTTTCGACTTTTATTTTTAGCTTTTCTTCTTCTACTTCCTTTTTTCGCAACCATCGCCGTGATAAGACTAAAAAAACAAAAAAAGAATCATTGAAATCGGTCAAGCAATTATCGAGTTTAAGCACACTAATCCACAGCAATTAATGGTGCAATGTAAAATTTGCATACAAACTTTCTTCTTTTCTAAACCTTCCTCGTGATTAGACGAACAAAACAAAAAAAGATCATACAAATCGGTCAACTAGTTCTCGAGTTTAAGCGAGACTTAGACCAGCGTTTGATTTTGATATATATATAGATGTATGAAATGTTTTAATAAATAAGAAATATTCAAAAAATAAATACCTATAAATACCTACAAAATTTAAAAAAATCGGAATTCAGCGGATTTATTTTGCTAATATTAACAAATTTTACAGCAAAAAATAATAGATTCTTCTGCAGTAATAGCAATATTTTAGATAATATTTCTAAAGTTTTTTTTAAGTGTAAACAAATTTGACAGCAAAAAATTGTTAATTTTTTAGTAATAATGCAAAATTTCCAGTTGATTTTCCTTTTTTTTATTGTTAAAATTTTTTTTTTGTGTAAACATTAAATTTTTTTGAGTGCCATTATTACAAAAAATGTTAATGATTATTATTTAAATCCAAATGTGACATTTTTAAATAATTAAAACAAATAAAAAAAACACATATTTCTCGCTAAAGTTAAAAAAATCTAAAGTTCCACTTTGCCCTTAAATTCCCCAATAACTACTCAACCGATTTTAATGAAATTGAAAGTAGAGAAAAGTTTAAGAATCTATCTGTCGATTAAAAATTTCACTAAAATATAACCTTCGGTTCAAAAGTTACGGAATTTTGGCCAATGAAAAACGATTTTCAGCCACTGTGATCGTCTCTAGAAACATTAAAAGATCTAAGGTATATCTAGACTTCATATTTAGCTGAACCACAGCGTAGGATGGACAGAGAATCATTCTTCTCCAAATTTTCTTATTTAATTTTCACAAACGCTCCAATGGTCAGTACTTGTAGACTTATTAGAACTTTTACTAGGTGTAGGGATGACAGTGCCTTCAACACTTTCGGAACGTAGAGTCATGTTAAGTAGCTCAATAAGACGTTTTTTTCGATCTTTTGTCTTGGAAATTTTCTAGCTTTGTATCAAAGGTAGAGAATTGTAGATAAACAATAGATTTCATTATTCTCTCAACACTCAAATCTTTCATTGAGAGCTCACGCTACGTAAATCGCTAATTTTGGGAATCTGAACTATTATGCATCTCAGTTTGTTCATTTATTGTATTTTCTAATAATGTTTGAAGACTGTTAACTATTGACTGTCTCCTTGAAGTTACCCCAAATTGTTAGCGAAATGATTTTAATTTTCACAAAAATCATTAAAAATTGGCAGAAAATTCTTAAACCGTACAATTACATACAAGATTTATCAATGCGAGAATGTTTTACCATTATTGTGCAACACAAAACGGCTGATGCTGCTGGTCCACACCAAGCGTTCAATGCGTTTATGCATCAGTCCAAAAAGTCATAGTGTAAAATTGTATTGACAAGTTACACAGCACACGCGTAAAATGCATATACGTATCGAACGCATAAAGTAGGATAATTGTCTACTTTAGCATGCGTCTCGAAAAAAGGGAAAACGCGTGGTGTGGACCGACCTCCAGCTTAAGAATTAAAAGCAATTTATTATTCTGTTTAATTTTTTGCTCTTAGTTGTTATGCAACAAATAAGCATTGAAAATTAAATTGTTTGTTCAAAAAAAAATAAAAAACTATAAAAAAGTATCGGTGTACCATATTGGTAGATCCGTAGTACTAATAACCTTAGTACTAATATGGTACAAATAGGTTATTTAAAAATGAACAACATCTGTAAAAAAGTGAGTGTGGCAAAAATATAATTCTGTATATCTGAAGAACGGTAAGTGTGAAATTTTCCAAATTTGATACAAATAGAATGGTTATCAATGACCATCATCTGTCAGGAGAAGCAAGACACATTACAAAATCAATAATAATACTGTGTTTTAATCGTGCGCATCGAAAATTTTTATAAAAACACTCCTTTTAAAAAATATTTTACATATAAAATTCTATACGAACGTTTATATTCGAAATTGTTAAGCAATCCGATAAAGTATTCTTGGAGTTTAACGGCCATATTCATAAAAAGTTATTATTTTAAGCTTAAAGTATGTAATAACTATTAACCGATTTTTTTCTTTTAAGCCTGTAAATATTGGTATTCATAAACGTACATTAACAGCTTTTTAGCTATGATCCGTTTGTAGCGATTTTGTGCTTAACTATGGCAACTTTATTTGCGTTTTGTTGGCTTTTTATTGCTAGTGATGCATGAAATTTCTATTCGGTTCACATGATATTCTATAATTAATATATTCTTTTATAATTAAAGACCTTAAAAATTATTCTTATAAAATAAAAATAGATATTATTTTATTTTCCGAACAAGATTTTGCTGATAGGTATTAAAAAATGTTTGTTTGAAACTTTTTTATATATACGATAAAAAAGTATTCGAATAAAAGGTTTGTTTATTTTTTATTAACATCACTTTTATTATGATTTGCTTATTTTTTTTTTCTTATTTTTTTGAACAACAATTCGTTGTTTAAAACCTAAAAAAAAACTAATTGCAATAATTTAATAAATAATAAAAAAAATATCGGCATTTGCTTCTGAACATATTCATTTAAATCACATAAAGTTTTTTTTTTAATATTTAACAATATTACTTTTAATTGGTTGTCTAAATTAAAATAAATTTAGTAAAATGTTTTTATCGTTTCCATATTAATAAGTAAGACATTTTTCCATTATTTTCAAACATATTGCCCAAAAATAATATCATCAAATGCAAACATTTATCAAAATGTAATTATATTTTTGGTTTAAAGAAGGGTAAATTCATAATTTATGAATGGTTTATTAAAGGCTTAATAGACTATTTTTCGTTTATGAATACAACTTTAGCACTTTTTGCTTATAAACGGTTAATTAATCATAAATAAGTTTGCGACAATATGTAGTTTGATAAAACGAACTACAATCAATTAAAATTCAATTTTGATTTTTTTTTGCGTTTTAAATGAAAGTTTCGATCGATATCGAATGCTGGAATTTGGCCCCAACTTTTACTTTAAAAATATATTTATGTTTAAAGAAATTGCAAATTATACATATATAACACTCGTACTTCTCATAAAACAAGCTTATACATTTAAAAAAAGTACTAAGAAGTTGCTGCATCGGTTAAAAATAGAAGGATCTTTTGTCGAAATCTTGTATTTTTAGCAGAGCTCCAAAAAACTATTTATAGATTAATTTTTTTTTTTTTTTGAAGATTGTTTTTGTGTACCTATTAGGGTATTCTTTAGGGTGGTTACTACCCGATTAATTGATCGGTTAATTTAAAATGGTCTGTTTTCGATTAACGATTAAGCCGGTTAACTTTTTTACTTTTTGTAGTATTATAAAATTTTTTTGTGTTTTTAATTATTTGCTTCGTCTAATATACAAAAGGTATGGATATGTTCGTAAATGGATCATTGCGCTGCATCAGTGATTTCGAATGATGTGGACCAAAAAATTGTCAAATACTCCACAAAAATTATTCTTACACAATAAAAACAATTGCAATTACTTTTTTATCGGCATCAAAAAAACGTTTGCTTTTCTGATGCAGCGCAGTGATGCATTTACGAACGTGACCTATTTGTTTAGAAAATATTTTTTATGCAACGCACTTTTTATATGTATGTGCTTAGTTATTTCCCCGTCGGATTTTTATTAGCTCGCTCAACATTTAGTTCACTTTTAGCTAACTTATTTACAACTGACTAGTAAACTAACCAGGGTTGCCGACCGTGGTCTTTTCCGACCAAATTTGGTCGGATATTTTTCGTTTGGTCGGATGGTAGGCCAAACCTAATTTTGGTCGGTTTGAGAAAATGAACTACATTTATTTTAACAAATTTAGAACACTGATCGCAAAACAGGCAAGTGCAAATCTAATTTCTTTGATGAATCTATGGATGTGTTAATTATATAAAATGGATTACGTTAGTAGCAAGTTACTTTGACGGTGTTAGTTTTATAAATGATAGTTTTGTTATAAAAAACTTTGTATCCACAAGCAATATTCCGTTAAAAAATTTGATTGGATTGGCCACAAACGGCGCTAACGTCATGACTGGTAATGTTGGTAAGCTTAAATCTTACTTAGCAATGACAAACATATTGAGGTTCTTTATGGTAATATTTAAACTTTTTTTGCAAAGTCCTAAAAAAATAACATAAGTAAAAGAATTCCAGAAATACTGTTCTGTACTGCCCCATAAGATATTATGTATTCCTTTTCAGGTAGACTTCTTTGGAGGGAGATATTGTAAGAATTATAGAACAGTGGGTTGTTTTGATACTGTAGTTTATATCATGTTTTTATTAAGTCAATAGTATAAGAGCCGCAGAAATTGCGGAAAGTATAAGTGAGTTTCAAAACGTCAATTGCAGAGCAACTCGTTTTTTAAGCATTCTACAATGCAACCGTGTAGAAGTAATAAAAAAATGCATTGTTAAACTCTTCGATACATTTTTTACGTTGTCTGAAAATTCGTAGGATGTTTTGGAGCTCAGCATATGTCTTGTAAAGTTGAATACTATTTTTGAAATCTGTGCAAGCTTAAGTTAACAACGTGTGATTAATCTCACGGGTTCCTCTAAACTGGTTGACACAAAGTTTGTAAATTTTCAGTAGAGACCAAAAACAATTTTTTTATATGCTCTTATATCACAAAGTGGGATACAACTGTAATTTCTTTTTGTCAAAATAGTAGAGTAATTAATATAACAATTAGTTTTGTGATTACTTTATTGAACTGTTTATGGTTTTTAATCCAAATTTTTAATATTTTAATCAGGCTTTAATTTATTAAATTCAATTTTCATTAAATTAGTTTTATGATGAAAGGAATTTTTACAACATGAAATGAATTAAAATTTATTAATAATTTTTCGTTCTTGACTGACACTGGGATTCAATTAATTGATCTAAGATTTTTACGGTGGGTAGATGTGACCACTGTTTATCGTTTTCTTGCGAAAAGTGAAAATGTGTAAATGATGAGTTGACTCCCTTTAGAGGAAGTGGTGCGATATTTTCAATGAATAAATCTAGTTTATAAGCGTTATTAAATGGATTTGTATATACATACCTTATGTATTTATTCATAATTGCAAAATACAAAAAATAATTAATAGCTTTGCCCAATAGTAATTATACCTTATATCAAAAATACATCCATATCATACATAAATATCGTTATATATAATGCAAAAGGGCCTATCTTCATTTAAAAAAAAAATCAGGAGAGATAAAAAACTTAATTATAAGGCAACTATTGTGATTATAACAACGATTTTTCTGGTTAATATCGTTAACAAATTATGAATTACTGATACTATCCTCAAAAAAACTGTTTTTATAATCACAATAGTTTGTTTTTTATTAAGTTTCTTATCGCTCCCGAAATTTTTTTAAAAATGATAATAGGCCCTTTTGCATTTTATATGAAGATATATTTGTTGATAAATATTTTAAAAATTTGGTCGGTTTCAAAGAATTATGGTAGGTTTTGCAGGCAATTTTGGTCGGATAAAAAAAGCTTTAAGGTAAAAATATTTTTTTTCATCTGCGAAATCGGAAATGAACAATTTATTTCAAAATTTTTCTAATTTAGTCCTAATTTATTTTTTTTAACCGAAATAAGCCTATAGTGTCCTTATTATATTGTAAACATTTTATTGCGGGACATCTATTAGTTTAAAAGTTATGCAAATTTCTTTACACTCGTGCATGTGGTTATTGCAAGAACAGGAAAAAATGAGTTTAAATTTTAATTTTTCGCAAACTTATTTTTGGGAATACAAAATTTTTTATTAATTAGACTTTTTTGACGTGCTAAGTCCCAAATTTTTATTTTTGATATATACACTGAAATTTATTGTTGAGGAAAAACTAGTTTCTATGCGCTTTTCACTGGTTGCTTAGGCCAGATCATCAGGAAACTTTTTTTCTAACTTCGACCTAATTTATTTTCGTTTTAGCGAAATAAGCCTGCGGCGTACTTATTATATTGTAAAACTTTTATTATGTGCTTTTCATAAATTGAAAAGTTATGCAAAGGATGATTTTAGGCGCTTGTTTCTGTAGGCTGGTTAGTTAAGTTTGTACATTTATACAATTACATATTATAAGTACTTTAAATTTTTGAGTCCCACCCTTATAAAATGTAAATCAAAAAATATCACATGTTTTTTTTTGTATACTTAAGTATATGTATATACATTTATTTGCTTTAAAGATAATGGTTTTATTTTACAATTTTACAAACAGTGTCTATCATTTATCATTTTTACAAGGATGCCTTCGTGTTTTAGAATAAAAGAATGGTAAACTTTAGTTCCTGGAATTGTGATTGCGGAATCAAACCTAGGTTGCGGAAAAATTCTTTCACGTTCAATATCCTTTTTGGAGCAGTAGTAAATTGCAGTCATATAATTGTATTGGAGAAATTATTGCTTTAATAGCAGGTAACTGCAGACTGGTGCGCTTCGCTTAACGTTTGAGGTTTCCTCCAATACAATCACATGGCCCGTTTCCAGCATTTATTTATTGAATCTTCTTATATTAAATATAAGCTAACAACAATTAGTCAAATCTTTTCCTAATATTTTCTTTATGTCCTGCCAGTGCTAGACAAAAAAAAAATAGTCATCACGGTTTCTGTTCACATATGTAGGTGTGTATCGCTTATCTGATTGGGTGAGTGCTGCAGTGTGTCTTCTCCTTAAGTAAGTGTGGCCGCCATAATTTAAAATATTTCGAGCTAATATATTTGGGTGCTGTTCCAGCCTTTTTAAATATTTTACTGCATATTTCGTTATCATAGTTCTTACTAATGGCACATTGAGATTCTTGTGGATATTCGAGTTTTTAACACACCAGGGAGCGGCTGTGATTATACGAAGAAGATTATTTTGGCGCGTTTAAATTTTTTCGATATTAGACGCTGAGGCAGCGCCCCATAACTGAATACCGTTGCACCAAATTGGCTTAAAGTAGAAGTTTGCAATCGAGACTAAGAACAGAATTTCTTCCAATAAGCCAATTAATTTGAATTGCTTTTAATTTCGTTTGAGTTAATTTAGCTTCTCTATGCCATTTCCACGTTAAGCGCCGATCTAGATGTATACCGAGGTATCTTACATGCGAGTGTTGTGGTATTATTTGATTATTGATTTTAATAGGGGGGCACGTGTCCCGACGCAATGTGAACGTTATATGTGCGCATTTTTGATCATTGATCTTTATCCTCCATTGTTTTAACCACCTTTCCAGTTCAAATATATGATCCTGTAAGTAACGAGATACTTCTTGACAGTTTGCATGTACGCTTAGAAAAGCTGTATTGTCCGCAAATGTTGAGGTATGGGTGTAGCTGTTTGTTGGCAAGTCCGAAGTATAAATTAAGTATAATAGAGGGCCTAGGATGCTGCCTTGTGGGACTCCATCGTTTATTGCCTCTGGAGTACTTAAAAAATCGCCTTCTTCAATAATGAATTTACGACCGACTAAGTAGCTTTCTAACAGCTTGTGTGTGTTTACTGGTAAGTTAAGCTTTCATTTATGTAATAAGCCCTCGTGCCAGACTTTATCAAAAGCTTGAGACACATCGATGAAGATAAAGGAACAATATTTTTTTCTTCAGAGGCTTTTCTTATGGCGTTTCCTATCCGATGGGTTTATTCAATTGTGCCCTGTTCTTTTTTAAAACCGAACTGATGGTTAGGAATACATCTATTTTTATTTAAAATTGGGATTAATTTTGACACTTAGAGTTTCTCAAACAGCTTTGATATATTAGGTATCATTGTAACTAAGGATACTTTCCACTCTTGTGGGTAGTATTCAAGGAGTAAAATAGCATTTAAAATTAGTAGAATAATTTTCTTTGATATACTTGGTAGCTCCAAAAGCATTTTATTACTGATCTTATCAATACCGGGTGCCTTTTTGGTGTTTAAATCACAAAAAGCCTTTTCGATTTCTCTAAACTCGAATCTTAGGGGAATAGCAGCTCTAACATTTACAGGCGGTAACTCGACTGCTATATCGTGAGATATATTAAGGGTAAATACATTTTTCAGATGATAAACAAACATCATTCCATTCAAGATTTTTAATGTGGGCTTTAGGCTTGCCAGATGCCAAAAGTAAAAAACTGGAAAATTTAAAAAAATAAATTGGATTTTGAAAAAAAACTGGAAAATTTTAAAGTGCACTCTTTGTTCAAAAATGTAAAATTTTATTAAATACTTTTAATAAAAACGACATACAAACAAGGAAACTTAACAATTAAAGTTCATTTTTACATTAAATAACATATAACAAAAAAAAACATATATCTACTTTTTTTGCCACATATATTTTGTATTTTTATTTACAGAATTTACGAATTCTATTGCTGTATTTGAATTCAAAAATTTTTGCAACTTTCGTTAAAATTTAGTCTTACTAAAATGTCAGCCTTAATTAGGTCGAAGGACATTCTTTGCCTTTCTTGTGAGTACAAGTTATTTAAAATACTAAAAGTCCTTTCACAAAAAGCATTGCTAATTGGTATGGAAAGAACAAATGAGATCAGTTTATATAGATTTTGTACTTTATTTTTATCACATTTCTGAAAAAAGACGGACCATATCTTATCAATTGGAATATCTTTCGGCAACTTATCATAGGCCACTCGCAGGCAGCAGAAGTCAGTATACAACATATCATTATCAATAAAACTTGATATTTGTAAAATAAATTATTGCACGATAAAAGAGATTGTTTTAAATTTAATTCAGAAATTTTGCTGCAAAGCGATTCGCTTCTAAGGTAATACCGTTGCTCCAAATAAGTAACAGCATTTCGTAAAAACGGATTTGCTTTTAATTTGAAGATTTCAGTTTCGTGATGAGGCATCTTTTTTAAAATAGATACAGCTTTGCTTCCATAAAACTCATCATTTAATCGACTGTTTAGACTATTCAATAGATTACCCATTATAGTGTGCAGTTCTATAATAGTACATGAATCACTTTCTAGGGCTAATACTGCTGATTGAAATTCATGTAATACGTTATGCAGAAAATACAAATATGCTTCTGACAAACCTTCGGACATGTATTCTTCATCATCATTATTAACCGCATCGTAATCAGCTGCTACACCATGAGAAACAAAATCCCAGATAACTTTTCGACATGCGTTTTTGCCTTTTTGCAAAAAATACCTTTTAACTGCTGGCCAGGAATATATTAGCCGGTCAATTGCTGGCAAGAGAGAAAGCCATCGTGTTGGGAAATGTCGGAGGAGATTTTTATATTCAAGATTGGCAAACTCGAAGCAATCTTTTAATTTTGTCATTTTCTTTTTTTAGTTTTTGAAACACAGAATTATGAATACCATAATTAACTGCTGCATTATCAGCGCAATATGCTGTAATTTGTTCAAGTTTCAGATTATTTTCATTTGAAATTCTAACGATGTTACCGAAAATATCTACATATTCCTGTATCAGCATTAAAATATTGCACAGCATATGGAAATGTTTTAATGTTTCCAATATTTGATGCGTCGCTGTTTAATGAAAAAATAGCTTTCTTTTAAGGCACTAGAAACGGTTTCTTGAGAATTCGGAGCCAACACATTTCTTGTTATGGCTGCTGCTTTAGTGCGTCCACAACTAATTTTTGAAGCAATTTTACTATCACAAAAAATGTTTGAGCTCAATTTGATTTGGCAATCTAAACTATTATAACTCAGCCCATGAGAAACGTTGTGATAAATGAACATTAGTTCAGCCTTTGAGACTAGAGATTCATCTGTAGATTCAGCTGCGGTAACAAAATTTGAAATGTTGTGTGACAATTTTTGTGAGAGTGCCAGTTTTAAGTGTCGTTTTGTTTTGCCATGTTTATTTAACGATAGACTCCCTTCGTATTTAATGGACATTTCTGACTGGCATAATTTACAATAGGCAGTATATTCGTCTTTCTTTTTTATCCATTAAGAATATTCAGGAGCCTCAATCCACCTCTCGCAAAAGGTTGTAAATTTTTTTTAGAATGGGGTCTGGCTTATCGGATATATGTAGGCTGTGTGAGGACCCAGAGGAATTGGATACAGTTGAGCACTTTCTGTGCCACTGTCCCAGCCTACAGAACAGCAGGCTGAGGTGGCTAGACAGCAGATACCTGCACGAATTGGGATATGTCTCGGGATGCGGGCTCGAGAATCTGACGGGATTCGTAATGGGAATGACCTGGCTGCGCGGCAGGAGGCTGGGAAACATGTAGGGCAGTTTTTCCTGTTTGGTAGGTTTGTGTTTTGCTTGTTCTGTCCGATTTCTGTAATATTCTCAAATGAATATCTAAAACTCCTACAAACTTATTTATTCAAAAGAATAAATTTCATTTGTTGGTCATTGAGAACTCTTACCACTTATTTCACATGTGTTAATTTCAAATGGAACTACTTTCCCCTCTCGCACGACCTTATCAAACAAAGTCGTGGCTTACATGAATTTAGTGAATAAGGTTTAACAAGTAAGTGTTAAGAAGAAAGAGAACTGCGGGAGCCATTCATACGCTAGCTATCAGCCGGGATTGGGGGAGTTCGTGTTCTCCTTCAGCCTAACCTCTGTTTAATTACAAAAATATTTTTATATTATAGACTCCCTAGTTTGACGGAAATTTTAACTTGACATGGGCCAAAACAAAGAAAAAAAATGTGTACCCCCTAAACAAATAATATTGATCAGCATACCAATAAATTATGTCCCAGGTGAAAATGGGATCATTCAGCTCATAACCCTCCCTACCGTGATTCTACTAGCAAGATGTTCAAATTTCATAGAATCCCACAGTTGTGGTTACCCTACCTTCCTCTATATCATTGAAAACAAATTAACGTTTAATTTACCAATTCATTATATATAACACTTTATTCAACCTATTAATGTTAATAAAAATTCTTAAATCTAATAGGTATAAATTAACGTAGGAAAAAATTTTCAGAATATAAGAAAAAATAACAGAATTATAAAATGATAATATAAAAATATAATTGATGTATTTATTAAAAATTAATTCAAATTTTTAAACAATTAACTTTTCCATTTGCATGCTATTTAACCATTAAAGTTTGTTATTGTTTACTGATGTTAACCGTGTAATTTTTCCCCTTTTTTTTTCTAATTCCCAAATTCCTTTAACATCTTTAAATTAAATTTTACATCACTTTCGAGATTGTGTTCGTAATTTATTTTCTAAAAAAAAACCCGATAACTTAATTATAAATATAGGCTAAACACACTTTTAAAGGAACAGAATTTAAAAGAAAATTAATAACAAACGTAGGAGAAAGAATAAACGAACTTGGAAAAACAAAATTAACTAATTGTCAAAAAAAAAAAAAAACATACAGAAATGTGATTAATAAGAAAAGTCATAATTCTCTTTCAATTGGTTTTTGCTTAAGTTTCTCCTGCTTTTGTTCTCTCCCTTATGGGAGAGAATGACAGAAAAAAAAACTTACCCAACTTTATCCATGATGATCGATGAGGCCTCCTCGAACAGATGAATAGTGCTAGAATTGGGATTATGGTGTAGAAATGTGTATTGACTTTAAATTTGTATACATATATTAATTCCCGTGTATTAAGTATAAAATGTGTTTTGGTATGTTGTGGTGTGTGATACTGTGAAGTGTAGAGTGAATTTATTAAATTATTAACAACATTTTCGTATAAATTTTTTTTTTCTTTCTTTTAATTAACTTTTCTTTTATTTTAAAAATATTTGTTTTTTTTTTTCGATTGTAGGTATATAATCTTATAATTAATATTATAATCTTATATACGTCACTTAATTTAGTTACTAAAATGAACTTAAATTTTTTTTTTCGTTTTTCTTTTTAAGTCTTTTCTTACTTTTCGTAACACTATTTAAAATAACAATATTAGGAAGTGTATAATTTACTTATTTTTTGTTAACTTAAAGATTTTTTTTCCTTCGCGATTATACTTTTCATTTTATTTTCGAAATTAATCATTATTTTGCTGTTTATTACTTTTCGTCATTTTCCTTGAATCTATTTATTAATATTTTTGGACATTTCACTTTCGTCTCTTTCAATTTTTCTTAATTTCTATACATTTTCTCTACTACATTTACTTTTGTTTTAGTTCACTATTATATTTCACTACTTCTTTAAATTTATCACTCTTCTCTTTATAGCATGCTCAGTTTTTTTTTTCCGAATCAAGTATCAATTTTGGTTTCTAATGCAAATTCCCATTTTTTCTTTTCTCCAACTTGACTATTTTATTTATGAAATTATTTGTGGTTGATGGCTTTTAGGTTTGTTGTTGTTATTGTGTAAAATTTGTCTGTAGGTTAATATTCTTAGGTGGTGTAATTTTAAGGCAACTTTCGGGTTTATATACTTGAAGCATTTGCTTTGAGGTTTTGGAAGACACGGTCACTATGTTTGTGTGATGTGATAGTGTGCTGATAACTTATTTAAGCAGAATAACAACTGAGTGTCTGAACCTTATCTATGGACATCTAATAACTGGAAACACTGGAATGGCTTAACTTTTGCGTGCGAGCAGACCTGTTGGAGGTTGGCCAAAGGCTTTTGAGAGAAGGCCACTTGGAATACTCGGATAATAAACTTTTGAGTTTGGAGTACTTCCAAAAGCCTACGGAAAAATGTGTATGTTTATTCATTAAATATTGATTAAGGTTGGGAAATAAAAAGAGAAATTTTCACGAGATTTACCTTCTCTCGGATATATCGTGGGAACTAGCTGCCCTATTTGAGGGATTATTCCAAGATTATGGATCTTAACCGATCCTAATGCCAATCGCAAGGTTTCCTTACTTTCCTGACAAATAAGGAAACTATTGTGTACAATTAAAACTTGGAATTTGAAATAGTTGTTAATATACTTACACTAGGCTTCGTTCAATGGCCTATAGGGTAAAAATCTATACTTCCCGGGAGGATTTTTGAAGAATTTATGGATTATAGAAAATTGATTTTTAATCTGTGATTGATGTTCTTTCTTCAGAAGTCCCAAGGAAAAGGAAGTATTTTACTGCTGTCATTTATAATGACAGTTCTGTTCGAAATATCAAGACATGTTTATTATGCTTATCTCTAAGTGTCAAATAACAAAATAATACTACTTATTACGACTCTGATTTTTCCGATTATCGCCTTCTACACACTACCCGTTTTACATCAACTATATCTTATAATAATCAACCATGATTTTTGGTACAATGAGCGTAGAAACCAAGCCCATAATAGTTAATGTTAAACGTGAGTAATGATATTAAAAAGAAATAAAAAAAATAAATCCCGATACTAGGCATACATTCCATTGAAATACAGCAATACTAACTAAAGCATTAAACTGCCCATAAGGCTGGCAGAGGTTACTGTTTAGGTGGGTTAGCGAGAAAACTAATGAAGTTTAAAAATGAATGTAGGAATTTAAGTTTCTAAAGATTGTTTCTGTTCAATAACAGAAAGTTAAAAGAAAAATAAAAATTTTGAAAGTATTAGGAAAGCTAAATTTAGTATGGTAATTTATCAAAATAGCATTTTAACAAAAAATTCGCTTTTATTTGAAAAAAAAATAGCAAAAAAAAGAAAATTTTTTAAGTGAAAATTAGGCTAATTTTAGATAATCGTACACCACATTTCTTATCTTCCACTATCTTCCTTCCCTGTGCTTTCACCATTTACTTCTCCTACTCTGTCACAGTAGATATCTTTCTGTTCTTTCTTCCTTTGTTTCACTAAATAAAGGCATCACAATGGACCATATTGGTCTCTGGATGAGGGTGTGAAGTTTGCTTCACACCAGCCTTTCTAACCTAACCTAACCTAACCTTACCCTCGATCACATTTAAATCCATTTTAGAAATTGTTTTAAACAAAACCCGGCTTTGTGGTTTTATAAGTTGTAACAATCAAAAAGTATGTTTAGCGTTATAATCGCCAGCAGGGTCCCAATGAGGTTGCACATGTGGCTTTTTCAAAATTTTTGTATTTATTTTAATTTTGACATTTTTCTGCGATTTTTGTATTTTCTACTTTAAGGAAATTTCTAATTTTTAGTCAATTTTTTAAATCTTTGCCGATTGCGCTGATTATGGGATTAATGATATAACGAATATAATGTTTGTTTCCATTTTTTTTATTTAGATTACCTCTCAATCGAATATACTTCCATGTTATTGTGATTGGTTTCATCGAATTAAACTTACATAAGATTGTTTTTGCCTTGGCAATATAACAAAATATTTGAAATGTAAATGTAATTAGCGTTCTTTAGTCTATTACTGTATATTAAATTGACTTAAAAAAAATTATTCTACTTTTATTAGACACTGATGTCAACATGCACAAATTATAACAACAGAAAACGTTAATAATAAAATAAATTATATATATAACTATTTTTGATCTTAGAAAGAAAAGTTTGACTAAAAAAATTAGTGTAAATATACTGTTCGAACCGGCGGCGACTACAAATTTAATTCACCTCAATAGCGTCAAAATTTTACTCTCATGAGTACTTTGCTACCATTTCCCACACACCCTGATATTGAAAATCTAGGTGGTGGTATAAAGATGAAATTTCAAGGTTGTACTCATATTTAGACTTATCGCAAGGAACTGTATCATGTAATTCTCTATATACGACCTTTACTGCTCTTCAGTTGGTATGTATAAAAGCCTTTTTTAAGTGCTTAAAATTTAGTAATTATTTTACGAAAATCTTTCTCATGATTAACCTGTATTTTTGTTTCGTTTAGATTACCACGCTTTATTGCAGCTAATAAAAAGAAATTTCACCTAGAACAGAGATCAAGAGATCTTTACTAACTCGTTTGAGTTTTGCTCTCTAAGATACATAAATCGAGGGTGGCTTAGACGATTTGATGACATTTAGCGCCTCGGTCTATTCATCTTCCAGAATTGCAAAACGATTTTGGGAGCTTATTCCATCTTTCGATGCTTTTGGGACCGAAACAACTTTTGAGGAGGTAGGGCGTTTAACACTGGTATGTTCCTATACCAACTTTTGTTCAAGGCTTTAAACAACTTTTTACTTGTGAGGCAGAGTTTTCCATTGCTTCCGTTTTTGAGTTAATTGTTTCATTTTTTGCCGCTACGGCAGCATTTGCAGGCCCAAGTAAAAGTTTAATAAAGGGTGGTTAAATTGGAAGGGCCAATGTTGATTTTGAATAAAACACAAATTATTTAGGGAATTATTGTCATTTATTTTTATTATGATAATATTGGCATAGTTCAATTATGTATGGAACAAAATATCGGCCAAATGGCCGCCGCGACCTCGGAAGCACACCTCCATCCGATGGTCCAAATTTTCGATGACGCTGAGGCATAATTGAGGTTATATTTCGATAATCTGCCGAATTATCTCATCCTTAAGCTCTTGAATTGTTGCTGTCTTATCGCGTACACCTTTTCTTTCAAATAACCCCAAAGAAAGAAGTCCAACGGTGTCAAATCACATGATCTTGGCGGCCAATTGACATCGCCACCACGGCCATTGAATTTGTCGTGCAAAAGAGACATTGTTTCGTTAGCTGTGTGCAAAGTTGCACCGTCCTGTAGAAACCACATATCGTACACATCCATATCTTCTAATTCGGGCCATAAAAAGTTCGTTATCATCTCACGATAGCGAACACCATTCACAGTAACTGCCTGACCGGCCTCATTTTGGAAAAAATACGGCCCGATGATGCCGCCAGCCCATAAACTGCACCAAACAGTCACCCTTTGTGGGTGCATTGGTTTTTCGGCAATCGCTCTTGGATTATCATTCACCCAAATTCGGCAATTCTGCTTATTGACGAATCCACTGAGGTGAAAATGTGCCTCGTCACTGAAGATGATTTTCAAGATATGCATTTTGAATTGAGTTAGTCTGAAATTGAGAAATGTCAAATGAAATACAGAAAAAAAACTTGACGTTTAGGTGTTGTTCACATATGTACAACATCGGCCCTTAAAATTTAACCACCTTTTATTTTTAATGTATTACAACCATCCGTGTGTCAAAACAAAGAGGGAGAAAGGGAACGAGCGCGAGTAATTGGATAAGCTGTTAGGTATTTAATTATTTTATTAATTTCTGCACTGCTTTCGTAAGCTTCCACTGTCACATTAGTATGAATTCCTGCTATTCTGGCTAATGGCCTTTTAATTATTGATACTCATATGAGTATTTTTTTCTTTTCTATTTTATGCCTGTGCTCTTTTCATTTGTTAATAGTGTCGCCCGATGGCCGAAATTCGACCACTTGACATTTACTTTCGATATACAACAAAAACGTACACTTTTAACTAATATAAAGCAAAGTAGTAAGCAGTATAGATATATGTTCCGTAGTCGAGTGGAATTAATTAGTTAGAAAGAGAGGCAAAATCACATGTACACAAGAGTTTCGGTTAGTTTTTTCATTTTACTCTTAATAAACTAAAAGAAACTTTATCCAATATAGCGGTCAAATCTAGTAAAATGACCGGTAGTCTTCTTGCAGGGAATCGAAACAAGAGATTTCCCTTGTTTATTTCAAAAAAAATTTTTTTTAAAGTAAGAGTGTAAGCAAGGCGAATTCATTTACCAGGTGGCGTGGAGAGCACAGCTGTGCTACTTTTTTTTTCTTACTTAGAGAGAGAAATGTCAAAAGTTGCTTGTGTTTTTGACATATCGATCAACGAAAGCAACAAGAAAATACATTGTTGTGTTTTTGGTGTTGTTACTTGTTGTAGTATCGAAATAACCATATACATGAATTCGCCTTGAGTGTAATGCATTAAACACATTCGAGACAGCAGGCAACACGAAGACACAACTACATATGCTGCAGGCTGCAATTGTAGTCACGTAATCAGCTACTGAATTATTTTGAAGACGACAGCTACAATTGAAAAAATATAAACAGCTGTGTTTTTTTATTATGTATTTACATTTCAGTGGTGCCACTATCATTTTTAATTTTTATAAATTTAACAACATGCATAATTGCAGACTCGTACACAAACTTAATTTAAGCCTACAAAAATATAAATACTTATTTATGATAAATTTTTTAACGTAAAAACAAATGAATTTATTAAAAAACATTTAAAATATTTTAATTTTATTGTTTTTGGAACTCATAAAGAATATCATCTTCATGGCAGGTTGAATAAAAAAATCCTAATATACAGTATAATCGCGAAAAAGTAAACTGAAATGTCCTAAGGGTTGTTAACTTTTTCGTCTTATTTATTAACTTTTCTAAATTGTAAAAAAATGCAATAATAAACATATGAACCATCTTTTTGCATATTTTCATCTGTACAAAAAAGAAACTTAGATCTAATTTATACCGGCTACAATTTATAATTAATAATTATACAATCAGTCATGTATTATGTGTTAGGTGCTACATATGACGTTTGTCAGAAAATTAGTTCCTCAAAAATGTTCAGATAGCGAATTCTGGGTATTTTCTAAACATTTGCCAGCCATCCATTACTGACATTATTGTCTTTTCAGGTTGCAGTTACACGAACTCGCGGTTAGCTATTGCTATTGAAATTAGAACAGTGAATGCGCAATTACGTTTTCGATGCTTCAAGAAAACATTTGTACAAATTTTACGATCGGCATATTTTGGTCTTTGTAATGCTTTCCTGTATGCTTTTTCCTATGTATTCTTCAAAGCCTCGAAAATTTTGTGGCGTTTCGTTTTTATTTTTGAGATGGCAACTTCAGATATACAATAATACAACGCCGATAGTTTTTCTTTAATGTATTTCTCAATTTTGTTTAAACTCTCAACTTTCAGCTTAAAATTTAATCTAATTTGTTATCGTGTGTACAAATCAGTACTTTTACTAATACGATCTGAAAAGTTATCAAGAGTTAACGTTTAGAGCGGCACAGAAGCGCTAAAATTTGGTGAACTTGACCGCAAGATTACTGTATCGCGATTCTACTGTAATTTTTTGGTTGAACGCACTAAGTTTATGAATTATAGGTCGTAAAGGTTTCAGAGCACTTTATCAATGGTATAGGAAGAAAAAAAAGTATTGGTATCATAATAAAGTCTTTCGAAACACATTTCATATAATGTATTAATTATACCGATTTATTAACCCCTTAAAAGGATTTATCTTGAAATTTTGTCGATATGTATAATAATATTTCCTCAAATATAATATGTTATAGAGAACACCCCAAGTTTTTGTATGCTATATTTTTAGAAACTCCATCATATAAAATTTTAAAGTTATTAGGGTTAAAAAAATTTTATTTTGGAAAACTTCACAATTTATTTATAAGTTTGAGTTAAAATATATAGTGGTAATAGTTTATGCACTTGTTACATATTGAAATATAGTAATATGTAAATATTTGAAAAGTGTTCCGGAAGGCTGAAAACCCGCAATACAGAAAAACATTATTAATCAAAGTCCTAATAACTTTGGTAACATGTGTATATTATTGTTAAATAATTATTATTATATCGACATAATTTAAAGATTAAGCAAATTTAGTAAAAAAGTCAGTCAAGAAGTATGAGCATTTGAAATGGGCTCTTAATGGGTTAATAAATCGGTGTGCTTTAAACACCATGTGAAAAGCACTTTCAATTTTTCAATGATACCCATACTGCTAAAACTAAGAGCGTTGGCGTGACAAACATATTCCTATATTACTTCTTTTAAGGATACTAAAAAGTAATAATAATATAGATTTGGTGGTGAGCCGCGCTTATATTCTTGTTTCAATCCGGTTCTTTGCTGTTTAACCAAAAAATTATTATTATATATTATAAGCACTAATTCTTCTAATTTTTGATTATATTAGCAGCACTTTTTCTGTTTTGTAGCGTACAAAAATAGAAATTATGCTTTAAACACATTCGAGACAGCAGACTACCGACTTCAATATGTCAACAATAGAATACATGTGTGTATATGGAAATGATTATTTTAACGACGACACGGCAAAATGGCTGCAGGTTGTTGTCTATGCTAATTTTGTCGTTGTAGTCAAATTAAACTAATTTCTATTTTTGTACGCTACAAAACAGAAAAAGTGCTGCTAATATAGTCAAAAATTAGAAGAATTAGTGCTTTTAATATATAATAATAATTTTTTGGTTAAACAGCAAAGAACCGGATTGAATCAAGAATATAAGCGCGGCTCACCACCAAATCTATATTATTATTACTTTTTAGTATCCTTAAAAGAAGTTAGACCCCTTTCAGACAGGCAAAGTTTACTTTGACAAAGTCTGTTGAATTCCCTTTTAAACTTTGTTTGGTGCTCAGACACACAAAGTTTAATTTGACAAATTTTTGTTTTCTCTTGTTTGAATATAATATATAAACAGCGTTGCCGGAATGATGATTTTATCATATTTTTTTTTTTATTTTTTTTCAAACAAAAATATGATTAAAGATTTTTTTCTCAAATGATGATTTTTTATTTTTAGAAATTCTGATTTTTACTTTAATTTTGCTTATAGAAAATACACGATTACTTAAACAGTCAATTTTTAAAACAATGAAGTTATGCATCAGCTTGATGTGTGTTGGTGCTGCATACTTTTGTACCCAGTATCTAGAATACACAAAATTGCATCATTATTTCTGGACTTAAAAATATTAAAAAAGGCATATTATAACCTATTTCCAATGTGCGAAAGAATTCCTTCTTTCGAACAACTACATTTAAAACAAAAACAAATTCTAAAAACTTTGTTTTTGTTTTAAATGTATTTGTAAAGGTACGTTCAGACTGATGAAATATTTGAAAGCAAACATCAAATATTTCATTAACGTAGTCTGAGCACAAAATATTTTTGAGTATCAAATAAAATAACAGCTGATTTTGAGCAAATAAAAATATTTGCCGGCAAACAAATATTTGTCCAATGTGAACATAGTGTGAACACAAAAAATCAAATATTTTAGTAATTTTTGAGCAAACATTTATTTGATATTACAAAAAAATTGAAAGAGCAAACAACGACAACTAATTTTAGCCATGTTCCAGATAGAAGCAATTTTTACTGTAAGTTTTCGGATTCTTTACAATTTTAAAGATTTTTTATAATTATTAGACTTTGCTATCGTGCCGCAATTAGCAAATTTTTGCAAATTACCGCTAATTTAGAAATTTTTATAGAATTTTTGCCATTCCTTAAAGTTTAAGGCACTTTTACTAAATTTTATGGCTTGTTTGAAATATTAAAATGGTTCGCGAATTTTCGCAATTTTTGCAACATTTTTTTTTGTTTTTCCCCTAAATTTAGTTTTTTAACCGATTTAGCAATTTCAAATATATTTTAGGGTTTGTTTCCAAGTTTGCATTTTTTCGCGAATTTTAGCCATGTTCGCAGAAGAAGCGATTTCTTTCTGTGATTCTTTGCAGCTTTAACTATTTTTAATAATTATGAGTACTAAACTTTGGTATCATGCCGCTATTAGCAAATTTTTGGGAATTTCCGCTAATTTAGCAATTTTTACCGAATTTTTGCTATTCCTTATAGTTTTAGGCACCTTTAATAAATTTTATGGCTTGTTTAAAATATCTAAATTTTTCGCGAATTTTCGCTATTTTTGCAACATTTTTTTTGTTTTTTTCTTGACATTTTGTTTTTTACCCGATTTAACGACTTCAAATATATTTTAGCGTTTGTTTCCAAGTTTGCAATTTTTCGCAAATTTTAGCCATGTTCCCGTTACCCAGTGGCTTCCATTTTTTTCTTCTTCTACATTCTCCTGTTCTAACACTAAAAGAGATGCTGATCCACAGAATAAAATAAAAAAATTAGCTTTTGCGCTCATTTTTACCATTTGAGAAATATATTTTTATTTTTGAACACTTTCATTAAATAATTATTTGATGCAAATATTTCTTTTAGTCTGAACGCATGGCAAACATGAATTAATTTATTTTATTAACACTGTTTGCCAACTGTTTCATCAAACAAAAATTATCAAATATTTGAGCTTAGTTTGAACATTAACAAAATATTTTTTTGTTTCACACAGTTTGAAGCAAATATCAGAACAAATATTTTCGATAAATATTTCATTAGTCTGAACGTACCTTAAGAAGTAAATAATTCTTTAGTACATCGGAAATAGGTGAAAAGAAAAAATGTATTTTTATAAAGTTTCATATACTGACGAATTATGTTTTTATGTATTTCAATTTAAATAATAAGAAGTATGGTTATATAAAAAATTAATAATTCTTACTATTTTGCCCTTGTTTTAAAAAATTTAAATTAAGAAAAAAAAATTTAAGATTTACCTCTTCAAAATATGATTTCTTTCGCCATATGACAATTTTTATTCCAAAGATTCTGGTAACGCTGTATATAAATATAAAGTTGCAGCCAACTTCAGGTATAATCTACGAACGAAAAACAAAACGACTTTGCGAGTACAGCAAAGTATGTACTCCCCCGCTATGCTCTTTTCCCTTCTCTTCAATAAACTCAAGACTTTGCAAAGTAAACTTTGCTTGTCTGAAAGGGGTCTTATATAGGAAGATGTTTGTCACGTCAACGCTCTTAGTTTTAGCAGTATGGGTATCATTGAAAAATTGAAAGTGCTTTTCACATGGTGTTTAAAGCACACCGATTTATTAACCCATTAAGAGCCCATTTCAAATGCTCATACTTCCTGACTGACTTTTTTACTAAATTTGCTTTATCTTTAAATTATGTCGATATAATAATAATTATTTAACAATAATATACACATGTTACCAAAGTTATAAGGACTTTGATTAATAAAGTTTTTCTGTATTGCGGGTTTTCAGCCTTCCGGAACACTTTTCAAATATTTACATATCACTATATTTCAATATGTAACAAGTGCATAAACTATTAGCACTATATATTTTAACTCAAACTTATAAATAAATTGTGAAGTTTTCCAAAATAAAATTTTTTTAACCCTAATAACTTTAAGATTTTATATGATGGAGTTTCTAAAAATATAGCATACAAAAACTTGGGGTGGTCTCTATAACATATTATATTTGAGGAAATATTATTATACATATCGACAAAATTGTAAGATAAATCCTCTTAAGGGGTTAATAAATCGGTATATTAAATACATCATATGAAATGTGTTTCGAAAGACTTTATTATGATACCAATACTTTACAGATTCAGATTATATTTTTCTTCCTATACTATTGAAAAAGTGCTCTGAAACATTTACGACCTATAATTCATAAACTTAGTGCGTTGAACCAAAAAATTACAGTAAAATCGCGATACAGTAATCTTGCGGTCAAGTTAACCAAATTTTAGCGCTTCTGTGCCGCTCTAAACGTTAACTCTTAGTTAACTTTTCAGATCGTATTAGTAAAAGTCTGATTTGTACAAACGATAACAAATTAGATTAAATTTTAAGCTGAAAGTTGAGAGTTTAAACAAAATTGAGAAATATATATGAAAATTTTTAAAGAACTAATTTTCTGACAAACGTCATATGTAGCACCTAACACATAATACATGAAGGATTTTATAATTATTAATTATAAATTTTATTTCAAGAGCAATTGTGAACTTGAAACCAGCCGGTACAAATTAGATCTAAGTTTCTTTTTTTGTACTGATGAAAACTAAGTCATTGAAAAAAATATAGGTACATATGTTAATTATTGCATTTTTTACAATTTAAGCCCGCTTAGAAAAGTTAATAAGTAAGACGAAAAATTTAACAACCCTTAGGACTTTTCAGTTTACTTTTTCGCGATTATACTGTATATTATGATTTTTTTATTCAACCTGCCATGAAGATGATATTCTTTATGAGTTCCAAAAACAATAAAATTAAAATATTTTAAATGTTTTTTAATAAATTCATTTGTTTTTACGTTCAAAAATTTATCATAAATAAGTATTTATATTTTTGTAGGCTTAAATTAAGTTTGTGTACGAGTCTGCAATTATGCATGTTGTTAAATTTATAAAAATTAAAAATGATAGTGGCACCACTGAAATGTAAATACATAATAAAAACCACAGCTGTTTATATATTTTCAATTGTAGCTGTCGTCTTCAAAATAATTCAGTAGCTGATTACGCGACTACAATTGCAACCTGCAGCATTTGTAGCCGTGCCTTCGTGTTGCCTGCTGTCTCGAATGTGTTTAAAGCAGTGTTTAAAAATGCTTGACTATTTTTAATGTTTTTGTAATTGCTTAACTTAACTTAAGAAAAAGAACACAGTAAAAGCAAAAAGCAAAAGCAAACGCAGAAAAAGTGAGAGTAAATAATTTATTTATTCTCACCATGTTTATGTTCTCAGCTTAAAAAGCCAGCCAAGCAACCACTTGAAAAAAAAAATTGCTGTTGCTGTAAGTAATAAGTTTTTGTTTATTTTTTTTTTTGCTTTGGCTTAACTGTAAATTGATGTGCTTAAATTCAGCGAGTATTAACTTCTTTGCTGTTTTTGACTTCATTGCTGTTGCTTGCTGTTGCAGGCGTTAGTTTCCTAGAATATATACATAATTACATAACACAAAATAAACAAATTAGTTTAAAAAAACGTGTAGTTTCATTTACGTATGTATGTACCTATTTATTAAAAAAAAAAAACGCAAAATACCAAAAAAATTCGAAACAAATTCGACAGCAACAGCAAAGAAGTTAACTTGCTGACTTTAAGCGCATCAAAAGCAAAAAAAAAAACAATCAAAAACTTAATACTTACAGCAACAGAAAATTTGTTTTCTTAAGTGGCTTCTTTGCTGACAGATTAAGCAGAGTACATGCACATAGCGAGTTTAAACAAATTATTTACTCTCTTTGTTTTGCTTTTGCTTTTTTGCTTTTGCTGACTCGTAATCAAAGAGTTAAGTAAACACTTAGACACACAGTTTTTTAATTTGCTGCAAAAAATGTAAACAAAGCAAAAATGTGCGACTGTTGCTATTTTAAAGCAAGCAATTTAAACACTGGTTTAAAGCATCAGTTTAATTTGACTACAACGACAAAATTAGCATAGACAACAACCTGCAGCCATTTTGCCGTGTCGTCGCTAAAATAATCATTTCCATATACACACATGTATTCTATTGCTGACATATTGAAGTCGGTAGTCTGCTGTCTCGAATGTGTTTAAAGCATCGTTTTTCACAAAATCTGATGGTGTGATTTCGAGTTTTATGAAAGTAGATTACGCTAAATTGAAGCAGAAAAGCATTATTAGGCTTTTAGACATACTAACACGATTTCCGAGAGAAGTCTTACAGCCTGTTTTTAGAAAATGAAAATATTTGTTCGTTCGTAAAAAAAACGAACGAAAAGTGATTTAGGTTTTCATAAAATTAAAACACATTTTAGGTGAGTGACTGAAAAAGATTTACAGCCTGTTTTTGTAAAACACAAGTGTTCTCACTTGAAGTTTTCGTATTAAAACGAAAACGTTTTAAATATGGTTTTTAAAAAACATTTAAAAGCTTTCGTCTATTCATGTTTGACATAAATAGAGCTTTTTTCAATCGTTAAATAACGTTATTGCCAATGCGTTTATTTTCGTACCTTTTTATGCTTTTTACATATAAGGATTTTGTGTTCAGGGTTAACCCTGGCTTTTGTTTACAAAAATAAATTATAAATTTAAAAAACAAAAACTTCTATAAAAAAATGTTATTGAATGTTAAACTAAAAATTTTGAATTAAAATGTTTACAAAAATTGCAATAAATAAACGCAATATATGAAGACGATTTTTTGCTACACATCAACATATAGAAATGGTGAAGGTATTCGCGTGAAAGCACTAATTTTTATAAACATATGGAAGAACTTACATACACACATACATACATACTTATGTACATACTTGTTTCTAGAATTTTTTGGACCTGTAAATACATATCTATGTAATTAGTAGCATTTAACCCGCTACTTCATTAACGTCTCCTCTTCTTTCCTAAGCATATTTTTATGCCAATGTTCATTTTTCTAGGTTTTAACTTGTTTAAACGCTAGCATTTAATTCGCTACTTTATCCGGCCCTTTCTTATGATCATATTTGTGTGCCTAAGGTTATAGTTCTGCTACTAACATTTTTTATCTTATGGGATGATAATCACTCAGGACCTTGCAGCTTAATTTTGAGTCTCTTCAAAGTACCAAAAAAGAAATTACCAATTTCGCCCCTTAAACGTTTGAATTTCGAAAAAGTGCCAAATTTGACTTTGCATTTTTAAGATAAATTTCGAATGTGATATAACTTTTATTTCTATGTTTATTGGCTTAAAAGATAGGGGGATGACAAAAAAGTACCAAAATACTCCTCTTATTTTTTTAAAGACAACGATAGGTATTACATTTCATTGTATCTCTCTAAATTTTGAAAATATAAGGTTACCGAATTTACCCTTGTTACCCCCTAAACATTCGACTTTCCAAAAATCCCGTTTTAGTGGATCTATTTGGGAAGAGTCCAGCCACCGGTACAAATTTCAAGTTTTTAGCTTCAGGCGTTTAGGCTATGCGATCATAAATCAATCAGTCAATAATGTTACAATTCTATATACATATATTGTATATAGATACACAAACCTTTAATAATATTGTAAATAATTAAGGGTTCTTTCAGTAAAATATCCTTTTTATTTTCTATTTATTTTATTTATTTTTTTAAACGAATGCCTTTTACTTATCGTCTTATTTTGGCATTTGTGTTCATTTATTACGAAGATGTTCATTTTATAAGAACCAAAGGTATGTGGAAAAAATTAAAGCTTTTTCAGTCACTCACCTAAAATGTGTTTTAATTTTATGAAAACCTAAATCAGTTTTCGTTCATTTTTTTTACGAACGAACAAATATTTTCATTTTCTAAAAACAGGATGTAAGACTACTCTCGGAAATCGTGTTAGTATGTCTAAAAGCCTAATGAATAATGCTTTTCTGCTTCAATTTAGCGTAATCTACTTTCATAAAACTCGAAATCACACCATCAGATTTTGTGAAAAACGATGCTTTAAACACATTCGAGACAGCAGACTACCGACTTCAATATGTCAACAATAGAATACATGTGTGTATATGGAAATGATTATTTTAACGACGACACGGCAAAATGGCTGCAGGTTGTTGTCTATGCTAATTTTGTCGTTGTAGTCAAATTAAACTAATTTCTATTTTTGTACGCTACAAAACAGAAACAGTGCTGCTAATATAATCAAAAATTTGAAGAATTAGTGCTTATAATATAAATAAAAGAACTTTTTTTGAGCTCGAGGTCTTTTTTAATTATTTTTATTTTATAATAATTTATTAAATTTTGCCGATATTTCGTTTTTCATTGAAAAACATCTTCTGGGCTATAATATTGAAAAAATTATTAAACAGAAATAAAAACTTAACTATTATTATGTTGTGTTAACATCGTCTAATTGTGAACTCCTTGCTTATAATATATAATAATAATTTTTTGGTTAAACAGCAAAGAACCGGATTGAAACAAGAATATAAGCGCGTCTCACCACCAAATCTATATTATTATTACTTTTTAGTATCCTTAAAAGAAATTATATAGGAAGATGTTTGTCGCGCCAACGCTCTTAGTTTTAGCAGTATGGGTATCATTGAAAAATTGAAAGTGCTTTTCGCATGGTGTTTAAAGCACACCGATTTATTAACCCATTAAGAGCCCATTTCAAATGCGCATACTTCTTGACTGACTTTTTTTTACTAAATTTGCTTTATCTTTAAATTATGTCGATATAATAATAATTATTTAACAATAATATACACATGTTACCAAAGTTATTAGGACTTTGATTAATAAAGTTTTTCTGTATTGCGGGGTTTCAGCCTTCCGGAACACTTTTCAAATATTTACATATTACTATATTTCAATATGTAACAAGTGCATAAACTATTACCACTATATATTTTAACTCAAACTTATAAATAAATTGTGAAGTTTTCCAAAATAAAATTTTTTTAACCCTAATAACTTTAAAATTTTATATGATGGAGTTTCTAAAAATATAGCATACAAAAACTTGGGGTGTTCTCTATAACATATTATATTTGAGGAAATATTATTATACATATCGACAAAATTTCAAGATAAATCCTTTTAAGGGGTTAATAAATCGGTATAATTAATACATTATATGAAATGTGTTTCGAAAGACTTTATTATGATACCAATACTTTTTTTTCTTCCTATACCATTGATAAAGTGCTCTGAAACCTTTACGACCTATAATTCATAAACTTAGTGCGTTCAACCAAAAAATTACAGTAGAATCGCGATACAGTAATCTTGCGGTCAAGTTCACCAAATTTTAGCGCTTCTGTGCCGCTCTAAACGTTAACTCTTGATAACTTTTCAGATCGTATTAGTAAAAGTACTGATTTGTACAACCGATAACATATTAGATTAAAGTTTAAGCTGAAAGTTGAGAGTTCAAACAAAATTGAGAAATACATTAAATAATAACTATCGGCGTTGTATTATTGTATATCTGAAGTTGCCATCTCAAAAATAAAAACGAAACGTCACAAAATTTTCGAGACTTTGAAGAATACATAGGAAAAAGCATACAAGAAAACATTACAAAGACCAAAATATGCCAATCGTAAAGCAAGTTTGTACAAATGTTTTCTTGAAGCATCGAAAACGTAATTGCGCAATCACTGTTCTATTTTCAATATTTATAGCTTAGCGCGAGTTCGTGTAACTGCAACCTGAAAAGATAATAATGTCAGTAATATATGGCTGGCAAATGTTTAGAAAATACCCAGAATTCGCTATCCGAAAATTTTTGAAGAACTAATTTTCTGACAAACGTCATATGTAGCACCTAACATGACTGATTGTATAATTATTAATTATAAACTGTAGCCGGTACAAATTAGATCTAAAATTCTTTTTTGTACAGATGAAAACTAAGTCATTGCAAAAAATATAGGTACATATGTTTATTATTGTATTTTTTTTACAATTAAGGAGAGTTAATAAATAAGACGAAAAAGTTAACAACCCTTAGGACATTGCAGTTTACTTTTTTGCGATTATACTGTATATTAGGATTTTTTTATTCAACCTGCCATGAAGATGATATTCTTTATGAGTTCCAAAAACAATAAAATTAAAATATTTTAAATGTTTTTTAATAAATTCATTTGTTTTTACGTTAAAAAATTTATCATAAATAAGTATTTATATTTTTGTAGGCTTGAATTAAGTTTGTGTACGAGTCTGCAATTATGCATGTTGTTAAATTTATAAAAATTAAAAATGATAGTGGCACCACTGAAATGTAAATACATAATAAAAAAACACAGCTGTTTATATTTTTTCAATTGTAGCTGTCGTCTTCAAAATAATTCAGTAGCTGATTACGTGACTACAATTACAACCTGCAGCATTTGTAGTCGTGCCTTCGTGTTGCCTGCTGTCTCGAATGTGTTTAATGCACGAGTCTTACAGCCAATCCCACGATGTCGCACGTTAACGTTCGCATGCATTCTAAACGCAAGACACCTGATTTGCGTCCCACTAAATTTTTTTAGCACGACGAGTCGCAAATATGTGATTTTAGTACAAATTTGCGTCCCTGTAACTATTTAATATGTCATATGTGTGCAAGCAAATGTCAAAAGCAGTCACTTGTAATTTTGTTTTGTGTATAGTTCTTCTTAATTTTTAGACTAAAGTCAGTGTGGCCATTTTGGCATTTTTGCAGCTAAATTTAGCATTAAAAATTTTTATTTAGCTGCAAAATTTTCATTTATCACTTGGCATTTTATTAAGCATTTTTGGAATATGTTTTTAGCTTTTTTAGCATTTTTTATTTTAAAAATTTGGGCGAATAGTTCTATTGATTTTACTTTAAAAAAATTTATAAATTATAATAAATTTTTACTAAAAATAGTTGTACCCAAAATGAAATTCCGGATGAAAATGGATAGTTCTTATGTTAAGAAACCTCTAACCTGTCTGGTTAAAAAAACAGAATATTTAAGGAATAATTATTCGAAATGCCCTTATCATGTTGATTGTAAATATTATTTATTAATAAACTTCATATGTATAAAAAAATTGAATATTGTAAAAAATTGTTTGCTATATACTGCTGAATAAAAAATAAAATGATCTAAAAATTGTGTATATCATAGAAAGAAATCGTTTAAGATTTTAAGATTTAAGAAATTTGTCACTAAAACGTATTTAATTTCGAATGGTAATAAATTTTTAACTAAAATCTTTAAATAAATGTAGCATTATTTTTGGAATTTTCAAAATTATTTTTAGCATTTTTAGGTCACGTTTAATGCCAGATTTAGCTGTAAATTTTTTTTTGACCTGGCCACACTGATTAAAGTACATATATTTTAAAAAGAAATAAAAAATATAAACTAAAAAATGGAAAATAAATGGTGAGTATAAAATGCACATACATATGTACATACACTGGTTTATACACTGGTTTATACACTGGTTTACAGCCAAAAAATACCAAGAACGCCACATGCCTAGATAAGTTAATTGGGACCTCCTGAACACGAAAAACGCTGTAATTTTTTTTTTAAGTACCGTTTTTTAGATAACGGTACTTTTGTGTTTTTCGGTGTATGGTCCCACTCAAACCCTTGTGGAGCCCAGCCGAGAAGTCCGATCGAGATAAATGGCATATAGTTGCAAAGGTAATTGAATACCTTTTTTGTCGATATACCGCAAATTTCTATCTGATAAGAACTGGCTGAGTTATGGTACCTCAAAAACAAATTTTATTTTTTTATTGTCGTTTCAATGTAAATTCCCAAACGTCCAAAACTGATTGACGCCGAATATAGTGTGGGAGCAATGAAGATGAAAATATTGTCGTTCCACAAAATCTTTAATAAAAACTTTATTTTTCATCCGATTTTTTTCAAATTACACTTAAAATGTTGGTAATTAAATAAACTATTAGGTAAAAAAATAAAACATTCCAGATCTTTACTAAAACGTAGAAAAAAAAACGAAATAAAAATGAAAAATTTTGAAAAAAACGTAAAAAATTGGCAAATTTTGAACTTTGAGGTACCATAACTCAGCCAGTTCTTATCAGATAGAAATTTGTATTCAATTACCTTTGCAACGATATGCCATTTATCTCGATCGGACTTCTCGGCTGGGCTCCACAAGGGTTTGAGTGGGATCATACACCGAAAAACACAAAAGTACCGTTATCTAAAAAACGGTACTTAGAAAAAAAAGTTACAGCGTTTTTCGTATTCAGGAGGTCCCAATTAACTTATCTAGGCATGTGGCGTTCTTGGTATTTTTCCAAATTAAAAATTTGTAAAGCAGTGTTATTATTAAAATATATGTAATGCTTTTTGTAAATACCAAAATTCATATTTCAGCATAAAGAAATCAACTTTGCAACAGCTACAGAAGCTTGTCGAATTTATGGAAGAAAATGCGGAGTTCGCCAGAGGGTTTATAGTTTTTGGAAGCACAAAATTGTCTGTGGAGAAGCAATGGGTTGAACTTGCCAAGAAGTTGAATTCGCAGAATGGAAAAAGGTATTTAGTATTGTTGCACAGACGAATATACAACTCTTACTTGTTAGCTTTAATATTTCTAATAATTTTTTTCAGTCCTGGTCCGATTTAAAGTCGCGTACAAAAAAAAAATTGCGGAAAACAAAAAAAGTTTGAGCGAAACTGGTGGTGGGGTTTATCGCATGAATACTCTTTCGGAGTTGGAGCAAGTTGTGGACCGAACATTATTCCTGTCCAAGGCTGCAGCGCCAGCAGGGAAAGTGTTCGAGTGGTCTGCGGCTCCACAAACAGATCCAGCAGAAATTATTGACAACTGCTTCATTGCGTTATCTGATACACCACCAAGAAGCAGCAAATCCGTCGCAGTTGTCACTCCAACCAGGTAGATTGAAAAGAAGAAGCTAGTACAGCAAGTGACCCAACAAAGCTGCGAAAAAGCTACCCAAGAAAAAGAAAACTTATATAAGGTCAATGAGGATGATATTCCTGGCTAATCTTCAGCAAAGAAAAAAAACTATTGCTGATGAACAAATCAGCCTCATACGGCGCCAATTACGAGTAAGTGAACATTCCGCTGCGTTAGCTAAAGAACAAGGCGATTCGATAAAGGCACTGTCAGATGCAACAAGCGCTCTTGTAGAAGCTGTTAAACAAATTCTCGCACAGCATTTTAAAAGTAATAATTAAATATCCACCACATTTTTATTCATATCGTATTGATATGATTCGTACTGATATACATACGTAAAAACAATTTCTTGAAAACAAAATTCTAAAGTTTCTTTTATTTTTTAATCTTATTTTATAGTTTTAATTATTTGTATTTTTTCTCCTATGTAAATACATATGTATATACATATCAGACCTGTAAAGAATTGCAATTAATTTATTATAAATTTTAATATAATTTACTGCATTTCATTTAAATTAAATAAATATTTTGATCTCTTAATGTAAATATGTAATGTATGTAATTTTAATTGTAAGATTTTTTAAATAAAATATAAAAAATACGTTTATATAATTAAACTTGGCTTTGAAAGCTTTTGTTTGGAAAGTTACATTGTAAACCCCATACACATACATACACACATATCTGTGCTAATATGGAGAAGTAACTTATGTCGAAAATTGTAGTTTGCATATATTCTCAGTCTTCCTGAAGTTTTATTCGAGAGTTTTTTGCTTTAAATCCCTATGTACATTATCTTATAAGTAACAACTTAAATAGAGGCTTAACATAAATGTTAAAAAAGTTGTTTTTATATTTAAAAGTTTTTGAACAACTCAATTTTGATTTGTAACAATAATCAAAAAACGTCTTTATAGCGCATTTGTTCATAAAAAAATTCCCTTTGTATTGTTTGGGACTTTTATGCCGTTTTAAAAAACAAAAATTTCGAAATATGTATTTCTAATAAATAATTTTTTTAGTTCTCAAACGACTGCGCAGATAAGAAAAAAGTCTTACTAAAAGGTAATTTCATTGCGGATTTTCGTTTTTTTTAGTTTATTCAATAATCTAAACCGTTTTTGAGTTAAGCGAATACATACATATATGTTGTACAACCTCCTCCATTTTAGAAATAAGAGCTGAGTTAAAAAAACGGTTAGCACCACTGAATTCAGCGTATGCGAATTACATTACCCCGCCAGGTGCCCCGCTTGAAAGAAAAAACTACCAACTTCGAGTACAGTAGCGGTATTGACCCTTTGTATTAAGTGTACATATCTGTTATATTTAATACGATTTTATACTTCAAAGCGTGAGTGTCTTTTTCGTATGCATTGTAAATTAATGAATTTTCTGAGTGAGAGAAAGAGACAGATAAAGTTTCTTCAACTGTTTTATTCTGGTAAATTCACACACTTTGTTTACTACTGCTTTTTGTGGGATTTTTCAACCACAGCGTAGTATATTTTAGTCTAATACATTTTGTTGTTGCAGTGTTGTAAATGTATGTATTTTTACTAAAATTATAAGATTAACAAGGTATACAAGGAACTTTATTATCAAGGGTGAATTCCGCTAGTGTAAAAGTTTGTTAATAATACCAAGATTTAACAACAGAAATAAACCAATTCTATTTAAATATAGTTTTTTATATAATTTATTTTTATTTGGCATGAAAAACGAATTTATAAATTGATATTTAAATGAAATTGATGAAATTAGCCTTTAATTTTTAAAATCATCTTTAACAGAAACTTCTTTTTAATTGAATATTATTTTCATTTTGAATAATTAAAAATACAAAAAAGAAAAAAATAAATAAATGATAAATTGATGAAGAATTTTAATACTGTGTTTTTAGTAACGTGTTCATTCATAAAATAATTACAGCAATGGTTACGAAGCACAAATTGATTTAAAAAAATTATTTATTAAATTATTAAAACCTTATAATCTTAAAAATTTGTTCATTTTAATTTTAAACTAACAAGGAATATGATAAAATTAAAGATAAGAAATAAATTACAATACATTTAATAGCAAAAGAATAAAAGTATGTATGTATGTACATTTGTACATTTACAGAAATAAATAAACATACAAAAAAAAAAAAATTTTTCGAAAAAAGTTTAAAAATTAATGGCAATAGCTCTTCTAATTGCAACTGCCGCACCTATTTCTTCGTTGGAAATGTTTTCCGATATTTGGCTTATAAAAAAGATAATTGAATTTAGATTTCAGTTTTGGGTTAGTGGTTTATAAAATATTAAATTTTTACTAAAAACAAAAAAATTATAATGTGTCGACATACACCGACGTGTCCTATTTAGGGATTTTGATTTGTTATAGGGACACGTCGGATATGCTCGACGTCGGTCAGAGCCGACATGTCCTATTTCATGCAATATGATATTACCGTGGGACACGTCGTCATTATCCGACAATAAAAGTATATTTTTCTTTTTGTGTAGTTAGGCTAAAATACAACAAATAATATGTAAGAATATTCAGTTTCGTAGTATAAATGTTCATTTATTTTAAAAAATTAAAAAAATTCGATTTCACAGCCAATTCATTTGGTTTTTATGTACATATATAAAAATAATGTTTATAAAATAAGCAGGTTATTTATCTTCAAATACTTATAATCTAAAAACTAATATATAAGAGTAGAAAAAAAGGAAACCTAAAAAACTTATTCTATATTTGACGATTGTTGTTGGTGCCAATCAGTAAAACAATTGCCAACACATAGTCCAGGTTTAACTTCACAGCCAGCACATCGAACACTGGTTTCCTTACGAACACCATTCTTAGAACATTGACGACATCGAATATACTGTTTTTTTGTACCCTTACGGGGTATGTTTTCCAAAAAATGATCAATTTGAATTGGAACTGTCAATTTACTAGCTTAACCCGGTGCGCTTCGCTACACTGGCATCCTATGGGAGGTATTTCCCCCCCTGCGCCTACCCGCTTTATTTTTATTTTCAAAAGTGTAGTATACCATAAGAGTGACTTTTAGAAAGTTTGAACATTCTCACTATTACAGTTCTTAAGATATGCGATGTTAAACATTGGCGTCCTATGGGGTATTCCTATACCCCCGCTGCTATTTTATTTCAATTCCGGGGCTCAGAAGATTCTACTACAAAAAGTTCAGCAAAATGCGTGCAGCGGCTCTTAAGATATGCGATAATTAATATTGGCATTCTATGGGGGGTACCAATTCCCCTGCCCCTATCGAAAAAATAAGTAGCCTATTTTATTTTTAGGGCTCACGTGATGTTACTGTAAAAATTTCAGGAAAATCGGTTCAGTATAATATTGGCATCCTATAGGGGGTACCAATTCCCCTGCCCCTATCGGAAAAATAAGTAGCCTATTTTATGTTTAGGGCTCACGTGATGTAACTGTAAAAATTTCAGGAAAATCGGTTCAGTATAATATTGGCATCCTATGGGGGGTACCAATTCCCCTGCCCCTATCGAAACAATAAGTAGCCTATTTTATTTTTAGGGCTCACGTGATGTTACTGTAAAAATTTCAGGAAAATCGGTTCAGTATAATATTGGCATCCTATGGGGGGTACCAATTCCCCTGCCCCTATCGAAAAAATAAGTAGCCTATTTTATTTTTAGGGCTCACGTGATGTTACTGTAAAAATTTCAGGAAAATCGGTTCAGTAGTTTCGGAGTCTATTTCAGTGTCAAAGCAAAAATAACAAAGGGAAAAAGAAAGTAAAAAAATAAAACTTACAAAAAATATTACGTCCTCACGCAATGACACTTTTTTTGGAACTGTGCAAAAATACAAGCCACTACGTCGGCTATAGCCGACGTGATATTTTTCTCCCACTCACGAAAATTTCCGTTATAGTTAAATGAAAAAAATCAAAACAAATCGAATTGGGGCACTAACTTAAATCTGATTGCTTCTGCAGTGGCACACAATATGCTACTACATATAAAACCAATGCAGTTGACGTCGCCTATGTCCGACGTGTTTATATACGATTTTTTTTCTATGTCGGCATATACCGACGTGTCCAGTTTAAGCCATTCGTAGTGTCGGCTTATGCCGACGTGTCCGCGAAAGGGTTAAACACATGTTGTGAACGGCACAGCAAGCATTAATTATTTGTGTGGTTTTTTCTGGACTGCAGTGAAGACCTCTAGAACCAAGAATGCATCGAAATCTATTTTTAAGCACACCAAAGCATCGTTCAACTACATTTCGAGTGCTAACAGGATTTTTATTATAACGCCTTTTAAAAAATGTCCGTAGGATTTCTAAAAGGCGTCATCAAAAATGGGCTTAACTTGTAGCCACCATCACCTGCAATAGAAAACGAATTTAAAAATATAAAAATGGTTTTAACAAAGTTGTTTTACCAAGAATATAACTATTTCTTTTGCCGAAATAAATTCCATTTAAATATCTAAAATTAAAAATATTGTAATAAAATTTACCATCATTGCATTTATACTACAGAAACCTTTTCGGTTGTAGTATAAACGTTTAACGTTGTCGCCTGGGGACTTTATGCGGATATGAGTTCCATCCACACATCCAACCACTCCCGGAAATCCAGTGCGCTTAAAAAACGCTTGTTTTATATGGATTTCTTCTTCTTTAGTGGGCATTTTTATCCACTGTGGACAAATCCAGCTTTCAAACAGCTCCAGGTATTCAGCAATAATTCTATTGACTGATGACTTTGCTGTTGAAGACACACTTTCATTACCAATAGTTCTTTGGTAGCTTCCCGTTGCTAGGAAGCGCTTCCATCATATTTATAAAAATTTCCTTGGATAAACGAAAGTTTGCTAGAAATCTGTTGTTTATATTATCAAATATACATACACATATAGTTTGAAATGTAATTTATTGAAATATGGTTACATATTTACTTACTCGTTTGGGTTCATACTGAGTACATTCGAACTATCCCGCAACTGCCTCCGGGAAACTCTAACTTCTTCATCCATTTCCTCCAAGAAATGTACACTTATGGTTAAATTCATATTTTAATATTTAAATACTTATAAAAAACTTTGGTTAAATTCACCCATTATATTTTTTTTTTTTTTAATTAGCACACACAAAAAAAAATTTTTGTTTTTATTTTGTTGTTTACATATTTTCTGGCAATTGATTTTTGTTTGTTAGTACAGAGTTACATTTTTTAATGGGCAAACTATTTGTTTAAGCGTTTTTTCAACAGAATGTTGATCTGGCAACAATACAAATTGAACAGCTTGTAAATTGCATACGTAGAAGACGTAATGTAATGCGCACGACAAGTCGAAAATTATTGGGATACTCAAGCGCATGCAAGTCAGTGACTTACTATATTCTTAAGAGAACGTTAACGTGCGACGTCGTAGGATTGGCTATTAATTTATCATACGCCCCATATAGAACACAATCTCCGAAAACACTACTACTACTAATAATATTGTTTTAAATTTAGCCCATTATAGAAGATAGGTTTGTAATTTATCATAGGCCCATTCTCAAAAATCAGTTTAATAAGCCTTAAACTGCAGCAAATTTTAATATTGTGGTGAAATTTTGTTGGATAAAATAACTAAAAAAGACAAATTTCCCGGGAATGCCGCAATCAATTCCTGGAAAAACGGGAGTTGAAAACCATTGAATATCCCGGGAATTAATTCTTAATTATTTTTGTAAGAATTCTGATGATGGGAATGTGGTTATTCTCGAAACATGTAAGTTCGACCCGGGTTTAATCCCGTGTTCAGCCAAGAATAAAATGATCAAACAAAATTTTATTCATTTCATCTTGTAAATTTTTTTTCTTTACTAAAAATAATTTTATGAAAATTAAATTTAATAAACTTAAGCCAAATTCAAATAAAAAAAAAATTAATTAAAACCCATCAGTTCAATAAAAAAAATCACAATTGTCATATAATTTTAGCTTATTGTTTAAGCCAGGGCTGTGGAGTCGTCAAAGTATAGTTTTAGTGCGACTCCGACTACAACTCCGACTACGAAATAAATAAGTATATGAAACTGGTGTTTATATTACTTTAAACTATTTTTTTTACAATGCAGTACTTTTTAAATGGTTAAATATCGCAAGAAAACAGTTCTGTAAAATATTGCATCGGCAATTTCAAAGAATTTTTATTTTGAAAAATATTGGGAAATTTTTATAATTTTTTATGCAGGACTCCGGTACAAAAAACCTCAACTCCGACTCCACTGCCCTGATTTAAGCATGAAAAAATTATATATTTAAAATTAAATAAGTCTCATAAATGATACATATCGCACTTGATCAACAAGAGGGTATTAACTCAAAATTTGTATTTTTTAATTTTTTGGAAAAAGTCGACACGCATTATTCATATTTACCCGTTGTAAAAATATCTTGCTATTTTGTCTACTTTTTGGTTATGAAAACTTATTTTTCATATACCTTTATATTAAATAAAAAATTCTTTTGCTTCTACTAAACATTTTGAAATTTTAAGTTAATACCCTCTTGTCGATGGGTTTGTACAGTAATTTGGAAATCAAGGAACTTACGTATTTCTATTCTATCGTATGGCACAATTTTTAATCTTTATTTATTGCATTTTATTAAATATACATATTTATGTACATTTTGAAATAGGGTGGTGGCAATTTAGTACAAACTATCAAACGCAGTTACAGCTTAAGCGATCTTTCGGAGCCCGATATTCATCGTACAGAAGATGAGGTTAAATATGATATTATAAGTTTTCGAAGTTATAAATATAAAAAATAACTTTTTTAATTTAAGATCGATGATGTCGTCACAATGCGACCCCAACAGAGAATTATGCGTCAACGTTTAAATACTCCAGTTGGTCGATCCACATCTGGTACTCGCCATTCAACTGGAATGTACTTCACAGAAGTAGATGTTGCTTCAAAAGGAGCAGGAGATTTTAAGTATGTATTAATTATACCGACTTTTTTCTTAATATTAAAGCCCGTCATACTTCAGTTATAATGTTCGATCTTCTGATGATATTAGTTCGGGTTATTCTAGTGCAGAACCCATTTCGGGTGGCTTAAGCCGCACGTCGTCTATGACTAACGCTTCTAAATCACGAATGAAAGGAAAACGTTCAGAGGTAAGTTAAAAAGTATGAAAGAAAGAAATTCTTTATTTCTTTTACAATTTACTATTACTAGTAAAAAAGTTACTTAGGGTGTGTGTGAAACGGTAGCAAAGTCCTATGGTGAAATAAAACTGTCAAAAATTTCTACGCTAATGTCAAAATTTTTACTAGGCCCCAGAGCTAGTGAAATTTTATTCACCTCAACAGTGTCAAAATTTTACTTCCATGATGACTTTGCTACTGTTTCATACAAACCCTAAGTTGAAATTTTTAAAAGTTTAGGCGCAATTACTAATCTTCAATGCTTTAAATTATATTTTAAATGTTTATAAGTATGTATTTAAATATAAAAATTAGGTTGCTTCAAAATAAACTATTTCTGCCGTATTCATAAAAATATTTTAAATATCTGTTCTTAAAAATATTTTAAATCTGGTTTTCCAAACAGATTTTTTATGAACATTTTCCTTAGCCTGCCAATGGTGACCTACTGGTCTGTCAGACCGGGTGTGTTAAAAAATTCAAATAACTTTATTCTCTGTTAATGTTTTTGGTTGCAATTTCGAGTAGCTGCCGCATTGCACGTCCCCCGTCATCAGTTCACGACGAAACTGCTTAGTGAGTACACGTTGTATATTTTTAAGCTGACCCGGTGCGTGAGACCGCGTGTCACCGTGTATGTAAGTAAAATAATCAAGGATTAAAAATTTGATACCAATTTTTTTTTTCTAAAAGTTCCGAATGTCGAATCACTAAAAAACTTTATTTTCCTTTATGAATATGTGATTTTTTTATTTTTTTCTTAATTTTAAAAAATATATTACAAAAAAAATTGTTCTTTTTAATGCTCTAATTAAAAACTTTTGTGAATTTTAATATCGAAATAAAAGAGCTTAAATTGATTAAATATCTTTGTTTAATTGTCAAAGAGCATAAATTAAAAAAAAAAACAAGCAATTAGTAACACGTTTCGAAAAATCTTCAGTTTAAAACCCCGGTGAGACCGGCGTCACTATTGATCAAAGTCAAATTTGCGTCACTATTGGCGGGTTAATAAATGTTTGTTAAACTAAATAACCATTAATGAGTACGGGGGCTAAAGTTTACAATAGGCTATTACCTTTTGTCAGTTGTCGAAAAATTATAATTTATAAAATAAATTCTATTTATCAAAAATTGTTTTTGAATATTTCAAAAATTTGTGGTAAACAATATAAATTATTTAAGTTAACAATACGTTCATTAGTTCTGTTCAATTCTGTACATTGAACACTAATGTTGTTTTCTTTTCTACAAAAAAAAAAAAAAAAAAAAAAATACCATCTTGTTAAAATGTACATGCATGGTGAAATGACAGTTATTATCATTCCACCAAGGATATATGCATAAAATGTCTTGCCGACCCTGTAATAATGCAATTTTTTATTTGACGAGAAAAATACACTAAATTAGACAGCCCTGTTGTAAACAGCTGAGAAAAAGTATGTACTTCAAAATATAAAAAAATATGTACATAAATTAAAAAGTTTTTTCTACAAAATATAAAAAAAATATACATAAACCAAAATTTGATAATAGATTGATATTAAATAAATAAATAAATGACCAAAATTAATGACAAAATTCCAATTTCTTTAGTTTGTTTTTTATAAAATATGTAAACGAGAAAATACCTTTGCCAGATTGCTGATTTATGGGTACTTACACTATCACACAAGTCGTACGTATTTTGAGGAAAATACAACCTTGTCATGATAAGTTGTTATTGTTTTTTAACAATTTACAAAGAAGTATAAGATCAGAGATGCATTTTCGTCAAAATACGAAAGACTTGTGTGATAGTGTAAAACAGCCTTTATTAACACCAAGTTTTTTAGATTTCTTGATTTGACATATTTTTTCAAAAACAATTTTATAATACCGAATCCACTTAAATTTTATATCATTGACAACCTATCATTAACAATGTAATGTTTTCTTATGTTTTTACTATTAAATAATAATAAAAAAAACAACTATTAAAACTTTAAATTTTTACTGTCCTGATTAGAGGCTATTTTTTCCAACTTCGTCTGGTAACCCTATGTATAAACAGAAGCCATCTTTTTACATGGCATTATCAACACGGTCGATATATACGGGGCGTAAAGTGGGTGCATTTTTTAGAATATCAATGTATTAAAAAATTTTGGTTATGTATATTTTTTTTTATATTTTGAAGAACAAACTTTTTAATTTATGTAGCTGTTAAAAACAGGGTGGTCCAATTTTGTGTTCTCGTCATATAAAAAATTGCATTATTACAAGGTCGGCAAGACATTTTATACATGTACCTTTTAACAGGGTGGTATTTTTTTGTAGAAAAGAAAACACCATAAAACAAGCCACCCTTTTAGAGAGCGAAGCATTTTTAAGAAACGAACTCCAAATTGCATTTTTTTAAATAAAACATTGAAATTAGCAGATGGCTCAAAATCAACAAGGCGCAGAATTGGTTTTGCTAGCAATTTAATGTATTAAATCTTCACTCTATTGAAAAAAGAAAATTTATAAACTACTACAACTAACCTGTTATATGTGTACATGAAACATTATAATTAATTAAAGAAGTAAATTTTAAAATAAATCAATATACATGCTGAGAAAGTCATTTCGGGAACGCGTCCTAATGTACGATCTTCAAAAACAAGTCCAAAATATTAATGACAAATTTAAGGTATTTAACACTAGTCATTACTAAATACAACGTATTTATTATACAAAATCTTGTTTTGAAAAGGATACTAAAAGATTATTTATTTCTTATTATAAAAATGCAAAAATAGTTTGTCTGATAGTGCAAAAAAATAATTTTAAAAGAACACTGCCATCAGGTGTCAAACGTCAGTAGAAGAAAAAAACAATAAAAAAGCCGGCTGTCAATGCATTTATCGCCAAATAAATTATATTTAAGTGGTAAATAACTTTCAATTAATTATTCGTAGTGCATACATCAATAGTACAAAAATGACCGATATATAATAAAAGCGAGCATTTATTTTTTTTTTTATTTAATTTAATATTAACAAATTCCTTACAGACTATCTTATGGCTAATAAATCAGTGAGTGTTTAAACGCTGGTTTAGTTGAACTAAACTTAAATTTATATGAAGCTTAAACTCAACAGTTGTTAATCAGTGTCCTATGTATTATATGTAGCGTAAAAAGTAACATGTGACAGCATACGATAAATGTTGACAAATTCATATGATTTGTATTGGTAGTTTAAACGCCCAATTTTATGCGTTTAAATATGGTTTATATGTTTTCCGATTTATTGATTTGTTGGCTTAAACACATTTTAAACCAAAAATAGAGTTTAATTTGCTCTGATTTATTAGCTCTTGAGCCTAATAAATCAGTGAGTGTTTAAAAACTAGTTTAGTTGAACTAAACTTAAGTTTATATGTAGTTTAAACTCAACAGTTGTAAATCAGTGTCCCATGTCTTATATGTAGTTTTAAAAGTAACATGTGGCAGCACTACGATAAATGTTGACAAATTCATATGGTTTGTATTGGTAGTTTAAACGCCCAATTTTATGCGTTTAAAGATGGTTTATATGTTTTCTGATTTATAGATTTGTTGCTTAAACACATTTTAAACCAAAAAGAGAGTTTAACTTGGTCTGATTTATCAGCCCTTAGTGTAGTAACATAATAGCGGAGTTCAGTGTTTGGTGCGAATGGTCTTGCAAAAGTGCAAATGCAAAATATCGTAGCTCTTTTAAGAAAACTAACGGAAAATCAGTGCATTTTGTTGTTGTATTTAACAAAAGAGCTACGATATTTTGCATTTGCACTTTTGCAAGACCATTCGCACCAAACACTGAACTCCGCTAATATTTTTTATTTTTATTTTTACATTAATGCAAAGAAAGAAAGATTAGAATAAACATTAATGATTTAGAAATAATAAGATATTGCTTTTTATGATGTTAATGTTTAGAGAATAGTCGATAAAGTTAAACATTTCATTAAAAGAGCTGCATAATTTTCTTAGTGGATCTGACATAGCAAAGTTAGTTCGGCATGTCCTGACATATAGAGGATTGAAGAAACAAAGTGAGCGCTGAGGAATATTAAAAGTTACGTTACATACAACATTACAATGTTGAATTGCTTCAGGCAAATCATTAATAAGAAGAAGGAACAGAATTGGACCAATGGCTACCCTGAGGTACACCAGACTTTACATTGATTTTTTCGAAACTGCAGAATTAAATTTAACAGATTGAGTTCTTCACAACATATATGATTTGATCCAGCTCAGGACGTTACTATTGAAATCCATGACGTCCAGTTTTTTCAACAATAACGTATGGTTGACTTTGCCAAAAGCCTTGCTGAAATCAGTGTAAATAACGTCAGTGTGGTGTCCGTTGGCAAAAGCTCTATTAACTAACTTTGTAAAGTGGAGAATGTTGGTCATAGTAGAAAATCCTTTGCGAAAGCCATGTTGCAGTGGTGACAATAAGGCATAAACTTGATGAGTAAGGCAATCCATTAAACATTTTTCAAAAAGTTTTGGTATATCACTTAGTTTAGCTATACCTCTGTAATTGCATATATCTGATTTATTTCCTGATTTAAACAATGGAATAATATATGAATCTTTCCAAGCCTTCGGAAAGTAACCACAGTTTAAAGATGCATTAAAGATTATAGACAAAGGCGTCGCCAAAGCCGGTGCACAATTTTTTAAAACACAACTTGGTATACCGTCTGGACCATTAAAAGATGATGACTTAGCGCTTTTTAAACAGTTTAGAATATGAGAGGTTGTGATAGTAAAAAGAGATATGTTTTGGTTATAAGTTATGTTGTAAGGGTATAAATTACTAGCATCATACAGAGTTTCGGAATATGTAGAAGCAAAGAAGTCAGCAAACATATTACTGATTTTTGATTCATCACTTGACTCGGAACATAAGTATTTCATGACCTTTGGAAATCCTGTGGATTTCCTTTTGGTGTTTACAAACTTAAAGAAAGATTTGGGATCTTGAACAAAGTTTCACTTAACATTACGGAGATAGATCTTGTACAGTTCTGTGGTTAGCACATTATATTCTGCACGAGCGACTGAATATTTTTCATAGTAAAAAGAAGCTCTATTGGTTTTATAATTTTTAAAGTGTTTGTTTTTTATATTCTTAAGAGACGAAAGTTGTTTAATATTCCAGGGTGGACCAGATTTGTTACATGCTACGTGCTTAGAGATGCATTCCTCCATATAAATAAACATAGTTTTATAAAAAGTATCAGTCAAATCGTCAACAGAACAAGGTATGCTATTCGGAGCAGTCAGTAGTTGAAGCCAGTTAGTGTTTATTAGACGATTGTTAAGTTCTATGTAATTTGCCCGATTAAAACAGAAAACTTTTTCGTTTTGTGTAGAATTTTTTTTCTAGGTTATTAGAAAATAAATTGTAGCTTATTTCAATTGTAGGATGATAAAGATCCTCAGGTAAAGTAATAGGGTCAACACGGTTCACAATACGAATGTAAATGTTGCAAGTTCCATTTATTTGATGCAGATATAAATCTGATATATTTTTAAAAACTTCATCTCCGATATCATTACTTTGCGTGGGTAAGTAATAACTATGTTCAGCAGAAAATTCTCATCATATACAAGGCAAATTAAAATCACCAAATACAAAAATTAAATCAACGGGGCTGAGTTTTAAAGTCACAAATTTTATTGCATCTATATGATGTTGTTTATCTTTAAAGACACTGCAACAAACTCGATATTAAAAGGTAGGTTTAATTTGATTTCTTCCATTGAAAAATGTTTGAGATAGCAATTAATTTGAAATCGTAATTTCGTGAACGGTCATTTCGGGAACGTTTCCGAACATGATGGCACGTTCCCGAAACAATTCTTGCGCTCTCGCGCAATTACAAATTCGTTGCTTTTTAATTACAGCGTAATGAAGACTCCTGATAAAGAAAAAATAAGATAAAAACTCAAATCAGCTTAAAAAGGGATATTGCAGCTTATTTGCGCCAAAGAGAAAACCCAAATGCTGTGAAAAGAAAGTTTTTGGATAAAATGACTGTACAACAGAAAGCAATTAAACGGGCTAAGGACAGGGATTATTACAAAATGAAAAATACAGAAAATAAAGTGAAGAAAATTACTAATATCACCGAACGAGAGAAGCGAAAGCAGAGAAATAATTGGAAAAAAGTATCAAAAAATATATAGAATAGAAAAAAGGTTCAGCAAATCTAGTAAAGCTACGGTCACACTTGCCAAATCTTTGACGGAAAAACGGAACCAACTGGCAAACTATAATATGATTTCCCTTTATTCCAATATTTTTGTTGTTTTTAATACCACATCTTATATAAAACCGTCTTTTGCTATGTCTAGCAGTATAATTAGCTTTATTTTTTGATATTAAGACGATGTTAAATCTCACAAACTATAAACTGCACCAAATAAACTGGGATCATACTTATTATATGACATCTGTTGATGATCAGGTTTAGCTTATTCAAAATAACATTGCAACTCTATTTGAGGAATTTGTTCCTTTGAAGATAAAATGAAAGAAAATCAACTTCAATACGTGGCTTACACCTGAAATTAAAAATTATATTGAACAAACGTAACATATCATACTCTTGATGGAAGAGATTCAGGACCCCTGAGCTACTGTCTGAATTTCGATATCTAAGGAACAAAGTCACCTCAACCATTAGGATCGCAAAGTGAACATATTATAGCTCAAAATTTTCCACCTGTATTGACAGTAAGTCAAAATGGAGGGAAATAAGAAATATTGGAGTGATTAGTAGTAATAAGGAACTTCCACGGATAAAGATGTTAATGAGCTTAACAATAGGTTTTCTGATTTACCCCTGCCCTCACTTAATGCTGCTAATTACCAGTGCTACCTAAACTCTTCGTCTAATGATTAAATTTTCGTTCAGCTGTTTTACTGTTCCTGATATTTTCAAAAGCTTTATCGATAAAAAGTCAAATGCTGCAAGTTACGATGGGATTCATCCCAAGTTTTTAAGTTAATTTTTCCAACACTCTTACCGCTTATCACAAACTTGTTTAATACGATAATAATAAAACCACATACCCCACAATTTGGAAGCACGCGAAAGTTGTGCTGATACCAAAAACAGCAAATGAATTCCGTCCAATAGCTGTACTTCAATTTTTGTCAAAGATATTTGAACGTTTAATTCATAATCAGTTGATACAATTTTTGCAGGATAACGATTTACTTACTGCCAGGCAATCTGGATTTCGACCCCAACATAGCTGTATTTTGCTTAACTTGATGTTAATGAGGACATTAGATCAGAAATAGACAACAACAAAATGGTTTTTTTAATACTATTAATCACTCAATATTGAAATTCTCACTTTAAAATTAATGCACGGTTTTAATTTCTCATCAACGGCTTTAAAGCTTATATCTTCATACCTAACGGGTAGGTTACAATCTGATGTATGCAGACGACGTCAAAGTTTTTCTTAGCTATCGTCAAATATCCGAACAACTTGTTCGAAACGACTTAAATTCTTTTTACACGTGGTGCAATATAAATCGTATGCAACTTAATCCAAAAAAAAATGTAAATACATGCGTTTTGTTAGAAAGAGTCCATTACCTGCATGCTACTTCTTTGAAAGTTATCAGTTGGTGGTTTATTTTCTAGATCTTGGAATTCTGCTTGACTCGAAACAAAATTTCATCGCACATATAATGATGTCAGCTAATAAAGGCAGAAGTATGATGGGTTTTGTAAAACGATGGGCTAAGAGTTCAAGAGTTATGTTACGAAGTCTGTATTCTTCCCTGGTAAGACCTGTAGTGGAGTATGGAACCGTGGGACCCTATATACAAAAAATATTCCGACCAAATTGAATCTGTCCAAAAACAGTTTCTGAATTTTTGTTTGCGTAGGTGGAACTTTAACCAATGAAATTTTCCACCTTATTCTGCTAGACTAGCCTTCATCAAGCTGCCAACTCTAAAAAGCCGTAGAACTTTGCTCAACATCCCGTTTATTTTCAACATAATTATTGGCGACGCACTGTGGCTGAAAATTGAATTTCATCGGCCAAAAGTCCAATTTTTTGTCATCGCCGATTTCAAAAATTTTAATGCCATTCGATAGCAAACATATTAGAACTAAGGTATCAAAAAAACTAGATTAAAATATTCGTAATTGTGGCTGTGGCATGCTGCTGGAAACAAATATTTTATTTTGTTTAAGAAAAAAATTAATTTTTGTAAATTTGATCAGAACTAAATTATGATTTCTCGCAAACCGTTATCAATAATTTTTTCGTTATATTAATGGGATAGTAGTCTTTAAGAAATGGATCATTACATCAATGTATTATTTATACCTGATGTGTTATTAAATGTTTCCCCAGGTTCTATATTTTAGTTAAATCCGAATTTTAGAGGAGTAGAACTTGTTAGGGTCAAAAGAGGTCAAATAGATTTTAGTACCATCAGAAAGCTGAAGGTGTCCTCTTTAACCCCATATATACTTGTGCAACTGTTTGGATCTGTCTGTTGAACACTTTTTTCATTTTAATGAAATTACTCGCAACATTTGTTTGGCTCTTTTTATTTAAGCTGCTCATATGACTGAAATATAACACAATGGTTTACGAGCGTTTTGTTTTGAAAAATAAGTTTGCTTCTTATGAACGGCTGAACATATTTGAATGAAACTTTAAACTGTCATGGCCGGGTAGCTTTTGTGTTGAATTGGAAGAACACGGGTCCATGGAGGGTCGGGAGAGTGACTTGCGGACCTCTAAAATTGGTAACCTCGGAAATTCAAACTTTTAAAAAATTCACCAAAAATATATTTATGGATTGCAAAAAAAATTTAACTTAAGCTGAGTTACAAAAAATATGCTTAAATGTTTAGGTTATCTCCTTTGCTTTTGGAGATATTCTGATAAAACGGATTTTTTGCCTTGATTTTTATTATGTTTTATGTCAAACTGTTATCAATAGTGGGTTCAACATTTTTTATATTGGTAGTAAAGCAGTCTTTAAACAATGCTATGTTGTATTACTGTACCGATTATACCTGCTGTGTTATTAAATATTTTTTCAGGTTCTATATTTTAGTCAAATTGAAGTTCAGAAGAATAGAATTTATGAGGTCAAAAGGGGTTAAAGAAATTTTACTAGCTCTAGGTAGGTGAAAGTATCCACTTTAAACCCAAATGCACTTTTGTACCTGTTTGGACCAGCCTATAGAACACTTTTTTAGTTTGTGTAAAATTATTCGCAACATTTCTTTTGCTCTTTTAATTTTACCTATTCATATGACTGAAATATAAGTGAACCAAGCCAAGTATTTTATATTATATAATTACCAATACCTGTGGGATTTTAAGCGTATCCTACTTAAGCCCATTTTATTCTTTATTCTACCTTATTTTGCTACCTAGGAACACAGTATAACGCAAGCTATGTATAAAAGCCAGTGGTATTCGAATAAAATCTCAGTTGTTAAAATATATCTAAGCAATAACAATCTAATTTTTTTAATATCTGTAAAAATGGAGAGTTCAGCTATAAAGAATTATCCGAAGAGTATTTTAAAGATAAAAAAGAGGAAGATGTTTTAAGTTACATTGAAGGAAAACTCAATATATATTCCTGCAGCACTGAAATACGATCGGAACTGCAAAATAAAATAACCGATTTCGTCAAAAACTTAAAAAAGCGCTTCAAACAAGTTGGATGGATTAAACCTAGATTTTACAACAGTTTTGCAAACTGGTTAGATGGCGAACTCAGTGTCCAGATATCTTCAGAAGGTACAAATGAAAAGAACCTTGGGAGACCAAAGAAATCACTTGAGAACTGTAGCGATAGATCTAAAAGGCGGAAGCTTAAGGATATCAACGAAGAAATCGGGGATAAAAATATTCAAGAAGCTTTGCTATATCAACTGCGATCACAAAAACAACTCACAAAAGTCGACATTATTGAAAAAGTGTTTATCGCTAGTCCCAAGAGAACAAAACGGATTCTTAAGAGTGTTCCAACGCCAAGCGATGAAAAACAGTTTTCAAATAAAGAGGCATTAGCATTATTTTTAGATTTGAAGTTAACAAAAGAGCAATATATTCAGCTCAGAGTACGTGCAATTGAAAAAGGTTCAAATCTGTATCCTGCTTATCATCACTTAACTGCTGCTAAGAAGGAATGTTTGCCACCAAGGGACACTATTAAAATCACACCAATTTCGGCAGAGGTAAAACTTCAAGGTCTACTTAATCTTACAGCTCAGCGTTTACTACAACCACTTAAAGGAGATGATTTTTGATATGTTTTTTGTCCTTATTGTTATTTAAATAAAAAAGAAAATAAACATGTAATAATTTACACTTATTTATTTTTTTTAATCTAAAAAGTTTTCCAGTGGAACTGGTTCCAGTTGAACCTGTTGTAGGGTGGATAATGTAGAAACCTATTCACAAAATGATCATAGGTATTATTACATGCCTATGCATTTTTTTTAAAGGTATAATGGTATATACGAGGCGAATGTATATGCATATAAAGGTAATACGAATACTCATTTGTTCTTTCGCTGATAAAAAACATTTTCTCCAGAAATAAATAAAAATGTTTATATTTTTCGAAAGAAAACATTATGAGTATGCTTGTAAAAGCAATTTTTAGTCAGTTTAACATCTTTACTCCCATATGCCCTATTCCAAATCAAATTTTTCAAACAAAAAATTTGAGTAAAAAATTCTAATAATTCAACACACCGATTTTTATACAATTAGAACAGTAATGCTTTCTAATATGTCCATTATTTTCTAGTAAATTCTGATCAATATCGAGTGGTAAATTGTATTGACTTTTTTGAACCCAAAAAAAATTTAAAGCCGTTTTCCGGGATTGGGAATTTGGGTATTTCTTAATCCAAAATGGGCATGTTTTTCAGTCCACTCTTTTAAGAACTTTTTAATCTACATAACTGCCAAAATTCATTATGATACCTTTATTCATGTTAGATTTATAGAATGTCAAACATTAAAATTATTATTTATATAGTGTAAATGAATAAAAGGGCTTTCAACATGAGTAAAAAATAATAATTTTAAGGTTTAACATTCTATTAATCTGACATGAACAAAGATATAGTAATGAAATTTGGCAGTAATGTAGATTAAAAAGTTCTTAAAACAGTGGGCAGAAAAATATCCCACTTTTTGAATAAAAAAATACCATAATTCTTAATCTCAATCATTAGCATTTTCATACTAAATGCTAAAAAACATCAAAAGTTCAACTTTGACCTTAAATTTCACAACAACTACTGAACCGATTTTAACAAAATTAACACTGCAAAAGTTCAAGAAGTCTTCAATCCTGCAAAAAAAAATTCCAAAATTATCTCTATCGGTTCAAAAGTTACAGATTTTTGGCCGATGAAAAACGATTTTCAGCCACTGTGCGACGTATGCTCTGGATGCTTAATCAACAATTTAACATTTATTACACAGTGTTACAAAATTGAATGAAATAGAAAAACCTGGGACTGGATATTATTTTTCTTGTAAGGCTTGTCGAGTAAAACAAGATTCCAATAGTGAAATATGCCGGACACCTCCAAAATCCGTTTTTATACATTATTTTATTAAGAAACTATAATACTATTGAATTTATTCATATTATACAACGCATATTTCGGTTTAAAAATAGAGAAGTAATTGACTGAGTTATTTAACATTTCATGAAAATATACTTTTAAACATTTTATACAAATTTTATTAATCATTTAATCAATGTTATCCTAAACACAAAAAAAATTTGTAATGAGAGTTTTAGTTATTCAAAAATATTCTTTAAAATTACAAATCACTGTTAGCCTAAACACAACTTAGAATTACAACAAATGACAGCTTTACTCATGTAAAATTATTGTTTTTTCTTTTAATATGACGTTTTGTTAATGTCTTCTTTTTCACTTTGAATCTGCGTATTTAAAAAAACGTTTGCAATTTAATAAAAATCGCGTGCAATTTAAATTAAAATTAATTAAAAAATGTGTGATAATCATAACAAATTTTGCTATATTTGTGCCTTATTTACTGATATCAGTCACCGGCGTGATTTTAAAAACAATATTGGAGTGGTAGAAGTGTACAATAAAGTATTTAATCGTTCTTTTGATACTAGTCGCTGGTACGAGCCAGAATTTGTTTGTCAATATTGCTGTAATACTTAAAAAAAAAGAAAATTAAACGTTCGTTTGTTTTGCCCTTTTCTACGCTTATTATTTGGCATCATCAGCCATATCATAAACCAAATGATTGCTACTTTTATCAAACCGATGTTTTAGGTCACTGTTTTAAAACGCGCAAAAACATTAAGTACGCAAATGTTGTAACTGTTACAAAACCGATACCTGTAACTGATGATCTACCGACAACGAGCAAATCTGTCGATATAACAGAAAAAGATTTTGAACAAGAATAGTTCCTCCCATCCAGATCTACAACAACGGAGTGGCATATTTTGTCAAAAGCGGATTTCGACACGATCTTGTTCGCGATTTACACTTATCAAAGCGGCAATCTGAAGTCCTCGGGTCGCGATTAAAGCAGTGGAATTTGGTGGAAAAGATTTCGTTATAACATCTGGTAGAAAAAGTGACCGGACTTGGTTACTTGAAGAAAGTTTTAAGACTAGTTCCAATGACAGTGATCTCGTGTATTGCGTTGATGTACCGAAACTATTTTCGGCATTAAATCACAATTATAATGCAGATGATTGGCGACTTTTTTTTGATGGTTCATGTAAAAGTAAGTTTTTTTATAAAAATTTTTTACTTTATTTTTATTAATTAAAGATTTGTAATGTAATATCTAGGCTTAAAAGCTGTTTTATTGCATAACCAAAATCAATTACCTTCAGTTCCAATCGCATATGCGACGAATACAAAAGAAACTTACGAAGTAATGAAAAATATACTAATGTTTGTAAGCTATTATTATTATTATTATTATGACATGTTCTTATTTACAATTCATGAAATTCGAACTTAGTCTAATCACAAATAAATATTTTTTACAAAACTTCTCCATTCCGTTCTATTCCTAGCTATGTACCGCAACTGGTTAAATGATTTTCTAGTTTCAGCTGCAACTGTTCTCCTCCAGGTCGTTTTCGGTCTACCAACATCGCGCCGTCCTTGTGGGTTCCATTCCAAGGCAGAATGTGTTATTTCATCAATTCCTTTTCTGAGAGTGTGCCCCAGCCAACCATATTTACGTTTCTGTATTTCGTTTTTAATTGGTAGCTGTCCGGTTCTATTAAGTAAATCCTTGTTAGCTATACCACCCATAAATGGAAAGTCGTCGATGACTTAAAGGTTTAGACAATTTTATTTGGTATGCAAGGTAGTAACAAGGTGCTATCTTTGTGAATGGGATAGTCGTGCACCGAATCGTTATGATCGCGAAGTATGGCCATCTCGCGAGTCACATAGAAAAGGCAGCAAAAAGATTTTAAATGACCAATTAGTTAAAGCTGAGGACGTTATTCTGCCATGTAGAAAAATTAGTTGTAAAAACGGCGACGCTTTTTGTCATCTCAAAGCGTTGTTCCCAAAACTAAGTGAAACCAAAATAAGAGGAGGTATTAATTAATTTGTTTACATATCTAGTACGTTTTTCATCGTTTTTATCTGTTTTGATAACTTTTAGGTATTTTTATTGGACCTCAAATTCGAAAAATTATGAGAGATGCAGATTTCATTAACAAGCTAAGTTCCGTTGAAAGACGTGAATGGAATAGTTTTGTTGCGCTATGCGATAATTTTCTTGGAAATCACAGAAGCAACGACTATGTCACAGTTGTCAATGAGTTTTTAAGTGCGTATGGTGAAATGTGCTGCTTTGAAGGAAAAAATAAGATAAAAATGATTTCATAATATTGCTGAGAAACGAGAAACTGATTTAAAAAAAAAACGGTCAAGCAAACACTTTTGAGTTAAATACCCAAAAATAAAATTTGTATAAAATGTTTAAAAGTTTATTTTCATGAAAAGTTAAATAACTCAGTCAATTACTTATCTATTTTTAGTATTATTAATAGTATTATAGTTTCTTAATAAAATAATGTACAAAAACGTCACCAAAGTTGAAAAATTTTTGAAAAATCTACAATATTTGTGTTTGCTCGACAATAACACCCAAATTTCTCAGGTTTTCTTAGATAAATGATATATCATTTGAAAGATCTCAGTTTCTTCTTTCTAGTAAGAAATTGAATATCGGATCATTATCAACAAAGTTACAGGCTTATAAGTGCGCAAAGGTACAAAACCGGTTTTTAACCGTAAATGCGGATTTTGGAGGTGTCCGGCATATTTCACTATTGGAATCTTGTTTTACTCGACAAGCCCTACAAGAAAAATAATATCCGGTCCCAGGTTTTTTGGACTGTCGCACCGTGTTATTCCTCAAGGCCCATCACGTCATTTGGTTCCGTTACCAGTTCTTTAAGAGCTAATTATGCTAATGGTGACTTGTTAAGAAGGATGTGTAACGAGTTAAACAAGTTGTATACTGATATAAACCCATAATTTGTGTATACATATATTTTGTAAAATTTATTTGTATTTAATTAAGAAGTATGTAAGGATTATATTCCATAGACATAGATATATATGTCTTTGCTCTTTCAGCCAATATGTAGGCTATACTGATCGGAGTTACAGACATTAAAATTTTAAAAAATCTAAATATTTTTCCAAATTTAAAATGGTGAACTAAGGCAAAAAAAAGAAAACCAAAATTCGAAAAAAAAATCTTGAAAAATATTTTGTTAAATTTGTATCTTTGGACAAAAAAATTAAAAAGTATCGATACATTTAGTGAAACATAAGAATTGGAATTTTTATAAAACCTAAGCGTAGTTGAGTATTACGCTCGCAAAAGAGCTTCCGTTAGATTTCATTAAAGTGCAACGATATTTTGCATTTGTTCTTTTGCAAGCCTTATACTGAACTCTGCTATTGTTTTGTTCAACGCTACTACTGTATTTAGGTACTTTATTGCGGTTTAAGCAAGTATGCTTTCACTTTTCGGCCTATTTAAAAATACTGGCTAACTTCAAAGTAGTGTTACAAAGCATCACTGAAAATAATAAAGCATTCACAAATAAAAACAATGCGCAAATTTCGCCACTGTTGTGCAGTGAATACGGTTTCGAATGGACTGTATTTAGGGGTGGATTTGTGGGCTACAGCTCCAGAATATCCGCCAAGGATCCAAACACCTTGCTGATATTCCCAGAGAGAACGCCGATTCCGTTTTTCAGGTTATGGAGTGTATGGGGTGGCTGTGGGATTTTGCGAAAAATATCATCGAAGCATCCAATACAACTTGGTGATATTATAAAGACTAGAAAAAGAGGTGAAAAGGCACATATATTTAAACAAAAAGAGATCACTTCTAAACATATAAAAACACTTTGACACACTGCCAATTAAACAACGATTAGACTTTGAAAAATCTTAATCTTAAAGCAAAAACAAACTTATTTATGACGGTCAAGTTGTCAACTCCCTTTATTCACAATGAATACTAGGGATTAGAAATATGCTGCCTTCGGTTAAGACGTGAGAACAAGAAACACATGAAGAAATACATAAAGAAAAAAAAAAACCAAAAACCAATAAAATATGTATACATGTTAGTTTCAAAAATTAGCAATAGTCCAATAAATTCCAGTTGGTGTCAAAGTTATTTCCTCTTTTTTAGTGCTTTTAGCACGATCAAGATATGTAGATATCTTTATTTGGTTCGAGGGTAGCATCTGGTTTCTTCGACGGCGGACTCTTGCTTAACTTGATCGTTGTGTCTTTAATGGCGGCAGCGGCGAGTGTTATGTAAATAACAAAAATTTTCGGTGTAGATAGCTAACATTTTTAAAGAATTACAAGTCGAACACAAAAAAAAAAACAGCAAAATAGCGAGCGGGCAACCAACATATTGGCCTACTGATCAGCAAAAAATTCCAGATGTCATCGATTTTGGCTAGGTTAAAAACATCCCCATACAAACGATTCATATTGAAGCTTCATTATAATTATCTCCCGATCACACACCTATAATTGTTACTAAAAGTTACCCTAATAGAATTGTTAATATGTATTCCGCTTAGTACACCGGAGAATGTGGATCCCTCTGTTTTTAATTTTGACAGTTATCTTAAACTAGCTGTTCAACACTCCAGCATAACCCTAAAAAAATCCAAAGTAATAAAATATATTATACAGATGTTGAGCGGCTCCTGACTGAAAAAATGAGAGTTCGAAGAGAGTGGCAATTGTACAGGTCCCCTCAACTTAAGAATTTATTAAAGGAGTTCACGAAAGGCTAAGTGCACGAAAAGGCTACTGCAGTCGTAGAAAACAACTTCCCTGTAAAAATATCTTAAGGAACTTGATGCACCTCCACAATCAGATTATTCATTATGGCGTGTAGCTAGAAATCTCAATAGACCAGTTAACCACCATTAAGAAACTTAAATGGAAATGGGGCAAGAAATGGTATTGAAAAAGGAAATCCGTTTTTTATTAGTAATTTTTAAAACGTATGTACGCCAAATTTATGTCAAGATATAGCAGCCGACAGACCGCCTGTTAATGTTAGAACAGTTATTCCCCTAAGATTTGAGATAAGAGAAATCGAAAAGGCTATTTGTGATTTAAATACCAAGAATTGGAAATGGCATATAGAAATAAAATAAGTCAAATAAAACTAATAGCAATTCAAATTAATTGGCTTATTGGAAGGAATTCTGTTCTTAGTCTGGATTGCAAACTTCTACTTTGCAACTATATCTAAAAGCCAATCTGATGCTGCGGTATTCAATTATGGGGCACTACCTCAGTCCCTAATATCGAAAAAACTCAAAGCGCTAAAATAAACTTCGTCGAATAATCGCAGCTTTCCCCTAGTACGTAAAAAACAGAGTTCCGAAAAATTTATATATGATCGCTCATATTTAAACATTCATTAATTTTTTCATGAATGAGGAATTTAAAGCGTGTATTTTTTTCACAACCATGAATGAATTGTGAATTTTTCTCCAATTCATTCATGAGCGTGAGGAAAAATAAATTTTTGCCTTTCTTTAGTCATGAAGAATACGGAAACAAAAAATTTTTGTAACGCTCCTCACCAGTAATGTTGTTGTTGCTCGACAGTTTGCATGACCACAGCACGAAACGCCTTTGTGTGTATTTTGTTTTTGTTTAAGGCAACGAGCCAAAGTGTGTGTTGAATTTTTTGTAGGCAAATATTATTAGTATTGTGGTTATTTTATTGAATTGTTAATGGTTTTAAATCCAAATTTAGATATTTTTAATTAGGCTTTAGTTCATTGAATTTAACTTTTATTTATTGTTAACAGCTAAGGCACGAGCTATGTTTACATTTGTTCTTCAAGTTGTGCTGAAAAAGGTCAACAAGAAAAAAGAAAGACAAAAAACATCAAAAAACAAAAATGTACTTTGGACTTCAAGAAGAATTCTTGACAAAAAGAATTCTTGAAAAACCAGAAGTTAGGAAGAACATGTAAATCAATTAAAATAGATAATCATTCATTCAAAAAGCAAATTTCGATCTACCAAAGTGAAATACCATTTGGTTTAAGGATTGATGTTTGACTATTGACGTCGCCCGGCCTCAATAGCCGAGTGAGTAAAACGGCAAACCCCACTGACGAGATTGTGTGGTTACAATCGAAACTAGTCTGGGCAACCTGTCCGTGAACGCCTGGGTTCAAATCTCAGCGCAGTCAAGAATGAAAAATTATCAATAAAAAAAAAATTTTTTAATTGATTTCATGTTGGCAAATATTATTTTAAAAAAACTAAAAGAACTGCACATATCGTCATCTTTAATGCAAAATAATATAACATCACAGTTTTCATGAGAAGCAAAAAAAAACGGTGTAAAATGGAAACTAATTGAGATATAATAGCAATTTTAAAAATTTAGGATAAAACTGCGATAACCGATTTTTTTTTTGATGGAAAAATATTATTTTTATTGTTATGTAATGTGAGATTTTTGGATCTGAAAAAAAAAAAAATAATAAATTTCTCAGGTTCGCCGCTCGATGGACTTGGCACACTGATGTCAGGGCTGTAACTCGCCGGGAATGAGGGGTTCGTGTCCATCTTATTACTCACACTATCAAAAAAAATTCGTGCCAAAATAAGATCTCAGATACGACGAAACAAATTAAACACGTAACACTGAACACGACATGTATAGCAAAGGTACCCTATGATAATAGGACCGACATTTGATGATAGAAACTTCATCCATTAGATGACACTGCCCTTAAACGACTCGAGTCCCTGAGACTAGATGAATGTGTCTGGTACAGGTTGCCCTCCCCTTATGACATGTTTCAGCCATCCATGACATTACTTGTTGCCCGATTTCAACCATAATGTTGAGGTTATGTCCCAAATATTAACCTACCGCCGTTTCATTTTACACCTGCTACATTTCAACCAATAATTAAAGTCTTACCACATACATATTTTTGTTTTAAGATTATAAGTGTTATTTATTAATACAGTTGACGATATGTTTAATAGCCATAATTATTAGAGATTATCATCTTAATGTAACTACCAGAGTTCCGAAACGCTCGCTCATTCATGAGCGAGCGTGAAAATTTAAAAAATTTTCTGGAAATTCATCCTCATGAGGGTGAGGAAAAAAACTATTTTGATTTTCCTCGCTCATGAGGAGTGAGCAAAAACAAAAAATTCATATGTGATTTTACAGATATGAAAAATTTGAAAAAATTCACGTTAAAATTCTTCACAAGGAAGAAAAATGCGATTTTCCCAACGATTTCCAGCGGGAAAATCAAGTAGTAAAGAGGCCTTATAGAAGGCCTTTTTGCAGACATAAGATCTCCTAGCCGCATTCCAACTTTGTTACCAATTAGCAAGGTGTGTCATTGGAGACCAACACCTTGCACTTTTGCATATATATTAAACTCTTCTGGAAGGGGTTCTAAAAAGATTTAAGAATAAAGCTTTATCCAAGTTTAATTGTTGTGGATAATAATACGAAGTGAGTAAATTAATAACTAAACTGCAACACGTTCTAACATAATTACTAATAAAACGATTGCGACAGGCCTTATCTTACACCCAATTTTCACGATGATTTTTTCCCCTATTTTAAAATCATGTCTTTTTTTGTTTGATAGTGAGCGGGATAGAGAAGTAAGCAGGGTAGAAAAAAAGACATGAATCGTATTTCTGTGTTTCTTTTTTGACATTCCTCTTTGCACTTATTTGTGTTTTTTAATTTCTGTTTTATTCTTATTTCAAAATGACATGTGCTTATTAAAATATAGAAATATTAAAAATTTTAATTAAAAAAAATTCAAAATATATCAAAATTATGTGGAATAACGAAATTTTAAATATTGTTACGAATAAGAAACTAAGAAAAAATTAGCTCTAACTGCAAAGAAAAGAAACATGGTGAAAATGTAACAAGTTTTTGGAAGTTTCTTTAAAAAAGAAATACAAAAAAGACATGTCTTTTAAATCATCGTGAAAATCGGGTGTTAGAATAGAAAATTTGAATTTGTAAAATATTAAATAAAAACCCTTCTAAAAGACCTTTTCAAAAAAAGGCAGAGTGGAATAAGTAAAAGTTTACTAAAAATTCAATTGTAAACATTCTTAAAGGCCTAAAAAGTGATTCGCTTGCAATTTTCCCCGCCGGGCAGCACGTTTAGTCTGTGTGTATTTTCAGTGTTTAAAAATGCTTGACTATTTTTAATGTTTTTGTAATTGCTTAACTTAACTTAAGAAAAAGAACACAGTAAAAGCAAAAAGCAAAAGCAAACGCAGAAAAAGTGAGAGTAAATAATTTATTTATTCTCACCATGTTTATGTTCTCAGCTTAAAAAGCCAGCCAAGCAACCACTTGAAAAAAAAAATTGCTGTTGCTGTAAGTAATAAGTTTTTGTTTATTTTTTTTTTTGCTTTGGCTTAACTGTAAATTGATGTGCTTAAATTCAGCGAGTATTAACTTCTTTGCTGTTTTTGACTTCATTGCTGTTGCTTGCTGTTGCAGGCGTTAGTTTCCTAGAATATATACATAATTACATAACACAAAATAAACAAATTAGTTTAAAAAAACGTGTAGTTTCATTTACGTATGTATGTACCTATTTATTAAAAAAAAAAAACGCAAAATACCAAAAAAATTCGAAACAAATTCGACAGCAACAGCAAAGAAGTTAACTTGCTGACTTTAAGCGCATCAAAAGCAAAAAAAAAAACAATCAAAAACTTAATACTTACAGCAACAGAAAATTTGTTTTCTTAAGTGGCTTCTTTGCTGACAGATTAAGCAGAGTACATGCACATAGCGAGTTTAAACAAATTATTTACTCTCTTTGTTTTGCTTTTGCTTTTTTGCTTTTGCTGACTCGTAATCAAAGAGTTAAGTAAACACTTAGACACACAGTTTTTTAATTTGCTGCAAAAAATGTAAACAAAGCAAAAATGTGCGACTGTTGCTATTTTAAAGCAAGCAATTTAAACACTGTGTATTTTTTTTGTAAAATTATTTCTTGACTGGTGAACCAAAATGTGTGTGTTGTTTTTTATTTTTGTAGGGAAATATTATTGAAAAAAAAATAAGAGAACTGCACATATCGTCATCTTAAATGCAGAATATTTAGTCAATTCACAAGGTATCCTAACATGTCATATTGTCAAAATGTCCTAATATTTCACAATGGTTTAAAAATATTGTTGTACGGCTCAGCCGCTCAGCGCTGGACTTTTCTGATTAATTACGACAGCACAATAAACACAGCAAGCAACGTTCTATTTATTTAAGACACTTTTTGTTAACAAACCAACAACAATATTTTTAAACCATTGTGAAATATTAGGACATTTTGACAATATGACATGTTAGGATACCTTGTGAATTGACTAATTGTAACATCAAATTTCATAAGTTTACATGAGAAGCAAAAAACGTTGTAAAATTGAAATTATATGAGATATTAGAGTAATATTAAATATTTAGAATAAAAATGCGATAACCAGTTTTTTTTTGATAAAAAAATATTATTTTTACTGTTATTTATTTAGTTATGTGTGTTGCGTTATTTTAATTTCTAATTCTCTGAAACAAAACGACGAATCATCAACGAAAGTATGGTAATATTAAGTTAAACAATCATTTAAAACATTAAATAATTAAATATTTCTGTTAAGTTACAGGTATAATAGAATATAAAGATAATATACATGGTTATAAATGTAATACTGCGTTTAAACAATAGATTTAAATATAGTTAAATGCACATATAAAAATGATAGTCACACAATTAATATGCAGCATCATTAGGAATGCGTTGACATGGTGAAATAAGTTTGCTTTTCTGATGCAGTGCAGTCAGTACTGCATTTGAGAACGTAGAGATGTTATATTATTAGAGATATTATTATGACATATTATTTATAGTTTTTTATTTCTAATTAGAAGTGGATTAAACTAAAAAAAAGTACTTCATTAAATTTAAATTAATTTTAAAAATCCAACTTTTCCATTATAACTAACGTGTATTTTGATGTCCTTATAATGAATTTTCTCAATTGAATTTTTCTTTACAATAAACAAGTTTTGTAAAAAATTTGACTCATATACATATATGCATATTTGTCTCCATATAAGGAATTATTTCGAAAAAACTTCTGCAAGAAGTAAATTTTAAGTAGTTAATTTCTGAAAAATTTAAATAAGAAGAATGAAAGAGTTTTTCAATTAAAAGTAGTATTGATAGCAGCCCGCGTATTCAGTGAAAGAAAATGTTGTATAAAGAAGCACTTATCCTAAAAAAAATACTATTAGTATTTAATAACACAAAATTTAGCTAAACAATTTATATTCCAGCACTTTATAAGAAATGCTATTATTCTAAAGATGTAGAAGACAAGTAATTTATTATTTAAAACCAAAGGCTTTATAACAGTCTTTTTGTGGATATTGATGAAGGACGACTTGGAAGAATGCAATCCTAACAAAAAAACAAGATTATTTTAAATAAACTTGGAAAAAATATTTCTATTCTACTATAAACTTTCTATATTAATAATGAAGATATATTCTGATCCAATAGCAACAGATTCATTATAGGGAAATTCGACTGTATTAACATTTATTAAAAACTATATATGTACACTAGCTTAACCCGGTGCGCTTCGCTACACTGGCATCCTATGGGAGGTATTTCCCCCCCTGCGCCTACCCGCTTTATTTTTATTTTCAAAAGTGTAGTATACCATAAGAGTGACTTTTAGAAAGTTTGAACATTCTCACTATTACAGTTCTTAAGATATGCGATGTTAAACATTGGCGTCCTATGGGGTATTCCTATACCCCCGCTGCTATTTTATTTCAATTCCGGGGCTCAGAAGATTCTACTACAAAAAGTTCAGCAAAATGCGTGCAGCGGCTCTTAAGATATGCGATAATTAATATTGGCATCCTATGGGGGGTACCAATTCCCCTGCCCCTATCGAAAAAATAAGTAGCCTATTTTATTTTTAGGGCTCACGTGATGTTACTGTAAAAATTTCAGGAAAATCGGTTCAGTATAATATTGCCATCCTATGGGGGGTACCAATTCCCCTGCCCCTATCGAAAAAATAAGTAGCCTATTTTATTTTTAGGGCTCACGTGATGTAACTGTAAAAATTTCAGGAAAATCGGTTCATTATAATATTGGCATCCTATGGGGGGTACCAATTCCCCTGCCCCTATCGAAAAAATAAGTAGCCTATTTTATTTTTAGGGCTCACGTGATGTTACTGTAAAAATTTCAGGAAAATCGGTTCAGTATAATATTGGCATCCTATGGGGGGTACCAATTCCCCTGCCCCTATCGAAAAAATAAGTAGCCTATTTTATTTTTAGGGCTCACGTGATGTTACTGTAAAAATTTCAGGAAAATCGGTTCAGTAGTTTCGGAGTCTATAGAGTCTATAAAGCGACAAGCATACAAACATACAAACATACAAACACACATAATTTCATTTTTATATATATAGATATATAAACTCATAAGGTTGGAAAACGAAATAAATGATGGAAAAATCATATCATAAAAATAATGGCAGTCTGCTAGAAGCAAAAACTAAGGACCTGCAGATGGTACTATTTATTCTTGGAAATTCATAGCGTATGGGAGTGCAATGGGTTTAGCTGTGAAATTTCTAACAGTCCAATGTAGAAGAAGCAAATAGTCATACTTAATATAGGTTTTTCAATACATATATATATATATATATGGATTCGGTTGATAATTATTTTACAGCACTGTTTTTCTTTTTTCTTATGCAATAATGTGCAGTTTGATCACTTATTCCACTAACACGTTCAGAGTATGAAACAGAATACCCATTTTTGACGTAAAAAAAATCAATGTGTTCGTAATAATATATCAAGTACTCTGCTAATTTTTTTTTAATTAAGATTATTCATTATGTTTTTTAAGGAAATTATTTACTTAATGATAAGCCATTTTTGATTTTGTTAATAGCTTGGATATTTTTTAAGGTGGAAGTTTAAAATTTTTTTTAAATATTTAACGTGAATCGTAATCAACAAAAAGTCTATTTTAAAATTTTCAATGATAGATTGCTTTGCATTTTAGCAAACGATATTTATACTGTTGTAAAAAATTCTTTGATGCTTTAAAAAGGGTCGGTCCTTTTCTTAAGCAGACATAAAGGCAAAACTTATTGAAAAAAAAAACTCCATGAGCAAGTATAGAAACCTGGGCGCTGTTTCTCAAAACTACAAATTACAAATCTACAAGTAAAATACATTTGAACAAAAACCAAAGTTGTAAAATTGTTGCTTTTTTAACGTGAATGAAGTGATTTTATGGTCCCATGCAGATATATTATAGGGAAGTTCGATTGTACCTGCTGTCACATTTGCTTTTACACATAATTTTTAGCAAAACAAGCCTTTTTTACTTTAATTTCAAATATTTGTTACCTACTTAAGAAAAATGTTATCAACGAACAACCGTTTTGGTTGGTAAAACCAAAACTGTATTACAACAACAACACGTATTGAGTACTTGGAATTTTTTTTCAATGAGTTTTGCCTTTATGTCTGCTTAAGAAAAAAACGTTCCCTTTTAAAAGCATCAAAGTATTTTTTACAACAGTATAAATATCGTTTGCTAAAATGCAAAGCAATCTATCATTGAAAATTTTGAAATAGACTGTTTATTGATTACGATTCACGTTAAATATTTAAAAAAAAATTTAAACTTCCACCTTAAAAAATATCCAAGCTATTAACAAAATCAAAAATGGCTTATCATTAAGTAAATAATTTCCTTAAAAAACATAATGAATAATCTTAATTAAAAAAAAATTAGCAGAGTATTTGATATATTTTTACGAACACATTCATTTTTTTTACGTCAAAAATGGGTATTCTGTTTCATACTCTGAACGTGTTAGTGGAATAAGTGATCAAACTGCACATTATTGCATAAGCAAAAAGAAAAACAGTGCTGTAAAATTAATATAAACCGAATCCATATATATATATATATATATATATGTATTGAAAAACCTATATTAAGTATGACTATTAGCTTCTTCTACATTGGACTGTTAGAAATTTCACAGCTAAACCCATTGCACTCCCATACGCCAAGAATTTCCAAGAATAAATAGTACCATCTGCAGGTCCTTAGTTTTTGCTTCTAGCAGACTGCCATTATTTTTATGATATGATTTTTCCATCATTTATTTCGTTTTCCAACCTTATGAGCTTATATATGTACATATATAGTTTTTAATAAATGTTAATACAGTCGAATTTCCCTATAATGAATCTGTTGCTATTGGATCAGAATATATCGTCATTATTAATATAGAAAGTTTATAATACGATAGAAATATTTTTTCCAAGTTTATTTAAAATAATCTGGTATTTTTGTTAGGATTGCATTCTTCCAAGTCGTCCTTCATCAATATCCTCAAAAAGACTGTTATAAAGCCTTTGGTTTTAAATAATAAATTACTTGTCTTCCACATCTTTAGAATAATAGCATTTCTTATAAAGTGCTGGAATATAAATTGTTTAGCTAAATTTTGTGTTATTAAATACTAATAGTATTTTTTTTAGGATAAGTGCTTCTTTATACAACATTTTCTTTCACTGAATACGCGGGCTGCTATCAATACTACTTTTAATTGAAAAACTCTTTCATTCTTCTTATTTAAATTTTTCAGAAATTAACTAATTAAAATTTACTTGTTGCAGAAGTTTTTTCGAAGTAATTCCTTATATGGAGACAAATATGTATATATGTATATGAGTAAAATTTTTTACAAAACTTGTTTATTGTAAAGAAAAATTCCATTGAGAAAATTCTTTATAAAGAGATCAAAATACACGTTATAATGGAAAAGTTGGATTTTTAAAATCAATTTATATTTAAATTTAATGAAGTACATTTAGTTTAATCCACTTCTAATTAGAAATAAAAAACTATAAATAATATGTCATAATTATATCTCTAATAATATAACATCTCTACGTTCTCAAGTGCAGTTAGGGTTGCCAGTTTTTAAATCAGAGAAATCAGTTCATAAGAAAAAAAAAATCAGTACAATTGCATAAAAAACAGTACATTTACTTTTTTAATATAAAATTGAATATTAATAACATAAAAAGTTATAATCTTTTTTAAAACAAAACTTGAATTCATTCTATAATTTGAACAGTGACAAAATTTAATTAATAAAACCGAATTTTTTCCAAACAATAACTCAATTCCGTATATATTTTTAAGCGGGAATACAAAGTGAATAATAAAAAAATCTAAAACACAAGTTACGGTCACACCTAGCAAATATTTGAGGAAAAAAACTTGACTAACATGTGAACTTAAATTGTATTTCCTTTATTCTATTATATTTTTTGAATATAGGTCACATAAAATTAAAGAAAAATTACATAAAAGCATTTCTTTGCTATATCTACTAGCATAAATAATTTCATTTTGCAATTAAAAGGTCATGCTGAATGTCTTTTATTTTGCGGAAACAGCCAATGTCTAATTTAATCGAGAACAGCTTCAAAAGAGTTTTGAGCCAATTTTACTTAGAACTCTTCTATAAAAACCTAAAATTTAAATTTTCTCTAAAATTAATTATTTGACATTGGCCTTTTTAGCACCAAGCTTTAGATATAAGGACAACAATGTTAAAAAACAAATTCAACACTTGAAATGACGAAGCTTGTTATGTATTTATCTTAAAAATAATTTTAAAGTGATTTACAACTAATATCCTTTAATAATTTTAATTATTGCAAAGGGCACAATCGTTTTTTAGACGATCTTATACTAAAGATTTTTATAAATAATATATTTTCATATGTATGGACATAAATATTTACAGTGTTACAAGTAAAAAATATTTATGGCCTTTCCACAATTTATTTCCTGTCATCAAGAAATTGTAAAACTCATTACAACAACAACCAAAGTTTGTCTTTGTCTGCAACTTACTTTCTAGGTTTTATATTAGGAGCCCGTTTCTTTCTTTTCTCCACTTTTAAAACTAAAGATTCGTTCTGTAAAATCGTTTGAATGTGGAATGAAAGAAATAAAATTACACATTTCCTCAAATTCGTAAACGCACCACCGTTTAGAAACACTTTCCATTTTTCTTCTACTGTCATCTTTTTTCGTACTGACGCGGCAAAAATCTTTATTGTTATGAACTCATCGATAAGAACATCTATAGTAATATTTGTATCACAATTTGACAACATGACAAACTATATACTGAGCCCAGTTAATATATAATAACAGTACAAAAACAGTACATTAATGACAGAATCAGTACATTTGCGTACTGATTTGCTTGTAATGCATAAATCAGTACTTTAAACAAAAAACAGTATATGTACTGATAAAAACAGTACGAATGCAGTACTGCCTGCACTGCATCAGAAAAGAAAACTTATTTCACCATGTCAACGCAATCCTAATGATGCTGCATATTAATTGTGTGATTATCATTTTTATATGTGCATTTAACCATATTTTTATTTATTGTTTAAACGCAGTATTGCATTTATAACCATTTCCATTATCTTTATATTCTATTATACCTGTAACTTAACAGAAATATAATTATTTAATGTTTTAAATGATTGTTTAACTTAATATTACCATACTTTCGTTGATGATTCGTCGTTTTGTTTCAGAAAATTACAAATTAAAATAACGTAACACACATAACTAAATAAGTAACAGTAAAAATAATATTTTTTTATCAATAAAAACTGGTAATCGCATTTTTATTCTAAATATTTAATATTACTCTAATATCTCATATAATTTCCATTTTACAAAGTTTTATGCTTCTCCTGAAAACTGTGATGTTATATTACTCTGCATTTAAGATGACGATATGTGCAGTTCTTTTAGTTTTTTTTTTTTTTAAATAATATTTGCCTACAAAAAATTCAACACACACTTTGGCTCGTTGCCTTTAACAAAAACAAAATACACACAAAGACATTTCGTGCTGTGGTCATGCAAACTGTCGAGCAACAACAACATTACTGGTGAGGAGCGTTAAGAAAATTTTTTGTTTCCTCATTTATCATGACTGAGGAAAGGCAAAACTTTATTTTTCCTCACGCTCATGAATGAATTGGCAACAAAATTCACAATTCATTCATGGTTGTGAAAAAAATTAAACTTTTTAAATTCCTCATTCATGAAAAAATTCATGAATGGTTAAATATGAGCGATCATATATGAATTTTTCGGAACTCTGGTAACTACAATTAAGGCGAGATCACTAATAGTATCTAGAAACTATAATGTTAAAATTATATAAATGATTAGAATCTAATAGTATACATATAATAAGCAAAAGAAATAATAGTATTTAATAATATGGGGTAATAAAAATAAGATTCAAAATTTGTCTTGAATTAAGATTGAAAATAATTATATAAGAAAAAATATCAGTAAGGAAAATTTTATAAATAATCAAAGAAAAACTTTCTTTTAATTTGTCCATTTCGCATATGTTTAATTTGATTATTTATGTATTAAGCTTTTTAAATGTTATTAGTTTGACATTTATTTTGTTATTTAGTTATATATTTACTGCCGTATTCATAAAAAATAAAATAGATTTCAAACGTATTTTAAAACTATATTTCCATACAAACTTTTCTTAAAACAGATTTCATATCTATTTTAGTTTTTTATGAATACGGCAGTTATTGTTTATATTTATTGTTTATTTATTTATATACATATATTTACGCGATTATTTATTATATTTTTTTATTTATTAGTTAAATATTTATTTATTATATTTATTTAATTATTTATTTATTTAGTTATTTACTATATTTATTTATTTAACTATTTATTTATTTAGTTATTTATTATATTTATTTATTTAACTATTTATTTATTTAACTATTTATTTATTTAGTTATTTATTCTATTTATTTATTTAATAATTTATTACATTTATTTATTTAATTACTCATTACATTTATTTATTTATTATTTGAGTTTAATATTTAAAATTCCGGATTCAAGATAAAAATTCTTTTCGTTTAAACTATTGATCTTATTAAATACTATTGTAGTGTGTTTGTCAAACCACATCACACTTACCTAAAAATAATAATCACAATTACCTAAAAATAATATGTAGCATGTTTATCGTAACACAACAAACACAACAACAAAGTTCTTTATGAAAATTATTGTAAACTAAAACCACTTGGCACACTTTTAGTGAGACCACCCAAACGACAATGTTTGAATACAAGCTAAAGGCATTGCTTTCAAGGAATTCGTCAATGCAAGCGAATTTACTAAACACATGGCATTCGAAATATTATGAGAGATAATGTTTCAAAACACAATGTGTAAATGAAAAGTAAGAAAATAAGGCAATGCACTTGAAATAGTTCAAAGAGTAATAAGTCCAGTAAAAAAAGATTGAATGAATAATGAAATAGAAATTGAGAGTAAAATATTGAGTGGAAATTGGGTTAAAATACTGACCAATCAAAATGGAATGTTTTAACTGAATAAATCTCATCATAGGTTAGGAAGAGTAGAATAGAACGTAGAATTAAGAATTGTAAATAGTATAAATAAGAAAGATTTTTAAATAAAAATTCAGAATACTTTTGGAAATCAAACTTGTTCTCACCTTCTAGCCGGGCACCTTAAACAGTGCTCAGAAGAAGTAAAACGTGCTGTGGCTAAGCATAGCATCATAAACAACTTAGCAAAACACACTTTTCTTTTCTTTGTACTATTATATAATTAGGTAATTCATCATTAACTAATTTTTGTCATTTATTTTTATTTTATTTTATTTTCACCTTCAATGTTACAAAACCTTACTTAAGTGAAAATGAAAAAAACAAAATTTCTACTTTAAAATCAAATTGTAATTTTTCCTTTAGCATTTCATTCATTGTTACTTTAAGTTCTAATTTTAATTCGATTCTAATTTTCCTACTTTATAATAAAATTATGATTTCCAATTTTAATTTTATTAAAGTTGTGTAATAATTTTAAACTTAATCAGTATTTTTCGTTTTCCTTTAAATTTCGAATTTAGTTTTCTTTATTTATTAAATTTAAATTATATTATAATTTTTCTTTAATATCATAATTTTTTTTTTAATATTAAATCAAAATTAAAATTCCTATTTTTTGTCTAACTCAAACTTTAATTCCAATTTAAATCAAATTATAATTTCCTTTAATTTTGAATGAAATAACAAGTTTTTAAATTTCAATCAAATTCTTTCAATCAATTTAAAACAGGTCATGATTTTAAGAATTTCCTAATTTTTGAATATTTAGATCAAATCATAAGTTTAATGAGAAACAAACTATGATTTCGAAATTTAAATCAGAAAGGGTTTTCAGTTCCCTTTCTTTATTTTTATTACTCCGAAAATAATCTGATTAATTCTAAATCAACTTATAATAGTTTTTATCCTAAACTAAAAATTCCTATTTAATCATATTTAAATTTCTAATTTTACTTTAAATTATGACACTTATTTGTAATGACCCGTATGTACAGTTTTTCTTTTGTTGTTGTTTTTTTTATTATTTTTAACTTATTTAATATCTTTTCTTATTTTATTGATTTTATTTTATTTTATATTTACTCAGGTTACTAAATTAAAGTTATCAAATAATATACCTTAAGTAAAATAAAAAGGATACTTATTTAAATATTAAGCCATAGAGATTTATTTTTTTTTTCATACGAAAAGGTTAATCAACAACTTAACCCAAGTAAGTACTCAAAAACTAAGGCCCCTATTACGGTTTACAACTCAAGCCAGTTGAGTTGTAATTAAAACAACTGGCTGTGATGAGTTGTAATATTTTGATGTTTTTGTTCGCCGCAATATAGCAAAGTTGTAAACCATAATACAAAAATTAAGAAATTACAACTCAACTGAGTTAAGTTGTAAGCCGTAATAGGTGCCTAATATTTAAATAAATATGTTTGATAGGAAAGATAATTAATTTATTAAGTGCTAAGATCTAATATGTTAAAGGAGTACAAAAATTGTACGATTTGAAAATAGTGCTATAATCTAAAATAAAATACTATAAAATGTTCGGTGGTATGAAATATTTTGTCAGATACAAGAAATTTTATTTATACGAACAAAAAGTTAAATGATATTAAATATTTTGTGATTTAAAATATTTTGAAATGGTATACAACTTTTTGTCATAGTTTACCATACGTAGATTTTGGCAACAATATGCAAATTATGTCGGATCTACTTTATTCCAATTTTTTCCATTACCCTTATTTTCAATTATCAATCCTAAATTTCTTTTCAAAGGGTTGAATAAGTTAAGATTTTGTTTAATTATTGTAATTGAATTAAAAAAATATGATCTATGTTATTCCGCTTTTTTTGCTATTTAATTAACCACAATTGTAAGGGTTGTTACAACTGACTTGCAGAATAGAAATAAAAAATTTTTAACGGTTAACTAACTTTTGTTTTAGGACCTTTTCCTTCCCGAATTCAGGTACAGATTTGGTATTTTCTATCTTTAATTATTTTTAAGTATTTAAATGCGTTCCGTTTTTAAGGATTTTCCTTCACTTAGTAATAAGGTTTTTCCTTTTTCTTTTCTTTTGCTATTTATAACACAGCCGACCGCCTTTTTCTTAAAGAAAGTCTAATCTACGTTTACCTGGCGACACCGACTCATTCAGTTTTTTTTTCTGCCGCAATCGGCCGTTAAATAGGGTTCCAAGCTGCTTCGAAAAGAGTTTTTGAAGCAGCATCCAATGGTATATAAAACTTTACCACTTGCGACCTACTAATTGAGATATTTAAATAAATACATATTTTCGTTTCGGGGTTTCATAGAAATTCTACGTATGTATAAGTAATGTTCTGCTTTTTAAATTGAATCTGTTTTAAAATAATGTTAGTGTATTTGCTTTTTGTAATAATTCACATAAAACGCGAAAATCGCAATATTTTTTATCTTTTTTTCATATATAAGCAATATGGGTATCAAATTTTTTTCATTTTTCAATTCATCAAAATGTGAAAAATAAAATAAAAAATATAAACTTAATAAAAAAATACGTAGAATTTGTATGAAAACCCGAAACGAAAATATGTATTTATTTAAATATCTCAATTAGTAGGTCGCAAGTGGTAAAGTTTTATATACCATTGGATGCTGCTTCAAAAACTCTTTTCGAAGCAGCTTGGAACCCTATTTAACGGCCGATTGCGGCAGAAAAAAAAACTGAATGAGTCGGTGTCGCCAGGTAAACGTAGATTAGACTTTTCGATGATACCAAATTTTATTTATGTCGTCTTGGAGCAAAGTACAAAAAAATTCGAAAAACTGAAAAAAAGACCTTTTTTAAAAATGGTCCAGCTCAAGGATGGTCAACGCTAGAAACAAAATATTTTGGGAATCATCATAAAACATATAAAGCTTTATTTTCAGAGGGGTAACTAAAACACCTTTTTCGGCTCCATACAACTTGAGTCGGTCTAACATACATGTATGCATATTTGTCTCCATATAAGGAATTATTTAAAAAAAAAACTTCTGTAGCACATACTTACAACGCTATACACGGAGCAAGAAGTAAATTTTAATTAGTTAATTTCTGAAAAATTTAAATAAGAAGAATGAAAGAGTTTTTCAATTAAGAGTAGTATTGATAGCAGCCCCCGTATTCAGTGAACGAAAATGTTGTTAAAAGAAGCAATTGTCCTAAAAAAAAATTAATATTAGTATTTAATAAAGCCGTAAAAGGATTAACACAAAATATAGCTAAACAATTTATATTCCAGAACTTTATAAAAAATGCCATTATTCTTAAGATGTAGAAAAAAAATAATTTATTATTTAACACAAAAGGCTTTATAACAGTCTTTTTGAGGATATTGATGAAGCACCACTTGGAAGAATGTAATCATAACAAAAATACCAGATTATTTTAAATAAACGTGGGAAAAATATTTCTATTGTATTATAAAAATTCTATATCAATAATGGAGAAATATTCTGGTCCAAAAGTAACAGATACATTATAGGGAAATTCGACTGTATTAAAATTTATTAAAAAGTATATATGTTATAATATTAACTCATAAGGTTGGAAACGAAACAAATGATGGAAAACTCATATCATAAAAATAATGGCAGTCTGCTGGAAGCAAAAAACTAAGGACCTGCAGATGGCACTATTTATTCTTGGAAATTCTTGGCGTATGGGAGTGCAATGGGTTAAGCTGTGAAATTTCTAGCAGTCCAATGTAGAAGAAGCTGATAGTCATACTTAATATAGGTTTTGCAATACATATACTTATATATAGGGATTCGGTTTGTATTAATTTTACAGCACTGTTTTTCTTTTTGCTTACGCAATAATTTGCAGTTTGATCACTTATTCCACTAACACGTTCAGAGTATGAAACAGAATACCAATTTTTGACGTAAAAAAAATTAATGTGTTCGTTAAAAATTTCAAATACTCTGCTAATTTTTTTTTAATTAAGATGTTGTTATTTTAAAACAATTTTGGTTTTACCAACCAAAGCGGTGGGTTTTTTCGTTGATGAAATTTTACTTAAGTAGCTAACAAATAATTGAAATTAAAGTAAAAAAGGCTTGTTTTGCTAAAATTATGTGTAAAAAAACCTTTATTCGTAAAAGCAAATGTGACAGTAGGTACAGTCGAACGTCCCTATAATAAATATGCATGGGACCATAAAATCACTTCATTGTACAGAAACTTAATTATAAAAATATTATATATTTTCCGTTTTATATTAAAATAATTAGGTGGGGAATGTAAGAAAGAAAAATTCACTGTTTATTGTTGTGGCTTTGTTGAAGCTTTGATATTGTTACAACTAAGACCTGAGTGTTTAAATTCTTATTCACTTTATGGTCTTACTTGTATAATATTTTTAGCTTTTCTAAAGTATTTGGAAAAAGTTTCCTGACGAGCTGGCCTAAGCAACCAGCGAAATGCTCATAGAAACTAGCTTTCCCACAACAATAAATTTCAGTGTTTTTAATCATAAATAAAGATTGGGAATTTAAGCACATCATTAATAAATGAATTAATTAATAATTAGGTGTTTTACTTTGGATTACGCTCTTTAATGTGCGGCGACTATCCATTTTAACATTGCTTCTCAAAATCCCCAAAAAGGCAGGATTGGAGCCTTTTGTGTTTAGTGCTTAACTGCTTGCTCTCTACATTTGCTTTTACGAATAAAGGTTGTTTACACATAATTTTTAGCACAACAAGCCTTTTTACTTTAATTTTGTACCTAATCTTTTATTTCTTTTTACAAATATAATCTGTCCTGGTAAATATGTTTTTAATTCTTGTCTATTTTTGTTGTGAAATTGTACGTCTTTTTGCTGTTTCTTGTTCAGTTTTTCCAAATTATCGCGTCTTGTCTTTTCTACGTCGTCGGGTGTAAAATTTAATATCGTCCGAAAAATAGATCAACCGGTTTCTTCTTAGTAACTGAATGTATGCTATGGTTGTATTCTGAGACTACTCTTTCTAGTAATTCCTCGAAATCTCTATGTCCTCCGTTTTCTTTAATGCATCGCATTATTTCTGTGATGGTTGAGTGGAACCTATCAATCTGACCGTTGGCCTGACTGCTATATGGGGGTGTCGTGTATACGCTTATTCTTAATTCAGCTTCCATCATAAATTTAATTGAAGTTGAATTCAATGATGGTTCATTATCTATTATTATGAATTTAGGTACGCCAAAACTAAATAATATTTCTCTAAGGGGTTTTCTAATGTCTGCTATTGATCTGCTTTTTAGCATTTCCGTCTGAGCATATTTCGTAAATTTATCAATGGCCGTTAGTATTACTTTTCCTTCTGTAAAAAATAGATATATATGGACAATGTGACCGGGGTATGTTGGCAATGGTGTTTCACCTAATTACGGTTGATTAGGATGTCGGTCGTATTTATTCTCTTTGCACGTAATACAATTATCAACTATAGTTCTGATTTTACTTAGCATTCCTGGAAAAAAATCTGTTTCTAAAATTTGGGATTTTTTTTCTACTGCGTTTCTATAGGCACGCATGTGGGTTTCTAAAATAATATTTTCCTGATCCTGTTCGTTAGTAATGTCGTTGACTAGTTTTTGCGTATAACGAGCTTTGTAGTTACTAAAATGTTGAGGGTAAATATTTTGGATAATACCCATTATCCATTCTTCTGAATGAATGCCATTAATTACCGATGGGTTGATGTATCTCTTCAAATGTGTTAAGAGGATTTGTTCATTTTATTCTGGTTCCTCAATTATATGTCTATGGATTGTGGGAAACAATATTTTAAATTGATATGATGAAGTTTGAGACTGCTTAAAAAATATTTGATTTTTGAATACGTTAATTGGAACTTCGGCACATGGTATTAGGTCATGTGTTGAGCTTTCGGTACTATGAGCTGTGGATGTAAGTGAATTGATTTGAGCAGGTATTCTTGATAGAGCATCTGCAACCACATTAGAATGTCCTGGTTTATATTTCAATTCGTAATTGTACTCCTCTAGGATTGATTTACATCTTTTCATTTTGGAGTTAGTATTTTTAGAGATTAGCGCATATGTGAGCGGCTGATGGTGGGTGTATATTTTAATTTTTTTCGAGCCGTAGAAATAATTTCTAAGGGAGTTTAGTGACCATATGATGGCTAGCATTTCTTATTCATTTACCGCATAGTTTTCCTCAGTTTTATTTAGAGTTCTGGAAATAAATGTTATTGGCCTATCGTCTTGCGATAGTACCGCACCTATCGCATAATCAGAAGCATCTGGAGTAAGCTCAAAATCTCTTTTAAAGTTTGGATGTGAAAGTATAACATCTCTGGATAATAAAATAGTTTTAATTTTATTGAAGGATTCTAGAGCTTCTTTCTCTCGATGCATTTTTGGAAATATTTCCATGTTCACCCCTCAGGATTGTAGTAAGTGGTTTGGCAAATTTTGCGTAATCCATGATAAACCTTCGATAGTAACCTGCCATTCCGAGGAAGGATCGAAGTTCTTTGAGGTTTCTAGGCGGGGTCATCTTAGCAATCGCCTCTACTTTTTTTACATTTGTTTTAATTTTAATAATATACTCTAAAAACTCTACTTCTCCTTTTAAAAATGCACATTTATCCATTTGTACTTTCATGTTGGCATTCTCTAGAGTCTTGAACACTACTTCTAAATTGTGTAGATGTTCTTCCTCATTTTTCCAAATATAATGACGTCATCGATATATATATAACATTTTTTGCCTGTGTGTTGACGAAGAATGTCTTCTAAGGCTCTCTGAAATGTTGACGGTGCATTCGTCAATCCGAATGGTAGACGTAGGAATTCATATTTCCCATTGTTTACGGAAAATGCAGTTTTCTCTATGTATGACTCACGAAGAGGTATTTGATGAAAACCGCTTTTCAGGTCTATGACTGTGAAAAGTTTATTTTCACCGAGGTTTGAGAGTACTTCATTTGTTTCAGGGATGGGATATCGGTCTGGTATAGTAACCGAATTGAGTTTTCGGTAATCTATTACCATGCGATATTTTTTTTCACCAGAATTATCAGTTTTTTTTATCGACAATCCAGACGGGTGAATTTTGATTATATCTCTTTATCCCATTGGCAAGAAGCTCTTCGACCTGGCGTTCGACTTCTCCCTTTAATGCCATTGGGTATGGATAAGGTTTGGAATAGATTGGGGTATCTGTGGTTGTACGGATTTCACCTTTTACTAGAGTTGTAAATGTTAACCTTTCGTCTGGTGTTCGGGCATTTTTCTATAATTTTTTGTAACTTTTTTTGATGTTCCTGTTTTAGATGGGGTAATCTTACTTCTACTGTGTTTACTTCCTGAGATAATCTTTGTTTTTAAGGGATTTTTATTTCTGGCGATATAATTAAAATATTTTTGTCGGTATGAATAGTAGCTCCTAAGTCTCTTAAAGTGTCGTTGCCTATTATTCCATGAAACGAAGAAAGTGTGGGGAGGATGTAAAATTTGATCTTTGGACTTTGTGGTCCGAAAATGTTTATATATGTATGGTGAGTTATTTCTATATCTCCTGCAACTAAACTAACCTTGAAGGATTTATGTTTTGGTATCGGATTAACAACGCGAGTTGATTGTACATAATTTTTGTTGGAACCTGTGTCAATTAGAAAGTCTACTTTGTCTCCGCATTTAGTATTGTATTCAAAACAAGGAAGCGAAGACGTCGCTATTCTAAAAAATTTATATTGTCATATTCTGAAGGATTATCGTTGCTTGATGCAAAATTATTTTCAAAAGCTATTTCGGGAAATATTCCATTTGGGTCTTCATCAACTGGTATCGGGTCCTTAATTTCCTCGTTAAAATATTCGTAATTGGTCTCATCCGGATATGTTGTATCCAGATGGAAGTTACATTGAATCTTATGGGGTGGATGTGAGTTTTGACTATTAAATGGGCGTTTGAAATTTTGTGGTGGCCCTTTGGGGCGACCGTTGTGTCTAAATTGGCTTGAGCTATCGATCTCCATTGGTACTGGTCGTGGAGGGGGATTAGTTGGATTATTGAACGTAGGAAAATTTGGTCTTGTTCCTCTATTGTAAATGGGTTGGTTAAAATTGGATCTATTGAAGTTAGTTTGGTTATTGTTGAATCGACTAGGTCGTATCATTTGGTTTGGTGGGAAAGCGTTAGGTCGATTAAAGGGCTGATTATATTGTCCATGGATACCATGGAAACGTTGAGGTGCAGGTGGCATATGAGTCAATTCAGGATAAAAGTATTTTCCCTTAAAATTTGTACCCGGCCGTAGCGGCTTTTTTTGGGCTGTGCCTACATTATGATTATTTATACCCTGAGCGTAATTTAAACGGAAGGTCATATTGTCTTGCTTTTGGCATAAATGCAATGCCTGAGGAAGTGTAGACGGTTCACGAATACTTAGTAGTCGAGGTAAATCACCGTTAAGATCGCGGATAAAAGTGTCTACCACGTTTTCCCTATACGAATTGGTCGCTACTTTGTCCAGAATGAGTGACAAGTGTTGGTATACCATTTGGTAGAAAGTCGATATATCCCTATTATTTCTGTATAAATATTAATTTACTAATAAGGAAATATGAATTGAAATTGATTATGTTTATAAAATTTCGTATTATTTAAATTAGATTCTTCTTTAAATTTATTTTTCCTTTATGCTTAAAGGTTAATTTAATGAATTAATTATGTTTTGCACATGATTTTCTTTCTCACTCACAAAAAATATAAATTTTATTTGATTAGGCTTAAAAAATTTAAATTTTTACTATTTTTATATTTTCCTTTTTGTCCGCGAAGAGAAAAACAAATTTTTTTATTATGTTTTCAATTATTTAGAAACTCGTAATTTTAACAACACCTACTTTACATTTTAATTCCTACTTTACAAAAATTTTATCTTTTTTGAATATTTTAAAATAATAAATTTCTTACTTACAATACTATTAATCTTAAACTTATCATGACCAATGTTGGGGCTCTGGTTTGATGATCGATGATTGGAGTTTCCCTTTTCTTGTAGTACTTGGGTCCCTTATCGATACTTAACGCCAGTCCTCCATGTAGCAACCGTTGTTTTTTTTTTTTTTTTGTTGTTTGTTGTTATCACGAAGCCTTTTTTTCCACTCTATTCCTCGTTTAACATTTGCAAATCCTTTCAGGATTTTGCTTTTGCACACACAAAGCTTTACTTTTTATTTTCGAGCTGTTCAACATTCGCGAATCCTCACTTTTTATTTTCAGGATATGTTTTTATTTTTGTACACACAGAACTTTACTTTTTTTATTTTCAAGCGGTTTAACATTCGCGAATCCTTACTTTTTATTTTCAGGATATGTTTTTTATTTTGAACACACGGAGCTTTACTTTTTTTTTTATTTTCAAGCCGTTTACCCTTGCGCACTACACATTGGTCCCCCCTCGGGCGCCAATTAAATTATTTAGTTTTATTTTTTTAAAAAAAATATTTCTTTGAGCTAATGCTCTTTATTTGTTGAATTCAAAACTAGAACTAACTTTACAATAATCAAACACATAATTATAAATACACCTTTTATACAATTGCTTGCGAAATATTTATAACACTCTGTCAGCATAATTCGTTGTTGTGGGAAAAAGTTATGCGCGTGTCTTGGTCATCAAAATGGATTTAAATAAATGATGTGTTAACTTACATATCGTTTGGTAAAATGCAAAGCAATGTATCATTGAAAATTTTGAAATATACTTTTTTATTGATTACGATTCACGTTAAATATTTTAAAAAACTTTTAAACTTCCATCTTAAAAAATATCCAAGCTATTAATAAAATCAAAAATGGCTTATCATTAAGTATATAATTTCCTTAAACAACATAATGAATAATCTTATAGTGCATTTACACCTACGCCATAAACAGGTTATAAGTTGTTTATGACGATAAACTAGTTTGAGAAACTTGTTTATCCATACAAATTATAAACACGTTTGTAACTTGCTTTTGAGATAAACTAGTTACAAACAACCAGTTTTTGTTAATGCAACTCTGTTTTTTCAAATTTTGTTCTGGCAATGCTAGTGATATTTGACATTTCCTCAAAAATAAAAAAAATAATGTGAAAAAAAATTTACTTTTATCTGTAAAAAAAGCCAAAACAATAGTAAGAAAAATAAAATAAACAAAGAAAATGTTTAAAAAAATTCTAAATTTATAAGAAATGATAGTTTTTTTACATATTTTCTTTTAGATGGACAACGGAAATAAAAGGTTTGTTTATATGTTCGTATGTATGTGCATCAAGGTTTTTTTTTATTATTGGGGCTAAGAACTTGTCAAAGATAAACATCTTAACTGTCAAAAATGCTGATGTAAACGGTATAGTTTATGAAAGTAGTTTACGATCATAAACTAGTTTCAAAATTACAAGTGTAAATGCACTATTAATTAAAAAAAAATTAGCAGAGTATTTGGTATTTTTTTACGAACACATTAATTTTTTTTACGTCAAAAATTGGTATTCTGTTTCATACTCTGAACGTGTTAGTGGAATAAGTGATCAAACTGCAAATTATTGCGTAAGCAAAAAGAAAAACAGTGCTGTAAAATTAATACAAACCGAATCCCTATATATAAGTATATGTATTGCAAAACCTATATTAAGTATGACTATCAGCTTCTTCTACATTGGACTGCTAGAAATTTCACAGCTTAACCCATTGCACTCCCATACGCCAAGAATTTCCAAGAATAAATAGTGCCATCTGCAGGTCCTTAGTTTTTTGCTTCCAGCAGACTGCCATTATTTTTATGATATGAGTTTTCCATCATTTGTTTCGTTTCCAACCTTATGAGTTAATATTATAACATATATACTTTTTAATAAATTTTAATACAGTCGAATTTCCCTATAATGTATCTGTTACTTTTGGACCAGAATATTTCTCTATTATAGATATAGAATTTTTATAATACAATAGAAATATTTTTCCCACGTTTATTTAAAATAATCTGGTATTTTTGTTATGATTACATTCTTCCAAGTGGTGCTTCATCAATATCCTCAAAAAGACTGTTATAAAGCCTTTTGTGTTAAATAATAAATTATTTTTTTTCTACATCTTAAGAATAATGGCATTTTTTATAAAGTTCTGGAATATAAATTGTTTAGCTATATTTTGTGTTAATCCTTTTACGGCTTTATTAAATACTAATATTAATTTTTTTTTAGGACAATTGCTTCTTTTAACAACATTTTCGTTCACTGAATACGGGGGCTGCTATCAATACTACTCTTAATTGAAAAACTCTTTCATTCTTCTTATTTAAATTTTTCAGAAATTAACTAATTAAAATTTACTTCTTGCTCCGTGTATAGCGTTGTAAGTATGGGCTACAGAAGTTTTTTTTTTAAATAATTCCTTATATGGAGACAAATATGCATACATGTATGTATATGAGTCAAATTTTTGTTTACAAAACTTGTTTATTGTAAAGAAAAATTTAATTGAGTAAATTCATTATAAGGAGATCAAAATACTCGTTATTTATAATGGAAAAGTTGGCTTTTTAAAATCCATTTATAGTTAAATTTAATAAAGTACATTTTTTAGTTTAATCCACTTCTAATTAGAAATAAAAACTATAAATAAAATGTCATAATAATATCTCTAATAATATAACATCTCTACGTTCTCAAATGCAGTACTGCCTGCGCTGAATCAGAAAATCCAACTTGTTTCACCATGTCAACGCAAACCTAAAGATGCTTCATATTAATTGTGTGATTATCATTCTGGAAATCGAAAACGCAAAATGCAAGAATTTAAAAGTCGTTTTTTAAATAAGATATTTGTAGTAGAAGATATAGAAAAATGCAAAACAAGTATTTCTCTATTAAACAGAATTCTATAAGAAAATTAAAAAAAATTGGATTAATAGTGTATATAAAAGAACTTAAAAATTCTTGGATTTTCGATTTCCAGAACACCCCTGCATATTTAAATTTTTAGAATTTGTTTTTGTTTTAATTGTAGATTTCTATGCGAACGTTAACGTGTGATATCGTGGGATTGACTATTATTGTTTAAACGCAGTATTGCATTTATAACCATATGCATTATCTTTATATTCTATTATACCTGTAATTTAACAGAAATATTTAATTTTTTAATATTTCAAATGATGATACGTCGTTTTGTTTCAGAGAATAAAAAATTAAAATAACGTAACACACATAACTAAATAAATAACAATAAGAATGATATTTTTTCATGAAAAATATATCGGTTCTCGCATTTTTATTCTAAATATTTAATATTACTCTAATATCTCATATAATTTTCATTTTACAATTTGAAGTTACAATATTATGTATTTAAGATGACGATATGTGCAGTCCTATTTGGATTTTTTTTCAATAATATTTGCCTACAAAAAAACAACACATACATTTTGGTTCACCAGTCAAGATCTTCTTTGAAAAGGTCTTTTAGAAAAGTTCTTATTAAATACATATTTTACAAATTCAAATTTTTCTATTCTAAGATAAAGCAAGGTGTTGGTCTCCAATGACACACCTTGCTAATTGGTAATAAAGTTGGAATGCGGCTGGGAGATCTTATGTCTTCAAAAAGGCCATTTATAAGGCCTCTTTACTACTTGATTTTCCCGCTGGAAATGGTTGGGCAAATCGCATTTTTTTTCCTTGTGAAGAATTTTAACGTGAATTTTTTCAAATTTTTCATATTTGAAAATTCACATATGAATTTTTTTTTTGCTCAATCCTCATGAGTAAGGAAATTCAAAATATTTTATTCCTCAGCCTCATGAGGATGAATTTGCAGAAAAATTTTTAAATTTTAACGCTCGCTCATGAATGAAGAATGAGCGAGCGTTTCGGTACTCTGGTAAAAAACTCAAATATTCATAAGGATCTCAATGTGCTATTAGTTAAAACTATAATTTCAAAACATGCAGTTAAATATTTAAAAATACTGGAACTGCATCCGAATTCACTAGCTCGGAATATTGTAAATCATGGTAGCCACACTCGCTTAAGGAGAAGAGATACTGCAGTACTTATCCGATTAAAAGAGTGCTAAGCTCCTACAAATGTGAACAGAAACCGTGAAGCGAAACACTTACGTCCCGTACTGGCAGGACGTAAAATAACGTATTAGTATCAGGTTTGATTAATTGATTAATAATTGTTAGTTTATATTCAATATACATATGAAGATTCCATAAATAAAAGAGTCATAATCATAGCTTTATCATCGCATACACTGCTCTGCAACTAATTATAGTTCTCAAAAGTGTGATAGTCCACCAAAAATGGCAAAAGTCTGAACGGTCCACCCCACAACCAATGCCAAGAGTAAAGAAACCCAAACCTGCTGCAGATAAGTAGTTAGAAACCATTCTCACGTTGTTGATATTTATCAACGTGGGGGAGTTGGCTAAGTTTTAAGGCTACTAAATTAAATTTGCCTTTATTTTTATTGTTTACGTTAGGAATTTCTGTTTGAAATATCAACTACGATAGTGTTAAAACTTGCAATTAAACAAAAATCAATGTTTTCCATAATGTTCCATAAACGTATAAAAGCAAGAGAATATGAAAAAACATCGAGTTTTTTTTTTACTAATAAAGAGACGAATTCAAACGTGTTTCAACAACACAAATATTTCCTAAATTCATCTATTAAATACGGTTAGAACCTATGAAATTCAACATTGTTTGGAAGACCTCAGTTCGAAGTTGGATGAAAACTTGGTTGCTTTTCTAGATCTTCTAGACTATAGTAAAGCATTTGATACGGTAGATCGTACAATTTTAGTAAAAAAGCTTCAAAAACTATTTTATTTTTCAAGTTCACTGAATGTTAAAAGAGCAGTTCCTCAAGGTTGTGCACTGGTGCCTCTCTTATTCTGTATGTACATTAATAACCTACCTGATATTTTGACTGACAGCAAAGTCCATATGTACACTGATGACGTGCAGCTCTACATGAGTACCCGTATCGAAAATATAAGTTCTTGTGTAAACACTATAAATAGTCAATTAAACAAAATTGACAGCTGGGCTAATGCTAATAGGCTGTCCATCAACCCATTCAAATCTAAATGTATTTTGATTTCGAAGTCTTATAGAGACTTTGAAGCACCGGAAGTAAACATCAAAGGAAATAAAATAGTGTATGTAAAAACAGCTGTGAACCTAGGAATTGTCTTTAATGCAGAGATAGGCAAATGGCTGCCCATGGGCGCTTTGTTATTCTCTTATTTACACGTACTTAAGCACACGTACAGAAGAAAAAAATGAAAACAATTCGGTCTCGCATGAGCAGTCGCACAGGTATGTTGTGTAACGCTTGTTGCTTGAACAGCGTTGCCAAATGTTATTTTTTTTTTTGTTAAAAAAAAGTTTTTTTTTTCTATTAAAAAAAAGTTTTTTCTTATAGTTCTTTGTTTAAAAAATAAGTTTTTTTTGTAAATTTTTTTTGTTTTTCTGTTAAAAAAAAAGTTCTTTGTTTAAAGAATGAGTATTTTTTAAATAAGTTCTTTGTTTAAAAAATGAGTTTTATTGTAAATTGTTCAGTTTTACTTAACAATTTTTTTCTTTAAATTTTAGTGTTATATTTCTTACGACATTTTTACATTTTAAAGGCTTGATCGAACTGCATTATAATCAAATATCAAGTAAAATTTAAACACATAATGGTAACACAAAAGAAGAACTTAACTTATTCAAAACTTTTGATTACTTCATCTATGTCAAACTTGTAGGGACAACATTACGCATGAGGTCTTCGACATGTTCATCTGTGAGACGATTTCGGTGTTTATTTTTTATAAACTTCAATAAAGAAAATGAAGATTCACATATAAAGGTTGATCCAAACATCGAATACATCTTTAGAATTTAATTTCTTGTTTTTGGATATATGTTTTCATTGATATTTTTCCAGAAGTTTATTCCACTTTCTAGAGGTAAAGATAAATCAACTTGCATTTTTTTAAGTTCTTCTTTTATGTCACCATTATGTTTTTAATGTTACACAGTAACGGATTATTATGAATTTCGATCATATTTTCAAGTCTTTGAAAGTCAAAAAATCGATTATTATAATTATTAAGCATACAATCTAAGACATCTACATACTCATTAAATTTGTTTATATTAGGAGATTTGTTAAAAACTTCGAAAGTTCTAGTTAAACTTGATAAATTTTTATTGTTATTAAAATTTCTATTTTTTTATAAATGTCTGAACAGCAAAAAATAGTTCAAAAATAGTTTTTTAATTTCCTTGCAACTGAAGGTTCAATTGATTAAAAAATTCCGTAATGTCTGTCAAAAATGCGAAATCTAGTAAAAAATCGGCATCTGTCAAATAAGCAAGTAATTCCCGATTATCATTGGTTATATTACTTTGAAAAAAAGCAATCACCTCTTCGCGAAGACTAAAAAGCCTTTGAAGGCAGCGTCCTTTGCTAAGCCATCGAACTTCGGTGTATAATAGCAAATCGCCATACTCAGAATTTAACTCATCAAGAAATCCTTTACATTTTCTGTGGTTCAAAGCATTATGACCTCCACGAATTTTGTTTATGATTTTAATTAAAATTTGCATCGCATTCGATATATGTATTCAAGTGTTTCGTAAAAAGTGCTTGCTAATGGATAATGCAGTGAAAAGCATATATATCCAAATTATTTTGCAATAATAAACCAACAAACCCATCTTTTTTTCCTGCCATTACATTTGCACCATTGGTGCATACAGAACAAAACTTGCTTCTGGCAGCAAAAGAAAAAACTTCTTCATTGACAACATCAAAAATAGTTTTCCCTTTAACATGGCCATGTAACGGAATCAGTGCCAACATTTCTTCATTAATATTAAAGTTTTTGTCTACCGTGTTAACGCATAAAATCAGCTGTGCTGTGTCACTGATATCTGTACATTCGTCTAAGCAAATAGAAAAGTACTCGCAATTTAGAATTTTATTTTTAATATTTGAATAAATAAATGCACTTATATTTTCAGTTCGGCGAATAATTGTGCGAGGGGACATGGGTACCTCATTTATAATTTTTTGCATTTCTTCTGCTTTGATACCAAAACATCCCAAAACTTCATTACATAACTCGTTGAAAAATGTGCCATCCTCTAAAGCACGGCAATGCCTAGCAAGAGCGGCAGCAACGACAAAAGCAGCTTTCTTTTTCGAGTAACGTTCTGCATCTCCTTCAGCCCTATATTCTTCACTATCTAATAAAATGTTCTCATAAAATGGCTTCTTTAACTCTACAATTAAAGTTTCTTTTTCATCATCAGATAGATTTTGATATTCGCTATGACAAAGAGTAAAATGCCTATTCAAATAATAATTTCGTGTGCGTGGTAAGCTTTGCTGACATATCAAACATTCAACTTTACCAAAAAAAATTTCGGCACAAAAAAAGTTATTAAACATTTCTTCATCAGAAATTTTGTAAGTGTGCATGCAATAACAACGTCAATACAAATTGTTTATGTACAAAAAAAGCATCAACACAACCTCTTGGTATACACAATTGTGCATAGAAATGGATTTCCCTGGTCTATTTATTCAAAAATAAAATAAATTACATGGGAATTATAACGTGAAAAAGTTATTTTAGTAAAAAGTTAGGGTAAACATAGTGGTAAGTAAAATATAAAGGGTATTCACGTTGTTGGGTTACTCATACTTCAAACATCTGTGCATACATTTTAATTCTAGCTAATGGTATATCATAACTTTTTACAAAATACCAAATGTGCACCTGAGTTTGCCTGCAAAAATTTATAAAGTCATTATAACAGGTCAAAGTTACGTTAAATAAATACCATAAATTAGTAAGGTTAACTCTTTGGACTCGGTCATATAATTGTAGCATCAAAAAGTAAGCAATAAAAATAGTGGCAAACAATAAAGTTTCATTAATACATCAATAAAACACATCTTTTTACCCAAAAATTTTACCTGCTGTCACATTTGCTTTTATGTGTATAGGTTTACACATAAATTGTAGGAAAACAAGACTTTTTTAACTTGTTTTTTAAATATTTTTATATACTTAAGAAAAGTGTTTTCAAAGAAAAAAAAACCCACCGACGCGATTGGTACAGAAACAAAAATATTTTTACAAGCGCAAAATACCAACAAATTCTTGTGGCTATTTTTTTCTTAATAATTTCTGCATTTAGGTACGTCTTTTTAACGAAAGAAAAAGAGACCCTTTTACAGGCATCAAAGAATTTTATTCACAAACAAAACACATATCGTTAGCTTAAATGCAAAACAATGTAGATATTATTTGAAAATTTGAAATTTTTGTTGATTAGGATTCACGTTACATATGTATTTTTTATATAATTTTAAGTTATTTACAAAATTAAAAATGACGTATCATCAAATAAATATATAATTTTTTTAACAGCATAATGTAAAATCACACTCAATAAAAAAATTAGCAGAGTTTTTAATTCTTTTTATAAGAACACATTAATATTTTTTAACACCAAAACTGGGTAATCTGTTTTATAACTATTACCACGGTGTTAGTGGAATTAGTGATCGGATAATAAATTATAATAATAATTTTTAGTATTGCATAAGAAAAAATACAAAAGTGCTGTAAAATTATAAGAACCGAATCCATATACGTATGTAAAATAAAACCTATAATAAATGTGACTATCAGCTTCTTCAACATAGGAGTGTTAGACATTTTGAAATTTTTTATCTGAAATATTAAAAGATGCTTTTCAATCTCAAATAATTACCATTTTACAAAGTTTTTTGCTTTGCATGTAAACTTATGAAATATTACATTATTCTACATTTAAGTCTTTAAATTTAAACTCTAAATAAAAATTGCACGCAAGGCATTGGATGTTACCAAAAGCATTTTTGACCGCACAATATTTTTTGAGTGTTAGCTGAAACAAAATAAAATAGCATCCGCTAGACATGTACACTTGTCGAAGTCACATCGACGACTGAATTGAAGAGTATAAAAATATGTGTTAGTAGTGGGGTACACAATTGTGCAAAGAAATGGAAATCCCTACTTTAATGTTTGACTAACCTGGTCAAACCATATTAATGTCGTTGTGGGTAGAGTTCATAGTATGATTCGCATCTTGTGGAAAGTCATAGATTCAACACCATTTTCCATACGTATGCAACTTGCAAAAACATATCTTATCCCTGTCCTATTATGCGGTTGTGAAATTTTTTCAAACTGTGACTGACGATCAGCTATGGGCACCACTACACTGAAAGCTTTGCATGTGTGGCATTGTATTGGTTTGCATTTGTTGGTTTTTGTACATTTGTACGCTTTGTTTTTTTCTCATTTAATGACATCCGACACACGTCTGCTTCGTTCGAAATTTTCAGCTAGACTAATCATAATTTCGTTTCTCTGCTTCGCTCATCAATTTTGTGTATGTACACATCGTTCGCTCTTTTTGCATTTTCATTTTGCATTTGCCCATAGCTGCTGACGATCAACGAAAACTCAACTAAGCTTATAACAATATTGCGATATACATATGTATTTCTGAAAGGACGTCGTGACCACATTTCAATCTACTCGTATCAAATACTTCAAATTAAGTTTGAAAACCTCTTGAAACTTAAATGCCTTATATTTTTACATAAGATTATTACCTCTAAGCAGCCTATATATTTGGTCAGTAGGATTCAATTTTCTAGATCTAACCGTGGAAGGAAGATAATTCAACAAATATATAAAAGTCTTTTGTCACATCGACAATTTTTAATTTACACTGAATTATATATGTATAACGCTTAGGCAATGCGTTTAAAAATGATTTATACACATTTTAAGTAATATTTCAGTTTTGCTATTTATTATCACTTACTATCCACTTTGATGTAGTTTTCTATTTCACTGTTTTTTTAATGTACTTTTATTATTTAAATATTATTTCTTTTTAAATAAATCTAATAATACATACTGTGATTATAAGTTTAATTTAATTCGCTAGCACTTTCTTTAATAAGATAATTATAAATGTCCTTTTAAAAATAGTTATTCAGCATTTTTATTTTTTCATATTCAACTGTACAATATATGTATACCAACGATCAGTGCTGCCACTAACTACTAATGCAGTTTTTACAACCAAAAGTTTTTAAATAGTTACCAAATGTGAAAAAATATAACCAAATTACAGAGCCTTTTGTTAATTGAGAAAAACGTAAAAATTTATTTTAAGTTGCATTTTAAGACAAAAGTTATTTGCACTTAATATGAAAATATTAATTACAAATTAAGAAAGCAAAACAAGAAATATAATCCTTGTACATATTAAAAAATTAGGAAAACTTAAATTAAAGCGTTTTATTTATTTGAGACCTTTTTCATGAAAAATATTTTTATTTTGTAAGAGATTTGTTCTGTTTTCACAACACAAGTGAGTGAACGTGTAGTAAAATTTATATGAAAAGCACTGTTTTTTGAATTTTTTTCATATAAATTTTACTACACGTTCAATTACTTGTGTTGTGAAAACAGCACATTAAACCCCTCAAATTTGCATACAAAATTCAGTACATTGTAAGTTAATAAATTGAATTTTTTTGAATATGTATTTTACAATTAACGAAATTTGTACTTCGCAGTTATAAATAACAAAAAATGAAAATATTAAATTATTTTCCGCTTTTTAAGTGTCAGTGGCTGGGTTGTGAAATGTGGCGATTTTTAAATTCTTTTGGCGATGAACAATTACGTTTGGCGATATGACGATTGACTTGGTGAAATTGGAAACTGTTGGCGATATGCAATGCCTTTCTTGTGAATTTAGATATATCTAAAATATTATTAAAATTGGTATAACTTATTTCTCTTGTTTGTAAATTGTATGCTGAAATTATAATTGTTACTATTACTGTTTCAAAATTTTTCTGTTTGAAATATATTGTGAATCAAATTGTTATATTATAACGAATATAAACAAATTCGATTTCAGAACGTTAATGAGGAAAATGTATATGACTGACAGCCTATGTGTATATCAATATACATATTAAAATATACTACTGGAAATAGTGCAAATTTAGAACATTTTCCTTATATTCAAGGTTTTAAAAACACCAAATCTACTTTTGTGTACTTTTTAAGTCATTTTCTGAAATCGATTCCGCGTGATAAGTATATACACTTTCTACTTTAAGTACCTTATCTTTACTACTCTTAAAATCAGAAAAACTACGCTTATTTAGAAAAAATTAATTGAAAATCTCCATCGATAAACTTCATTTGATTTCAATTTCAGAACATAATAAAAAATCACATTTGGCAATTTTTTTCTTAGCAAAAATCCTAAAAAAATATCTGGAAGCTGTTTCGAAAGGAATTTTTGTTTTCGATAAAGTATAAATAAAACTTCCGTTTATTTGAATCAAATAATGAGACAATCATAGTGCAAAGTACACAAGGCGTAAATAATATCCTCGAAGGCGTAAATAATATCCTTCGAATCGATATACGCAACAACCCCCCATATAAATAAAAAGTTTAAAAATTTAAAAAATCTAAATTGCAAGTGTATCAAGAAAAACATATTCATACGTATTTTATATGTTAGAAAAAAAGTAACCAAAATGAAAAAAATATTCACATCTTCACATTGAGAAAAAAATAACCAATTTTGGTTAGAAATAACCAAAAACGGCAGCTCTGCCAACGATCATCACGCTATGCCCACAGGGGCCGAGAACTTTTCGGGATTTTCACACACACAATACCAGTGTGGCCAATTTGATATTTTTGCAGCTAAATTTAGCATTAAATATTTATATATAGCTGCAAAATTTTTATTTAGCACTTGGCATTTTATTTAGCATTTTTTGGAAAATGTTTTTGCTTTTCTTAGCATTATTTATTTTAAAAATTTGGATGATAGGCTTTGTTGATTTTACTAAAAAAATTTTATAAATTATAATAAATTGTGACTAGAAATAGTTGTATCCAAAACGAAATTTCGTATGAATATGGATAATTTTTATGTTTAGAAACCTATCTTTTTAAAAAAATTGAATATTCAGAGAATATTAAAAATACCCTTATCATGTCGAATGTAAATTTTATTTTCCCGATATAAAAGTACAAGGAAATTTTATTGGTATTTAGATAAAATATAAATTTTGCATTTATCAGAGGTTTGCAGGCCACCTAAATTTAAAATTTAGTCTCAACCACCTGTGCTGCATATTTTTATGTGTGCTTTCCCAAAAATCTAGCCACTTTACCAAAATCTAGCCACTTGCTTAAATACAGGGTGTCCGCCGGGATGGTGTACTACTTTGTTGTGCCGCCATTTTGGTAAACATTAATCTTGACAGTTCATATTTGGCAGTCGTAAAGTAGACACGTGGCAAATTTATTAAGGAAAAATTTCCGATAAGCCAACGTGTTTAAATCGTTAAAACATTTTAGCAAAATCAATCATCGATTACTTTGACGATGAGAAAGTTACGTGAAATTTTTGGGAGAAACAACGTGCAAACGCACTATTTATCGTGTAGTGAATGATTTCGAAGAAAGTGGGTCTGTAGGTAATAGGCCCAAGCATGGACCACAACGTACTACAAGATCGGCTACAAACATTACTGCTGCTCAAGAAAATGTTCAGAACAATCCATCAGCCTCAATTCGACGCCGTGCTCAGGAGCTTGGTCTTCAAAGAACAACTTTGGCTACAATTTTGCACAAGGATTTGCATTTGTTTCCATTTAAGATTCAGTTGACACAAGAGCTTCGTCCATAATACCATTTACGCCATTTACAAACAAAGTAGTAAACCGGCGGACACCCTGTATAACAATTTATTTCAATTTCATTACAAAACTAGTGACTAAAATGTATTTAGTTTCGAATAAAATTTTATACTGGTAATACATTTTTAACAAAAACCTCTAAAAATTTGAGCATTATCTTGGCATTTTTTTTTAAAATAATTTTTAGCATTTTTTGGCATGTCTAATGGCAGATTTAGCTGTAAAATTTTTTTAGACCTGGCCGCACTGCACAACACGAATGTTAACGAAGCTCACTTCAAAGATTGTAAAAAACTATAATTTCCAGTGTGACCAGATCTAAAAAAATTTTACAGCTAAATCTGGCATTTAACATGGCCAAAAACTGCTAAAAATTATTTTTAAAAATGCTAAAAATAATGCTAAATTGTTTTAAAGACTTTTGCTTAAATTTATTACAAGTATGATATTTTATTCTAAACTAAATACATTTTACTGACGGATATTAGATTTTGGTAAAGCATGTGATACACATAAATATGAAACACAGGTAGTTGAGATTAAATTTTAAATTTAGGGGCCCAGACCCCTGATACATGTTAAATTTAAACGATTTATTTCTATTATATACACATTTTGCAGATCATTTAATTTGTTAAAGTTTAAGAAAAGTTGAAGCTTTTATTATTATTTTTTCAGCAATTTTTTTTTTCACAAGCTTACACTATTGAATTTTTATTTTAATACGAAACAAAATTTCTCTTGTACTTTTATATCGTAAATCAAAGGGCAAAATATATTTACAATCAATATAATAAGGGCATTTCTAATATTCCCTGAATATTCTATTTTGTTTTAACAAGACAGGTAAGATGTTTCTTAACATAAGAAAATTTAAGTAAAATCATTAAAACTATTCGTCCAAATTTTTTAAATAAATAATGCTAAAAAAAGCTAAAAACATTTTCTTAAAATGCTAAAGTGCTAAATGAAAATATTCCAGCTTAATAAAAAATTGTAATGCTATATTTAGCTGCAAAAATGCCAAAATGGCCACACTGATAATTTCATTCAGTTGTATGCGAGCTTTCAAACAAGCAAGTCGCCGTCGATTTTGTTGTTTAAAAACAATACACATAGTTAATATCTCAACTGAGTAATTTTATTTTTCTCTTTCAGAATTTCAAATATTTTAAGTACACTTTGAATATTTTTCTACATTTTTATGTGCTTATTTTAATGTGGAAAATAGAGTGGAGAAAAAGTTTTAATTTTCATCTAAAATTTTTAATAAAGCTGAAAGCCTTGTATACAATCAGAAATTAAAAAAAAAATATGCGCAAAAAAAATACAAAAAAAATGTTTTTTACAAATGTATGTAGGAACTTTTTTCAGTGCACCCAAGATACACTCACCACTACACACACATTTTTAACTGCCTCTCTTTGTGATTACCTTTGATATAATAGGAGAGCTCATTTACTTTACTAGCAGAAACTTGCAAATATAGAGTAAGTAGCAATTTAAAGAAACCTCTCAAAAATACTAAAAAGTAAATGAACACTTTGCCAGCCAACATTTGCAAGGTAAAGTAGTGACGAATATACGATAATATTTGAGTACCCATTAATTATTCTAAGACTAGGGAAAATTTTATACATTACGGTAAAAATAATGTGATTTTATTAATTTATATTTGTTTATGTTGAATAAAATGAATCATGGATTGGATTTATTTTTTATTTAGGAGGTGAAAGAAGAATTCGGGTTTTCATCAATTCCCGCTTGTCCGCGGATACATTCCATAAGTCATTATACCATTATGCACAAAGCAATGACCTATACTTGCTCGGCAATACCTACGCAGTGCGTTTGAGTGACGAATTTAACATGGGGATGACATTGGAAGTATACAATCGCCACCTTCTCGCTTACATTCAGTTGACGAAAATAGTGACGAATATTCATCATAGTTTTCATTCACAAAAATACTATGATGAAAAGAACACTGAAGCCGGAGTTAAATAATGAACGGTTTCGTTAACGTTGGATAATGAACTACTTCGTAAATGCTCAGTAATGATATATTAAAAATGTCTTTAATGGTTTATGGTTTTATATAATATTGTATTTTTTTAATTCACAGCGTTTACAGTCTTTTAAATCTTATAAAACTAACATTAAAAATAGAACAAAAACTTTAATTCACATAAAAACAACAAAAAAACAATATCATAAAGCTAACTATAAAAAACAAAAGAAAAGTTAAATTTATAGGAAAACAAAAAAAAAATCACATTAATTCACATCAACAGTTAACAAACAAAAAGCTAAAATTTATAAGTCATTCTTTCTCTCAGCTTTCCTCTCCAGCGACATGTTTTTGAATATGCGCCTCTTCTGCATTTGAATTGCTTTTCGGATGTGTTCATCCGCTGGTCCAACACTGTTAATATTGGTCATTGAGACCGCTTCTGAAATGGTTAAAAATTTATTTTCAATTTACATTCAGTCAAAATATTAAGTGTTCTTCACCTGAAAGTACTGAAAAAAATGTTTTATGTTCTTTAAAACTCTTCTTCCCTTGAACACCATCGACGTTATAGGCCATAATGACATCGTCACCCAAAATACGTCTTAAATTTTTTTGAACACCGGCAGGTTCAAGTATGCACCTCATTGCTTTAAGAAAAACTAAACAAACGCTATTTTAACAATTTTCGAATTCACACTTGTTGATCAAAACACATAATAATTGTTATTCTGAGTTTTGTTTTTTTTTTTCAACCATCGAATGACGCTTTGTTATGAAATGAAGACTCGCCGAACACATCACTGAGGTTAGCGTTTAGCGACAAGCACAAATAATTGGTAGTGTTTGACTTAGGAAATACATATGTTGCCAGCCAGACGCTGACGCCTCGGTTGTGCTTAGGCTAGAAAACTATTGTACACATTTTTCTTTTCAACTTAATAGAATATGACAGAAAAAAAATTTTGCTCGCTTGCTTATATGCGATCAATGAATTCATATAAGATATTGGTACACCAAGTAGGTACTGGCAATTGTGAGTGACGAATTTATTACAGAAAAAACGTCAATAGCAGTTTTGCCGAACAAGCGGGTTATAAAAGATAAAAAAACCCTCTGTTAACAATAAAAGTATTTATAAAGCAAAACAAAATATTTAATTTAATAATCTATGTATAACCTATGTATATACATAGTGTAATAAAGTGGTTTCACTTTATTAAAGGGTTTTCGAGTTTTCAATAAATATTGATTATCTGCTTTTATATTGGTTATTTCTGGTTCGAATAAGGCAGAAAAGTCGCCAGTATTCGCCCTCAGATTTGCTAGTCACAGTAGTCCACAAAGGTCTTCCTGCGTCTTAGCAATTTTTATTTATTTATTTAATAAAACAAATCAATAAATTTTTATTTTAAACCGTTCTTTATTCTTTGACTGTCGCTATAAGAATGAATAAAATAAGATATTACAAGAGCTTACTTGATTTTTGTCAAATTACAATAGTCGTCTAGTATAGAGTATAAAAATTATTATAAAAACAAATTATTACAATTATGATGAGAGCGAGAGCAAGTGATAATGTTTAATCTCTTTTAGTGATGTGCATTAATGTTGATTATTGATTGATACTCTTTTATGATTACATTCTAAGGGTGTCCAATACAAAATAAAAATGAATCATATAATTATACATAAAATTATTATTGAAACTAAAACAATCATAATACATAAAGGAAAATAATCAAATTTAATAAAAATAAACTTAAATAAAAATAACAGCTTCAGTTAAAGCCGGATACAAATCTGGCTGCTACAACCTCCCCCTCTGGTGGATTAATCGTCCCGATAATGCAACCAGGATTTAAATTTCTTGGACATTCCTTGAGCCGCAATGATCTTCTTAGGGAAATGGGATGATTACTGTTGTTTTGCTTTTTATTTTGTTTTTGTTGTTGTATAGTTTGGTTGTTCAATTGTTGAGTTGTTTGGTTGTTCAATTGTTGAGTTGTTTGGTTGTTCAATTGTCGAGTTGTTTGGTTGTTCAATTGTTGAGTTGTTTGGCTGTTCAATTGTTGTGTTGCTTGGTTGTTCAATTGTTGAGTTGCTTGGTTGTTCAACTGTTGAATTGTTTGATTATTCAATTGTTGAGTTGTTTGGTTGTTGTGTTCATTACTGTTCGGTCGACCTCGTTTACGAATTGGATATATTGGAGTTTTGGAATCGCCCTCGTATGGAGATAAATCAGATGTATGTACTGTTGCTAGTGGTGTATTTGGAGACGTTAATGAGGCAATTGTAAAACATGTTGAACCTTTGGCTCCAATTACAACATATGGACCATCTCTGCGTGGTGTGAATTTTGAGGTAATTCCATCTTTTGCTTTACTCAGTATATGCGTTGCTACCAATACCTTGTCACCAATTTTTATATCGTTTGACGGTTTTCGTTTCCGATCTGCAAAGCTTTTATTTCGATCTTGCATCTTATATTGAATTTCATTTGCAATTTCTAATGTATCTGCAAGTTTCAATAGATACGGAGTTATTTGAGGAATGAAATTTTCAGCCTTCACTATAGCTTTGAAGTTTTCAGATCTCGGTTTTTCCTTTCTACAGGATTAGATTGTGGATGATATATTGCAGTAAATGTTTGTTTTATACCCAAACAAAATGTTAATTTTTGCATTAATGCAGATATAAATTGAGTTCCATTATCTGTGTGTAATCTGCGTGGTATTCCATATCTTAGAAAAACTTCATTAAGTAGTGTTAAAGCACAGTTTTCGGCAGTTGCTTCTTTTAATGCAAAAAGCTCTACCCATCTACTACAAACATCTTCTACTATTAGGATCCATTGAAAGCCTTCTGCAGTTTTAGGCAAAGGGCCAAACAGATCTACTGCAACGATTTCAAACCTTTTGTTGCTACTAAGTGTTTGTAACAGTCCGCAAGGTTTCATATTTGTTGGTTTGTACTTTTTACATTGTTCGCATGATTTAACGAAATTTTGAATATCGGTTCTTATACCTGACCAATAAAACAGTGGTGTTATTCGACTTATGGTTCTATCTATTCCATAGTGACCAGATATTGTATCATTGTGGTATTTATTTAAAATAAGTTGACGATGTGATTTTGGTATTACTAATTGCCCATTTTCAGAATCTTGATCTGAATTATATTTGTAGAGAATACCATCAATCATTATATAGCCACGATTCGTGTGTCTTCTAACGTTTTCGTCATTATTTTCAAAAGAAGATATTATAGTTTTTAGATCTTCGTCTTCTAATTGAGCTTTACGAAACTCTTCAAAACCTTCACGTGGAAAATCAATTTCAACTGCATTACAATTACAGTGTTCAATACATTGTTCGTTAATACATGGTGGGCGCGAGAGAGAATCGGCAATAACATTTTTCTTTCCTGGGGTGTAATTAAATGTTAAATTATAGCTTTGAAGTAAAAGCGACCATCTTGCTAGTCTTCCGGTTGGAGATTTTAATGTAAATAACCATTTTAGCGGTTGGTGATCTGTAAAAACAGTTACTTTGGAACCTTCAATGTAGCCTCGAAATTTCTGAACAGCCCATACAACAGCTAGTGCTTCACGTTCAGTAGTTGAATAGTTTCTTTCAGCTTGAATTAAAAGTCGACTTGCGTATTCAATAGGGTGTTCTTCATTGTTCTCCCCCTGCAATAATACAGCTCCGATCGCATAACTGCTCGCATCAGTTCTTAAAGAAAACGGTTCATTTTCTTTTACTTGTTGCAGTATTGGTGGGGTTATTAGTTTTTCTTTTAATTTTTGAAAAGCTTCGTTTTCGTTTGTAGACCACTTCCAAATAGCATTTTTTTTAGTCAAGTTGGAAAGAGGTTTTGATATATCAGCAAAGTTTGGTATAAATCGTCTAAACCACGAACAAGTCTGCAGAAATGACATAAGCTGCTTAAGATTTTTAGGCTTAGGACGTTTTAAAATAGCTGATGTTTTTTCAGGGTCAATTTCTATGCCATCTTTTGTTAAAATGTGTCCTAAATACTTACTTTTAGGTTTGCAGAAATAGCATTTTTCCTTATTAAGATGAAAACCAATATCTTTTAGCTTTTTAAATGTAATTTCTAGGTCCTTTAAATGACTTTCAAAATCCTTAGAGCAAATAATAATATCATCTAAATATGCCAAAATAAGAATGTTGGGAAGGCTTGATTTAATCTTATCAATTACTCTTTGGAACGTTGCTGGAGCATTTTTGAGTCCAAATGGCATTCTGTTAAAAACGTATATTCCAAAAGGAGTTGTAAATGCTGTTTTTAGTTTATCATCTTCATTCATTTTTATTTGCCAGTACCCAGATTTTAAATCAATAGTTGACATGTAAGGCGTAGTTTTTGCAGCATGTAAAAGATCTTCCATTCTTGGTAACGGGTAAGTATCAGAGACTGTTATAGAATTAAGATTTCTGTAATCAACACAGAGACGTATTGAGTTATCCTTTTTAGGTATTAAGACTACAGGAAACGCCCATGGAGATTCTTTTTCTTCTATTATACCTTTTTCTATCATGTCATTTAGTTCAGCCTTTAACTTTTCTTTCATGGCTGGTGAAATTCTATAAGGTGGGTTAGTTATGGGTGTATTATTACCGGTGTTTATTTTATGTGTTACTCCTTTTATAGGTGAGCATATGTTTTGAAAAATTTCTTCGTAAGAGTTTAAAAGTTTTGCCAAATTATGCTTTTGTTCTTTATTTAAATATTTACTTTCATTTTCACATATATTAAAATCGATTGCGTTAAATTCAAACGCTTTTGTTAATGGTGAATCTTCATTTACTTTCTTTTTCTTTAACGGAGGAAACAAATCTGTTTTCTTTTCTGTAGGCATTTCAAAATTTTGTGGCAAGCAATCTTCAAAAATTTTTAAAATTCCTCTGGGGGAATAGTCGTTTTGAGGTGAATAAATTGATTTTAGTGTCTGAATGTTTTCTGAATCATTTTTGTTATTAGATTCAAACCATGACATGAAATCATTAATACGGCTTACATCTGGTGAACTTGGTTGACCATCTGTTACTTTGGTTTGGTTAAGATTAATATTTTCTTTAACCTTAGATGGTTTAGATTTAAATTCAAAGATTTTTAGCGGTTCATCCTTATAATGCCATGTTCTTTGAGCTAGATCCATTACAATACCGGCTTGCTCCAAAAAGTCAATGCCGAGTAAGGTTCTATTATCTTTAGCCTTCGGTAGGAAAACAAAACGAATTCGCTTTAAGCGGTTACCAATCATAATATCGACTATGGTCGAGTACACGTTTTCTTTACGAGATATTCCATCAGCTAGGGTTATTTCCGCAAAAACTGATTGGAATTTAACTTTCTTTTCTAAAAGTTTTTTATATAGTACGTGACCAGCTATATTAGTTCTGGCAGCGGTATCCAGGTATGCTTCACCTTTCAACTCATTAACATTTATTTCAACGGTAGGAACATTTCTACCAACAATATTTGTTTGAATGCTATGAAAATCCATTTCTTTTGGGCTTTCCAGAACATTTTTGCAGTTGCATGTTGGACAGTTTGATCTATAGAAACCAACAGCACCACAACCGCAACAATTAAGCTTTGTTTCATCGGGTTTCTTTTTCTTTTCCATTTCTAAACGTTTATAACAAACATCTGCCGTGTGATTTTTCTTTCTACAGAAAGAGCATTTAGCTTGAACATTTTCTTTAGTACCTATGGATTTTTCAAAGGGTTCTGGCTTATTTTCATTTTTTAACAATTCTATATCCCGAGCCCTTGAAAGTAAATCTTGGAAAGTTTCTATACTTTCTCTCGAAATTTTCTCACGGATTTGTATATTTATTAAAGAAAAAATCATATTTATTTTTGTGCTCTCTGGAAGTCTTTCCTTTAGTTGTGCAAAAAGATGTCTTTTCCTACAAATAAAAGCGTCTGTGGATTCAAACGATTTTTGTTTGTCTTGAAAAATTTCCGCATATATTCTCCAATCTGGCTTAGCTGGAGCAAAAGCATTATGTAGGAGCTCTATAGCTTCATCAAAATTTCTGGCCTCATGCTTAACGCCTTGCCACCACGATGACGCATAACCTTCAAGCAATAGAGGTAAGCTTGTTAAAGCAACAGAATCAGAAATACGTTCGGCTTCTTTAAATACTAAAATTGTAGCTATAAAATCTTCTACCTTGGATGTATTACGGCCTCCATTAAAACGAGTGCTACAGGAACTAAAAGTTGCCTTTATTTCTTGACGAACTTGTAGAGATCCAAGTAAATCAGAAAACTGACGTTCTGTTAAATTGATACTCAAATTTCCATTAACAGCAGAATTTGAGGCATTAATATTTTGCCTATTGGTATTAGGTTGGATATTTGTAGACGGTGTAGAAGAGGTCGTGTTTGTAGGGATTACTGGGGTTGAAACCTGGACTGAATTTTGCAATTGTGCATTGGGAATTGAATTTTGGGAGTTCATAGTTGTTCTGGGCATTGTCAACAAAACCTTACTTGAAAAAAACCTTTTATTTCTGTGCTTTTTACAATTTTTCTTAAAATGTAATTGCTATACTGCTGTTTATGAGTTTGGTAAAACAAGTTACAACAACAACGCATATACTTTAATAGAGTTATATTTGTTAAGCAAAGAATGATTGCACGAAGAAATAACAACCGTTTTATAAAAACAACACTACAGGCGATGATGAATACACAAAAATATTGATGAACAACAACAACAACTGTAGCTTTTTTAATTTTTTCTTCAATTTGAAGTTTTATTTTAGCAAAAAAAAGATTTTTTTTTTTTATTAGCTCGCAAAAATAATTAGTAATATTTCACGTTGGGCGCCAATTGTAATAAAGTGGTTTCACTTTATTAAAGGGTTTTCGAGTTTTCAATAAATATTGATTATCTGCTTTTATATTGGTTATTTCTGGTTCGAATAAGGCAGAAAAGTCGCCAGTATTCGCCCTCAGATTTGCTAGTCACAGTAGTCCACAAAGGTCTTCCTGCGTCTTAGCAATTTTTATTTATTTATTTAATAAAACAAATCAATAAATTTTTATTTTAAACCGTTCTTTATTCTTTGACTGTCGCTATAAGAATGAATAAAATAAGATATTACAAGAGCTTACTTGATTTTTGTCAAATTACAATAGTCGTCTAGTATAGAGTATAAAAATTATTATAAAAACAAATTATTACAATTATGATGAGAGCGAGAGCAAGTGATAATGTTTAATCTCTTTTAGTGATGTGCATTAATGTTGATTATTGATTGATACTCTTTTATGCAGAGTTCCAAATATTCACTCACTATTCACTCATGGGTAGGAATAAAAAATTTTATACACTGTTGTGTGCTGTTTTATTCGTGCTTAAAACACAAAAAAAATTTTGCTTTATTCGTTCTTGTATAAAAGTATTTTCATTATTTTTCGTTTCTACAAAACACATGAGATAATAATAGAGATTTATTTTTTCTTACATTTGTACATGAGAGAATTTTTTTTTTTTAACTTCTTTTGCTCATCTTGCATTCTTATACATACTTCCAAATATACACTTGCTATTCACATCATAATCTCTGTTGTGTTTTGCTTTATTCGTGTTTAAAAACACAAAAAATCTCTTGCTTTATTTGTTCTTATATTTGTATTGTTTTTTGTTTCCATGATACAAAGACACCAAAATAGCTCATTCAGCTTTTAAAAATTAAATGTAGAAACACAAGTAAACAAACATGTGTATAATGTGCTGATGTGACTTAATATTAAACAGTTAAATTTTGTAAATAATAAAAAACATGCGCAATGCGTAATCTGTGTTTATGTATATCATTATTGTGTTGTTTCTACAAAAAACATCAGATAAGACAAATTATTTATTATAAATGTTTGAATTTTACTATTCATACATAAATAATTATGAACGTTGAAAAAAAAACAAATTTTCAACAATTAGTGGCACGATTAGTTTTTTTATGTCTTTTTTTTGAAGTGCAAATTTAGAGAAAAAAAATTTTTTAAGTGATTTATTTTATATTTTTTTTTATTAAAGTTTTAAAAAAAACATACCACAACACTTTTAAAATAAGTAATTCATTGAAAATTTGTACTGTTGTTATAGGTATTTACAATTGTTCAAAATAAAGTTGCAAGTGTTTTTATTTTCTTAATGTATGAAAAAACCACGAATAAACGACGCTTAAAAAAACATTTTTATCATGTACAAATCAAGGCTACAAATACTATTAAACAAGAACAAATTTTGTGTTTTTAAGCACGAATAAAGCAAAACACAACAGAGAGGAACTCTTGTTATTATAAACATAAATGACAGCAACGATTAGCCTCTCATATTTTAGTTTTTACAATTTTGTACTTTTCTTTATTCACATACGTGCATATGTACAAACTGGAAAATAAAAAACAAAACTATTCATGTGCTTAAAAATAAAAAAAATTCTTAGCTATTCATTTTACAGTGTGAGAATAAAACAAAAAATTTTGCAAGCTTTATTCATGGCAATTTATCATGAATGTTGGAATTTTAGAATTCATGTATGAATATTTCTGAACCCTGCTTTTATGATTACATTCTAAGGGTGTCCAATACAAAATAAAAATGAATCATATAATTATACATAAAATTATTATTGAAACTAAAACAATCATAATACATAAAGGAAAATAATCAAATTTAATAAAAATAAACTTAAATAAAAATAACAGCTTCAGTTAAAGCCGGATACAAATCTGGCTGCTACAATAGGTATATAAAATTTCAACGTTACGGACTGACTGACAGATTCATCTTCGCACAGCCTTAACGCCGTAAGTTATAAGGTTGAAATTTGAACCGAATACTGGTCTCTCGCTAAATCGATCCACTAAAAATCGAAGAAATTGTCTAAAAGTACGAAAATTGTGTGTGTGTTAGTGAGCAAATTTAGTGCATTGCGACTCGCAAGAAACTACTTTCATGTGTAAATGCTAGGTAAGATGGAGTTTTTGGAAATTCGAATGTTTAGGGGATAAATAGCGTAAAATCGAGTAAATTCGCTAACCTCATAACTCCTAAACTAACCGTGGATTCATCCATGTGTTCCGAACAATATTTTTGTCCGAAGAATAATTTTTTTACTGAGAGTGTTCTTCAGAACGCTTCACCTATTTCGGAAAATATGCCCGGAAAAACAAAGCTACCACATGGTTTACAGATGTAAACAATTATACAAACTAGCAGCTCAACTAGCAAACTACTTATATTGAATTGTTTTATACAAGTGTGTTAAGAAAATGGACGAAAAAAGGAAAGTGATTTTGTTATTTTTATTTTTTTATTTATTTATTCAGCAAAAAAAAAACAATTATTGCACTATATTATGTGGCAGCTCAATTCAACTTTTATGTACAAATAGAAAAAAGTGGCATCGCAGCTTATTTTGTTCTGAACAAGAATTAAAATTAAACCATTAATTTTTCAATTAAAGCCAATAAACATAAAAACTATTTTAAATTCGTACCTTATCCAAAAAATTCAAATTTGTTCCTTTTTGGAAATTCAAACATTTAAGGGTTACTTTTTTAACAAAACATTTTTCTCCATTCTTTGGAATATACGTTCTCAATTATGGGCTTCCACTACAATTATGAATTTTTTTATATTTCAATGGGAAGAAAAAATATAAAAAATGGTGAAATGCGGGAAATTAAATATATGTCTTTGTTTTACTTTTTCAAGTGGTTTTACTTTAACAAGTGGTACCTTTTTAATTTGCTATAATATATATTAGAAACATAAGATTATAGGTGCAGGGTGAATGAGGAGAACCTATAACGTTGGTAATTTTTTTTTTAACTTAGAAACATAAGCTTTGACATTTAAATATGAACACGAAAGAAAGGTAACGAGGTAGCGGGTTAAATTATTGTTAATTATAAAATAATTTTAGATATTCTCATAATCTACTTTATGACCGTTTTATTTGATCCAAATACATTTCTTTGGTGTTTGTTTCATAATAAACAAGACGGTCATAAAATAAACAATGAGAATATCTCAAATTATTTTATAACTCAACTAGCTGACCCGGTCCGCGTTGCTGGCCCTAAAGAAAAAATCATCCAAATCGGCCAAACCGTTCTCCAGTTATGCGCTTAATAGAAAAAGTGGGCGTAAAAGTAGGCGTGGTAAATTTTTCTTTCGATGAAAACTTAAAGTTGATTAATACGAACATTTGAAAGAAAAATTAGTCAACTCGATGGAGCCGTTTTCTGATTTTAGGTAAATCAAAAAAAGTGGGCGGGGCGAAATTTCTTTCCGTAAAAACCTAAGTTGGACCATGGCGATCATTTTAAAGAAAAAATCGTTCAAATCGGTCAAGCCGTTCTCAAGTTATGGATTTTGCCACGCCCCTCCGCCCCCAGACTGAAAATCAGACTTCACAGTGTCACCCGCCTGAATATTCTGAAGATTCCCTGAAAATTTCATCAAAATCGGCCCAGCCGTTTTGGAGTCCATACGTTACATACACACATACATACATACATACATACACACATCCTATTTTATATATATAGATAAAATGAGAAAGAAAAAACAGTCAACATTAATTATAAAATAAGAATCTTTAATTTTGTAAATAATTTAATTTGCAAACAAATTTTTTAACTAATGGGGTATTATACTGCAATAGTGTTAAGTTTCGGGTATCAAGGTAATTATTATACTCACAGTACTAATAACAACTAGAGTTGTGTAGTTCATGAACGAACTAGTTCAATTGAACTATTCAGTCAGATAAACGATGACCGGTCTTTTTGGATCATCGTACGTTTTAGTTCACTAGTTCGTTTTGGGTCAGTTTGTCTTTTTTTGTCAGTTCACTTTCGGTCTTTTTTGTCAGTTAGTTCAATTTTGGTCTTTTTTGTCAGTTCACTTTTTGTGTGTTTTTGTTGCTGATTGAAAAGAAACAACAATACTATTCTTGTGTATTTTTGTTCTTGTGAGCTGTTTCTGTTACTCATTGCCACATTGCCTTACACATTTTCATAATACAATCAGGGTTGTCGAGTATAATAATTTCTCGACAAACGGCGATTATCAAGCTTTTTGCCGACATGACGATTTTTTGCGGCTTATAAGATATATGTCGATTTTGTTTCCTATTTGATAAGCCATAAATTTGTTTTGAGACTCTTGGAAAAATTTTCCGTTTTTTATTTGGAAAGATTATTTCAATGATGGTATTCCATCTAATTTAAATCAGTTTTGACTAAAATGTTATAGCTATACGTCCGGAACGTACCATTTCAAAGAACTTGCTTTGACTGTCTTTATATGCATATAATTTCAGCTGCTTATGCCTGTGTTGAAAGAGTTTTATTAATAATGAACTCCACAACAACTCACTTTCAATATATAATGCGAAGTTCCTATTGCATTATATATTGAAAGTTATTACGAGTTATGAATTATATGCAATATAATTAATCAAAAAAATCCTATACAATGTATTGAAAAAACAATAAGAATTGTCTTGCAGCTGAAATGTATACCGTTATAGATATATGGGGGATTTCATGTCAAGTGACCCAACTTTTGAAATCGATGTCTTCCGATTTGGATGAAATTTGCACCAAGGTTAGTCTTATTGGATAGTAGACACAAATTTTCAACAAGATCGGTCAAAAAGTTTCTGAGTTAGAGGGGGTCAAAGTTTGACATTTTGGCCAAACCGGTGTTCTTTCTCATCCATGTAACTTATAATCTATTGGTGGTAGCAAAATTTGTCCAAAACAAATTAGATAGCTTTCAATTAGATTAGATAGCTTTCAAGCTTTCAAAAACTATTTTTTTTTTGTTTTTTTTTTAAATTTTTTAACATTTTTTTTTTTAAATTTAAAACTTATTTTTTATTTTTTTTGAAAAGGGTATTTTTTTATTTTGCTCAAAATAAAGCTTAGGTCTTTTCCGTTTAGTTAGTTATGGTCGCTATTTGGGATGCGAGTGGGTTATGTATATAAAAAAAAAACAATTTCTAGGTCAAGACGAGAATTTTTCATTTTTATTTTGTTCATATCATGGCGACTTTTTTATATTTTGTCGAAATAAAGGTATTCGGATTTCGTATTTTTGAGGATTTATATTTACTGGCGCTGCCAAAAAAAAAAACGCTTTTATTTAAATGCTCTAAAAAGAAAATTTGAGTTTAGAACTTTTACTATCGTCATTAAACAATTTGTATGGTATACGAGCTTGTCGCGAGATTAACTTGTGTAGACAAACAAGTAAATTATGTAACTTGATGTGATTGATTTTAACTATACAAATTTTCAAACAAAGTAAATAAAAGAAAACAAAGTAATAAAGGTTTATTAAATTTTTTCTTTTTAGCGCATTTTAAAAAGGTTTTTTAATTTTTATAAAATACAAACATAATACCCATAACATAATAATATGATAATAACATAATAATGAATAATAATAATTACTAGCTATTTGTTCATTGTTTTAATATTTAGAGTTGGTGCAATCGCTGCTATTTTTATTTATTTTTTGTTTAAATGTAAACGTATTTTGTTCTTAAAAAACGACATAAATTCGAAATTTTTTCTGACATTATTTTTGTTTAAATTAATTTTTGAAGAATTGCGCTCTTACTTTGAATAAGCCTCACAACAAATTTTTTTTCTTTCTATTAAAATGAAGTTATTTAAACAAATGGAAAATGAGAACACCAAACAAGTTTTAAAATCGCCACGTTTGGCGAGAAATCACTACATGTGGCAGCCCAGATTGTACTATGAATTTTTTAAAACAATGTGGCAAGCCGCTACTGGCAATGTGTTAAAGAAAAAAGTATAAGCACTGTAATAGTATTGTTGTTTCTTGTCAATCAGTTATTTGGTATACAACAGGGATGTTAAATAGGGGTTTAAATTTTGTACAAACTTCCAAAAAAATGTACTTTTTGGACCTTTACGGAACCATTTTTTTTTAAATTTATTAAAATAACAAAAAGAGTGAAAGTTATAAAAATAAAACAAAAAAAGCAGTGTTAAGACTTACAGACAGTGAATACCCATACTAATCACAATACCATTTACTTGAATTATTTTGTTATTTTATTATTTTTAATTGTACCTCAAGTTCATTGATTTAAAGTTATTTTATTATTTGTAATTGTACCTCAAGTTCATTGCCTTTTAAGTAATTGTGTCTTATTTTTGTTAATTGGTATTATTTTGCTGACTTAACATTCTCACCTCCAGTTCATTGCTTTAGTTTTATTATTTTGTAGAAATATAAAATTAATATAACAAATACAGCAATTTAACATTTTGTCAAATCAACATATTTTAGTTTGTAAGTTAGTATAAATAGCATAATAAAACTTTAAAAATTTGTCATTAAGATCAAATACAATCAATTGTTTGCATTTTCATTGACCCATCACTCTTCAAGTTCCAAGTGCTTGAAGAGAACACAAAACAAAACAAATTAGTGTCAGACCAGATTTATGTGTTTGGTTTGAGCTCCATTAATAATCCAGTTCAGTTAACATTTGGTGACCCCAGTTTTTTGGTTTTTTTTTGTATAAGATTTTCGAGTTTCCCCCCACCAGCGGTAAGGGACTCTTAAAATACAAAAAGGACCTTGCGAACACGCAGCCACATTCATCAGGACGGCAGTCCATTCAGCAATAATTTGATGACATTGCTAGCATCAAAACTACAGCTTATCAGGCAACAAATTAATTTACAAATTAACTAACAAACAAGTAAATTGAAGGCTACGCCATGGCCACATCAGCACAACTCTTGGACTCCCTATTGAAGACAGGTCAAATCGTTCAAGGAATTATCCGCAATTTTAAAAAGGACTCTGCAGATAGAAAAACAACAATTAAATATTATGAGGAGCGTTTGCGACGCCTAAGTGATGCCTGGTCGGAATTTGAGACATGCGACTCGAAGTTGCGAATGCATGCAGATGCACAGAAGTTGAGAACGGAGCATGAGTATTTCCAGCAGGACTACTATTCCCAAATAAAAGAGTTGACAGATTCATACATGGAGAAGTTCATTACTGAAGTTGAACAATTTAAAAGGTTATCGGAAACTCAACAACAGCTACCAGAAGATAAAAATCAGCTACCAGAAAGCTTAGAAAATGATTTACCGAAACCGACCCACCACACACGACAAAATACTATTACTACGACAAGTAATCAGCAACAGACCTCACATGAAGGCTTGATTCGGGGAATAAAGGCCCGAATGGTAGCATTGGAACGGTTCTTAAATGGGATAAGTTCTATTAAAGAAACTCAACCAGCCCAGTACTATAGCATTAAAATTGCCACAATCAACAAGCTATGGAACCAGATCCAAGAGCTATACTATGAGATGTTCGATAAGTTTAAAGAACCAACAGAAAGCGGTTTTAATATCCTGGAGTACAATACGTTAGACGACAATGTCCAGCAGCACTTGGTCAACCTTTCCGTGATGGCTGCCACATTACAGAGCAATGCTGCTAATCCCGTTGTTGGTGAACCCCAATCAACAGTCCCAACACACTTTACAGTACGAGGCTCGTTGCCATTACCAAAGGTGATAATCCCACAGTTCAATGGAGATTATCTAAAATGGCGCCAATTCCATGACCTATTTTCTGAGATGGTGGATAGGCAGGCAATACCAAGCATACAAAAAATGTGGTATTTAAAGACTAACCTATCCGGAGAAGCCGCGCATTTAATAAGCCAATTTTCCTTAACGGAGGAAAATTACCAAGCTGCTTGGACTTCGTTGAAAAATCGATACGACAATAAAAGAGTCCTCGTATCAAATTTGATTGAAAAAATATTAAACCAGCCAACAGGGACATCAGTTGCTACAGCTGTGAAAAATCTGCATGATACAACAAAGGAGTGTCTATCAGCGTTAAACAATATTGGCATCGAAACTTCTGCTTGGGATCCTCTTCTCATACATCTATTGATGAAAAAACTAGATAGGAATATGCTTGTTAGGTTTATGCAAGTATCAGCAAAACCTAAGGAAGTACCAACAATTCCCGAATTTCTTTCATTCTTGGAAATTCAATCAATGGAAGCAATTGGCCAAAAACCAACAAATAAGGCAGTTTCATCAGTAGCATTATCAGACGGGAACAATAATACCTGTGAATTTTGCAACAATGGTAATCATCAATTGTACCACTGCAGTAAATTCATACAATCACCAGTCCCAGATAGATTAAGGTGGGTCCAACAACAATCACTATGTGTCAATTGCTTTAGAAGCGATCACATATCAAAAACATGCACATTAGGTTGCTGCCGAAAATGTAACAAGAAACACAACACGTTGTTACATTTAGAAACTAAACAGACGTCGAAGCCTAAGCATGCTTCAAAGCTAACATCAGCACAGACTTCGGAAGCAAAACCTGTAAAGGAAACGGCAAGCACATCCTCTGCAACAGTTTCATCTACCTCTGCCAAGGATGCTGGGGGGCCCCAGGGTTATGTTCTTCTAGCAACCGCAAAAGTAAGGATAACGGCAAATAACGGCAACGTTGGTGAATTCAGGGCAATATTAGACTCTGGATCCCAAGTTAACATCGTATCCCAGAGACTTATCAACCGTCTAGGCATCACCACAACCGATGCAGTTCTGAACATCGATGGCATTGGGAATGCACAAAAAAGGTCAACTCAACGAGTGAACTTAAAAATGCAGTCCACAATAAACAACTTCTCATCACGGCTAGAAGCATTCGTACTCCCACACATCATCCCTTCACAACCAAGCCACCAAATAGATACATCCTCATGGGCCATACCTGAAAACATTCAATTGGCGGATCCGGAATTTCCAACAAGGAAAAATTGATATACTGCTGGGCGCTGAATTATATTTTAATCTCATGAAAGTCGGTCAAATTAAGCTTTCCCAGCAACTCCCGGTTTTACAGAATACAGCACTTGGATGGATTGTGGGTGGGTCAGTCAGACAAACCACAACATCTAATCCGTCATGTGCACTCACGTGTGCAATATTTACAAATACGTCACTAGAGGAAGCTATAGAACGGTTATGGAAACTTGACGAGGTCGAACCAGATGAAAAAAGCATTTCGCCATCAGAAAGACAATGTGAATCACACTTCAATCATAATACTCGCACAGACAAAAATGGCCGATTCATAGTAAGCCTTCCTTTCCGTGAAAATCCAGCAGCATTAGGAGAATCGTACACGATAGCATATAATAGGTTCATGAGCCTTGAACGTAAACTCCTAAAGAATGAAGAGGTTCGAAAGCAATACATTCAATTTATGCAAGAGTATGAACAACTTGGACACATGCAACAGGTCACCCTCGATAGTTTACTGGGTCCTAAGTACTTCATTCCTCATCTTTGCGTATCGAAACCGGATAGTACCACGACAAAACTCCGGGTAGTGTTCGACGCATCGGCAAAAACTTCTACGGGTTATTCTCTCAATGACTTAATGTTCAACGGTCCAACTGTGCAAAGTGAGTTATTCTCTATTTTTGCTGCGATTCCGGTTGCCAAAATTTGTCTTCACCACCGACATTGAGAAGATGTATAGACAAATATTGGTTAATCCAGACGATCATCAGTATCAACTCATCTTATGGAGGGAGGATCCAACATTACCCCTCAACTGCTACAAACTGAACACAGTTACTTACGGTACACGAGCAGCACCCTACCTAGCCACAAGGTGCCTGCGAAGAATTGCCGACGAAAATATTGTCAATTATCCATTCGGATCTCAAATGTTGAAAGACAATTTCTACGTGGATGATGGCCTTGGAGGCGCAGACAGCCTTAACATAGCCATTGCAATCCAGAAGGAACTTATGCAGATCTTACAAAAACACGGATTCAACTTAAAAAAATGGTGCGCAAATCACCCACAATTACTTAAAAACATACCAATTGGCAATCAGGAGGTCAATCTTGATTTCAACAGCGATAACACCAATTCTATTAAGGCTTTAGGGCTGCTGTGGCTACCTAAAACTGACCATTTGTGTGTCAAGGCAAAACTTGGTCCAGTACAAATAATCTCGAAACGGACAGCGACGTCAGATCTAGCAAAGTAATTTGATCCGCTTGGTTTATTAGCACCTATTGTTGTGAAGGCAAAAATGTTTATTCAACAACTGTGGCAACTAAGGCTGGATTGGGATGAACCACTACCCAAGGACCTTCAAGCAACCTGGAACAGATTCAGAACCGATTTAGACAGCTTGAATAATCTAAAAATTTCAAGACATATTTTTAAGGGAGAGATTCCGGTAAAAACGCAACTACATGTATTTGCGGACGCATCTGAAAAAGCATTTGGTGCGGTGGCATACATCCGCGCATCACATAAGGATGGAAGAATCAGTGTACGGTTATTATGTGCAAAAACACGGGTTGCTCCATTAAAGCAACAAACGCTGCCACGATTAGAATTGTGTGCAGCCGTATTAGCTGCTCAACTAGTACACAGAGTCAAACTCGACATCCAAATAAAGGATCAACCACTATTTTTATGGACTGACTCTGAAATCGTATTGTCCTGGATAAATACACAGTCATCATTGTATCAAACGTTTGTAGCTAATCGCATCGCCACAATCCAGTCATTAACATCACCCGATCAGTGGCGGCATGTCGGATCGAAAGACAATCCAGCTGACATACTGTCCAGAGGCCTATCAGCAACAAACCTTTCTGGATGTAGTCTATGGTTCTATGGTCCACTGTTTCTGCATGCGCATGAAGGAATGTGGCCACTTACGTTCTCACAACAGCTTCAAACTTCCAATGATATCGAGAAGAAAAAGGTGTCCCCAATATCAGCAGCCGCAGTTTCTAATGATGATATCACTTACAGAATTGAGTGCAGAAATTCCTTCAGAACTTTGCAGAGAATACTGGCATATTGTATAAGATTTAGCAAAAACTCAAGGGCGAAAAAAGAAGACCGCCCTACACATAAGGCTTTAACTCCAATTGAGCTAGATAAGGCATTGTTCGTCATTATACGGAACATTCAAAAGTCGGAATTTTCACTGGAAATCAATCAACTCAGAAAAAACCAAGAAATAGATAGGAAAAGTTTTATCGCTAGCTTGAACCCATTCCTCGATGAAAACAATATTATTCGAGTTGGCGGACGATTAGAAGCCTCGACACTATCATACGATGCGAAACATCCAATGATAACACCATACAATGATCCGCTCATTAAACTTTTATTTACAATGGTTCATGAGGAGAACAAACATTGTGGACCACAAGCCTTATTAAACATTATCAGACAACGGTTCTGGCCAGTAAAAGGGAAAATAACGGCACGGTCAACAGTTCAAAAACGTGTAAGATGCACCAGAGCCCGACCACAGTTATGTCAACAGATAATGGGTAACCTTCCACAGTCTCGAGTTACTCCAGCACGCCCGTTTATCAACGCAGGCGTTGATTACTGCGGGCCATTCTGGATCCATTATAAAATCAGAGGGAAAAAACCGACAAAAGCATATATAGCTGTTTTCTGTTGCTTTGCGACAAAGGCCATCCACCTTGAACTAGTGACGGATTTAACAACCGAAGCATTCATCGGTGCATTAAAACGCTTTATTAGTCGTCGGGGTCGCTGCCAGCATATATACTCTGATAACGCCACTAATTTTATAGGAGCTAGGAACCAATTATCGGAATTAACTGATAGTATATACTCCAACAAGGGACAGGAAACAATCATGTCCACTGCTAGTTCAAAGGGGATACATTTTCATTTCATCCCACCAAGAGCTCCACACTTTGGCGGTCTTTGGGAAGCAGCAGTGAAATCCGCAAAACACCTCCTCTTGCGTAGCGTTGCAACTGCTTCATTAACACAGGAAGAACTGGAGACGGTCATAGTGGAGGTTGAGGCAATACTTAACTCTCGCCCGCTAACCCCCATGTCTAACGATCCGACAGATCTTGAAGCACTAACTCCTGGACATTTCCTTATCGGCGAGGCGCTCACTTCACAAATAGACAGCAGTGCTATAACCAGCAAGACGCCAGTGTTACGTCATTGGGAACTTGTTTCACAGCTTAAACAGAAATTTTGGAACCGATGGTCTGCCGAGTACTTAAACGAACTTCAGCAGCGGAACAAATGGAAAACAAAAAGTGCCAACCTCAAGCCAGGAGATATGGTAATCATTAAGGAGGACAACGTGCCAGTACTACAGTGGCCCTTAGGTCGAATAATTGACGTGCATGAAGGACCTGATGAATCGACACGAGTTGTTGAAGTCAAAACCGCCAAGGGAGTTTTCAAACGCACAATACAGCGACTCGCTCTACTACCCATCGACACATATCCAGAAGCAACCCTTACCACTAATGACGACAAACAGGAATCCAACAGCTGCAACCTTGATACTAATGAAGAACCTAAGCCCAAAAGAAAGAAAATGCTAACAAATCATCTCATGTTGTCACTCCTCACAATTTTACTCTGTTTACCATTAGTACTTGGAACTCCAGTAGATATCAAAAAATTTGGAACAATGGCAGGAATACATTTCGAGCATATTGGCACAACCACTCTTTCAACCAGCGAATGGAATCTATTAGTATATTACGATTTGAACACATATTGGTCTGAAACAGCAAGTCTAATCAATGGCACAAGATCACTACGGGGACTTTGTAAGATATTAACCCTAAACACATCATGTCTCAACATCATCGATCACTTCGAGAATATGGAAGGCGAATTACCACTGGATAATCGATTCTTACGAAGTAAAAGGGGAGCAATGAACATAGTTGGTAATGTTGCTCACTCCTTATTTGGCATATTGGATTCCGAATATGCCAACCAGATGTCAGATACTATACTAAAAGTAAAAGAAAATGAAGCATATTTGTTGCACTTGCTGAAACACCAAACATCAGTTGTCGATTCAACAATTAATATAATGCGCCAGAACCAATTGGTGACAAAAGCCAGATTTGAACAACTAGAGCAGGAGATTACATTGTATTCTAAGGAAATCACGAATGTCAACAAGGCGTTACTTCAAGTACACCTTTCCCAGCTATTCAATTCTGGAGCTCTACAATTAGAACTAATAGCAAATAACTTACTGAAGATGCAGTCTTTAATACTCAACACTCTAATGGATACTCAACATGGCAAAATCAGTCCGTCATTATTAACCTCAGAACAGTTACAAAAGGCAGTCGATCAAATTAACCTTCATTCACCATCCTCCTTGAAAATTCCTGTGACAAACAAGAATGACCTTCTGCAACTATTCAAACTGATGAAGGTTAAAGGTAGTTTTCAAAATAACCTTACCATTGGTCGAAAATGAGGACTTTAAGACGTTCTACATGATTCCAATACCCAACACAAGTAACGGTACCATGGTAGCCATCACACCGTGTTCTGCTGTTTTGGGCATAGCCGCATCGCGCAAACAATATATCGTACTTGCAGAATCAGAGCTTAGCTCTTGCGATGTAGTGCAACAAGACGTGTTCCTTTGCTCTAATGTGCAAATGCGTTACAACTATGGATCAGAGAGGTGTGCATGTGAAATTAATCTTTTCAACAACAAAACGACACCAGCATGCATCTTAGAAAAAACTACCACCAAATGGGCACCACTCAATAAAAGGAACCAATGGATATACGCTACCTCATCACCATCACAGGCCACAGCAGTTTGTCACAGGGAAATCATTCCCATCCCTCTGAAGGGTTCCGGGCTGCTTACGCTCAATCCGGAATGCGTACTCAAGCACGAGTTTGTCACTATAAGTGGACGACAAACTATATTCAGCACAGTGAGGTCGTCATATACACGCCTTGGCAAAATCTCGGACATGTCATTACCCACAGCCAGTACCCAATCCATGAACAGCAAGCAATCAAATGCAACTAAATTAGGCGCTATGTATGCCAATAACATAAGAGACCTTATAACATTACAAAGGTCATTAGAAAAACACGACATCATCGAGCTACCAAACAAATTGAGGTCCCATCAGGAGCACAGTTATGCTATTGGTTACCTAGCCTTGTCATTCAGTCTCATCGCGCTAATCATATTGCTTCTTAACTACAAGGAAAATAGAAGTAAACGGAAAACACTCCCAGTTACATCCATTGAAGCACACACAGAGAATTATGAACTTCAATCATGTCGAAATGAACACAATAGGATGACACCCTTACCAATGCCACGTCAACAACGACATAGTTTCATCATAGATGTTTAGCCTACCATTATTATCCAGATCAGGTTGTCCACACACCACAACTCTGTTGAACATCCGTTCAACGCGGGGGAGAATGTTAAGACTTACAGACAGTGAATACCCATACTAATCACAATACCATTAACTTGAATTATTTTGTTATTTTATTATTTGTAATTGTACCTCAAGTTCATTGATTTAAAGTTATTTTATTATTTGTCATTGTACCTCAAGTTCATTGCCTTTTAAGTAATTGTGTCTTATTTTTGTTAATTGGTATTATTTTGCTGACTTAACATTCTCACCTCCAGTTCATTGCTTTAGTTTTATTATTTTGTAGAAATATAAAATTAATATAACAAATACAGCAATTTGCTGACTTAACATTTTTACCTCCAGTTCACTGCTTTAGGTTTATTATTTTGTAGAAATATAAAATTAATATAACAAATACAGCAATTTAACATTTTGTCAAATCAACATATTTTAGTTTGTAAGTTAGTATAAATAGCATAATAAAACTTTAAAAATTTGTCATTAAGATCAAATACAATCAATTGTTTGCATTTTCATTGACCCATCACTCTTCAAGTTCCAAGTGCTTGAAGAGAACACAAAACAAAACAAATTAGTGTCAGACCAGATTTATGTGTTTGGTTTGAGCTCCACTAATAATCCAGTTCAGTTAACAAGCAGGATAAGATAATGTCTTTCGCATATACTTGTTAAGTTAAGTAGTACTTCTATATTCCAAAAAAATACTGATGTTTTGCTTATAGTGCCATCGTCTGTGGTAATAAAGAAACAAAGGTAGTAACACAGGATTTGACTAATGTTGCCTCGTCTGTGGGTACCATAAGTTCCCTTTTACAATGTGGCAAGTAAAAGGCAGACAGGCGAAGTTTGTAGGCGATAAAAGGGTTCTAAGTGCTCTATACACCAAAATACTAGTAGCATATTTAAGCACCCATTACATGCGATGAAAAGGACTCATTAATTTGCTTGTTATACAAAAAAAGCAAAAAGGGGGAGCTATGAAAATTTTTAAATTGTACCAAATGAGTCACGGTAGTACCACGGTACTTTGCAAGGTCAAAATGTACCAAAAAAAAAAGTACAATTGTACCAACTTTAGCATCCCTGGTATATAATATGAAACCGAACAAAAAAACAATTGCGAATTTGGTATTTGCTTATTGTTTTCTATTCTTGGGTACACTCAAAATAGTTTTACAGTTACTAAATGTAATTTATTAAAATCGTTTTCCGTAAAGTTAAAAAATTAATGAGCATTTTGTTATATTAAATATAATTAAACTAATTTAACATATTTTTCCAAAAACAAACTACAAAAAATAATACGGGTTTTCAGGATATCGCTTAAAATTACCATTTGTGCAAATGAACAAACTTGCGAGACTCGTTTCATAAATACCCTTTTTAATTTTTGTGTAATTTTAAGCGACTAATGTCATTTCAAACTGAAATGTCAATACAAAAATAAATTATAAAAATAAAAGTTGAAATTTGTGAATAAAAGGTGAAAATTGTTCTTTAAACATGCATAAAGAAAGCAAAAAAGAATAATTTGCTTAAATTATTGTAAGAATTTATTGTTGGTGATTTTATTAACATTTGAATTTTTCATTGAAAACGGTGGCAAAGGTGCCCGTAGACGACATGTTTTTTACATCTGACTTGTCAACTTTTCAAGTCATATGTAATTGTAATGTCTGTAAAAATTGCTGTTTTACAGAAGTTTAAAACCATTTGGTCACAAACGTACAGGTAATTTGCTTCTGATATTGTCTATGTTTTTTCTCTGTAGCTATAGAATAAAACAAAGTAGTTCTTGGTTTCAAAATAGCGTGCTGCCGGCACAAAAATTTTTATTTGCGCCGTAAAAAAGTTCAGGCATCTAAACATTTTTTTTTTTCTTTAAATTCGAATATACCAATTAAGGATATTATAATGATTCGTTTTTATTTATATATGTACTTAATTTCTATTCAATGGTGAAATTATTATACATATATCGGTATTGTTAAATATTAACTAAAGCCGGCTAATGATTCCGTGAACAGTGCACCGCCGCTGCGGGTTTCTGCCCGGCATAGATTTTTGACACAGCTGATGTCAGATGGTTTGTCAGAAAAAAATAGAGCACGCTCTAATTGAAATTTTATCAGATGCAATGTTTTAAAGGTAACACACGACATGTATGTATTTTGCAGTGGGAAATTTGACAAGTCAGATGTAAAAAACATGTCGTGTACATGCAACTTAAGCAATTAAAAAAATTCGTTTGTATAAATGCACAATTGAACAGCACAAGTTTACGGGTCAGAATTGTTGGGCAAATTTACGAAGTTTGTGTAAATGAATTCTCATTCAATTTTTGACAGTTCATTTTGGATGGCTTAAAAATGCTCAGTTTGTACAGATTGCGAGACTTTTAAGAGATATAATGAAAACCCTAATTGATTTTTATTTCTGTTAATATGTTCAGTTTTATGCATAAAATAAAACTGAAACACATGTGTACAAACATGTGTACATAATAAAAGAAAATAAAAAACAAAAATATTGGTAGGTAATAATGACAGGTTAAAATACTGATTTAGCTGTCTTAGTACGTAATTTAAATTTAGTTAAAATTAACTGAAAACACCTTTGAATATAATTTTGTAGTTTAAATTTTTTTAAATTAACATAAAGAGAAAAGTTAATTAGTTTCTACGTTATAAAATGAACATTAATAAAATTAACCGTAAAATTCCTCTATTTAAAATGAAATGATCCGTTTTCTAATTACATTTTCAGTTTTTATACTTAATATTATTTTGAATTTACCTACATAATATTTTGAGTGTATTTCACACGAGTATGCTATATTTGTTTCTTTAAACACATTTATCATCGATTGTAAAGACCAAGATGACAAGACAAGTGTACTACTGAACGAAAAAGACAAAAGACAAAGTTACCGGTGAACTAAAAGAACGAACTAGTTCTTTTTTTTAAATGAACTAAAATGACCGGTCACCAAAATGAACTTTTAAGCCCAAGCCTAATAACAACACCTGATCGGTTAAAATCAAAACAAAATACATAAGGGATTTTTTAACAAGTTCGTTATTTTATTAAGCAATAAAAATACCGAAATATCTGTCCTAAGTTAAACGAACGTACGATTTCTTATCGCATAAATAGTTTTAATAATCTTAAAAATCAACATTAGCTTATACATTTTGCAAAATATCCTTATTTAAAACTTCTTTTGGAAAAGTTTGTTTTATAAACAAAAACATGAAACAGCTGTTTCAAAAATTCTTGCAAGTAAAAATTTTACCAGTAAAAGCTTGCAAGAATTTTTTTGTCTCTCAATTTTGTCTCTCTTTTAACGCTCTCAACTTGCAATTTTTTTGGGTTAATGAACACTTTTCAGAAACAATTGTTACAAATTCGTAAAAATTTTTAGTAAATGAATACAGCTATTGTTATATATACCATTAATAAATGACATTGGTTTACAAATTTCGATAAAAATTTTTGTTTGCTAGAAATCTGCACTTCGGTTTTTTAAATAATTAAATAAAGGCACCACACTTACACTCGAAGGAAAAATCAATCCATCCGTACTCAAATCAATCCGCAGCGGTATCAATAGTACTGTGAGTACGGATTTTCTTGAATGATGTACAAAAAGGTTGATTCAAGTACGGATTATTCAATCGCGAAATCGTACTTTTAATAATCCGAAAATGAGTTTGATTTAAGTATAATTGAGATTGAATCAATCTCAAAATGCGCTTGATTCAAGAATTATAAAGTAGATTTAATCCCGAATTCGTACTTAAATCAATTCTAAAAAGAGATTGGTTTAAGTAAAACTGAGATTGAATCAATCTCAAAATGTGCTTTATTCAAGTCGGAGTGGCCAGGTTAGGCGCTTTCTTTCCGCCAGATTTAGAGTTTTATTTCATTGAGTGCCAAATTAAGGGGATATAAATTCTTTGGAAAATTTATATTTAGGGGGTTTTTGGAGGGTTTCACTATTTTCTTGTCTGCACATAACAATATCTAAGTAAAACTATATTTTACAGCTTGTCTTTAGTTGAGCAAAAATCAATAAACTTCCGTTATATGTATCTTCAAGCCGCTAGATTTCACGAGAAAATAGCTAAATTACCATCATTGAATATAATAACTAAGTAAAGCTTTTGGAAAAGATAATAAAAAAGCGTTTTAAGTGTGAATTATTCATTAAATAGTACGTGACACAACTTAAATACAACACCTGAAATGCTCAAAAAATTCCGGTAATATACAAATTTAACGACAATGATAGTGCAACACTCGATACTTTTGAAGATACTTGATTCCAATATTTAAAAAAGCAAATTTCTTCAAAATCTAGTTTGACCAGATACATATGTATGTACATAAATATATAATATATTGTATATACATATATATATTTTTTTTTAATAGAAATTTTAGGAATTTTTTGTCGAAAACGCTTCATCAAAAAAAATCGTTCCATACAATTTAACCCGCCCTAATATATATATATATATATATATATATGTATGTACATACATACATATGTTACAGTCTTTTCTTAACGGATTTAAATTGTGTTTTCGAAATTTTATTAAATAAAAATATTCAAGAAACTTAAAAAAAATATTTTTGAGGAAATTTCAGTAAAATGTAAAAAAATTTTTAGTGATAATTTGGTTTTATTAGGGGATGAAAATAGTACGTTAATTAAACTTGGCCAAGTAAAATAAATTTACATGAAATTATTATCTAACCTTTTACATTTAGGGGGATTTTTTCAAAATACATTAAATTTGGTGGGTTTTTAATTTTTTTTTTGAGGGAAAGAAAAAAAAATTACCTAGGAACACTGATTCAAGTACTTAAAGTAAACCAACAGTGAAATTAGAAGAAGAATTTTATTGTGATTGATTTACTTGCCCGTTTCACACCTTACAGAGTTCCAATTATAAAACACCAGCATCATGCCCCATATTAGAATTGTGTCGTTCATGAACGAACCCGTTCAATTGAACGACTCACACAACGAAGTAAGCTGGTCATTTTACTGAGCGCATTTGGCTCAGTGATGTATTCAGAGCTGCCGTTTTTGGTTATTTCTTACCATAATATAATATTTTTTATTTTGGTTGGTTTTTCTAAAATATAAAATACATATGATCATGTTTTTCTTAGTACACTTGCAATTTATGTTTTTTTTTTTTTTTAATTTTTTATGTGTAATGTGTATTTTGCACTACAATTTTCTCATTGAGATGCAAAGTGTGCTTTGTTGTGAATATACGTGTTTTCTTCATACGACTTGAATTATTAAATTTGATTTTGCAATATATGTAAATATAATTAGTCAATTCACAAGGTATCCTAACATGTCATATTGTCAAAATGTCCTAATATTTCACAATGGTTTAAAAATATTGTTGTACGGCTCAGCCGCTCAGCGCTGGACTTTTCTGATTAATTACGACAGCACAATAAACACAGCAAGCAACGTTCTATTTATTTAAGACACTTTTTGTTTACAAACCAACAACAATATTTTTAAACCATTGTGAAATATTAGGACATTTTGACAATATGACATGTTAGGATACCTTGTGAATTGACTAAATATAAAATATAATTCCCGTTAGAAGCGAATGAACGCAATAAAAAAAAAAAATTTATTTAAATTATTTAACATCAAAGTTTTTCTTTCATTATTTATTTATTGAATCTTCATATATTAAATATGAACTAACAATAATTAATCAAATATTATCCTAATATTTGCTTTATGTCCTGCCAGTGCCAAACACAAAAGATTTAGTCATCACGGTTTCTGTTTACATATATAGGTGTTTATCGCTCATCTGATTGGGTGAGTGCTGCAGTGTCTCTTCTTCTTAAGCGAGTGTGGCCGCCATAATTTAAAATATTTCTAGCTAATGGATTTGGGTGCAGTTCCAGCCTTTTTAAATATTTTACTGCATATTTCGTTATCATAGTTTTTACTAATGGCACATTGAGATCCTTGTGGCTATTTGAGTTTTTGACGTACCAGGGAGCGGCTGTGATTATTCGAAGAAGTTTATTTTGGCGCCTTTGAATTTTTTCGATGTTAGAAGCCGAGGCAGTGCCCCATAACTGAATACCGTAGCACCAAATTGGCTTTAAGATAGAGTTGTAGAGTAGAAGTTTGCAATCGAGACTAAGAACAGAATTTCTTCCAATGAGCCAATTAATTTGAATTGCTTTTAGTTTCATTTGAGTTAATTTCGCTTCTATATGCCATTTCCACGTTAAACGCCGATCTAGATGTATACCGAGGTATTTTACATGCGAGTGTTGGGGTATTATTTGATTATTTATTTTAATAGGGGGGCATGTTTCCCGACGCAATGTGAATGTTATATGTGCGCATTTTTGCTCATTGATCTTTATCCTCCATTTTTTTAACCACCTTTCTAGTTCGAATATATGATCCTGTAGATAACGAGATGCTTCTTGACAGTTTGCGTGTACGCTTAGAAAAGCTGTGTCGTCCGCAAATGTTGAGGTATGGGTGTAGCTGTTTGTTGGCATGTCCGAAGTATAAATTAAGTATAATAAAGGGCCCAGGATGCTGCCTTGTGGGACTCCAGCGTTAACTGGCTGAGGAGAACTTAAAAACTCGCCTTCTTTTATAATAAATTGACGACCGACTAAGTAGCTTTCTAATAGCTTGTGTATGTTTGCTGGTAAGTTTTGCTGCAATTTCAGTAGTAAACCTTCATGCCAGACTTTATCAAAAGCTTGAGACACATCGATGAAGAGTGCTGAGCAATATTTTTTTTCTTCAAAGGCTTTTCTTATGACATTTACTATTCGATGAGTTTGTTCAATTGTGCTGTGTTTTCTTCTAAAACCGAATTGATGATTGGGAATACATCTGTTACCATTTAAAATCGGCGTTAATTTAGACACTAGAAGTTTCTCAAAAAGCTTTGATATATTAGACAATAAGCTTATAGGTCTATATGACTCAACTTTTGTGGGATCCTTTCCTGGTTTAGGTATCATGGTAACTTAGGATACTTTCCACTCTTGTGGGTAGTATTCAAGGCGTAAAATAGCATTAAAAATTAGTAGAATAATTTTCTTTGCTATGCTGGGTAGCTCCAAAAGCATTTTGTTACTGATCTTATCAAAACCAGGGGCTTTCTTGGGGTTTAAATCATGAATAGCCTTCTCGATTTCTCTTACTTCAAACCTTAGTGGAACAGCTGATCTAACAGCAACAGGTGGTAACTCGACCGCAGTATCGAAAGATGTATGAGGGGTAAATACGGTTTTCAAATGATTAACGAAAATATTACCTTTTTCTATGTCATTTCGTGCCCAACGTCCATTTAAGTTTCGTAATGGTGGTTTAGTGATAACTGGTCTTTTAAGATTTCTAGCTGCACGCCATAATGAGTAATCAGATTGAGGAGTTGCATCAAGTTCCTTAAGATATTTTTCCAGAGAAGCCGTTTTTTGAGACTGCAGTAAGTTTCTTAGCCTTTTTGTGCACTCTTTTAGTAAATTTTTAAGTTGAGGGGATCTGTGCAATTGCCACTCTCTTCGAACTCTCCTTTTTTCAGTCAAGAGACGCTCGACATCAGTAGAATATATTTTACTATTTTTGATATTTTTGCGGGCTATGCTAGAATGTTGAACAGCTAGTTTGAGATAATTGTCAAAATTTACAATAGAAAGATTCACATTCTCCGGTGTTCTAAGCGGAATATTTTCAGTGCAGGGGGTACTGAGATATTTTTTATATTTTAACCAATTTATTTGTGTGGCTGACGTCACTAAGTAACCAGACGGAGATACAATTCTATAAGGGTTTGATATGGTAAGAATTGTAGGTGTGTGATCAGAAGCTAATTCTAAAGAAGCTTCAACGTGAATCGTTTCTGCGGGGATGTTTTTAACCACGCCAAAATCGATGACATCTGGAATTTTTTGCTGATCAGTAGGCCAATAAGTTGGTTGTCCACTCGCGACCACATTTAAATCCATTTTAGACATTGTATTATACAAAACACGACCCTTTGGTGTAATGAGCCGTGAACCCCAGAAGGTATGTTTAGCGTTGTAATCGCCAGCGGCTAGGAAACAGGGTCCTAATGATTTAAAATATTTATAATATTGGCTTTCTGATATTGAAAATCTAGGTGGAGAGTATAAAGATGAAAGTACAAAGTTTCGATTTAGCTCTTCAACACAAATATTCGTTGCTTGCAGATAATCTTCACGATGATCACACATTAAGTAGTGTTTGATTCGGGTTTTTATCAAAATAGCAGAACCTCCACAAGCTCTATCTCGAGGGTCCTTGGTATCATATAATATATAACCATTAATTTTAAACGTATTTCTTGAGGTCAAATGAGTTTCAGAAACCATCATTACATCAATTTGTTTACTTTTAAGAAAATATTCTAGTTCATTTTTATGTTGGCGAATGCCGTTTGCGTTCCAAAAACAAATTTTTAAACAATTCATGGCTTGTTAAGTACAGCTTGCAATAACATCGATTGCATTCTTAACATTTGTTACTGTTTGTACTAGTGTTTCCATGGTTTTTTCTAGACGACTTAAATTAGAAACTGGGGTCTCATCATTATTTGGCAAATCACCTTGCATTGGCATATGGTTTGATTTTAGGACGTTAGCGTAGGATGTTCTGTTATTACTAGGCTGCGGTACATGAATGTCATTAGTATTATTTTGATGTGTTTCCTGAATTTGAGGTGGATTAGGTTTCGGTCCAACCGAGCGCTTGACGATAGAGTATACAGGGCATCCTCTATAGTTGGCAGTGTGATTACCACCACAGTTGCTGCATTTTTTTATATTGGGGTCGTTTTTAGACTTATCGCAGAGAGCTGTACCATGCAATTCTCCACATACAACGCAAACAGGTGTTAAATGGCAGTATGCCTTAGTGTGACCAAATTCTTGGCAGTTTAAACATTGCACGGGACCGTTCCTTTTATGCGGCTCCTCTATCGTTATTTTCCTATACAGGATATATCTCAGACTGTAAATGGGATGAGTTTCGTTTTTTTTAAGCTTAACGTCGCCGGGTTCTAACTCCACACGAAATAGTGGCTGGGGATTTTTTTCTCTATTTTTAATATTAACTACATTTTTAATTTTAAAGCCCTTCTCTTCTAAAAACGTTTTTATTTCACCTGGGTCTACGCATGAATCAATGCCCTTTATCACTACCTGAAGACCTTTACTGCTCTTCAGTTGGTATGTATAAAAGTTTTTTTTTAGTGCTTCTAATTTAGTTATTACTTTACGAAAATCATCTTCACGATTAACTTGTATTTTAGTTTCATTTATACTACCACGTTTTATTGCAGCTACATAAAAAGAATTTTCACCTATTACCGAGATCAAATTCTTTATTAAATCACTTGAGTTTTGCTCTCTAAGATATATCGGGGGTGGCTTAGAAGATTTTGTAACGTTTTGTGCTTCCGAGGATTCCTCTTCCAAAATTGCAAACCGATTTTGAGAACTTATTCTATCAGCTGTACCCTCTTTTAAAACTTTTGGGACAGAAGCAACTGCAGAAGAAGTTGGGCTGCGACCCCGTTTTAGCACTGTTATGTACCTATCCATTCCAACTTGTACGTGAGGCTTTTGACCGCTTTTCACCTGTGATACTGAGTTTTCCATCATGCCTGATTTGGGGGTAATCTTTTCATCACTTGTTAAAATCGTTTCTGCCACTGAGGCACCGCTTGCAGGTTTTATATTTTTTATTGTATTCGAATCAACCGTATTATTAGACACCGAAGGTGATACAGAGTTTTTATTGTGCCTGATTGAGGGTTAATATTTTTATCACTTATTAAAATTGTTTTTGCCGTTGAGGCAATGCTTGAAGGTTTTATATTTGTTAGTGTATCAACCGTATTATTAAAAACAGAAGGTGAGAGGGATCGCGTACGAGTAATAGGTTTAGCCGTTAGGTATTTGCTATCATCGACTCTTTTTTTTATTTCTGCATTTGTTTCGTTAACACTCACTGTGATATATGCATTTCTATCATTATGCTTAATTGTTTTTGCACTGTTTGCACTCATAAGAGTTTTTTTTTTTTTACTGTTTACAGTTGTGCTCTTCTTATTTGTTATTGTTTATCAACACCGAGAAAAAAAATGTTTATGTATGTATGTACAAACATGTATTTTTTTCTTTTCTTTTATTTACTTTTTTTTTTTATACTTTATTTGTTCACGTAAAAAAATAAACCGTATGCCGAGCTTATAAAACACGTCTATCTTCAACGAGCGCGACAGACAGAATGAACAATTATCAAGAAAGCAAAAGAAAAAAAAATATATATGTTTATGTATGAATGAACATACATACATATGTATGAATGAACATACATACATATGTATACATACATTGTTATTGTAATATATATGTAATAATAACATTAAGAGCACAGCAAACAAAAAAAAAAAACAAAAGTAACTTTTTGTATGAGTAAAAACAGTGAAACAACGCTAAATGAAAGAGATATTTATGTGACGTAGAAGCTAACAATGTTGAAATAAATAAAACAAAAGAAAACAATACTCCTGCAAGTGTTACACAAGCGGCAAAAACAATCTTAGTAGGAAATGATACCATGAACTCAAACACTGACGCAATGGATAACTAACAACTGAAAAGTTGTCAAAAGCCTCAATTACAAGTTGGTATGTACAGGTATATAACAGTGCTTAAACGGGATTGCAGCCCTACCTCTTTAGCTGTTGCATCGACCTCAAAAGTTCGCAAAATCGTTTTGCGATTCTGGAGGATGAATCCTCTGAAGTACCAAGCGTCATGAAATCGTCTAAGCCACCTCCGATATATCTTACAGATCATAACTCAAATGAGTTAATAAAGAGTTTGATCTCGGTGATAGGTGAAAATTCGTTTTACGTAGCTGCAATTAAGCGTGGCAGTATAAACGAGACAAAAATACAGGTTAATCAGGTAGTGATAAAGGGCATTGAATCTTGCGTGGAACCAGATGAAATAAAAACGTTTCTAGAAGAAAAGGGTTTCGAAATAAAAAATGTGATGAATATTAAAAACAAGGAGAAAAATCCCCAACCTCTATTTCGAGTAGAATTAAAACCAGGAGATATAAAGCTTAAAAAAAATGAAACGCATCCCATTTGCAATTTTAAAAACATTCTGTACAGACGAATCACGATAGAGGAGCCGCACAAAAGAAATGGTCCCGTTCAATGTTTAAACTGCCAAGAATTTGGTCATACTATGGCATACTGCCATTTACCCTCTGTCTGCGTCGTATGTGGAGAATTACATGACACAGTTCATTGCAATAAGTCTAAAAACGATCCCAACGTGAAAAAATGTAGCAACTGTGGCGGTAATCACACTGCCAACTATAGTGGATGTCCAGTATACTCCATCATCAAGCGTTCGGTGGGACCGAAACCTAATCCCACTCAGATTCAGGTAACAAACCAAGAAAACATCAATCAGGTACCGCAGCCTGGTAACGTAGGAGATTCTGTTAATCTCCTACGCTAACGTTCTAAAATCTAACCATATGCCAATGCAAGGTGATTTTCCCAATAATGATGAAACTGCCGTTTCTAATTTAAGTTGACTAGAAAAAACTATGGAAGCATTAGTGCAAACTATAAATAATCTTACGAACACAATGAGTAATATGATGCAGGAAATATTAAGAATGCAGTCGATGTTATTGCAAGCTGTACTTAACAAGCCATGAACTTTCTGAAAATTTGTTTTTGGAACGCAAACGGCATCCGCCAACACAAAAATGAACTAGAGTACTTTCTTAAAAATAAACAAATTGATATTATGATGGTTTCTGAAACGCATTTGACCTCAAGAAATACATTTAAAATAAATGGATATATATTATGTGATACCAAGGACCCTCGAGATAGAGCTTGTGGTGTTTCTGCCATTTTGATAAAAGCCCAAATTAAGCTCTACCTAATGTGTGACCATTGTGAAGATTATCTGCAAGCGACGAACATTTGTGTTGAAGAACTAAATCGAAACATAGTAATTTCATCTTTATACTCTCCTCCTAGATATTCAATATCAGAAAGCCAATATAATAAATATTATAAATCATTAGGACTATGCTTCCTGGCCGCCGGCGATTATAACGCTAAACATACCTGCTGGGGGTCACGACTTATAACACCAAAGGGTCGTGTCTTGTTTAATGTAATCTCGAAAATGGATTTAAATGTGGTCGCGAGCGGCCAACCAACATATTAACCTACTGATCAGCAAAAAATGCCAAATGTTATCGATTTTGGTGTTGAAGCTTCCTTAGAACTATCTTCCGATCACAAACCTACAATTGTTACTTTAATGAACCCAAATAGAATTGTATCTCCGTCTGGTTACTTAGCGACGACAACCACACAAATAAATTGGTTAAAATATAAAAAATATCTTTGCACCCATTGCACAGAAAATATTCCGCTTGATACACCGGAGAATGTGGAAATCTCTGTTGTGAATTTTGACAGTTATCTCAAAAATAATAATACAAAATAATACGAAATGTTTAAGAAAGTTACTGCAGTCTCAGAAAACGTCATCCTTGAAAAAATATCTTAAGGAACTGGATGCAACTCCACAATCAGACTACTCATTATGGCGTGCAGCTAGAAATATCAAAAGGCCAGTTATCTCTAAACCACCTTTAAGAAACTTTAATGGAAGTTGGGCAAGAAATTATACAGAAAAAGGAAATCTATTTGTTAATCATTTGAAAAACGTATTCACCCCTCATATATCACACAATATTGCTGTGGAGTTACCACCTGTTGATGTTAAAGCAGCTGTTCCCCTTACACTCGTGATAAGAGAAATCGAAAAGGCAATTTGTGATTTAAACCCCAGGAAAGCTCCTGGTTTTGACAAGATCAGTAACAAAATGCTTTTGGAACTACCTTGCATAGCAAAGAAAATTATTCTTTTTATTTTTAATGCTTTTTAACTCCTTGAATACTACCCTTAAGAATGGAAAGTTTCCTTAGTTACCATGATACTTAAACCCGGAAAAGATCTATAATTTTATTATCTAATATATCAAAGCTGTTTGAGAAACTCTTAGCGTCAAAATTAATCCCAATTTTAAATAGATGTTTTCCTTACCATCAGTTCGGTTTTAGAAAATAACATAGCACAATTGAACACACCCTTCGGATAGTAAACGCCATAAGAAGGGCCTTTGAATAAAAAAAAATATTGTTCCGCTCTCTTCATCGATGTATCTCAAGCATTTTATAAAGTCTGGCACTTTTTAAGTTCTCCTCAGCCAAGTCAGAAATATTGACGTTTGATCACTACTTTTTTGGTATGTTTTTAAAGGTGTGTTTATTTTCTATGAAAATAAGTAACAACATGTTCATCAGATTCCTTACTCTTTCGGCAGTAGCCATTTTTCAGATACCCTATACATATCTAGGTAATTTTTACAAATAAAATAGAGCATATCTAAAAATGGTCTCGCCCATATTTTCTGAGCATATTTGCTACACAATACTTTTAATAATTAAACTATGCTTGGCAACAATAAGTTGCAGTTTTAGATGAAATAAGAAGAAAACTAATACAATCTCATAGCGAAAACGAAAATAATTTTTTTTCTCATTTTTTAAAGTATGCAACAAAGATACATATGTATGTTCAAAATGTGAAAGAAAATAAAAAAGGCTTACAAAAATGTTTTCATTGCAGCAATCTTAGTGCAAAATAAAGTTACTTGTTACATACATACATATTTTTATTGGTTCTCGTTAAATAATAAACAATATTTTGCTCTGACAATCGGGTAGGCATAACTATTGCAATTTTTTTATTTATTTAAATTTAAAATTTTGTAATTTTGAAACTTGTTTTACACTGAGTTAAACTGCAGTTACTTTTTTTTTTTGCTCAAATTAGGTAGTTTATTTTTGGGTATAAATTAAACCGCAATTGAGTAATGCAACCTATTAAGTTTTTACTTTGTAAAAGTAGTGATCGGAGTTCTTGAGTTATTCAGAAACTCAGATAATGAAAATGTATTTAAATCGGTTAATTTGCGAAGAAAACATTTATGGAAAACAACCCAGTAGCTCGTTTCTGTATTTCTCGCATCGCAAAATTTCTCACATGAAGTGTGAAACAAAAAATTCCATCGTTTCTCGATTTGTGAGAAAAAAGTGTTTCTGTATTTGAATGCGAGAACAGACAACACAGACTCTGTTTCAACTGGAATACTTCCAGTAATTAAGTGTCAAATGCAAGCGAAAAGTCAACGAAAGAAATAGATGTAATAAAAATAAGGCTGCCAGACTTAAAGATTTATCGACATTTTGATGATTTTTTTTTGTTCCAAAATTGGCAAAGTGAAAATTTGCTGATTTTTTTCTAGTGATGATTCAGTCTTCGAAATAAAACATTTTTAAATAGTTTTATATGTTTGTGTACTAGGCACCACAGAAAACTTATATCTTTAAAAACAAAGCAGCTTAAAAATTGTATCGGCAAAAGCAAAATTTCGAACGAAAACTGTTTAATTTTTATTTACTTGGATTATTTAATACATTTGTTTATGTGATCAAAAGATTAAACTATTACCCCATTTTTCAGTCAATGCACTTTTGGACAAAAGTGTTAGTTTTAGTTCAATATGATATTTTGTCATTCCTTTGTGTGATTTCTGCAGGGAAAAATAACAATCTGAAATTTTAAATTGTTATCGGATTAAGGAAAAATAAAATAAATAATTTTATTTAAATAGACATCAAGCTTAAGTATGTATGTATAAAATATGTATTTTACCCATGAACGTTAAGTATGTTTTTTTTTTCTTTTTTTGATTATGTGTTTTGTGATTATATGATAAAAATCGAACAAAATTTGTCAAAATTTATTTTTAATTGTCCCAACAAAATAGACGATTTTTTTTATTTTTTCTTAGGATATTAACGTTTTTTTCACAAATTTATCTGGCAGCCCTGCATAAAACAAAAACAATGAAAGGCTAAAAAAATTAAAATAATAAAATATAACAATTGTGTTTTATATACTTATTTTCATCATTTAAATTCTTTCTTTTTAAATAAAAAAAATAATACACATTCTTGTGCACATACATACATAATTTGGGCTCCATTTTTTTAAATTTTTTTCTCGCATCAATTTCAAATATGACTTATTTTGACAGTTCTTGCTAGAAACTTTTCGCAAAATATTGTTACAGAAACACTTTTTCTCACATCCTTCCAATCAATAATTGCTGGAAAATTATTTAAATGACAGATAATTCTCGCAAAGTAAAGATACAGATACACTTATGTGAGAAAAACCATTTTTTTGTTTCATATTGCACTGTTTTTGTCATAATTCACTTGTTTCATGCGGGAAATTTTACGATGCGGGAAATACAGAAACGGGCTACAGGCTGGCTAAATGCATTAACAACTTTTGAAGAAGAACCGCATACATCCTCTGACAGCAAAAGAGGAAGAGGGGGATGTAAGAAAGAAAAAATTCACTATTTATTGTTGTGTCTTTGTTGAAGCTTTGATATTGTTACAAGTAAGAGCTGAGTGTTTAAAATTCTTATTCACTTTATGGTCTTACTTGTATAATATTTTTAGCTTTTCTAAAGTATTTGGAAAAAGTTTCCTGACGAGCTGGCCTAAGCAACCAGCGAAATGCGCATAGAAACTAGCTTTCCCACAACAATAAATTTCAGTGTTTTTTATCATAAATTGGGATTATTAGCACATCATTAATAAATGAATTAATTAATAAATATCTCATTCCCGAAAATAATTTTTGATAATAAATTTGCATGTGCCCGGCAAATAAAAAACTGAAATGGCAAGCTGCTTTATTTAGCAACTTGTTTTTTTTTAATTTTGTTTTTTTCTATCCTCTTACAACTACAATTCGTGTTGGAAAAAACCCAACCAATTGTAGGGGAATGTAAGAAAGAAAAAATTCACTATTTATTGTTGTGTCTTTGTTGAAGCTTTGATATTGTTACAAGTAAGAGCTGAGTGTTTAAAATTCTTATTCACTTTATGGTCTTACTTGTATAATATTTTTAGCTTTTCTAAAGTATTTGGAAAAAGTTTCCTGACGAGCTGGCCTAAGCAACCCACAACAATAAATTTCAGTGTTTTTTTTATCATAAATTGGGATTATTAGCACATCATTAATAAATGAATTAATTAATAAATATCTCATTCCCGAAAATAATTTTTGATTATAAACGAGTGTTCTGAGTACACAAGAAAGCGTAAACTTCAAAATGCCACAGAAGATATATCTAAATCACATCTTGCAGAAGCATTATGTCTTCAGTATGTAAAAAAATGGAGAATGGAAAAACTGTTTCGATTGATTATAAATTTTTTCTTACAATGATTGAGGGTAAAGTCTTAAATGTTATAACAGATACCTCGTCAACTTTAAAGTATGCAATTTGCAAAAAGTCACAGAAAGACTTTTAAAGTTTTAATGATTCAAGTGATGAGCAAAACTATGAATATGGAATTTCTCCGTAATATGCCAGAATAAGGTGCATGGAGTTTATTTTAAAACTAGCGTATACAATTCCGCGAGAAGGAGAATGTGTTGATAAGAACGCAACACCAAAAAAAAAACTATCTGCTCGAAAAAAACTATACAAAATGAATTTCTTAAGAAGCTCGGACTGAAGGTATACTGCCCAGGGCAGGAGTATAGAAATACTAACGATGGTATTGTGTCCAAAGCATTTTTTGAAAATTATCGTTAACAGCCCGAATAACTGAGGCCGACAATTATATTACAAAAAGGTTGACGTTATCCTAAATGTTATAAACTCTAGAGAAATGGGCCAAAGTTTGATGATTATGCATCAAAAACTGTCCAACTTTTGGCTCAAATGTTCCCTGAGAAGAAATTGACACAACGGCTCATGGTAAAATTCTAATTGAATATCAATGCTTACCAATTGTAGAGTTGTATGGCTGTCTTCAGGAATGCAAAAACAAAAAAATTTAGATACACGAATACTTGCAAGATTTCATGGATTAGACAGAATGAGCTCCTTTTCAATATGTTGGCGGCCTCTTCAGACCCACTTATTTCATCACGAAGACATGTAAGATCTCAAAAGCATTTGGAAGACCATAATTATAGCTCCAATATGTTAAGTATGTATATTAGATAACGCTCCCAATGTTAATGATTATTTTAAAGAGAACTAACTAATAAAAAAATTATTGTAATTCAAAAACAAAAATATACTAAATAAATTAATATCTATAGCATTGTTATATTAATAATAAAAATATTTAAAAAATGTGTTACCATAATATAAATAAAAAATTTAAATAAGTTTAACATGTTATATTAGAGTGGTATTATTTTCTAGACTTTTGGATTTAAACAACATGTATTGCAAAGCACACCGGGCTAAACTAGTTATATAATATTAATTAACTTTGATTTAGGTATTAAAAGTATACACAAATTTTATATAAAATAAACATGTTAAATTAATACCGGAAAAATTATCCTAATTTGACTGCAATTTTTAGACACCCTGTACTTCTAGCAGTTTGTCGTAAACATTATTTTAAAGCCTAAAGTGTCTTCTTTCGATATCTTTTTAATTCTTTTAAATAGCTTAATTATTTTAAAAGTTATGATTTTTGCAACGAAAAAAGTCTAAAGGTGCCACTGTGTGACGGCAAAATTTTGTCCGGGACAAAATGTACTGTACACTTGTGTAATTAATGCGAGGTTATGAAACTGTTTTTCTTATGTAAAATAATTAATAAAATTTGTAAAAATAAATTTAAGCTTTCAAATTTATAACACTTGATCCACAGGTATTAACTTGAAATTTAAAAAATTTCCGTAGAAGCAAAACTATTTTGAATTTAATATTAAAGGCAATTAAAAAAATATTTTTTACAGAGATACATATATGTATATGAATATTACGTATTATCGTTTTATGGCTTGCGGATTGTGATCTAAAAGTTCCAACCATTTTTATTGTTATGTTGAGGAGAGAGAGTTAAAGAAATATATATAGCGGGAGGGAGAGAGTTGACTAATCTAGAGAGTGATAACTCCGGCCGCAGTTTAAAGTTGACTAATGAGGAGAGACGTATTTTGTGGTTTCGATAATGAAAATTATAGTGGAAAATGTTATTAGGGGCGTTCACAAAAACAAATTTTGTGATGCAAATTTGTATTGTTGGGAGAATATAAGGAATAAAAAACAAATAGTTTGTTGTTAGAAGAATTAGAATTTTCTTTATTTATAAAAAGTTTCTTATGTATTAATTAACATGTAATGAATAATAGTTCAAATATATAAAAAGAAAAATATTAAAGAGCTTAACGACATGTTTTTTATGTCGTTTCACGATCACAAATAAATAACGACATTTAATGAAAAAGTAAAACTTGATTATTAAAATTATGACAAATTTAATTAAATTCTTTTATTAAAAAAATTCTATAAGTAAACGCACATTTTAAGTATTTTACTAAATTCACCCAGCCTTCTTCATTTTGGCCATTAAGTATACATACATATGTATGTATCATATCTTCTTCCGCTAGGTAAGATTTCCGAAATATAGCATATCTTAATTCTTTAAGCCCAGGATAGATACCGAAAAAATGTTTCATGTTCCTTTAAATTGCACAATTTGCAAAACTTGCTTTCGTTTGCTGCACCAAATCTGTTATAATTTAGTGCAAATAACCGACTGCGTGCTTTAAATATACATGAGATTATATCTGTATTTAAGTTATCATTGAAGTAATGTATTCCTCTTCCATAATCCAGATGTTTGAAGATTATTGTGGTGCTTTCTGATTTACTCTTTCATTTTAAATATAAATTTTCAAGTTACTATGCAAATCCATACTACAGCAATTCCATTGTTGCTCCGTGTGGTTTGTTTCTGGCCATTGTATGCTTAAGGAAGTAGCTTTTGATTTTAATTCGTTTATCCAAAAAAGGTTGCGACGCAATAAAATTAAGAATAATTAAATAAATCTACTGAAACATTGAAGATGAAGTCCCAATGTATAAATATGGCTGTCTTCAGCAGCGGCTTCTAGCGTAAGAATGTAGTTTGAGGTGAAGCTAGGTAGATGTAATATTCTTTACATAAAATATCGTTGCTTCTTATTAACATCTTCAAAATGTGTAAAACCCCAAACCTGAGCTACATAGGCTTGAATTACTCTGCGCACTGCAAGATAGACTTTCCACTTCATTCTTAGGTTTATATCTTGTTTCCCTATCAAACTTTACCACCTTGAATTAATTGCACTTTTTGCCTGAGTGTTTCTTTTTTCGACATGTTTGTTAAACTTAAGTGTTGGCGTGAAGATAATTCCTAGGTATGTAGTTAAATTCAGGTGATATTTTTACTTTATCTCCTTTAAAAACTTATTTTTCTTGTTGACTTAGCCGACCACCATTTCTAAATACAAAAATTTCGGATTTGTTTAAATTAACTTTCAGATTCCACATGTTGCAGTAATTTTCGAGGTTTTGTTAAATTTTTTATCCGTAATATCATCAAATAATATGACTATGTCGTCAGCATAGAGTAAAAGACGGATATTCATATTATCCACCATAAGTTCATCCTCCAAGCATTCATGTAGATCATTAATGTACATAGCAAAAAGTAGTGGTGACAGTAAACACCCTTGTATAATACCTGATTTTGTTTGAAAGTAACTTTCAAAAGCTTTACCAGTCCACACAGCCGATTTTGTATTAGTATATATTCTTTCTATAAACTTGACAAATTTGTACGATACTCCCATCTTAAAAAGCTTATAAAAGTCCACAAAAAAAGCATAAACTTACATTATTTCTGCTAACTTGATACTCATAATGGCACATAAATTGTAATTATTTTCAACCGTGGAACAATTTCTGCGAAAACCTTCTTGATACTCATTAAGTACTTGATTATGTTCAACCTAGTTTAAAAATCGATCTTTTACAATGCCCATCATTATTTTAACAGCACAGTTCATAAATGAGATATGTACCTCTATAGTTTGCAGGTTGACTTGGATATCCCTTTTTGTAGATAGGAAAGACAATAATTTTTGTGAAAGAGCTATCTACCTAGGTACTGGTGAACGCTTTATTAAATACTGATAACATTTATGTGTAGAACTTATCTGTGGCATTTATAAAAAATTCATAAGGAACTCTGTCTTCACCTGGTGCTTTGTTTAGTTTTTCCTTATTCAGCATGGATTTAATTTCGTTCATAGTTAAAGGCCTATCTAGCAAAATATCTTCTTTACAAATTGGTGCATAGTGTATGTTTAATAAATTTTCAAAGAACTGTTTAAAAGTAGACACTGAGACGTTGTAACCAATTTGATATTGACAATTCCGTATTTCGTTCACTAATTTCCACCATTGCCTGCTTTCATTAACACTGTTGATACTAATTGTAAGTTGTTGATAGTACTCAGTCTTACATATATATTTTGCTTTATGAATTGGGCTTTAAGTATTTCTATATTGCTGTAGTAATTCAAAGTTTTTTATCTTGCTCTATTGCTTCTGTTATTGTGCCATTTGTTTTGGGGTTCAAGGAACATTTTCTTTAATGCTGTTGTAGATGTGGCTTTGTTTATTAATTGACATAGTTCAATCAAATTAGTTTCTGTGTTTGTTATAGATTCTAGGTTATTATTTAGCTTTATTTGATATTGGCCATTCTCCCAACTTTTCCAGTGTAATTTCGGCAGTAAATGTAGCTTCCTTACTATATCGTTTGTGCTTTTAATTTTTAGTTTTAACATTACTGGAAAGTGGTCCGAGCATACTTTGTCTTCAATTGTAAATTCTTCAATATATTGTCAAAATTCCTGTGATGAAGCACAGATATCATTAAAAAATTCTCCTGGATTACTGATGTAGGTTTACTGTCGTTCTTCATTACCTCTTGTTCTACCATTCAAAATTAACTTGTTTTCTGTACAAAACTTTACCAACTGCCAACCTTTTCTATTTACAGTTTTGCCTTTAAAATTCTTCTGCATTACACCTAAAAGTGTCCTTGTAGATGTCAATCATTTCCTGATTAATTTCTCCAATTCTGACATTTAAGTCGCCTATAATGATTGGGCTTATAATGTTTTTTTTTTTGAATATATCATTTAAATTTTTAAAATCAGAATCTCAGCTGGCCGGTCTCAGATATATAGGAACAATTGTAAAGGAAGTTGCTTTTGCATAAAATTTTAGCCGGATAACATTTGAGTCTATAATCCTTTCACAAGTAATACCTAATTCTGAAAGTTTTTACTTATGCCACAACCACTTATTGATCTTCCAAATCCAAAGATCGAACCCTGAAAAATATTTTCACACTCTCTCTATTTTTTCTTCTTCAACAAGTTGAAACACATATTAAGATTTCATTCAATATAAAGATTTCTGAGTTTTTTATATAAGTAAACAAATTATCAAAACCATTGATGTTTTACGATAATAATCTTAAATCTAATGTCGTGTTTTCATGTATTTTGTTTTTTCTTTTGTAGCTACAGATGTTTGATTTCGTTTGACTGCCAGCCCTAGGTTTTTTTAATTTTATAATCATGCATAATATAATCGTAATCTAAATTTAGAGTATTTATTTGTCCCCCAAAGATTTTCACTAATTCAGTTTTACCATCAGACTTACCAGAGACTAATTTGTTTTCTTTATTCCATGTAAACCATTGATCTTTAACTTTCAGCCTATCTTCTTTAACAATGACTTTATGCTCTTTACTTATTTCCTGTATTTTTTTCTTCTATATCAAGAAAGCTTTCTTGTGTTCTTTATTTGGAATCATATCCCGCTCGACAGAAATAGATGAACCAGCATGTTTTCGAGCATTTTTAAATACCTCATCTAAAGATTTAGAAATAGTTTAATGTTTGTTTACTTCTTATTAAATATATATTTGTATTTATAACCAGGGTTGTAAATAATAGGTGCGTTTGAGTACTTTTACAGTAAAATGCAGTAAATGAGTAAACTTAAAAATTTGCTCTCACAAAAAGCTGTTGTCCAAAAAAGTACGCGAACGCAAAATTTGTAAAAATTCGTAAAATAAAGGCAACAGCTGATGGCAAATAATTGAAGTGTTGAAAAATGTTTACACTTTTGACTACTTAACTCGTTTTCTTATCGGTACTCGATTAAATACTTTTTATAACACGAATATTTTTGGAAAATACAAACAAATTATTTTATGTAATCTTTCATATTTGTTTGTTTTTTATTTTATTTAAATTTGCTAATTTGTGTCTGGCTAAATTTGATCAATAGTACACGAATAATTTTTTTACTATTGATAACTTTAAAAACAAGAGCTGTTCTAAGTAACCGAGTACTTGACACTTTTACAACTCCACAAAATTAACATAACAAAACAAAGTTTCAAAAGTTGGTATTTAGCCATATATTCTTCACAAACAAGTTTAATTAATTAATATTAATCAATTTTTTGTTTTTATTTTAGTTTTATTTGAACTTTTCTTTTTTTAAACAATTTTTTCACAATTTGTATGCCTTTTGCTTGCTACTTTTGTTTGTTTACCTTTTGAAACATATGTTTTATTGTTTTACTAAATTTTACTGCAAAAATTTCTGCAGTAAAAATTTGTAAGTACTCAGTCAAGAACTGTCACTTTACGCTCTCAATTTGTGTTCGCATTTACTGTATTTTGTGTACGCGAACGCAATTTAGTAAAATGCAGTAAAGTTCAGTAAAATATAGTAAAAACTTTTGTGTTCTCGAACGCAGCTAATATTTAAATACAAAACTAAATGAAAAGGTTGGCGACACCAACGTTTTAAATAAAAATATATGATATATACAGATTTTAAAATGCAAAATTCAAATTGGTTGTTAGTTTTTCCTATCATAACTAATTTTTTACTGGCTAGACTAATATTGCTAATACATTTTATCATAAATTGAGAACGATTTGTGCGATACGATGGTGATAATTTCCAAAATGATAAGTAATAAAATTTCCTTTGAGTCATCTAAACAATATATTTCTAATTTTCAAAATTAACGTCACTAATTCCGAAACTTGTTTTCAAAAACTCATTAAAAAAAATTAGGACAAAAATTTTACATTTTTATCATTGATTAGAAATCCAGGTATATTACGAATAAAATGAGCCATGAAATCATGAAAAACAGTAAACAAAATAATAACTAGAAGTGATTGAAGCAAAAAGACGCTAAAGTCACATAATAAAGTTCTCTCTCCTCTAACTTTTTTTTTGCCGACCAGTATTATTAAAACATTAACATTATTATATATTAATACTAGAGTAACCCTGCCCGCGTTGCTGGACAATACAATAACATACGTTTACGTCTTTGTATTATATACCGACAAAATGTAATTATAAGGAAAAAAATACATTTTATGAAGAGAAAACACACCATCATAAAAATGCGCGTATAACGTATATTCGTAGAAATTTTTCGATGGTTTTCTGTATAAACAATGAGTGAAAGTAGACCTTTCCAACGCATGTACTCGTTTGAAAATCGGTTGAGTGGTTCCCGAGTTATAAAATGACGAACAAAGGACAACTTATTTTTATATATATTAATATAATAATATTAAGATATATAATTAATATTAAATATATAAAGCAAAATAATCTCAAAAAATACTTATAATACAAAGAAACACTGAGCAACCATGTTGAAAAATCTTGAGTTCTTTAAAATTTAGGTATACAAATTAGTCTTCTATATAAAAAATCCAAATAAAATATTTTGATCTAAATTCCTTAAATACTACTTAATACATATGAATCTTCGAGATATAAACAAAATGGATTAAAAAGGACTTAAAAAGAAGACACACTTATAATATAATATTGATTTAAGCCATGCGGCATACCGATAACCACCAGACGATATGTATAACAAAAGTATTTGAAAAACGGGAACAAATTTAAGTTTAATATGCCTTAATTTTAATGTATGCAAATAAAAGTACAAAAATGTTGGGTAGCTAAAATTTCAAAAAGTGTTGACAGAAAAGCATTACTTTAGCGCTCTATTTAAAAAAAAGCGCAACTACTTATGTTGATAATAAGTTAGAGTGCTATATTCGGCCGTGCCGAATCTTTGATACCCTCCACTGACATTTCGAATATATCCGAAGTGGGCTCTACATGATATCTATATATTATTTAGACCTATATTAAATTGTTAACCGACAATCGTAAAGTTCTATGATTTTCTTTTTATAACTTTGAACTAGCTTGTTTAAAATATCATGATTCGTAACAGTTTTAGTCTAACCAAAATGATTTTCCGGAGGAGAATTTATATTGGACCCATGGTAAATTGTGAATCAGTCATCCCAAAATTCTGTATAGTAATTTCTGGTATTAAAAAACATAAATTAGAATAATTTTCATTACGGCAGTGAAATTAAATCTAGCGTTTACAGTGAATTTCAGGAAGCTGCCTAATATGGGATCTAATGTAAATTATCGGCCGTATATCGTAAAATTCCATGACATTTTTTATGGCCATATAAAGCTTAGTTGGAACAAATTTTACCGCAATAAATTTATCTGCTACGATTTTAGGCGTATTTAGTTAATTTCCTAGAGTGGGCTTTATATAGGGCCTATGGTAAATTATGGACCGACCATCACGAAAATTATTAGTTCGATTTATAATTCTATAAAACTGTAAAGTATTTAATTTTATTATGATTGCATTATTAATTACGGTTTTAGGCGTAATAAACTGTTTCCCGAGAGAAGACTTTATATGGGGCATATGGTAAATTATGAACCGATCTTCATTAAATTTGACAGTGTAATTTCTAGTCCTATAAAGCTGTGACGTGCCAAATTTAATTATATTAATGTTTATTACGGTTTTAGATGTACTAAGCTGTTTTCCAGGAACAGGGTTTATATGGGGCCCAGAGTAAGTTATGGACCGATCATTATGAAATTTGGCAGTGTGATTTCTAGTCTTAAAAACTATTACATACAAAAATTTATTATGATGGCATTATTTATTACTGTTGTAGGCATACTAAACGGTTTTCCTGGTGCAGGGCTTATATGGGGCCCAGGGTTAAGTATGGACCGATCTTCGTGGAATTTAACGCTATGATTTCCAGTCATATAAAACGAATTTGTGGGAAATGTTATATCATTCCGTCCATTATTACACCATTTAAGTTAGTTTTTGTAACAAAATTATCAGTTTTTTTTAGGGTGGTGGTTCCACAATTTGTTTCATACCTCTTATCCTACTGATCCGTTTTTGTTGGAGTTCAATCACAAACTGCTTAGGGTAAATACAAACTATTTTGTTCTTTTCTTTAGAGTATTTCGAAAGTAAGCGTGTTTTTAACAGACGGACAGACAGGCGGACATGGTTAAATCGACTTAAAATTACTCAAGGTGCCAGAATATATACTTAATGGGGTCTTAGATGTATAGTTAGGCTAGGTTAGCTCGAAAGAAGGACGATGCATCAAGATGCAACCTCATATCTGTACGACATACACCTAGGCCACTATTGGGCCTGTTGTGCGCTCCTTAAGAAGAAACATGTGGGATTTAGGTGGATAGTGCTGCCACCACCTATAGGTAGAAGTATAATAAACAAGTTTCAACGGAATGCAGTGTTACCACCAGAAAAATTCAAAACTACACTTGAGATGACGCAAAATTACCCAATTTATATGAAATTACACCTGATATCAAATTAAGGGTAATTACATAAGAATTCTTAACTTCGAATATTATCTAAGTACCTATATCTATTTGACATTTTTTCGTCTTAAAGTGATTTAAGGGAGGGGGTTTATATATGACCTACCTACCAGCACAAAATTTTGTTATGACATAGAAGCTTTTTTTTTATGCATACCACTTGAGAAAATAGCATACAAGGCTATTTTCTCAAGTGGTATTTTTATGGGAACCATTATTTCCAAAATTAATTTCGTAAGATAATTTAAGTTGAAATAAAATATATTTGGGCCTAATTTTGTGCAATATATCAGATGGTTTATGGTTATAAAGACTCTCTTAGGAAAAAAGTTCGGCTGGGGGCTATGTGAACAAAATATCATTGAATTTCTTAAAAATTGCAATATGCACTTTGTGCAGACGGCCTACATGAACAGACAATCCGCAAGAAGGACTGACGACTTAGATTCTGATTCTAGGTCGATCGATATACTCTACATGTATCAGTACAAACTCATAATACCCTATTTATTTAAATAATATCATTATTAATCATATTATTACGATACTTATAGTAATTCAAAAAAATAAAATTCCTATCATGGTTTCAGATGACAGTCTGTTTCTCAACTCAGTTTAACAAATGTTTATGGCAGTAAATATTTTTCAACTAAAGCATTTTAAATGTTAAAGCAAACACAAAACTTATTACTTTTGTAATATTGGAAATATCTTTTTTCCGGGGTTTTTTAGTATAAATACATACCTTCTTTTTCCACTAAACTTAGCGTTCTAAATCACCATGAAGCTCATATTTATCGAAATTGAATTGTCCATCTGGCGCCAATCACTATCAATCTTTTGCTTTATAAGCTATGGAAACCTTTTATTTATACCCTTCACCGAAGGTAAAAGGGTATATATAACTTTGTCATTCCGTCAGTCCATATAAAGTATATGTATTCTGGCTTCTTATGAGAAGGGAAGTTCAAATCCGGTTGTCCGTCTGTCCATCCGTTGAAATGGGTTTTCCGAAGACCCCAGATATGATTAAGGCTAGGTTGTTATACATTTATGTCACACATAGTACGGAATTGTTTGCTATTGAAATTCAGGAAGATCGGTCCATAAATGGATAAGATATGAGCAAAAAATCACGACTACCTCTAGTTTTTTCCATAAATCCCATGTTTTTGTTGTTTTTTAAATTCTTTTTTTCTGCATATCTCGAGAGCGGCAAAACCTACGGCTTTCAAATTTAGTACAAACACAAACTCTCTAAAAAAAATGGGCGGGATTGGAGAAGTAGGTGTGGCACTTCCCATACAAAGACGTTATACATTTCTGTATATTTGGAGAACGAAACGTGCTAAAGTTCCCAAATTAGGTACAAACATATCGGTTATCAATACACAGTATCCCACAAAATATGGGCGCGATTGGAAGTGGGCGTAGTACCTCCCGTACAAAGACATTATTGAAAATACTCAACATTTTAAATTTTAGGGCTCTAGTATGACATATGAACACGTTTTATATACCAAAATATCAGAAAAAGCAGCATATATTTCCCGAAAACCCTGAAACTTTTCTCCCAAAAAATGGAAGAGTAATGCCCAAAATAAACATACCCATTTTCGGGAACAATAGATCTTCCTGAGTCCAAGTTTTATAATCTAAGTAAATGGTTTTTTCTTCTTAAAGACGTGGGTATATAAATCTGCCAAATCGGTTAAGAAATGGTTAAGTTATTAGCAAAATACTCCAAAAATGGGCTAAAAAGCATCAACATTTTTATAAAAACTAAATTTTTAGAGCTGATACATGACCTTTGGATACGTCTTATATATCAAAAGTAGAAGATATTTGCTGAAAAACTCGGAAAAATCGGTTCAGATACAAAAAACTTATTACCAAAATTTTATTTTTTTTAAGAAAAAGTTTTATTACCAAAGTAAATGGTAAATTTCTTCCTAAAGAAGTAGGTGTATAAATCTATCAAACCGATTGGAAAATGCCCGAGTTATGACCAAATTACTGAAATATCAATATTTACTTTTTATATCGACGGCTTATATACAGTACCCGCCATCCGCCAAAATACAATTTTTCTGGAGAGAGAAAAAACTGTTTCTTTCCAAAATTCTTAAGGTATGAATTGATCTTTCTTCTATAATAATTTTTAAATATGACTACTGAGTCATCCTAATAAAAAAATAGAACTTTTTACTCTATTCGTAGCGATATGGTTGATGTCTTCAAATATTTTTATGGCGTATAGAGGTTATTGCACAGTAATAAAAATGTGTTTTTTTTTGCTTTTTTATGTAATTTTATTATATTAAGCATTTGTTTAACGTTTTTCTAACATTAAAGAATTCAAAAACAAAAAAATAAACATAATTAAAAAAAAGCTAATTCAAATCGGACATTGTCAAATTGCTTCTTATTACTTTGACTCCATCTGAAATAAATTATCATAAAAGTAATGATATTCTTGTGGTATAACCGGTTTCAAATCTTGAAGATATTTCCATTTACTAGGCTGGATTACAAGCTGAGCAGTATGCAAAGGCTTTGGTTCAGTATATCCTCTGTAAGTTTTAATTCTGTTGGGTAAGTTATTGTATTCTTCATTAAAGTTAACTCTAAATTGAACTTCTCCACTTGGCGAATACTTTAGTGTTCTTAATTGAGAAACTGTTGGATCATTTTAGGTTCGACCAGGTCTAATGCTAGAAAAGCGAATAAGCTTGGCATCATTGAAGTTTTTAAAAAAACTGTAATTTAAATAAAGGGTCCGCCATCTCACGTTTTTTTCAATTAGTGCTTATTTCGTGAATGGCAACACTTAGATCATGTCTGATTTGACAGATAATTAGTTTTATCCTTCCGCTGAACGAATATGGTTGTGTATTCACTTGAACAACGCTGGGAAATATTGCGACATTACTTTGAAAATCATGGTAATGTTGCAGAATGTGTGCGAAAATTACATACGGATTTTGGAAGAAGAGAAGCACCGTCAGCTGCGTATGTTCGTTATCTTGTGAAAAAAGTGAAAGAAACTGGCATCCTCATCGATAAACCGAAGCGTGAAAAAACAGTGCGTACACCCGAGAATATTGCTGCTGTGGCTGAAAGTGTGCGTGAAGCGCCATCAATATAAATTCACCGTCGTTCTCAACAATTGAACATTTCGGAGACATCATTGAGACGAATTTTGCATAAAGACCTTGGTATGACGGCATACAAAGTCCAATTGGTTCTGGAGTTGAAGCAAACTGACCATCCAAGGCGTTTTCGCTTCGCTAAGTGGGCCTGCGATCAACTTACAGAAGATGCCGATTTTGCCAAAAAAAAAATCATATTTTCAGATGAAGCTCATTTTGATCTTGGCGGGTATGTAAACAAGCAAAATTGTTGCATTTGGGGCACAGAAAACCCGCACGTATACATTGAAAAGCCGATACACCCAAAACGAGTCGCTGTTTGGTGCGGATTTTGGTCCAGAGGCATAATTGGGCCATTTTTCTTCGAAAATGAGCAAGGAGTGGCCGTTACAGTTAATGGCGATCGTTATCGGGCCATGTTGAACGAACTTTTGTTCACAAAAATTGAAGAGGAGGATATTGGCAACATTTGGTTTCAACTGGACGGCGCTACGTGCCACACAGCCAAAGCTACACTCGATGTTTTGCGCCCTGTTTTTGAAGATCACATTATCAGCCGCAGAGCTGATGTCATTTGGCCACCTCGGAGCTGCGATTTTACACCGTTGGACTATTATTTGTGGGGTGCCGTCAAAGATAAGTGTTACGCCGACAAGCCAGAGACAATTGACGCTTTAAAGGACAATATTCGTGAAGCCATTGGTGAAATACAGCTGCACACAATCGATAATGTGCTTAAAAATTGGACCGATCGTGTAGGCTACTGCATGACCAGGCAAGGCAGCCATTTGAATGAAATTATTTTCCATTATTAACCGGAAGGATTGTACTTTCAAATAAAAAAAGAAATTTGAGAAAATATTCAGAAGTTTTTTTTATACCATTTTCAAAAAAAAAAAGTTACATGGCATCGAATGGTTTAAAAATTACTGTGTCATTAATTTTTACTGTTTTTCGTGATTCTTTGGTTATTCTGATATAGTCTATTGGCAAGTATATTGATTGGTTTTTAAGTTTGGTTTCTATATTAGCGTGTGCACTGTCACATTCCATTTTTGTGTGACCTTTCTCCAAGTACTTTTGTTCGATCATTTTATTATTTTCTATAGCGAAATATAGCGGCAATATAGATTTTATTCGTTTCTTTACGACAGTAATGGTTTTCCACTTTGTCCAATTTCAGTCGCAAGCTTATTGTTGTTGCGTATGGCGGGTATTGCATTAAAAAAAATCGTTCGGTTGATAGCGATATCACAAATATTTAAAAAAAGGACTAATATTAATTTTTTTTTTCTGACATTTTTGTCAGAGATAAAGCTGGCATCAGTGAACAAATTTCCATCAAAAAGTCATTTTCTAAAAATTGGTGTATGGCGGGTATTGAATATAAGCGCTCGATATATAACTTTGTCATTCCGTTTGTAATTTCTACAATATTGATCTAAGACCATATAAAGTAAATATATTCTGGCTTCTTATGAGAAGGGAAGTTCAAATCCGGTTGTCCGTCCGTTGAAATGGGTTTTCCGAAGACCCCAGATATGATTAAGGCTAGGTTGTTATACATTTATGTCACATATAGTCCGGAATTGTTTGCTATTGAAATTCAGGAAGATCGGTCCATAACTGGCTGAGATATGAGCATTAAACCACGACTACCTCTAGTTTTTTCCATAAATCCCATGTTGTTGTTGTTTTTTAAATTCTTTTTTTCTGCATATCTCGAGAGCGGCAAGACCTACGGCTTTCAAATTTAGTACAAATATGTTGCTTGCCAATACACAAGCTCTCTTAAAAAAATGGGTGGGATTGGAGAAGTGGGTGTGGCACTTCCCATACAAAGACGTTATACATTTCTGTATATCTGGAGAACGAAACGAGCTAAAGTTCCCAAATTAGGTACAAACATATCGGTTATCAATACACAGTATCCCACAAAATATGGGCGCGATTGGAAAAGTGGGCGTGGTACCTCCCGTACAAAGACATTATTGAAAATACTCAAAATTTAGGGCTCTAGTATGACATATGAACACGTTTTATATACCAAAATATCAGAATTAGCAGCATATATATCCCGAAAACCCTGAAACTTTTCTCCCAAAAATGGAAGAGTAATGCCCAAAATACAATTTTTTTTTAAACATACCCATTTTCGGGAACAATAGATCTTCCTGAGTCCAAGTTTTATAATCCAAGTAAATGGTTTTTTCTTCCTAAAGACGTGGGTATATAAATCTGCCAAATCGGTTAAGAAATGGTTAATTTATTAGCAAAATACTCCAAAAATGGGCTAAAATTTTTAGAGCTGTTACATGACCTATGGATACGTCTTATATATCAAAAGATCGATTTTTAGTAGAACATATTAGCTGAAAAACTCGGAAAAATCGGTTCAGATACAAAAAAATTATTACCAAAATATAATTTTTTTTAAGAAAAATACCTATTTTCGGGAACCGTAGATCTTTCCGAGTCCAAGTTTTATTACCAAAGTAAATGGTAAATTTCCTAAAGAAATAGGTGTATTAAACTTTCAAATCAATTGGAAAATGCCCGAGTTATGACCAAATTACTGAAATACCAATATATAATTTTTTTTTATATATAATTAAGTTGTTTTATTTGCGTTCCACCCCCCTTTCCCCATCATCTTTCCATGTGTTTACAGGCACCAGTATCATGTCCAATATGACTTCCGTTAGCACTCTGCTTTTAAACTTTGATCTATTTAACGAAATAATTTCTACAAACAGAGATTGGGAATTTTTGCATCGTCAAAAATTTGCAAAAACAGATAAATCTATTGTATGGCAACACGCCAGTGGTGGTGGTGTGTTTCTATTTTTCGCATATTCACCTTTCATATACAAACAGCAAACTCACACAAAGATATTTGCTTATATAAAAAAAATATTCCACGGCCTATTTACTTTAATTAAAGTTAAGTTCGCATGCGTACCAGTGGTCGAGTGGTCTAGCCGTTATGTCACAAGTAATCGTCTCAGTTTTTTTTATAAAATTTAGAGTTTTGTTCTAAATAAATTCGCATGTTTTTCTGTGGCTAATAATTTTATATAAAAACAAAACAATTTATTTTTGGTAAAACCCTTAATATCTCAAAACAAGAAATTCTGACTTAAGCCCTTATTATTTAATGCCACAGATATATTATATATGTAGATTATTCTTATCGCACCATGGTGAAGGCTATATAAGATTCGGCATAGCCGAATATAGCACTCTTACTTGTTTAATAAACAGTTTGGTTGCATATACTGTAATTTTTTTAGATTAACAATTTCTTAAATGGCATAAGTTTTATCACTTAAATTAAATCCTTATATTATTTGTTTTAATATGAAGGAATTTCAAATTACACGTAATCTACACACGAGTGAAAAAATTGCACCAAATTCGGGTGACGGAATGACAAGCTTAGTATACCCTTACTCACCACTATTGGTGGTGGAGGATTAAAATATTAAATATTTCGCCGTATAAATATATTTATATTGAAATATTAAAATATTTTAGTCACCATAAATATTAAATATTGTGTTTCTTCAGTATCAAATGCGAAATGTACGAATATGAAAAATATAACAAAAAAAAATATGACGTCTTGTTGATCATCAACTGCCAAAATATGCGACTATTAATTGCGAAATATTTAAATATTTCAGTGTAAATATTTATGATTGATTTATTATTCGCAATTATATAAAACAATTTATTATTCCTGAAAATCAAGTAAAATTTTAAATGAAGGAGAACCTCAGTTAAATTTTTTAAATCGCCGTAGTTTTCACTGATCATAAGAGAACTTCTGCTAAAGATAAGAACTCAGACTATGAAGCATATGAAAGGGACTTTTTTATAAACTTTTTATATATCCCCATTAGCCGACTTTAAAATACGGACGGACATATCTCTCTCCTGTTTAGTTAACTCTCTCCCTCCCCCTATATCTGGCTCTTTCACTCTCTCTCCTCAACATATCAATAAAAATGGTTGGAACTTTTAGAACACAAACTGTAAACCATAAAACGACGTCACAACAACAACAAACTGGATAACGAAGTGGCCGGAGCTCCCGGATGCCACGCCAATTGATCACGAATTTTGAATTGAAATGATGTTCGAGAACGGGCAATAACATACTACAGTAGACGCTCTTAAATTAGAACCGCTTTGTTTTTGAGGCAATTCTAATTTCTGGACGTTTTTTTCTCGAATAAAAAATATAAAATTGAGTAAATATGCATCCAAAAACTAAAAAAAACACTTCCGGCTTCGTCGACATTATATATTTGTGACTCCGTTAACCCCATCTCAGCAACCTTTGCACGATATTGATAAATAAAAGGAGTGACTGAAGCAACATCACTGGAAAGAATCTCGCCGTCGTTTCTTAAATTTAGTAAACCATCTGTTAACACATGTTAACATAAAATCTAAAATTTCAAAAGAAAAACAAAGTTATAAAAAAAACCATGACCTACTTATTTAGCTTAACTTATTAAAAACACAGAAATGCTTACATGACAGAATTTAGTCATTTACCTTAAAAATGTTAACTGTAAGTCATTTACCTTTAGAAATGTTTACTAAATTCTGTCAATCAACCAGAAAAAAGGTGTAATATTACAATAAATGCAAATAAAGCATTTATTATAATCGCAATCACATATTTAAATATTATTGTTATTTTTAATTTAGACTTAAGAAATTAAATTGTATAAAAGACAATGAAAAATAAAGAACTTTAGGCAAACAAAGATTAACTTTGATAATTGCTTGACTAGTCTCGGTGCTTCTACCCAGGCTAATTTTTAATACAAACTAGCACAAGGTGTTTCTACCTGGACTCGTAATTACTTAAAACAAATTCTGAACTGCAAAGGAAACCTTTGGTGTTCAACTCGCGTTAATATACTGCGACTCAACAATTGGTGACCCCGACGGTCCTGTTACAAGATACAGGATCTCATCAGAAAACGCAACCCAAAGGTCCTTTTACAAGAGATAGGATCTCATCAACTCCAACGGTCCTGTTACAAGAGACAGGATCTCAGCATTAATCCAAAGGTCCTATTACAAGAGATAGGATCTCATCAACCCATAGGGCCTGTTACATGAGACAGGACCTCATCAGAAAACGCAACCCAAAGGTCCTATTACTAGAGATAGGATCTCATCAACTCCAAAGATCCTGCTATAAGAGACAGGATCTCATCATCAATCCCAAGGTCCGGTTACAAGAGACAGGATCTCATCAGAAACCGACGGGCCTGTTACAAGAGACAGGATATCATCAGAATCCGGCGGTCCTGAAACATTCAGTCCTGAGGCTACAACAGGGCTATCAAAAAAACGCAATACACAAGAGCGTTCATAACCACAGGTTAGGATCCACAGATCAACTATAATCAATAGCGTTCCCACCAACAACATATCAGCATCGCATTCAGCAATTAAGACCATGGAATCCTTTGAAGAACTGGTAGCTTTCCAACAGGAGACGGCGGAAAAAATAAACACAATAATCCGTAACGTTAAAAAGGACCCGGCCACAAGAAAAACAAAATAGTACTATTTGGAGCGTCTAAAACGACTTGACACGCAATGGCTAGAATTCGAGCATGTTGATAACAAAATAAGGTGTCTGTCAAATCCACCTTTGCATCACCAGTATTTTACTGAGCAATACTTACGCATTTCGGATGACACACTCAAATACAAAGAATTGTTTGAGTCCGAAGTAAGAAAACTGTCGCAACCAATACTTAAATCATCAATAAGACAATCCATAGAAATAGAAGGTGCAAACGGCGGCAGGGAGAACCAGAACTTGACACAATCACAAGCAAAGTTCTTCGAAACCAACGGGCTTTAATGAGAGCGCTAAGGCGAATTATTGACGAGGTACAGTCTGAGGGAAATCGAGAGGAGGCGTATTATCAGAGCAAACTAACGCTCATTGACAAATATATGCATGATTTCTCGTCAAACAACGATACTTTATGGCAGTTAACATCCGAAGAGCAAATTGACGGTTATACATTGGATGAGTTTTACGAGATGCAAGAGGAGGTGCTCAACATACAAGGTGTGTTACAACAGAGTGCCAAAATCGCCAACGAAACTACTACACGTATCGTCAGAAGAAGTTAACATTGTCAACCGCAGTTGCCAAAAATTCAAATACCAAAATTCAGCGGCAGTTACCTACAATGGGTAGCTTTTAAAGACCTTTACATCCAGCTGATCCACAACGCGACAATGAGCAAAGTGGAAAAAATGTTTTATTTAACTACACACTTGGCAGACGAGCCAAAAAACTTAATAAAACATTTACCGATTACATCGGCAAATTATGAAATCGCATGGAACATCTTGGTGAGTCGATACGACAACAAACGACTAATTGTGACAACATTATTGAACAATTTGTTATCACATCCACAAGCACTCAAATGTATACACGACCTCGCAAAAGAATGCACCCATGGTTTATCAGCACAAGGCCTCCCAGTGGATAAATGGGACGCCATACTAGTTCATATATTACTGAGGAAGCTTGATTCCTCGACCCAAACACTGTTCGAGCAATCTCTTAAGGACAACAAGAACCTTGTAAGTCTAAGCGAATTACTCAGGTTTATAGAGCATCGATTCCAAGCTTTAGAAAGGCGCGAAAATACTCTAGAAGCTGGCGTGGGTAGAACATAATTAACAACAGCAACTACATCAACATCAAATTGTAAAATATGTGGATCAACAGGGCACCCCATATATTGTGAAAAATTCCTAAAAATGTCACCACCTCAAAGATTACAATGGACACAACGGAAAAATCTATGCGTTAACTGCTTAAGATCAGATCACGTCGCCAAGACATGCACATCACGCTCCTGCCTAAAATGCACAAAGAAACACAATACGTTATTGCATTTTGAAACGTCAAAAGGAAAACCATCATCATCCTCAAAAGACCAACGTAGAGTCCTCTCCAAACGAAATTAAAAATGCCCCAACCGAAGCTTCTGCAAACAAGAAAGATACGGGTAACAACTACACAGTCTTAGCGACAGCAAGGGTAAAGGTGTTTGGAACCAATGGTCGCACATGTACAGTCCGAGCCCTATTGGACTCCGGATCACAAGTTAATTTAGTAACAAACAGATTACTAAATAAACTATCACTAAAGTCATCAAATTCAGATCTGTGCGAGGAAGGGATAGGACGTAAGATCCATAACGTATCCCAACGAGTAAACCCCGAGCTTCAAGCATGTTCAAGCAACTATACTACAAGGGTAGAAGCATTTGTGCTTCCAAATATAGTGTCACTACAGCCCACAAAATCATTCGATACAGATTGGCAGATCCTTGGTTCAATCGTACGGACAAAATTGACATGCTAATTGGAGCAGAATTTTACCATCAATGGATGCGCCCAGAACAAATAAGAATCAATGACGAACTACCAATCCTACAAAACACAGTGCTATGTTGGGTTGTAACAGGCAGATTACAAGAAGACAGCAACAACGTAGTTACCTGTGCAGTATTCAGCCCAGAAGAGCAAACAACAAATCAACTAATTGAGAGGTTCTGGAAGCTTGAAGACACAATTGACACTGAACGAACATTGTCTCTAGCTGAGAAACGATGTGAAGATCACTTCATTCAGAATGTAAGAAGAAATACAGAAGGCAGATTCATTGTTCGTCTTCCATTTTCCGAGAACCCAATCATTCTCGGAACATTAAAATCAATGGCTTTTAATCGGTTTTTATCATTTGAAAGGCGGCTGAACAGCAATGCTCCACTTAGAACAGAGTACAACAAATTTATGCAGGAATATGAATCCTTGGGACACATGGAGGAAATTCAGGAAGAGGATATTCCGGATTCTCATTACGTTATGCCTCACCACTGTGTCTTGAAGCCCGAAAGCTCTACTACGAAACTACGAGTAGTTTTCGATGCATCGGCCAAATCATCTAGCAGCACCTCCCTCAACGACATACTACATGCCGGACCAACCGTACAGAGCGAACTTTTTTCAATTTTACTACGTTTTCGTATGCATAGATTTGTATTTTCGGCGGATATCGAGAAAATGTATCAGCAAATACAGGTAGCCGATGCTGACCAGATGTTCCAGCTGATCATTTGGAGATACAACAAACATCAAGATATCAAATACTATCGCCTAAAAACGGTAACCTATGGCACCTCGTCAGCACCATATTTAGCAACAAAGTGTCTTCAACACTTAGCGTCACAAATATACCCTTTAGCAGCAAAAATACTACGCGATGACTTTTATGTAGACGACTGCCTTAGTGGGTCTGATTCGATCCATACAGCATTAGAATCACAACGTCAACTAAACTTATTATTGGGAGAAGCTGGTTTTAAGCTTAGGAAATTGTGTTCAAATCATCCTCAACTACTAAGCGGCATTGCTCCTGAAGATGAGGAGGTCAATCTAGACTTTGACTAAAGCTCCAATTGTTCAATTAAAACACTCGGACTGATATGGCTGCCAAGGTCGGATCAGTTATGTGGACGAGCACAAACCCCAACAAGCACGAGCGTGACGAAAAGAATAGTCAGCTCAGAACTTGATAAAGATATTTGATCCATTAGGACTTTTTGGACCGGTCATTGTGAAAGCAAAAATATTTTTACAAGAGTTATGGCAATTAACAATTTCGTGGGACGATGAATTACCCATAAGTCTTCAAGACGAATGGAATAAGTTCCGAAAAAATATAGAAGCAATAAACAACATTAAGATAGACCGATTCGTGCTGAAACATGAAGGGGCGATAGCAGTACAAATTCACACGTTTGTTGATGCCTCTGAACGAGCCTATGGAACGGCAATATACATGCGCTCAAAATACAAAGATAAAACTGTGGTAGTTAGATTGATTTGCTCCAAGTCACGAGTTGCACCACTCAAAAAACAAACTCTACCAAGACTAGAACTATGTGCCGCAGTACTAGGTGTGCAATTAACAAATAGAGTGAAAAAGGATTTATATCTACAAAATGCAGCAAACTTCTTCTGGTCAGATTCAAAAATTGTCCTCTCTTGGATAAGTTCACCAGCAGCATCGTTTCACACCTTCGTGGCCAACAGGGTAGCGAAAATTCAAATGTCGAGCAGTCCAAGTCAATGGAGACACGTCAGCTCCAAACAAAATCCAGTTGACGCAATTTCCCGAGGACTATCACCAGAAACTTTATCACATCATTCAATGTGGTTTTATGGTCCATTATTTCTCTCCGGATCCAAAGATGAATGGTCAAACGCAGTCTTTCAATTCAGTGACATACCTTGCGATGAAGAACGGAAACTGACGAAACGAATTTTAGCAATAGCAACAACGCATCAGCATGGTGAAGACATCATCCATCGAATTAATCATCGAAATTCCTTTAAAACCCTTCAGCGCACAATCGGGTATATAATACGGCTCATTAAACATTCAAAAACCACCAGTAACTTTCGGTCAACCAACAAGGCGCTCGATGCTCATGAAATGGAAAAAGCTCTACACGTCATTATCAAATTCGCCCAGGCAACGGAATTCAAGGAAAATTGAAAAACTTGTTACGTAAAACACCTGTTCACAAATCTAGTTCGTTGGCATCACTAAATCCATTCTTAGATGAACATCAGATAATCCGAGTCGGTCAGATAATCCTTTAATGCAAAACACCCCGAAATTTTATCTCACAATCACTTCACATCAAAATTATTGATGCACATGCTACACGTAGAAAATCGACACTGCGGCCCACAGGCATTATTGGCCGCGTCTAGAGCACAATTCTGGATCACGATTGGAAAGACTTTAGCACGCAGCACAGTCCACAAATGTATACGATGCACTAAAGCAAGACCAGTATTGTTCAAACCAGTGTTTAAAATTCAGTCGCCAGTTTGTATTTTTACACATGCAACTATACTGAAAATAGTTCGAACCATCATTTTTCATCACCATTCATATTTAAAACAGTTGAACTGTGTGCGCACAGTTACTGAAAAAATAGTAACACAATTCATTTTTTTTCAGCTGTCAAAAGAATCAGCAGCAGACTCCCTCCATTTAAAACACACAGACTGCTGAACTTGCGACTGAAAACCAGAAGCTGCTGTGTTTACAGTTGACGTAAACTCTTTTTTTTAGTTTACTAAACAACGCACAGTGGCGCCATTTGAGTTTTTTCGTTGCAAAAATCATATCTTTTGAACCGAATAAGATAATTGAACAGTTTAGTGAACAGCATATGATAGATAACTGTTCAGCCTATGAAATGAGCGTTTGGAAAGGGTGCTACGCTTTGTAGGGGCCTACTTATGGGTTATCAAAGTTAAAATTAGTAGAAAAATTAATTTTATGGTAACTAAAAAAAATTATTTTTACATTTTTAGATTGTTTTTATTTTTTTTCTTAAGGGTTTTATGTTTTAAATTATTACCCAACAAATTAAAAAAAAAAATTATTTATTTTTTTAAATTTATTTTTTCAATTTTCTGTAAAATATTCATCACAATTCGTAAGAGAAGGTATATCTAAAAGACTAACAATTTCTAAACTATAATTATTTTGTAACTCTATTCGTGACTTCACATGCCGCAGGGAAGAAATAAGTGGATCGGAAGATGCTGCCAACATGTTGAAGAGGTCCTTATTTTGCCTTACCCTTGATGCTTTGAATGTGTTCTGCAATCTATATTTTTTATAAAATTTGTTAAGAGACTCCTGTGCTTCTTCAGAAAGCTCTCCAATTGGCAAAGACTGGTACTCAATTATATCTTTGCCATGCGCCAATATTTTATGGACGGTCGGGGTCAACTTCTTCTGTGGATACATTTCTGCTAAAAGAGATGCAGTTTTCGACGCATATTCTCCATATTTTGTAGAATTGACATTTTCTTTGCAGTTTAAAACATCCAAGATCGTTCCCAATCTTTTCACGATTTGATTGTCAATTCCAATGATTCTAGTTACTGCCTCATCATTTTCAAAAAATCTCCTAGAAGTGTTTCCATCGTTAGAGTTACCGTATCCGTGCTTGGGACAGTCTACTTTTAGTCCAACTTGTTTCAAAAAAAACCATCCTGTATTTGCTTCTTTCTGATCTTTTCCTTATCCTTTATTGATGTATTTTCATCGAAGTTTTCCTCCTCTTGTGGTAGGGTATATGCCAGTTTTAGCAAGAATTCCATACACCTTATCCTTGCGTGCAATGGTGACATTCCATATTCGTAATTCTCCTCATTTGTAGAATCGATTAAATTACCAAAGTTCTTCTGACAAATAATAATATAAAATCGATAAAAAAAATATAAAAATAATACGAAAAAAGGGGTTTAGATAGGTTTTTGCTAAATTTTTACCTCCAATATAATTCTGTCTATGATAACTAATTGAAATATATTATAATTAAGCAGAAAAAGATACTAATCTTAAACTCTTTACAACTAATTATATAAAATTGAGATGTAACATATTATATATGAAATAAATTGAATTGAATTGAAAAAAGTTCTTCTGACTCTTTTTGCAAATCGGGCATGACATTGTTGAGGTTGTTCCTGTCAGTTCGTTTACGACTTTTCCGTCAACCATGGTCAGGTGGAACTCGTAATTGCATTCAATATATTTTCCTTCTCCAATTTGCAGCTTTGTAGGCTTAATCTTGCTTATTTGTTCTTCAATGTCCTTCACCGTAGTCCTTATGAGTTCTGCCGATTCCCTTGCAAACTGAAACATTATTGGTCGGCAATAATGCACTGATGACGGACGTGGATTTTTCCAGTGTAGGGAATCATCCGATTTTAGCCGCAAAGGAACAACAGATGCCATAAACATATTTCCGTCCGATATTGTAGCGTCATCGAAAGATATCCTTTGCTTATAAACGCTTTGTCCGGATGATCCATCGCAGCCTCATTTGCTGATCAATGTCAACTTCTCAGGAAGAATTTTCACTTCCGTGAAAAACTTTGGTGTGGTTGACTTTCTAAACAGTTCAAATAATTTTAAATTGTACAACGCCATGTTTTCAGTACTTAAATTGTTAAATGGTTTCAGTAATTGTTGCGCCAACTTTCAGGCGTAGACTAATCCAGGCATTATGCTTATTTTGCAATATATAGGCTTATGCTACCATGCCTAAAAATTTACCTCTTCCCTGCATACATATGGATTTAGGCTGAATAATGCAATTTTGATATTATGCACGTGTCCAAATAAGATTTGTGCCTACCTGTAGGGACCATAAGTCAATATTGTTCCTGACCATTTGTACGCCAAAGTATTGTTTATGTGAGGTACATACCTGCTAATTTCAATGAGTAGTTTTTTTCAAACTATTAGATCAAACTACTGTCAGTGCCATACAATTTCTGCAACCATGTCTTTTTAAACTTTTTTACCTCTAGAAGCCAAACGGGCACGTACGGGCAGATAAAAATTTTGAATTATGTAAAGAACTAATCAAAGAACAGGTTTTTCAAATATGGCAAATATAGAAAAATATAGTTTTTTTTTATTTTCCGTCAAAGTTGAAAAATAGTGAAAAAAACGGATAGTTTTTAAATAGTGATTTACCAGGAGAAACACAGAGCAAACAGTTAATTTTTTTTTTATCATTATACATTTAATAAATACATCAATCAATACAAACAAAAAATAAGGCGATTCGTTACCTATTTTTCGTGATATTACACCTGAAATCGCAACAAATTGACTAAAAATTGTGTGTTTTTTTGAAAACCGAAAGTCGGTCAACTTTGAACGGTTATATCTTCTAAACTAAAAATGTGATATTATTAAGAGTGGCATATTTGAAATCGTTGAAAAGTTTCCTATAACATGGGTTTATTCAAAACTTCGTCGGCATTCATGAAAATTTTGATTTTTGCAACCTCGCTTGCTCTACGGGCGCCACTGTGCAACGTAGCTAGAAACTGGCAGTTCGACTATACAGTAACGTAAACACAAACTGGTTTGTTGAATGAATTGAGTAATGTTAAGTTGAAAACACATTTGTTTTGTTGTTTAAATCAAATAAAAGAAAGGAGAAAAACAATTATTTATAGAATGAAACAAATAATTTGTAATATTTCGAATGCCAATTACAATACAAATTTTATGAAAAATTAAAACACTATTTTAAACTTGATAATAATGCAGTGAAAATCTCAACCATTAAAACACATTAAAGATAATAAGAAAATAAGATTTTCTTTAGTAAAAATAGTAAATATAAAAATTTTTCCTCTTACTTTAAAATATAATATTTTTCTACTAAAATTTTTTTTAACATTTATTAATTGAACAATATTAAATTGTACAAACTTTAACTATAATAAACACTAGTAAACAATATTAATTTTTACACATTTATTAAAAAGTCTCAAAAACAAGGTCGCGAGTATTATTATTAGAATGGATTAGATTTTGATTTTCAGAAATAGGTTTTGATTTTGAACTTCAAATGATGAAGATAAATATTATATTTAATTTAAGAATGTTATGAACAAATTGTTTAAAAACATTAGATTTATATGGCAATTGTTAAAAACTATGGTCGAAAAGTAAAAAAGCCAAAAACAGATTATTCATCTAGCCACCAATTTTTTTTGGTTTTAGAACATTGTAAACTACGAACTACTGTATTGGAGAATACTTGTGTCGTAACGTACATTATAATTATTTGTTTCATTGCAATTTACCGCTTTTATACTGACGGGCCAGTATTCCAGTATAATTCCGATATAAGACTATTATGCCATTTTTATTTTGTACAACCAATGCCAAAATCTGTATTTTGGTACTTTTTTGTCACCCCATCTATCTTTTAAACTAATAAACATAGAAATAAGGGTTATATCACATTTGAAACTTATTTAAAATATCCAAATACAAATATGGTACTTTTTCGAAATTCGGACGTTTAGGGGGTAAAAACCATTACTATTTTTGGTACTTATTTACAAAACATTTTTTTTATTCATTGATATATACGTATTAAATTATGGGCTCCTACTACAATATTGAAATTTTTTATGCTTCAATGGGGAGAAAAAAGTACCAAAAAGGGGAAATTTTATTTCTTATTTTAGGTTTTTGGTTCCACAACTGACAATTTTTGTAATTATCGTTAATATTGGACCTAGAAACATAAACTTCAACATGCAATGTCCTGAGTGGATAAGAACCTCTGAGGGTACTTTTTGGTATTTTTTTGATCTTCAACTGGTACTTTTTTAATTTCCGTTAGTATTAGACCTAGAAACATAAAACTAAACATGCAAAGTCCTGAGTGAATAAGAATTTGTTAGAGGGCTCTTTTTGGTACTTTTTCGTTTTTTAACTGGTACTTTTTTAATTTTCGTTAATATTGGACCTATGAACATAAAATTTAACATGCATGCTTCATGGTACCATTTGGTCTTTAACTGGTACTATTTGAAGTTCCGTTAGTATTGGACCTAAAATCATAAAATTCAACATTAAATGTTCTGAGGGGACAAGAACCTATAAGAGGGATCTTCTTGGTACTTTTTCGTTTTTTAACTGGTACCTTTTTTATTTTCGTTAATATTGGATCTACAAACATAAAATATAAAATTTCAAGGTTAGCGAATTTCCGTTTTTACCTCCTTTTTTTCTATTGAACAACAATAAGTATTAAGGCCATAATCATGTACAACGCAGCGCAACGCCAAACAATAACATTGAAAGCACAAACAATGTCATAAATATTTTGTAATTTTGTTGTTGCTTTCAACAGAAATTCATGTACCGTTTTAAAATTTTCAACGACACAAGCAATGGATCGTTTGAAATTTTAAAACGAAATGTGAATTTTTGTGGTTTCAATGTTATTCTTTGGCGTTGCGTTAGTTCTGCGGCGTTGCGCTGCGCTGTACATGATTAGGGCCTAAATTTTTTGTATCTCCTTTAGCTTAGCAGATATGAGGTCAGCGTGATCGATTTGGCGAGAGGCCTGCCTCAGGTCCAAATGTCAACTTTTAAGCTTCAGGCGTTTAGGCTGTGCGATGAAAATAAATAGATGAAGAAAAAATATCTTGGAAAAAGTAAAAAATTACGTACGATTTTTACCCCTTAAACGTTTGAATTCAGAAAAAGTACAAAATTTTCACTTGGCATTTTTTAGATAAGTTACGAATTGTATAAAATTTTTATTTCTATGTGTATTGATTTAAACGGTAGATGGGGGACAAAAAAGAACCAAAATTCAGGTTTTACTCTTTTAAGCCTAGTACTCTGTTCAAATTTGTGAAAAATGTTTAGCAACATCTTTTATTTCATGCGAAAAATTTGACATTTATCAATGTTACCTATCTCGAGAGTTTGCAACATTTGACGTTTTTAATCCTTCAAAGTATGCGACATTGTTTTGCATATGTAAACAAAACCCACATGTATTTTACTAAAAATTATTTTTGTAAATAAAAAATTAAGTAAAAATTAAAGTAAATATGGATAAAAGACTGTTACCGGTTGTGTTATTTAAGTTTTCAGTTCTAATTTTAATATTAAGTTTAAACTTTTTTCATTTGCTTAAAATTCCACGTGAAATAAGTGAAGCTTATATTATTTCGCAGTTGTAAAAAAATGTTGCCAGAAACATTTCGCAACTTGTTCACAAATTAAACAGAGTACAACTCTATCAACATTATTTCATAGAAATTCCGCACAAGTTTTTTTCATATGAGTTTTGACAGCATTTCACGTGAAATGTTGAACAGAGTACCAGGCTTTACTCCCGAAAAGAGCCGAATTTCGAAATAGTACCAGACACCTGTTCTCTTTTTTATTTATTTATTTTGAACAACAATAAAAGCACAAAATAAAGTACCAAAAATTGCTTCTTACAGATGCTCATTCAACGCAATGCTTGTTTAATTTTATGTTTGTAGCTGCAATACTAACAAAAATTCAATAAGTACCTGTTGGCAAACAATACAGTACGAAAAAGTACAAAAAAAACCACTCTTACAGATTCTCATTCACTTGGGAACTTGCATGTTTAATTTTATGTTTATAGGTCCAATTTGAACGGAAATTCAAAAAGTAACAGGTAAAGAACAAAAAGTAGCAAAAAGCCCCTCTTACAGATTCTCATTCACTCAGGGCATTGCATTTTTAATTTTATGTTTGTAGATCCAATATTAACGAAAATAAAAAAGGTACCAGTTAAAAAACGAAAAAGTACCAAGAAGATCCCTCTTATAGGTTCTTGTCCCCTCAGAACATTTAATGTTGAATTTTATGATTTTAGGTCCAATACTAACGGAACTTCAAATAGTACCAGTTAAAGACCAAAAGGTACCAAGAAGCCCCTCTTACAGATTTTGATTTACTCAGGAGCATGCATGTTAAATTTTATGTTCATAGGTCCAATATTAACGAAAATTAAAAAAGTACCAGTTAAAAAACGAAAAAGTGCCAAAAAGATCCCTCTAACAAATTCTTATTCACTCAGGACTTTGCATGTTTAGTTTTATGTTTCTAGGTCTAATACTAACGGAAATTAAAAAAGTACCAGTTGAAGATCAAAAAAATACCAAAAAGTACCCTCAGAGGTTCTTATCCACTCAGGACATTGCATGTTGAAGTTTATGTTTCTAGGTCCAATATTAACGATAATTACAAAAATTGTCAGTTGTGGAACCAAAAACCTAAAGTAAGAAATAAAATTTCCCGTATTTCCCCTTTTTGGTACTTTTTTCTCCCCATTGAAGCATAAAAAATTTCAATATTGTAGTAGGAGCCCATAATTTAATACGTATATATCAATGAATAAAAAAAATGTTTTGTAAAAAAGTACCAAAAATAGTAATGGTTTTTACCCCCTAAACTTCCGAATTTCGAAAAAGTACCAAATTTGTATTTGGATTTTTTAGATAAGTTTCAAATGTGATATAACCCTTATTTCTATGTTTATTAGTTTAAAAGATAGATGGGGTGACAAAAAAGTACCAAAATACAGATTTTGGCATTGGTTTTACAAAATAAAAATGGCATAATAGTCTTATATCGGAATTATACTGGAATACTGGCCCGTCAGTATAAAAGCGGTAAATTGCAATGAAACAAATAATTATAATGTACGTTACGACACAAGTATTCTCCAATACAGTAGTTCGTAGTTTACAATGTTCTAAAACCAAAAAAAATTGGTGGCTAGATGAATAATCTGTTTTTGGCTTTTTTACTTTTCGACCATAGTTTTTAACAATTGCCATATAAATCTAATGTTTTTAAACAATTTGTTCATAACATTCTTAAATTAAATATAATATTTATCTTCATCATTTGAAGTTCAAAATCAAAACCTATTTCTGAAAATCAAAATCTAATCCATTCTAATAATAATACTCGCGACCTTGTTTTTGAGACTTTTTAATAAATGTGTAAAAATTAATATTGTTTACTAGTGTTTATTATAGTTAAAGTTTGTACAATTTAATATTGTTCAATTAATAAATGTTTTAGTAGAAAAATATTATATTTTAAAGTAACAGGAAAAATTTTTATATTTACTATTTTTACTAAAGAAAATCTTATTTTCTTATTATCTTTAATGTGTTTTAATGGTTGAGATTTTCACTGCATTATTATCAAGTTTAAAATAGTGTTTTAATTTTTCATAAAATTTGTATTGTAATTGGCATTCGAAATATTACAAATTATTTGTTTCATTCTATAAATAATTGTTTTTCTCCTTTCTTTTATTTGATTTAAACAACAAAACAAATGTGTTTTCAACTTAACATTACTCAATTCATTCAACAAACCAGTTTGTGTTTACGTTACTGTATAGTCGAACTGCCAGTTTCTAGCTACGTTGTTTAGTAAACTAAAAAAAAAGAGTTTACGTCAACTGTAAACACAGCAGCTTCTGGTTTTCAGTCGCAAGTTCAGCAGTCTGTGTGTTTTAAATGGAGGGAGTCTGCTGCTGATTCTTTTGACTGCTGAAAAAAATGAATTGTGTTACTATCTTTTCAGTAACTGTGCGCACACAGTTCAACTGTTTTAAGTATGAGTGTGGCTGAAAATAAAATACAGTTCTTTTTTTTCAGCATGTTACTGAAAATAAATGACATTTTTAGCAAATTTTGACTGCTATTAGCAGTTGTTCGAAACCCTGGTTCAAACAACTGATGGGAAATCTGCCAGCAGCCAGGGTGACACCCGCGCGCCCGTTAATAACAACCGGAGTGAAATAGAAGCCATTTTAAATTCTCGACCGTTGACTCCACTTTCATCAAATGGTGATGATCTCTAAGCTTTCACACCGGGTCATTTTCTTGTCGGCGAACCTTTAACATCAGCCGTAGATGCTAATGCTCAAGCACCAAAATTATCCTTAGATGCAAGGTGGAAAATTACCTCAGAAATAAAACACAAATTCTGGGAGGAATGGACGCAAAAATATTTACATGAGCTACATCAAAGGGGGAAATGGAAATCATCTTCTCCGAACGTCATTGAAGGGATGCTCGTTACCATCAAAGAAGATAACACTCCAGTATTACAATGGCCATTGGGCAGAATCAACCGAATCTACAAGGGAGAGGATGGACTTATTAGAGTTTGCGACGTAAAAACAGCAAAGGGAACCTTCAAGAGACCAGTTCACAGATTGGCCCCATTGTTTAACGATTCCCACATAGAATATCCCGAATATGAAACTCCAATCTCACAAAAGAGGCAACACTCATCAGAAAGTGATGCTATACAGCCAAAACGAAAGACAGTACAATATGCTTCACTGGAAGTCTTCAGCACAATTTTTATTTCACTCCTCCTGTTGACGATAATACTAGCTTCTCCAATAAATACTACAGAATTTTCTACCAATCCAGGATTATAGTTCGAAGGCATAGGGTCGACAAAATTAATAACAGCTACCGGGAAATTTATCGTATACTACGATTTATCACCAATTTGGGATAGGAATAAGGTTCTGGAAGCCGGAATAACATCATTTTCAAAGCTCTGCAAGCAATCAATAGCTATTGAATCGTGTGATACACTCTTCCTACAACTTCAGCATAGTTGGGACACCCTTATTCAAGAATCAGACCTCCTAACTTCAAGAAGAAAACAGAGAGCCGCGTTAGATATCGTGGGGAATATGGCTCATGCTCTATTCGGAGTTCTTGACTCAGATTATGCAGAACAAATGGCTCAAACTATAGCCAGCGTAAAAGAAAACGAGGAGTATCTGCACCTGTTACTAAAAAACCAAACTTCAGTAATAGATTCGACAATAAATATCCTCAAGCAAGCCGAGAACAACACTAAGGTGCGCTTTTCAGACCTTAAGAAAAGCATCTACCATGATTTAAACACAGTTAAAAATTAGTATTCAAACATACGACAACTCCAGAATCTAATATCTTTGGCGATTCGATTAAATACACTTGCGTCAGATTTACAAAGAATTGAAACAGAACTGGTCGCTGCCCTCACACATACGAACCACTATAATATAAGCCCAGTTAATCTCACACCAAAGCAATTAAAATCAGAAATTTCTAAAATTAATGGACATTTTCCCAAGGATCGCGCATTATCAGTTGAAGATACTGATTGGTTGGAATTATACAAAATCATGACTATCAAAGGCACAGTAGCCCAGGGAAGTGTTATGTTCATCATTGAACTGCCATTAGTAAATCAAGAACATTTTGAACTCTTCAAGGTCATCCCTATACCCACCAAGCTAAACAACAACACTATTGATATAACAACCAACTATGAATATCTGGCTGCAAACCATCACCGCGATGAATACTTGACACTAAATGCACTTCAATTCAATAAATGCATCTTAGTTAGAAGCGATATATACCTATGCTCTATGTTACAAGTCAGCGTCACTCGAGATTCAAGCAGCGTTTCCTGTGAAATTGCTCTATTCAACAACAAAACATCACCACAATGCAGTTTCGGCCACATACCGACTAAGGTCTCTTTGTCGCACTGAACACCATCAACCATTGGCTTTATTCAACAACATATCCACTAGAACTAACTGCAGTCTGCGACTCTGAAATCATACACCTCCATATCAAAAATTCTGGTCTCTTGGCCATGAACCCAATCTGCATTATAAAAGGTAATATACTGACTATCCATGGCCACGAAACTAGTGTCACTACTCTTCATAATTCATATGCCATGGTTGGCAATATTACGGAAATTGGTAATCCGTCCGAGGTTAAGCGGCTCCTAGCACCAAACATCAATCTGGACACCAAATTGGATGAACTCACGAACATCCAAAAGCAACTAGCAGAGATTAAAAATCATCCAAGGGATATAAAGTACCCTGTTCTTCATCATCCTTACATCGGCCTTTTGGCGCTACTTGTGTCAGTTCTAATAACCGTGATCCTAATAGGATGGCGACTTAAATGCTACAAAGGAACATCAATCAACTTGGCTCCAACACCACCACAGCCTACGCCACGCCAGCGTAACTCTGAAGTCTAAAAATAGCTTAATTACATATCCAATTTTAATTATTTTGTTCATTTACATTTTCGCTATTCGCTCAACGCGGCGGAAAATGTTAACACATGTTAACATGAAATCTAAAATTTCAAAAGAAAAACAAAGTTATAAAAAAAACATGGCCTACTTATTTAGCTTAACTTATTAAAAACACAGAAATGCTTACATGACAGAATTTAGTCATTTACCTTAAAAATGTTAACTGTAAGTCATTTACCTTAAGAAATGTTTACTAAATTCAGTCAATCAACCAGAAAAAAGGTGTAATATTACAATAAATGCAAATAAAGCATTTATTATAATCGCAATCACATATTTAAATATTATTGTTATTATTATTGTTATTTTTAATTTAGACTTAAGAAATTAAATTGTATAAAAGACAATGAAAAATAAAGAACTTTAGGCAAACAAAGATTAACTTTGATAATTGCTTGACTAGTCTCGATGCTTTTAACTTTGATAATTGCTTGACTAGTCTCGGTGCTTCTACCCAGGCTCATTTTTAATACAAACTATCACAAGGTATTTCTACCTGGGCTAACTCGTAATTACTTAAAACAAATTCTGAACTCCAAAGGAAACCTTTGGTGTTCAACTCGCGTTTATATACTGCGACTCAACACCATCCATCACTTGCACGGAATGCATTTTTATCGGGATATTCCTCTCTAAATATTTGTTTAGCTTTCTCTTTAAGTATGAGCCCAATCAGTGTACACTTTTTTCTCGTTGATTTAAAAACCTCTCATACAGACGACTTTCCATTTTTGGATATTCAGCGCTGTGCAAAGATTTATTGCTTGTCTCTTGATATGTGTTGGAAACAGCATTTAATATTGCTGTTTAATGTGATGTAGCTGATTGAAGATGTTGTCACATTAAAATCTAGGGCTAACCGGTTCCCTTAAACGCCTTTGTCAAGCTTTTTTAATGTTTATACTTTAGTTTCCAATGATAAAGTTTTTTTTGCGTTTATTTGACATTTCTAATGATACACTTTCACTTTTTAATAGACTGCCATATATATATATATATATATAAATGCGACAAAAAACAACAAATAGGGAAAACCATATATATTTTTTGGCGATTTCCCCTTTTTAGTTTTACTATGTTCAAACAGAATAAAAATAAATTGGGGATATCTTGTGTTCAAATAACCAAAAAAAAAAAACGCTCTGATATTAGAATTTTTAGTTTTCAGAGCATTTAATGTATTGCAAACACTGATTCTAATTTCTGGTCGTTAGAATTACTGAAAGCTCTAATTTGTGAGCGTCTACTGTACTTCGATTTTTTCCACTCTTGCTGATCAAGTGCGATATATAAATTTCTTTGACTAATGACATGGAAAATCACAACTTATATACTTATTTGTATTTACTCAGGTTAATGTTTTAGCATATGAAGACAATCCTAAAACGTTGGAAATATCAAACAGTGATTTTTATCCAAACGTATGTGAGACAAATAAAATCGATTCCCAATTTTCTCTGCAAGAACTTGATGTACTGCAGAAACCAATATTTGAAAATAATTTTCCTATTGTAAAAAACAACGATTTTGATCAATGCGCCGAAGACTTTTTTGACACAAAATCAAATGCATCGGAAGAAATTAATTTGGATGACAATAATTACAATGAAAATGACTTAGTTTTTTGTGTAAATGTTAACTTAAGTGAAATGCGCACAAGCTTAAAAGACATTGAGAATAATTTTCGAACAAATATTGATTGTGGTAATAATCAACGTCCCTATATCCACAAAAAAGGAAAAGCGCCACAACCTCCCAGTAAGCCACCATGCGAGGAAGAAAAAACTGCAGAAAGTCTTTCCCACTCAACTGGAGTAGAAAAAAGCAACGCTAAGGAAACTGAAATATAAATATTAAATAACATATTACATAACAGGGTAAATACATATAGAAAAATTGAAAAATGCTCTACAAAGGACTCCCTAATAACAATAATATTTGTCCAAATATATGCATTTCATTTACACTCTTACACTTATTTCATTTTGTGCTGAGCTTTCTTAACATGTTTATTCAAGTTAATACTAAAACCGTTGTATGAATTTATTTTTTTTTTTATTAAAGTTACAATAAGCAAGTAAATAAGTTTCCTGTGCACTCGTGTATGCGAGGTGCTTATCAAAATACATAAATATGTACATAAATTTGTTGAATCAAGCATGTAGAACAATTTTAATGTGTTACTTATAATTTGTAAACCACTTTCTACAAATCTTTTGTGTTTGTATCTTTCAGGACAAAATGTCAGCCAGTTGTACAACATTACCACGGAGCAAAAAAAACGAAAAAGCTAATACAGGAAGTGCAATAGCAAGAACACGAGTTAAACATGAGAAATAGTTTAAAATTATTTAGAAAATAACATAATTATTCTAATAATTATATGTTAAGAAAATTAATATCAAATAAATAAATAAAATTAATATCTAGAATTTTGACCATGCTTTTCTTTTCAATGTAAGATGGGTAAGAAAATAATTTTTTGCATGAATTTCCGCAATTATATGTATGTATTTGAAGCAGCTAGGGTATTCATTTGGTTTAACCGTTTATCGGTTAACCGATTAATTACTACCCGATAAACTGATCGGTTACTTTAAAATTGCCTATTTTCGATTAAAGATTAACCCGGGTAATTTCAGTCGATTAACCGATGTAACATCTACAAAAGGTATGTGTTTAGAAAATATTTTTTCATACAAACAGCGATCTTCATTTTAAGTTTTAAACAGTGATCTTCGATTTAAATAAGTGTTTGCTGACCACAGCTTTTTGTTTCACGTATTTTTTATATCTACATATGCCCTTAGTTATTTGTTTCTTCTCATATTAATCTAATCAACAGAATTAATCGAAACAATAAGAAGTGTTAACAATTTTAATTAAACCAGGACTCTAATGGCATAATGGAAGATTTTATATGTTTACGAGAAATCCAGGAACAGAACTGAGAAATAAGATATTTTGTATTATGGGTTGCTTTCGATTTCTCCAACATCTACGATAAGTGAAAGAATTATTCTACGCCAAGTTTTATCAAAACTAAAGAAAAGAATCACTTAAATCCTAAACCAAATTATTTTTCTAGAAGATTATTTTATAAGAAATCCTTAAACTATTGAAATAACTAATAAAAGGATTTCACAGTTTATTTTTTAATTAATAATATGTGTTAATTTCAAAATATGTATTACATATTTATGAATTATTTTTTTATGTTTCTTGCTCGTTTTAGTTCAAGAATTGTAATGTTTGCTTTTATTTTTACCCTATAACAACTACAATGCAAGTTGGAAAAACAGCCAATTGTAAGGGAATGTATGAAAAGATAAACAACTGTTTATGTTTGTAGCTTTGTTGAAGCTTTGATATTGTTACAAGTAAGACCTGAGTGTTTAAAATTCTTATTCACTTTATAGTCTTATTTGAATAATATTTTTGGCTCTTCTTAAGCCTTTGGAATAAGTTTCCTGACGAGCTGGCCTAAAGGCAAGCTGATCGTTTCTGTGGATGACATAAATCCTAGGTTCGTGAAAATAGTTTTGCCTTGGATAATTCAAACTATTACGTATCTTTTCAATACTATCATTACTACCAGCACTTATCCCATCAACTGGAAATATGCCAAAATTGTTCCTGTACCAAAATCGGATAAATAATACCGTCCAATTACAATTTTGCATTACTTATCCAAAGTCTTTGAACATTTGGTACATAAACAAATTTATCAGTTTGTGAATGACAACAACCTTCTGACTGATCGTCAATCTGGATTTAGGCCCCAACGTAGCTGAGTCACAGCCTTAACAGACGTAGTAGAAGATATTCGAGGCAAACTGGATAGTGGGAAGATATCGTTTTTGGTCTTATTAGACCACTCAAAAGCTTTTGACACAGTGCACCACTCAGCTCTTTGCCTTAAGCTAGCTAAATTTTTTAACTTTTTTTTAATCTAATAGATTTTAATCTGTTGCCAATGATGTATCTGTTTCGCAACCATTATTGGTCTCAAGGGGTGTTCCACAGGGTTCCATTCTTGGTTCACTGCTATACTCCTTATATGCAAATGATCTCCACTACAGATAAACTTTTCTAAGATTCAAATGTATGCTGATGATGTACAGTTGTATCTCAGTAGTTCTAAGGATACTATTGCTTCTAAAGTTTAAGAATTAAACTATGACCTAGGAAAAATATTTACTTGGGCCTCGGCAAATGGTTTGAGGCTGAATCCGAAGAAATCGAAGTGCATAATTATATCGAAAAAGTCGGTGGTAATAGAGGATAATATAACTATTTTTCTTGGCGGCGAAAAAATTGATGTAGTTGATACAGTAAAAACCTTGGTGTTACATTTAACAGAAATCTTACCTGGACCAATCATATTAACCAGTCTTGCGGCAGAATTTATGGTATGATACGAAGTCTTTGGGCCACACAATATTTCACTCCGCCAAGAGTAAGATTACTTTTGGCAAAAACGTATTTATTACCGACTCTATTATACGCTTCCGAGCTCTTTACTGGATGTGACACGAAGGATAACAGTAAACTCTCCACGACTTTCAATAACATTATACGTTACATTTTTAGCCTTGGAAAATTTGATCGTGTGTCCCTGTTCTCTTGTGGTGTATTAAAAATTCCCTTTAGTAATTACCTTAAATTCAAAAATCTTATACTTTTTCACAAGATTGTTATGACGAAAGAACCAAATTATCTTTTTGAACGTTTACAGTTTGCAAGGTCGAATAGAGGAAACTACATTATACAAATACGTCACCGCGACCATGCTTCTGAGCGTCAATTTTTTATTTTTACCATTCGTCCCTGGAACCAACTACATAGGGATACTCAACGCACAAGCAACGCAATACATTTTAGGGATTTGTTGTTTAAACATTTTTCGTAATTTCTTTTTTTTTTTTTTGTTTGTTTTAATTTTTGTCTTAATTAAAATGCTTATTTTTTGTTTTCTATTATTTTAATATTGTTCAAAGCCTTTTGATTCTCAAATTTGTAATTTAATTTAATTTAGTTTTAAGTAGAATTAAGTTATTAATTTGCAATGTTCTGTTTAACTTGTCTGATTCTAATACTGTAATTTATAAGATATTGTATCTTGTTGTATTAGAAATTCAAATTAATAAATACAAATACAAATATATGAAAAGCAATGCAAGTGCTGAACTGACTGTAATGTCACTTAACCATAACGTGCTAAACTGTAGAAAATAGTATTTCATTGCGACCCTACAAGAAGACTACCGGTCATTTTACTAGTAAAATAACCGGTAGTTTTGACCATTATATTGGATAAAGTTTATATTAGTTTATTAAGAACAAAATGAAAAAACTAACCGAATCTCTTGTGTACATGTGTTTTTGCCTCTGTTTCTAACTAATTAATTCCACTCGACTACGGAACATATATCTGTACTGCTTACTACGCTGCTTTATATTAGTTAGTGATCGCGTAAAAAATGGTTGACACTAACTAGTTAGTCATTACGTTAATAGAGGTCAGCACTAACTATTTATTCATAGCGGAAAGATTGGTTAGTACTAACCTTAATAAAATAATGTTTTTTGATATAATAAATATTCAAGCGCAAGGTCAATTATATAAAAAGATTATTTATTTTTTATCCAATATTTCGCTTTCTCAATGGATAGCTTCTTCAGGGATTCAAATATTTGGTTTTTTTCCTTTTTTTCTTTTTATAAAATTTTTAAACAAATTCTTAAAACAAAATTTCATTAAAACAACAAAATTGTCAATTATGAAAAACAATAAAAATTATACACAGAAAACAAAAATTATTCTATTACATTTTTATAAACTTATTTAATTTCCTATCTTATTCTTATAAATTAAATGTCTATAGTTTTGAGCTACATTGTCTGTATCTGTTTTATTCTTTGTTCTATTGGTGTATTTATAATTTGTAACATTTCTAACATGAAACGTCGTTTGTAGTTTGTTTCTGTATTTAAAACTGTTGTATTTTCAAGATCTGGTGCATGATTGCAATTGGCACAATGTGATCACAATGCCGTTTTTTGAAAAGACGTATTTTTGTATTTTTGATCAGACCTATGTCCTGCTAATCTAGTTTTCAATTTGTTCTTCGTTGTACCTACATATATATACTTTACTACATATTTCATTATACTTACCCTTGCAATGTATCTTGTAAATCACATTAGATCTATCTAATTTATCCGTCCTATCTTTCATTTTACTAAATAATCTTTCTAATGTACTATATGTTTTATGAGCCATCCTATAATTATTAATATCATAAATATTAGAATTTTCCAATCTTTCAGAAACCATTGGTACATAAGTTAAAGACTTGTAAATCTTAGGTTCCGTTACCGTATTCACATTACTTTCCCTATGTAAAGATCTCATTTCGAACAATCAGTTTGAATTATTGTACTCGCAACGAACATGAATGTTTGTAAATGTTTTTTCTGGTACGACTACAGTCACCGCAAGGAAACGACGCTGTATTCGCATCACTTGCAATATTCGCCTTCAAGTGCGATATAATGTTCATTCAGGTGCAGGATACGAGTCAACTCAATCATTTACGCTAAAAATGAAGTACAAACCAGATATATTCCACAGCTTTATTCTCGTTCTAGCGTCATACATATGTAAGCATCAGTCGCAACATGAATGGTTAAAAAAATACAAATGTTTGAGTGTATGTTAGATCTGACTGTTTTTTTACATTGTATGCATGCATTGTCAGTAGGGAGATCGAACGGTTATTATTCGACGGGTTTTAATCGGTTATTTTTGCTTTGCCCAAGTCGGTTATTTTAAAATGCCCATTTTTCGAATATCGAATAAACCGGTTATTTTGGTATAATAAACCGGTTATTTTAATAATGTGTAATTAATATACCTTTGCCTCACTCTGGTTATAGATGAACCCGTAATTTAAGTATTTTCTAATTGAATATTGGTCAAACTTAAACTTTTAATGAAGAATGTCAAAACAATATGTAACAAAGGTCAAAAAACATTATGAACACTGTAAATACAAATCTTATTAAAGGGTGTGTTCTTGTAAAAAAAAAACCAAAAACTATTCAAAATACTAAAAAGTAAGAATTTGTGCGATTGTATTCTAAATATTAAATATATTTTTATATAGAGGTTATCTCTAGAGATTTTTCGAACGCGATTTAAAAGATAAAGTTAAGTGCTTGAAGTACCCTAAAATGATAAGTTACAAAGGTTCTTCCATGTCACGACTTATTAATCACCTTTAATTAGTCTACATGCCTGACATTAATGTGCTCCACATAAAACTTAACTCCGTTGGAAGTAATTCTAAAGAGACGACAAAGAATACTTTACTAAAATACGCTGCCAAAAATTAATCATTGGTGAAATATTAGCCCATTGTGTTGCCGAGGACGAAATGCACTTTAAGGCACTAAAAACTCTTAAGTAGTTCTAGCATCTCTTCATGCTGAAAACTACAACATTCCGGCGGAATCAACGATATGGGAAAAATTTGACAAATATTTCACACAAAAAGCATGTTAATTTTACTATTCGTTTCTATAATGCTGAAACAAAATAATTTGAAATATATAATCCTGGCTAATCTAATCCTGGTTTTGTTTGCAACTTTTTAAAAATATGGTTGATTTATATAGACATGCTTAACCACCAACAAGTTAAAACTCATTCAAAATAAATTTGGGAATATTTCAAATAATTACTTTATTAAATTCCTATAATTTATTTGCTTTTGTAAAACGTTTGTCTAGATCAAATATCATTCAACATTTTCAAAATTACATTAAACAAATATCTTCTTACAAAATTAAATTTTAGTAAATCAATAAAAAATTGTTGAAAATTAAGCTAAAGTTTGATCAATTTTCTGGTCCCACTTTTCTTGGATTTTACCATCAAATATTTGTTAGCTCTGATCTAAATTTTGAGTTGACTCTGTTTCGAGGAACAAGTTCGATATGTATTTTGTTGGCTCCTTACCTTTGCAAATTGTTTTGTTTTTATTCAAATTAACGTTGTATTACAAAAACTTATTTGATTTTTGTGTTTTTATGTATTCGAATTAAAACCGGTTAACCGGTTATTTAAAAAATGTTTAACCGAAAACCGGGTTTTTTAAAATAGCAACTATTCGTAATATTCGATTATTTCGATATTATTGAAAAAAGTCGAATAATCGATCTCCCTAATTGTTAGGCAATATGTTAAGAAAATCACAGCCCAGGCAAAATTTATTTGAAAATAAAATTTGCGAAAGAGTACATACATATGTATCAGAGAATGACAACAAGTACCCATAAGAATAATATACATAATATATTTTGAATAAAGTTCCGTTTATTCTGAAAAAAGTTTCGTTTAATTTGAAAAATGTTTTATTTAAACTGAAAATGCTATAAACATTGAGATTAGGGAACTTATGTTACATTTACATTTTTAGAAAAATTGTCACTAAGTTTCATATGCCTAAAAGAAATATGCCTCATAAAATTAAAAATGGTTCTGCTCTACTGAGAATTATTACATTTCGAGTTAATACCCTCTTTATAATCAAGTGCGATATGTTTTTTAACATTTAATTAATATATTTCTGTATATGTATATACATATTTAATAAAGTTTTAACCCATATGATTAAACAAATATTAGAAATAACGGTACAAATAAGTTATTTCTAGATTGCAGTCGATTGTGTCGACTG